>OX104063.1:32182825-32347869 GCA_944474145.2 Dicrocoelium dendriticum | reverse complement strand
TGGTCAGCTTTGGCGTCATCATCATAGTGTATTATACCTGGCACATTAGTAGACAATGCAGGAATTCCACAGCCCGCCTTGGAAGATCTATTAAGGCATGGAAATAGTATCTTTGGCCTAGAGAGTGATTGTTCGGCCAGGCTATGCTCGTATCGTTGTCTTTTTTCACGTTCCTGCATAGAGCAGAAGTTCCTGATAGCTTTGTATTTAGAGTAGTCTGAGTCTAAGCGGGAGTGCTTGAATCCGTCTCATAGTTTGCGTTGTTTTTTCATGTTGGCCCTGAGTTCTCGGTCGATCCAGGGGGACCCTTAGCAGGAGGCCTGTTACCGTGGAATGGAACGGTCTCCTCGATGAGCAGCTTCAGTTTGTGGAATTGATCGTTCCAAGTAGCATCGAATTCCAACTGTTGTGGAACATTCCAGTCCAACGTACTTGCTGCCGCCCTTAACTTGAATGCGTCGTTGCGCCAGAAGTTACGACGGTGTGCGCTTTGGGTTCGGATAGCTAGACGTTTACTCTATAGGAAGGAGATTGTACAATGGTCGATTTTACCTATGGGTGGTATAAGGGTCAATTCTGAGATTTCTGCCATGGACGGAGTGAGCACAAGTTCAAGAGTATGCGGAGCCTGTCCGGGAAGAAGTCTAGTGGGCGATGTTATATGCTGTGAGAGATTCGTTGTGAGGACACTTTCAAGGAGGCTGGCGTCAAAGGACTAGGGTAGAAGGTGGAAGTGTGGTAGGTCCCAATTGACATGCGGGGCATTGAAGTCACCCACAATAAGACCATCACTGCGGTTTCCACGCGATTTGATCAAGTCTAGCACAGAGGCGCCATGTCCCTACGGGGCTTTGTAGATAACGCCAACCATAAGAGATTTGAAGTCATCGTTGATACTACGCTAGAGAAGCTCTGCGCCCTCAACAGCGTCGCTGACGGCTCCTACGAAATGAACTTTAAGGCCCTCTCTCCAGTAGAGAAATACGCCACCACTAGCTCTTGCTCCAGATCGGTCAGTACGGAAAAGTCGGTAACCTGAGATGTGGATCTCAGGGTCGGAGATATCTGAATTGAGCCAGGACGCAGTGAAGGCCAACAGGTCAGGAACTAGCTTTGCGTTAAGTGCGTGCACCTCGTCAAATTTTTAAATACATAAATAAATAGTTTATTCCCAAATGTATAGACAAACTAAATCGGGCATGATTAAGATTTATAAGCAGTTGTGTATCACGACGTTATTTTGGGTTCAATCGTGTGTACTTGAAACGGTCAAGGAACTATAATTGCAAGGAAACGGTGCACGTAGACGGAGAGCATCATATTCTTGCATATGTCGGGAAAAAGATAAAATACATGTCTAGTCGACTTGCCAGTAGGTAGTTATGGGCAGTGACTTTATTCAGTGGCGAGTCACATCCGCCACGACGCAGTGTTGTTAAAAAGACATTTGTGGCTTTTTAGAGGGAGAACGCTTGCCAGGTGAAAACCCACCACGTCCTGCAACACCGCCGTAAAGCCTATTGAACATTAATGTATAACGGGCGAAGCGGCTTGACGACTGATTTCATATTCGGTTATTCGCAGACAAATGGCTCCTGAGCGCCTCTGTTAGCTGGACAGATAATTTGATCAGGGCCTCCATGTTTATTGCTACCGGTTGAGGATGGGAACATCGCAAATAGTCGTCCTGTTGTGTGTCCAGGTGAGCAAACGTTCAAATTTTCTGCTATCTGGAGTTTCCAGATGAATAATTTAAGGGGGTATGAAGAGGTGTCCAGCTCTCAATACTGGAAAAGGCTTGTGGTGATTGCAGTTGGGTCCTTTTTATGTTCAACCATGTTCCATGTAAGTCCTTGGCGGTTGTTACGTTCGCCTTGGACATTAGCTGTTCCTCATCCAATCCTAAATCTTCAAGAAGTTCCGGACCTCGGAGAAAAGGGAAAGCGAGGGACAACCGAGAGAAAACCGCAGAAACAGGCGTGTTAGATATTTTTAAATTCTTATGTTACCACATTTGGAGTTGAGACAAACGCATGTACACTGTGCAATAATGATTCTGTTGAAAGTGCCTTTTGAATATCCTATAGAATGATTAGCCGTATGGGTAGATTGCTTACGCCTGCGTAGAGACCAGAGCGTTGTACCAGTAAGTAATCCACGAAGTATCGGTTTAGTATGAGCCAAAAATTGCGTGGGGAGAAAGAAAGAGAGTTAGAAGATTGGTGGTGATTGCAAGGTGCATGAACAGCAAGTAGCTAGCATAATATGATAGGCAGCGCAGAATAAGATTTAAAAATATATAGGTGGCCTCGATAGAGATCTATAAGTCAAGTGGCGGTAGGGCAGCGGAAAAATTGGATGCAGATATTCTAAATTAATCAAGGTTATTGAGATAAGGAGGGGCTCCTAACAAGCACTGGATAATCTCATATGCACACAGATCGATCGAGGGTCATGTAATCACAAAGCCTGACCCGATGTCTGGGTGACGGCTAGGCTGATGGTTGTTCGGCTAGGGCAGGGCAGCTTGAACAAACTTTTTCTGCGAGCACAGCGGGGGTTGGAATATGCGGATCGCAATGGCCTCTGCAGTGGCGAGCATCCTTAACCGCGTGCCTTTCGATTTGCTCATTGGTACCTGATAAATCACAGTAAGAGCATTCGGGAGGTTAACCTGGTGACCAGATTCGAAAAGATGAGATCTGTAGGTCAATCGGCGGTAGGGCAGCGGAAAGATTGGATGTAGATATTCTAAAGTACTCAAGGTTATTGAGATAAGGAGGGGCTCCTAACAAGCATTGGATAATCGCATATGCATGGAGCTTATAACTACTAGCTACTTCTAAACAGAGGTGCCGAATATAAGACGACCGACAGATGGTGGCGCTAGGGAAGACTATCAGTGGCCAGATGTAGCCATTCTAATCAGACTCTTGGTCACTAGTGTATGCCTATAGGGTCACTGAATGCAACAACAAACAAGCGGAGGTAAGTGATACAGACATTCCAGGAGAACGTATGATGGGGAGACAAGGAGTTTATCCTAGCAAGATCCAGATCTGCGCAGAAGGGACGAGGAACATACGGCGAATTGATGCAGTGGTGAGGAAGATAGGAAGAGCGACAAATATTGGCGGTAGGAGAGAGAGTGTCAGTGGCCAGCAAAGGCATTCCGGTTAAGCCCACCAATTACCAGTGGATACTTACAGTGACAGAAGAAATCAACAAACCAGCGGTGTGAGGCAAACCATTTAATAGAGTAAGTGTTGGAGAAACAAGGAGTGACTCCTGGCGCAAAGTCCTATGCTACCTACAATGACTCGCTGCAGCGAAAATGTGGTGACGTTGGGAATACGAAGATGGTATAGTAGTGCTAAGGGAGAGAGAGTATCGACGGCTAGCAATGGCATTGGGATGAAGCCTTCTAGTGGCTAGTGGATACATAAAGTATTCCAGAATAAGTCAGCAAACAGCAGATGTAGTTGCTGCGGACCGTCCCAAAGGATGAAGGTTGGATATAAAAGAGAGTGGCACTTAGCAAGCTCCGGATATGCGCAGAGTTACGTGGAGCCTGCGACCACCAGTTGTTGCTAAATAGAGATACTGAGGTTAAGAGGATTGACAGATAATGGCGCTATGAAAATCTTTCTGTGTCCAGATGTAATCATCACGTTAAGCAGATTGGTCACTAGTGGATTCCTACAGTGTCACAGAATACATCAGCAGGCCAGCGAAGTTAAGTGAGACAGACATTCTAAAAGATTACAGGATGGAGAAACAAGGAATGTCTCCTAGTAGCTCCGGATATGCGCAAAGATGTATGGAGCCTACAGCGAATCGCTGCAGCAAACGTGATGGAGATAAGAGGAGCGAAGGATAATGGTGCTAAGAGAGAGAGAACCAGTGGACAGCAACTAACTTCGCATTAGGCCTTCTAGTTATTAGTGGATAGTTACAGTGACAGAAGAGGTCAACAAACTGGCGATGTTAAATGAGGTAATCAATGCAAGATAGTAAGTTTTGGAGAGATAAGTTGACTCCTGACGCAAAGACCTATGCTGCCTACAATGACTTGTTGCAGCCAAAAAGTGGTGACGTTGGGAATACAAAGAACTGTTAATGGTACTAAGAGAGAGAGGGTATCGACGGCTAGCATTGGCATTGGGGTACAGCCTTCCAGTTACTAGTGCATATCTAAAGCGTCCCAGAATAAATCGACAAACACAGATGTGGTTGACGCGGACCGTCCCAAATGATGAAGGTTGGAGTTAAAATTGAGTGGCTCTTAGCAAGCTCCGGATATGCGCAGAGATGCTTGGAGCGTACAACCACTAGCTGCTTCTAACCAGAGACTGCTTTTAAGACGATCGGCAGATGGTAGCACTAGGCAAAGCTATCAGTGTCCAGATGTAGCCATTCCAATGAGACGCTTGATCATCAGTGTATGTTTACAGTGTCACAGAATGCGTCAACATGTCAGCAAACGTAATTGATACAGACATTCCGTAATGGGAGATTAAAGCCAGTGTCAGACAATTAAGAGTAGTAGTAGGAAAATACGGTTAATGGAAGCGCAATTAGCGGAGCATATTCAATGATGTCGTGATTCATAGGGCAAACCGCATCAGAGAAAACGGTGTCAGCTTCGCGATTAGGATATATTTGGGCAACATCAACTGGTACTTGAGGTCCTACGCACGCCAGCTTCACCATCTAATTAGTAGCCAGTTAAGTTGTTGCGATTAGCCAGAGGCGGATATCTCGAGCTAGCCAGACATGGGAGTTTTGAGGGAACGCAGCCACAGTCGGTATCCGGTTGCTGATGCCTAGATGATGGAAGACTTACGGGGTTGTTGTAGGAAGCAGGCAGATAAGAATATTAAGAGTCGGGAAGGAGACAGTGTGGGAAGGTAAGAAAAGGCGATTATAAGTGGTCTGGTTCGGTTTCAAAAACGTCTTCAGGACAGTTGATATTCAGTAGTTTTGAAACTTTGTGGTGGAGAGGTATTTGCTAATGGAGAAGCGGAACTTGTTTATGCTCATAGATGCCCTTATTGTGAAAGATAACCTATTCCATACATGTGCGTAGCTGTAGAGGTAGAAGTTGGAGCGAATATTGCTGCGCTTTCTTGGTAGGATAATGGACTGGGGTCTATCACGTAGGAGGTACGAAGTGATATATGAGTTTGAGATAGGGGTTAGTGGGCTCCCATTGGGATTGTTAATAAGCGAACATAGGAAAGCGAGTTTGGTTTTTAGTCGGCGCAGCAATAACGGGTCGAGCTTAAGTGTGTTGCATCGAGCACCGGTAGCTGAGACTTGACTGCCCCAGGAGGCGTTTTGTGAAGGTACGCTGAAACTTTTCGAGGGCCATTCTGTCGCATTTTCGTAGGTTGGTGAATACTATAGAGCAGTACTCTAGCAGAGGCCGGGCACATGTTTGTAGAGCGCAGTTCTGAGACTGCGAACATTTGCAACCATCACTTGTAGTCCGCTCTTTCTCCTTGTTTTTAAGTCTAGGGGAGGACGAACAGTGGTTTCCAGCTAAACCTTATAGTTTACTGTTCGGAGTTGAAGGGAATAGGCCTCCAACGGGTTTTCGGTGTCCTCCAAACTACTCGAAAATCCACAATATGGTGGTTTGTTTCACCACTTTCCCGTCTTGCAGGTAGTTCTCCTACAGCCTTTTGCATTTTGACTCGCTCTTCCGGTGGGAGGTCACGAAGTACGTAGAATGGGTCAGCTTTGAGACGCGATGTCCTTGGCAAGATACGTCCGCATTCCTCCTCACCCCGGCAAACGATTTTAAGGGGGCGAGTTCCCGAGGTATCTTCTTGATTTTTACCAAGACGGAATGCAGATACAATATTGAATCAATGTTTGCCTTCATCAAACAGCAACGGGATCAACCGCTGAAGCAGTGTTTGGACATCTGGTATTCGTTTCCTAGGGGTTGCTTTTTCCGATTCCGCTGCGTTCATGATGATAAGACAACGAGATGGCTGGTTACGCTCAGGAACATGTGGCTTGCTAAGGAATGGAGTTTCCTTGACAACGTCCTCAAACTCAGATAGTCGGTCGAGAAATAGTTTCATTTGAGACTGAGAGGATAGCTTAGGTTTGGGTTTCACAACGGGCTTAGGCCTAGCCTTGGCGTCACGTGCAGTTGGGCTTTGGTAAATAGAAACGGAGACCGCGCTTTCCCTCACAACTGCTGCATAAGATCTCATTGTGAGCCCAATGGGCAGGACCTGTGTAGATAGATCCGGATGAGTAGTGGACATGGTTCTGCTTTGGTTACCCCTGAGTTTGATCCAACCGGAGGTAGATGGTGATGGTGAGCTCGGTGGAGCAGATGCATGTGAATAGTATCAGGCTTCGTCGGAGAAGAAGAATCAAGGCTCAATGCAGATAGTCCGGCGAGAAGGCGCCTGTCATTCAGTGAAGCACGGCAGTTGTCGCAAAAGAGCTGAATGGCTGGCGAGGTAAATCGCTGCAAGAGCACATATTGATCAGGATAGATGCCGCAGCATGCGATGTGCATCCACCCATCACATTCAGAGCACTGCATTGCTTTGGAACGAGTGGCGACACCTTTACTACAGGACAAGCATTTGGACGCCATGGAAGAAGTCCAAATATTCACGAAATGGCTCTACAGAAACGATTTTTATTCTCTTTTCTTCGCCCAGAAGATCTCAGCAAAATGTAACACTCAATGGGACGTCGTTCACACAAGAGTGTCAAGTTGCTGTGTGTAACTAATTCTCAGTCTTGGAGCTCCCTTTGAGACCGGATTTTCGCAACTTCAAACCTAAATGCTATCGTTGTGACAAGCTTGTCGGCCCGGGCGGCCGTTAAGTGTCCGTGAGGCCTCTTTTATGAGTTTTATTGGCGCTTCGTCCAGATTTTCTTGGAGGCAAAAGAGAACACGGAGAAAGTATGCAGCAAAACGGTTTTGAAATGCATGCAAGCTGGTGCCCACTGAATCCGCTGTGCATGCTAGGTTGCAAAGTGCTAATACTCAACTCGCATTACTATGCGTCTACGTATCGATGGTAAAACATCCAAGTGTGTAATGCATGCAGCTATATTTGCATTTAACATGTGCAACACTAATGCCCTATTAGTAACTAAAGTAGAGATTATGCACTATAGAGTATAAAATATAAGCATACTTTTTCTGAGCCTATTTAGTAAAATTCCCTCCCGTACCCTGATTGCCTCGTCCTGGACTACTTTGTTAGTCTCCTATTGCGACGACAGGAGAGCCTCGGAATTTTAAGTTGGAACGCATTATTAGTATGATGAAATACCTGACACTTGTGGTTCGTGAGTTTCATAGCAGCTGATATATCATCGCAACCACAAATAAGTGCCTTATTTAACAGCGAAACTTTTGTAAGATATTTCAGATTCAGACGGGCGGGAACAATAGGAAAATCACTTGAGTGTTCTGAATTGAGTGGATCGATGAACCGGGAAATGATAACTTGCTAGAACTTGATAAATCTAAAACAAAACACCCGAAACAAACCCTGGTCAACCAATTACTGCCCACCTTCCCTGCACTAGCAGTCCCCGCTGTGTAGGTTACGTGAAATATGAAAGAAGTAAAAATTAAATGGAAGATAAAAGGGAATGAAAGTCATTTAAATGAAGGATAACACAGAAAAGTGAAGCGAATGACGGAATGAGAACTAAAAGTTTGAAGATGGATATGGCCAGAAGTGAAAGGAGTAGTGTTGCCACCCAAGAGCATTTGACTGACGCTCAAAACCCTTAACGGTAGGTGCACTGGTTACACTTTCTGGAAGCGAGTTCCAGCGCTCTATAACTCTACGTGGTAACCGAGTTTCCGCCCTGATCCGGTCAGAACGCGGCTTGTGTAAATTCATAGGATGACCGCAAAGACAAGGCAACCTAGCCGGACAAAATAGTCAGCTCAAGACAGGTGAAACCTTCCCGGTTAAAATGCGGTTATTAAGGATTAGGTCTCCGCGAAGCCGGGGTACGATTGCCCTCGTAACCCCTCGACCAATTTGGTACCATCTCTCAAAACCCTCTCGAGCTCCATTTTGTCCCGAACAAGGCAGGGCGGCCAAACATCGATGCAGTATTCCAGATGGGGCCGGACGAAAGCTAAGAACAGCTTCACAAATATGTCGGCTGTTAAGACCCCGAAAAATCGGCGTATTAAGCACAACATTCTGAAACCCCTACTTGCGGCCTTCTTCCAGTTGTCACCAGAATGTAAAGACGAGGAATGGACGACGCCTAGGTTTACCTGGTTGGAGAAAAGCGGGAGTTCGACCCCACCGAGTACGCAGCTCAAAGGCGGGAACGTTGCTCCAATACGAAGGACGGAACACTTAGCCTGATTTATGGGCAGTAGCCACAAAGTAGACCCGTCCCAGAGTCTGTTTAGTGCATGCTGTATGGCCTCAGAACCCCAGGAACTTTTACAACAATCCATAGCTTAAGGTCATCAGCAAACAATGGGGATGCTACCCGAAGCTCTCCAGGGAGATCGTTTACCTAGATGGAGAACAGCATCGGTCTAAGTACCGAGCCCTGTGGCACACCGCTAAGGACCGCTTGCCTAAAGGCTAAGCTGTGACCCACACGTACACCCTGCTCTCTTCCCTGCAAGAACGCAGATACACAGTGAAGGGCGCGACCAGATACGCCATAGGAGCTAAGCTTTTGTGCTAGCCTCAAGTGAGGTACCTTATCGAATGCTTTCGGGAAGTCAACGAAAAGCACATCCACTACGTGGCCATTGTTCATTGCCTCGGCCCAAGCTTTACGAGCAACCAACAAATTCGTCAAACACGAAAACCCCTTCCGTAATCCATATTGTGCACTACAGAGTAGGTTAATTCTATTCAGGTGACATTCCAACGAATCTATCACCAGCTTTTCACGCAGTTTGATCAGGACGCTAGTCAGTCTAACTGGCCTGACTAACTGGCTGACCGATTCCTGTCGCCATTTTTGAAGATAGGACAGATGACAGCCTCTTTTAATTCGGAAGGAATTGTACGGCTGTCAATTGACTTCTGCAACACGATCGTCAGCAGTCCACTAGTTCCCCGCCAACTCATGCAGAAGCTTGGGTGAATGGAATCAGGTCCAGCTGCTTTGGAAGGGTTCAGTGCTTGCAGCAGTTTAAGGACTTGCGTTTCCACCACAGAAAGCTCAGCTAAATGAGAACCCCCAGGTCCTCTGGGGAAAAGTTCAGCGCTAGACAACGCGGCCTCACGTAGAAAAGCCCCTGCATACTGCTTCCCAAGTACACGAGCCTTAACTGAGCCCGCATACACAAGAGTTCCATCGGCCCGCATTAAAAGTTGGGATTACCGAAGTTGAACCACGACGTCGCTTAACATAAGCGAAGAACTTCTTCGGATTGTTCGAATTTCCATCAGCCAATTCCTTTTCGCACACCAGCCGAGCTTTCCTTTAGTGTGTTTACACGTACTTCTGGGCTCGCGGTATCTACCATAGGTGCTACCCGCTGGAGCCGCACGGTAGGTACCCCAGCACCTAGAACGCTTCTGGAGCAGGTAATTGCCAGTGGGATCTATCCACGGCGGCCGCGCTCCTGTCTCCTTTCCTCGAAAGCGGGATGTAGGGAGTAGACACTTCCGTGAGATAAGATTTATCCCAGGCCGCCTGAACCGTATCAACCACCAAGATTTCGCAACGCAACCCAGCAGCCTTGATATGCATTGCCTGATATTTAGCACGCCATATGTTTGGAAATGGCTTAGCAATGCTCTGGTGACGTCTGGTCAGAGTACACCTGAACGATAAACAAACACGACCACGAGCACCTAAGGGAGAGCTGCAAGTGATGTCCCCTACGAAGTCTAGTGACTTGGCAAACACTAGATCCAAAATAGACGGGAGTTGGGCGTCCATGTACCTAGTGGGGAGATCCACGAACTGATGCAACGGTACTTGTAGCGTAAGCTCAAGTAGATCTGCCCCGAAAGTGCCTTCCGCCGAGTTGCAAGAAAGATCTGCCCAGCAAACTTCTGGTAGATTGAACTCCCCCAGTATCAAACACCTGGTTGCGGACTGGGAGTGAAGAAAGTCAAGCACCTCTTTGGACGCACTCCCAGGCCTTTTATACACAAGTACAACCGTAAGTTGAGCTGATGAAGTGCTAATCACTACCGACAGCGCTTCGACAGTTTTATCTGCCGACTGAAACCTGTAGGTACGTGAAACGTAAGTTCACACCTAACGTAAATAGAAACGCACCGCCTTGTCGTCCAACGAAGCGATCACGTCTAAATAGTGCGTAGCCAGACAGATGTACTTCACCGTCCGTGATATCCCGAGACAGCCACGTTTCCGTGAATGCGCGTATATGTGGATGAGACCCATCTACACGCAGACCTATCTCGCACATTTTATTCCTTAGGCTCCGCACGTTGCTTAGCACCATCTGAAGGTACTCGTTATGTGTAGCCCAGGGTCGTGCGCTACCAGTACTAGCACTGGTAGGGCCGAAACAGACCGCCGGCTGACCACCCGAAAGCCCACTAACCGGAGACCTTGTTCGCCGGCCGCTCGCCTGGTTTTGAGGTCCTTACTGGCCTCTTTTAGCTTCAGCTTATCCGCTAATGAGAGGCCTGGCTGAACGCTAACATTAGTACTCTTCAATTTGATGGCAAACCGCAACAGCGCGTCGCGTTCATCCGGGGTGAATGGGACCACCCGAAGTAAGCGCAGTCGAGGGTTTGGGGCGTTAACTGGGACGTTACTCAATCTAGTCAGTATCCTGACAGTAACACCGGGAAACCCAGGCGGAAGAAGCTCCGGTACGCACATCTTAAGCCACTGTAGGTCGTCCAACGTACGTTTGGCAGGAAGTGCAGCAGTCGGTTCCACTGCATTATGGAATATCACGCTGCTATTCATGAAAGAATCACCACGACGGGGTGTATTTACCCCACGGGTTTTGGAATTCACCTGAACCGCAACCGGCTTAGCCGCAGGCAATGAGACTGGGTGCAAGTTATCAGACGACGTTGAAGCTACTGTAGCGTACGTCAATCTCCAGCTTGTTTGTCCCGTCATTCTCGACGCTTTTTGCACCTGCCTGAAGAGTACGGGCAGTTCTGTTCCGATTTATCTTTCATCCTGCAGGCGAAAAAGCTCGTGGCTCAACGTCCATGCCTGGTTCCACGACCTGTACCCCTGGAAGACAAGATGCGTTTGGAGTAGGCGCCGCAGTTTGAGTAGCACGCGATGTGGACATCTGGAGCTTTCACCCCCTGCCTGCACAACCTTATGTGAACTGGGGGAGTCGCAACATCAGGTGGTGTTTCCCGCTCAGGCGGTTGCAGCTTGAGCGTCTTCTCACCTCTTGTTTTGGGTGTGGAGTGTTTGCGCACTTTTCTTGCCTTCTTTTGCCTATTCTTTTTCAGCGCAGGAGCCCGTGACTCGCCCTCCATTTGTGGAGGGTCAACACTGCCATCCGAGGCATATGAGTCATTTATCTCAATGTGTACTGGAGCGTTCGATATGATAAGTAAATAAATATTTTTTCTCGACAAAGCGAGTCACGCGTTTTGGGCATGATCAACAGATTGTACTATTGTACATGGTATCATGATTAGCGGCGTCAACAGCGTAGTACAGGTAGAGTCAGTAGTGTGAGCCCATATAACCCAATGGTTGTAAGAGGTTTTGTCCACTGGATGCGAGATCACTAATGTGGAGCATGTTGGTGAGTAACTAGTCCGAGGAGGTTGTGTGCACATGTCAAGCCAGGATAGTGAATCATGAGTAAGCTGCAAAAATATTTAAGAATGGCGGCATATAACTGATCAAATGTGTAGGTGTGTTCGTACGAAAGCAGATATATGCATAGAATTTGTACATGTGGTATCAGTCAGCTTGCCAATGTATGATTGGGGAAGTGTCTTTATTGAGTGGCGAGTCATATCTGCCACGTCGCAGTGTTGTTAAAGAGGCATTTGTGGCTTTTTGTAGGGAAAGCGCTTGCCTGAAGTAAGCACACCACGTCCTAGGACACTGCCGATTGGTGATATGACATTGACAGGATTGCGTCTGACCGATAACCTTCGTAGAGGTTTGCAGTCAGGTGTCGCCAATTTGTTTCCAACATTTCTGTAGTTTCCTTCGGAGTCGGCCGCAGGCTGTTGGAGCTGTTGAAGTCAGATGACTCAGGTGCTTTGTATTGATTTGTTTGGTTTTCTGTGTTCCTTTAGTGCATCAGGATTGCGAATTGCTAGTGATTCCTTTGTTTTGTCTTCTAACCGTGTCCATGTGAGCATTGCATGTATGTCCTCAGAGGTGTTGCGTTCAAGTAATATTTTCCTTTAGCACGAGGGAGAAAAGAAAACGGAACGAGCAAACTGCCAATGAAATTGAACAGGACTATATTAATGTATAAATATTAACTTTATGGTAACGTTGTGCTGGTTAAAAGCAATGGAATCACTGAATAGGTTTTATATCATTTCCGTAGTTTCGCGTTCAAGCACGAGCCCGGTATTTGCTGAAGGTGAGAGTCAAATGCTCGCCGGTAGACTGTCAGCAGGGGTACAGTTCGCTAAAGAGTCCTCATTTGCCATACTTAGGCAGTTCACAATCAAATCCATTTTGGAGTAGGGCGAGGCAAGCCCGACTAACGCCTCCTCTACCACTGTGAACTTGGATGCCAGTGCCGTAAATTCAGCACAGATGCTAGCCGGGCACTTTACTTTCTGAGTGCAGTAATCAGCACATCTAAACAGAAGGATTTCATTGGATGATAGCACAGTGCATTTATTCGCTCGGAGGCCGGTACGACCTTTGTGATAACAACGAAAGCAAACATCACACAGCATACCACCAGACTAGTCCGTAATTGGTCTTGAACGGGCAGGATTGTGGCAAGCTGCATTGGACTCATCAATCGAGGACGCAAAGATTTCATCCGCCTCGGCTTTTAGCGAGACGACCATATTTAAATTGGAAAACAGAGCAAAGTTATAAATACGTATACAGCTGTAAAACGGCCACAAAAAGGCAAAACTGAGTGTGAAACGAAATTAAAAAGGGGGACGACCGCAAAAATTACCAGTAAGCGTCAAGGAGACGCTATGTCCAGTAGTACTTTAATCCATCCAAGATACCTTAGATCAAAAAAATTGGACAGTAGTCTAATTTCGCTTCAAGTCTTTATTCAAACACCGTTCTTCGCAATAGTTCAGTTCGAAAACTCGATCAGTACAGTATGTCAAAAAATTGTGTTACCGTGTAGAACGCAAGGTACAGTCAAGTTCAAGCACATTATGCAGAATTATTGTACCTATGGAATACCATCCTCTCCAAACCTATCGACAGGAAGGCCACCCATTGAAGCTTGCTTTTAGCCACGCTCGAAGATGCAAAAGGATATGAAGATACATGGCTTTATATGTCCATGGATGTCGATAACTAGTGGTCTAAATCCTTATCGGCGCCGTTTGTTGCATAAAATGATTTTTGTAACCGAAATTCCAGTCAGGGCACGTGCTCTTTGGCGCGCCAGCCGTGATGAATATTTCGTCGCCATGGTAGCACGAACTCACAAGCCTCTACTCGATTTGCGCGTAACGTTGACGGAATACGCATCCCGTATGCGTGAGCAGCGAAAACGTCTGCCCTGGTGTGAGTGTTGTAACTCCCTAAATGACCAAATTTTTGGCAGTCAGCAGTCAAAATGTACACCTCATGGACGACCATTCGGTCAATCAAAATATTTTCCAAGGCCCCTGAAATTCCAAAATGAAATTTTGAAGGTTATAAGATCGTAAACATGAAGTGGTAAACTAATTGCTGATTGTCAGTACGCAATGCAGTGGCCGTTAGGCTAAGCCCCAAATGATTTTGAAGGACCAGAACTCGTCCAAACGAAAATAAATTCCGATGACTTTGAGTCAAGCGGTTTGTTTTGTCTGACACTTCCTTAGCGTGCTACTGACGAAGCCTATGTACTACGAGCGCAATGCTTGGAGTAAAATGCTATTACAAGCCATCTGGGTCCTATTACATTGGCACCAAATTTTCCACTGATGGAGCTTTCGGTCTATGAGAACGAGCTCTGGAGCCCCGTGCTATTACAATCAGCCTGTGTCCTATAATATTAGCACTAAATGTGCCATTGATGGAGCTTCTGTACTACAAGCACGAACCTTGGAGCCGTGTAATATTACAACCAATCTGGGTCCTATTACATTGGCGGCAAACGTGCCGCTAGTCTAATTAACTGTTAAAAGTTCTTTAATTCCGAATGAGCGAAGGAACCACGATAACAACTGTGCTTAGTACTTTACAGAAAGCAGCGAGAAAACGTTCAGCGTTGTCCATTATATCCCTGCGTTGGACGCGCATGTCCCATGCAGGGTACCATTACACAAAGTCATATTCATCGGCTAATATATAATAGCAGTGCGAAAGTATATCCCACTGTCTGGCAATTGAATGAGAGTTTTATCTGAACAAGTTTTCCTTCGCAGTGTTTGCTTTACTGGGCTAGCATCTATGTCGACGCTACAATAAAGTGAAAATGGGAGTTCAACTTGCACAGAATAGCTTACCATGGCCCCGCATTCTGCAAACTATCTATCATTGCGTGGAACTCAACGGCTCATATTCGAAAACCTATCGATGAATGGTAGGAAACAAGATCATCAATACCAAGTGCAGGTGCAATATGATGGGGTACGGTTTGTTGCCTTGTACTCGGATCGGCGGTAATCTCATCCTGATTGCCTGCGCAGGAAATTGTTATACCAAGCTGTCGCATACCTTCGTAAGCGGGGCAGGTTGATGGGGTAGGGGCAACTGTGAAAGCCGGCGAAAGTGAACAACCAACAGCTAAATATCGAAGGAAAAATTTGCTTTCTTACTGGTAGTACAGCTAGGCACTGTCATCATAGGCACAGATACCGTTTGTGAGGCGTTGTCACAAATTGTACAACGGGCTCTTGAATGCACGCGCAAACATTTTTAATGGTAAAGCAACCGATTGTGTGCACAGCGAACTGCGTCAACTACAACAGGCTTGCTGCACGGGAAACACAAATCGGCGGACGCCATAATTTTGGCCAACGCGGTTGCTTTTGCACGCTGAAAGTCTGCTGAATCACCAACTAATTCGTTGATCGTTCGCAGAAGCTCTTGATACAGTTCCAAAAATCCGGATGGATTAAACTCTTCAGCACTTCTCAGACGATGTTCAAGATGTGCGATTTTAGCTGTGGTTGATTTCGTAGCGGGAACTCTTAACGTCCGCAATTGCATGGACTCTGTGGATAGGTTGTAGTCCGCCAGCCAGCAAATGCAAATAGGAATTTGGCCTGTAAATGGATGCACATAGCAGAAACGGCTTATTTGTCGGGTACGCGTGCTGCTTTTATGCGGTAATTAAATGTACACACGGCAGCCCCACGGTTGCATAAATTGGACAGGTACATTTTCCCAAGGAGCACTCGATGGTGAAGCGGTTTGACCGGTGAGATATCTCAAACTGTGGAGGAGTAAGCAATTTTGTTCACATACCACTCCATCTCCACGATCCGAATAAACAGCTTGTAACATGGTTTGGGCTAAATGGCGCATCACTAAGTTGCATGCGTACGTGGATAAGGGGTAAACTATGCGATGAACTTATGCGCTGCCTTCCATTAGCTGACGCCGGTCACAGTAAAACGCCGCGTGCATCTGGGACTCTTTCAGGAGCCCTCCCAAATGCTCACAGACTTTGCGAACGGCCGCAACGACGCCATCCGATGTATAGGTAACTTTCTTCAACCGCAAGTTGGCATTCTAAACTACGTTGTGCGCTGTGTTGCTAAAATGCACCAAACCAGTTTGGGCGTGCTTCGTCCACGAGCGTTTTATGTACAACTAGTAAAACGTTAGCGCACAAAGCCGGGTTCTTTTCGTTGAAGGAGCTTTTAATCTTGTTGAAATCTAAAACAAGTATATTAAATACAGAAAGAGAGTATACTCAGCCTCCGTGTCCGAAGTTACCATGCGCTGAAACGGATAACGTGACCGGCTGAGGTTTGTCTACAGACTGTAACAAAGATTTCTCACATACACGCTTCCTGACGGCCTGTCGCATGTAGAAGTAGCACAACAAAATGTCGCGTTGAAAAACCGCGCGCGCTGCAAGTATTTGAGCAGCCATTTTGTCCATCATCATTGTGCTGACGGAAAACTCACTACCCATAATATCCCCAACCGCTTCAAACAACGTAAGCAAATATGCGTAATCTTCCCGACGCAGAAACGCATGAAATATTGGCCGGCCGTAACCCATCCCGTCAGTTAGCGAAACCTGTTATAGTTTGGCGCTGCATGCAACAAGTTTAAATTCAATTTGGACAAGAAATGTATGGAAATTCTTATGTGTGTTCCTTCTTTAATGCATCGTTGAACCAGAATGGTTCGCGTTGGCGATTTGAAACCGCGAAGAGACAACTCAATACACACGAATCACATAACGGTCAAACAATCGATGCCCACGTGGCCTGCACTAGCAGTCCCCGATGTACCGGCCGCGTGAATAGAGTAAAGGCTAAAGGAATGGAACCAACAAAAACAAAATAATGATGACGGTAGTACGGGAGAGAATGTGTGGATAAGACAATAATAGTAATATATGTGAGAAGCCAATGAAATGGATGTAGAAGTTATGAACCAAACGGAAAGATCTGAAACTGCAACCAAAGGGCATCTGGTCTAGATTTAACCTCCTTCACCGCTGCTTGGTAGTGCGTTCCATGAGTCTATGACCCTGTGTGATAAACGAAATTCAGCTCTAACGTGATCAGCTCTGGGCTAATGCAGCTTCAGACGGTGACCACGGAGAGATGGTATCTTAGCCGGATGGAACAGTCCAGTCTGACCTGGCTCAAGGTTTCTGGTCAATATACGGTACGTAAGGATGAGGGCTCCCCGAAGGCGCCTATAGTGCAAGGAAAACATCTGCAACCTCAGCAGCATATCAGGATACAAGAGATGCCTCAATCTTTGTACCACGTTCGCACCAACCCTCAGAACGCGTTCATGTGTCATCTTATCTCGTACCAAGCATGGAGAACAGGCCTGCACTCAGTACTCTAAGTATGGCCTGACAAAAGTTGAGAACAATGTAACAAACATTTCATTTGTTATAATGCCGAACGACTTGCATATCATCCACAGCGTTCAGAAACCCTTGCGGATAGCATTTTTCCCGTTCTCACTAAATTTTAATTCAGAGGATAACGAGATACCCAAGTCGGTTTTTTCAGTCACTTGACGCACTACATTTACGCCAAGTACGTCAGCAGTTGTGTAAGTGCTTGATGCTATGCGCAGGACCAAACACTTCGCAAGATTAGCGGTCGGCTGCCACAATCCTGACCACTCCTAAAGCTTGTCGTGAGCGGTCTGCAAAGCCGTGGGCCCAACAGAATCGCTCACTGTATTCCAAAATTTAATTCCTCCGCAAACATAAGGGATGGTACCTTAATGTTCTCAGAGAGGTCATTGACATACTATGCAAACAGTCGAGGTCTGAGAACCGACCCCGGAGGAACCCCACGTAAGACGGCTTGCCTGAAAGACAGACAGGAACCCATTCAAACGCTCATCTGCCTTCCTTCCAGGAAAGTAGAAATCTACTTCAATACGGCCTGCTACGCCGCAGGATTCTAGTTTAAACAAAAGACGGCAATTCGGTACGGTGTCAAGGGATTTAGAAACGTCGAGGAACAAAACATCCACTGCCTGTACTTGATCCACAGCCTCAGCCCAGCAACCTTGGGCTGGCAACATGCTAGTCAAACAGGAGTGGCCTCTGCGGAACCCAGGTTGAGACGGGTTGAGTAAACTGAACTTAGCTAAGTGCTTCTCCAGAGCATCTCTTACAAGCTTCTCTAATACTTTAACTACTACACCTGTTGGGCTAACCGACCTATAATTTTCCGGTAAGTGTTCATCACCCTCTTTGAAAATAGGACCGCTATCAATTCTTACTTCAAACGTTAGTACCATGAGTAGCGTCTACACAAACGACATGCGAGAATCGGCGGAACAATTCCATTTGTTTATGCCGAGCGAATAATACGCGTGTGTACAGGCCTTCCTCTGAAATAATGCGCGCACCTCCATCTTCCTTCATAAACTTGATAACCTGATGCAAATTTACTGCAGCTAGTAAAAGCCATCAAAATAAGCCTTTACTTAACGCCAGCTCGCCATTTACGACGAACACTGCGGACATCATCGCTGGTAATATACTTTCCGAATCTATGAATGTCAATTCAAACAAATTGCTGATGCTCTGGCGACAGGAGTGGATAAGCAACGGTGCCCAATCTGCTGCATCGGGCGGGGTGGATAGGGGTGTGGATGCTACTGCTCAAGCATTCCCGTCTTGCTTATTTCCTCCCTTACGCTTTTTCACCCTTATCGTCTAGTTCCAGCTTCACTTTTATCCCCCTGTTTTCATCCCCCAATTCTCGGCCCGCCCCCACTTGCTTCAATAGTCGATTGTCTTTTAGTTTCAACTCATTGCGCCTATCCTGTGACGATGCAGCTTCGAGCACCGACAAGCCGGTGTCGGTATTGCTCTGAGTCTTCGGGCTGGTGCTACCCCGGTTGATTGGATTAAAGTCAGTAGCCAGATGGGTGTGATCCGATTGGCTGGCTCGTTCAAAACTTCGACGTCGTGTGGGACTATCATGTGTCTATTCGTTATTGCTGCGTATGCACTGACAAACTGCGGCGATAGCTTGATAAAAGACGACTTCTATGATCAACTGAACGAGCTCCTTAGGCCCAGTAGAAGCTCGGATACTGTAGTGTTGGCCCAGGATCTGAACCCTGATGTTGGAAAATTATCCATTGATGAGCTGCACCTGGGCGGCCAACATGGTGTAGGCTGCCGTAATTATGACGGTGAGCGGTTGCTTTCTTTGTGTGCGAAGGCTCGCTTATTTCTTGCGAGCACCAACATCCGACACAGCACCCGCCGGAGGGTGACTTGGCGCCCACCAGCCTCCAACCAGCTATGGACGCAAGTCGATCACATTGCGATAAGCTACCGATGGAGAGGCTGCGTCCAGAACTGTTGCTCGATTTGGAGCCCATGTGTGGACACAGACCATACACTTGTATGTGCTGACCTGCGGATTCGCTTTGGCGGACGCCTACGACGATGTGAGCGTATTGACACCAGCCAACTGACAAAACACGGTGTTCTGAATGCCTATAAAAGTACGCTGTCATGCGAGTTGGGTAGGCGCCCACTGGATGCAATTGAAACTCACTGGTCGCATGTTCACCAGACCTTACTGGCAGCAGGAAAATCCTCATGTGGTATGTCTAATCGCCAACACAGACATGGGTCTTTTCACGGTCTCTGAAACTTATCCATGCTCGCCAGCACATTCCGGCTGGAAGCGAACACAATGAAACTCGCAAAGAGCCCCGGGCAAAACTCCGTATAAGCTTAAACAGAAACCGCGAACCCAAGTGGTCTCATCGCGCATCAGAGATGGAAATGGCCGCTGCCCCTGGTAACCATCGTAAGTTATTCCGTCTGATACGGGAATCGGGCAGTAGAAGTCCTAGTGTTAGTGAAACAATTTGTGACGAGAGTGGACAGCCTATCCACAACTTGCCAAACTCTTGGAGATTTTAGCTGAGTACTTTAAATGGCAATTTAATAGGCCGGAATTGTTAGAATTCTCGCCGGCCGCTGATCGCTCCGCTCCGTGGGCTGCCCCTTTGGGTCCAACTTCTCGCTCAAAAGTGGAATATGAGATCAAAATGTTTAAGTTAAATAAAGCCGCGGGACCTGTTGATCTTCCTCCAACCCTCTTTAATTTCGGGGACTTGTTCTTGCCTCTGTCATCCTTTACAGACTGACTGGCACTCGTGAAAGCCAGATTCGTTAAGAGCAAGCTGGGTTTCGTCGAGGTCGTGGCTGCATTGACCACATATTCACCTTGCGTCAGTTGTTGGAGCAGTGTCACATATATTGACGGCCCGCCGTTGTCGTGTTCCACGACATCAAAGGTGCATTCGGTTCGGTGGATAGACTTGCACTTTGGGACTGTCTACTCGGAAAAGATGTGCCTGTGAAATATATAAATATTATCCGAGCATTATATGCGCATAGCTCCGGCCGAGTGAGGGCTTAAGGCAAGTTGTCGTCGCCATTTAATATCTCCAGCGGTGTGAGACAAGGATGCCCGCTGTCACCATTCCTCTTCAACTTCGCTGTTGAAGAAGTCCCAGTAATCGCGTGCACAGGACACGACTTAGAAGGCGTGGATCTGCTCCCAGGAGAACGACTTCTTGACTTAGGGTATGCTGATAATATTTCCATAATTGGCTACAGCTTCCAGACGTGCCAAGCAGCACTGGACAGATTAGCGCTAGCTGTCCGTCACTTCGGGCTTTGCTTCGCAACCTCGAAGAGCAAAGCGTTCCTCCAAGATTGGTCTGGGCCTCCTCCTTCGCTGACCGTTGGTGAAGATCAGCTAGTAGTCGTTCAAAACTCAACTACCTGGGAAGCTGTGTCAGCGCCCGTGGGATTAAAGATGAGATCACGAACCGTATAGCAAAAGCTCGGGACGCTTTTGTTAAACTTCGCCACTTATGGCGGCGGCGCGACATCACCCTTGCCCTGAAGGGTAGAGTGTACAATGCAGCGGTACTTTCGACCCTACTGTACGGTTGTGCAACCTGGCCCCTTAAAGCAATTAACCTAAAGAGACTAGTTACGTTCGACCACCGGTGCCTTCGCAATTTAGCTCAAAACTGGTGGGAACACCGCGTGTGCAACGAGCGCGTTCGACGCTTTATTTAAGGCACAGGAAAATGAACTGAACCGCTCAGCACCGTTATTTCACGCATCAGGCTCCGTTGGCTCAGCCAAGTGTTACGCATGCCAACCCACCGACCCCCGCGATGTGTGTTGTTTGCGCGCCGGGGGTGTAGTGGGAAGAACAGGAGAAGTGGCCAAGCGATGACTTGGTCCAGAGGAATGAAGGCCCTCACCTCTGAGCTGGCCTTGGATTTAGCGCCTCGGCTCCCTGGTTGGGGTCCGAAAGACAATGTACACTTTTGGTTTGACACACTTGCGGATGTGGCTAAGAGCCAACCTTATTGGTGTTCGTGCTGTGAGTTTCTTTGTCTAACCTCATCCCTCTTAACCTCCCCTCCAACTACGATCTCATAATTTTGCCTTATATTATTGTGCATAGTATTTTTCTGATGCAAAGTAGCCGGCTTGTAGCTTACCGAAACGATGCCCATCCGTTACCAGTTGCGCAGCCGGGTTGCACCACTTTTTTCTTCCCTTTCCTATGTATTGCGGCACAGTAGCTGAGGTGTTTCCCACCTCTAGCTAACGTAGATGATGCTGATGCTTCGGAAGCGAACCCCAACTAACTGCTTGATGTCGGTTGTTGGTGTGTCGTAGCGGGGAAGGTCCGCGGACTGACTGCACTAACCTTCCGTCAGACGGCGATTGATAGGGTGTCGCTAAAAAAGAAAGTGGTTAACTGAGTGATTGGAGGACACATTGAAGATTGTGACTTTCAGCTTGCGTTCAGTTCTGATGAGGTTCACGCGACCTTTGCAGTTAGTATAACGTTAACTGAAAGCTTTAGAATAATGGAAGCAAAAGTATAATAAACACCTCTCATTCCTGTACTGTTTGACGTGCGACGTGCGCACCGGACACATCAATAAATGACCCTGTCCTACTTCACCCGCGACACGGTACCATTTTTGCCGCTGTAGCATACGAAATTGACGTAATGAAGAAGCAGAAATTCTGAAAACAAACTATTGAACTCATCAAAGCTGTCAAAATAACGCGTAAGGAGGCGTCTTCGGAAATCAAACGCCACGCCGTACGGATTCGTAAATACGGTTTCAACCGCTTATCTATTTTCCGACAATTTAACCAATTGCAATATCACATTTGCATAGGATCGAATAAAACTGCAAAGGCAAAATGATTGACAGGAATCATGCCATAAGTTTACTATAATCTATTATTTTCGCGCTAGGTTTTGCGAGGTAACTTGCAGCGACTACACCGCAGCGCAAATCTCTGGCAGGCTAAATATTGCTGCTTTCATAACTGGATATAAAATAGAGGTAACTGTGTCGCTTTCTGCGTAAGCATGCACAAGAAATGATATTTGACAACATTTATTAGTTGTGAATTTGCGCTGTTTTACGTGAGGTTAACTGGAGGAAGTCTAATTGGATATAGAACGCCATGTTGGATGGCACTACTTTTTTGCCGTATGATCTGCGCCCGCTATGAAAGCTGGGAGGAAGTCTAATAAACTGTTCGCAACTATTAACTTGCGACTGTCGGTAGTTTATTCAAATAGCGTACTTATACTGCGAAGAAACATGAGAAGTACTACTCGGTGACTCAACCTTTTGGCGTGCAATACAGATCGAGCTTTTTAGTTGCAATTTAGTGGAAAACAGTAGTTGAATAAACAATAGTAGCGGAATTTGCCTACTGTCAAATTTCCTCTGCTCCAAGATATCTTGCATCGATTAAACCCGTTCTGGTCAAGGCGTCCTTGACGCTTATTGGCAACTTTCCTCTTTTTCCCAGACTTAATTCCGTTTTACACCCAGTTTCTGCTTTTTTATTGCCGTTCAGCTGTCGTATACGTGTTATATTTCCACCCTGTTTTCCACCGTGTCGATCTCGCAATGCACCGGGGGTGCTTTTTCTGGTGGCTTGGATTCTAAAGTTATCGCACTTTGTGGCAGTCTAAGGAGCAACATACCAGTAACTAACGATTCCGGCGGCATGCAGTGCGATGTCTGCAACCGATGGTACCACCTGCTTTGTACGAACTTAAATAACGAGCAGTAAGCCCCACTGGTCTCCAACGAACTGTTGCTTTTTAATTCTGCCAATTGCTGTAGCCAACGGCAGAGCTGCGTGGCCTTTTTTACTACAGACGTATCTCTTCATCACCGTCCGCGAAATGCAGTGCGTTTATTCTCGATGCTCTCAGATCTTCGCTTTATGATTGAGCTGCTCATGAAGACGCTTCCGGTCTCCAACAACGCAGATTTGAACGTTAACACTACAGGTCCACTTGTGGCACCAATCATTATGTCACCCGTCCAGTTAGCTACCGACCACAAAATTGAAGCTGCTTCGGACGTCATTTCTAAAGGTACCCTGATCGATGCTGAATTGCCGATTCAAGGGACCCACCGAATAAAGCGAAGGAGCCAGGCAACCCCGTAAGCTCTCTGCTAAACAAGAAGGTACAGCTGTCTCGGCAACGGAAACAAGCCAAGTGTTGTTATTTGTCAAAACAAGTGACGGTTGTGCAGAGGCGAAGATTATAACACGCACTTCTTGCCAGCCGAAAGTGCCGGATATGTCGGTTTGTCACCGTGAAGGCATGTTCTAAAAGTTTGCTTGACTCTTCTCAAAGCGAAGTATCGTCACGGAACCGTGCTCCCGTTATCAAAAAGAAAAAGCAGACCAAATCTGCCATAAAGCCTTTCGGTGGAATCGATGACCCGAAAAAAGTACGACATCGACAATGGAGCGAAAAATATACCTTGCGGTTGCTACATCATCGGAGGGGTTAAAAACATTTCCATCACCAGTAGTAAAGCCACCTGCTCCAAGCGTCGAATCAAAGACCGATGAGGTTAATACACTCCGTCGTGCCGTTTCTTTCACGGATAGTAGCATTATTCCCTAACGAAGCTGAATCTACTGCGGATCGCATGTTGGACGGCTTTCAATGGTTTAAAATGCGCGTAAAGAAACTTCTTCCGCCTGGGTTACCACGCGTTACTGTCAGGAAGCTGATTAGAATAAGGAATGTCCCAGTTAATGTACCAAACCCTCGATCGCGGCTACTTCGTGTGGTACTCTCTACCCCGGAGGAACGTGGCGCTCTAATGCGGCTTGCGTTCAAGCTGAAAGGTCCAATTATTGGCGTTCAGCCGAAACTTCCGCTGGCCGATAGGCTGAATCTAAGGGACGCCATCAAGGACCTCAAATGCAGACGAGCTGTCTGTGAACAAGGTCTTCGGTTAGTCAGTTTTCGGGTGGTTGGCCTTCGGACCTTTTCGCCCTACCACGGCCAATTCTGATGGCGCACGACCCAGGTCTGGATCTAACGAATACCTTCAGATATTGCAACTTACCACGCGCAGTCTAAGAAATAAGGTGTGCGAGTTAGCTCTGCTTGTAGATAGGTGTTATCCCGATACACTCGCATTCACTGAAACGTGTCTGTCTCAAGTCATCATGGATGGTTAAGTACATCCATCTGGCTACGCACTAACTAGACGCGATTTCTCCGCTGACCGGCAGGGAGGGGGCGTTGTTGTTTATGTGAGCTGTAAACTTGACGCTTTGGCGACTCGCTTAATTTAGTCGGCAGACAAACCGTTGAAACTCTGTTGGCTGTTATTAGCACATCTTCGGCTCACGGTACAGTTGTGATTTATAGAGAAGCCCTAAGAGCGTGTCCAAAGGGGTACTTTACTTCATTTCCTCCCAGTCCGCAAACAAGTGTTTGTTGATGGGCGGCTTCAACTTCCAGAAGTTTTCTGGGCAGACTTTCTTGCGACTCAGCGTCAGGCACATTTGGCGCTGCTCTGCTTGAGCTTACGCTCCAAGTGTCTGCAACAGTTCATTGACCTTCCCACTAGGTACATGAACGCACAAGTGCCGTCTACCTTAGACCGGGTATTTGACAAGTCACTCAATTTTATTGGTAGCATTACTTACGGAACTCCACTGGGTTCCAATGAGTATGTTTGTTTGCTCTTTAGTTGTACTCTGTCTAGACGCTACCAGAGTACTTTTGAGTCTCACCCGAACGTATGGCACGCAGACTAGCAATCAATGAGAGCCAAAACTTGGGATTTGCGTAGTGAGATCTCAGACGAAGATATTGTCCAGGTTGCCTGGGATAAAGTTAAGTCCTACCTCACAGAGGTATCTGCTCCCTTCATCCCAGTCAGAAGTAGAAAGGAGGCCTGAACACCGCCGCTTTGGATAGATCCCACTGGCAGGTGGCTGCTCACAAAGAGGTCTAGATGTTTGCGAACTTACCGAGCTGCTCCGTCCAACTGCAGTTACGACAGGTACCGTCAGGCTAAAATTAGGTGTAAGCAGCAACTAAGGGGTGCCCGGCTCAATTTCGAGAAAGGGGTAGCGGACGAATCTTCAGGGAACACGAAAAGATGCTTCGCGAATGTCAAAAGGCGCTGACTTTCAAACCTGTCAATTCCAGTATTGATGCGTGATGACGGTGCTCATGCGCATACGGACTATGCCAATGCCTGTATACTTAGTGGGTTATATGCGGCAGCATTTGCAACGGAAAGCTCTTTGACAGGCGTTGCGCTGGTTTACAGGATCCCAGAGGGTGCAGAACTATCTAAATTTATTGTAGCGGGGACGGAAGTCTGTAGGCTGTTACAAGCACTGAACCTATCTAAGGCCTCTAGGCCTGATTTAATTCACCCAAAACTGTCGCATGAGCTGGCTGCAGGACTAAGTGGACCGCTCGCTGTGGTGTTTCAGAAATCGCTTGACAGCTGTGCATTGCCTTCCGAATGCAAGGAAGCTGCCATCTGACTCATCGTCAAAAATGGGGACAGGAGCAGTCTGTGCTCCGTGGTGTGCCGCAGGGCTTGGTCCCTGAACCGCTGCTGTCCCCTATCTATTTGATAGACCTACCCGCGGAGCTTAATATACCATCGCAGCTATTTGCTGATGACCTGAAACTGTGGAACATTGTCGATGTTCTTGGAGATTTCAAAGCTATTCAGAGAGCATTGGATAAACTTTGGGACTGGCCCACTTTAAGGTTATTGCAATGCATCAGATAAAGTGCTCGGTTCTTTGAATTGGTGGAGTACGTGGTGGGGTCGAACTCCCCTGTGAATCTGGCCAGGTTAACCTACGTGTCGTACACCCTTTGGCTTCACACTCCGGCGGCACCTGGAAGAAGGCCACTAGCAGAGGTTTCTGCATGTTTTGGTTAATACGACGTTGTTTCGTCGTCTTGGTGGGCGGCATCTTTACGAGGCTGTTCTCCGCTTTCGTTCGTTTGCAGCTGAAATACTGCGTCCAGGCTGGTCCGCCCTGCCTTGTCGAGGACAAAATGGAACTAGAGAGGGTTTTACGAATGGTTACTACGTTAGTTGAGGGATAACGGGAACGGGCATTCCCTGAGCGTCTACTTAGTTTGAAAATGCATTCAATGCACTACCGAAGGCTTAGCGAAGACCTAATCCTAACCTACCGTATATTAACTGGGAAGCTTGGTCCAGATTTATTTTGACTATTCAGTCCCCCTAGACTACCAGTTTTACGCGGGCATTTCTTGAAGCTGGACCAACCGCTGTCCGATCAAATAAGGGCGGAAATCCGGTTGTCACGCAGAGGCATCGACCGCTGGAACATACTTCCGGTACGTGTTACCAGGAAATGTACGGTTAAGGGGTTCGAGCGGCAACTTGACGCTCTTTGGTGACAACACGAAACCTTTCCATTTTCCTGAGTAACTCGCATCTTCGTACTTCGATTTTTTCTCTAATTTTCTTTGCGTATTGGTATTATTTTCTTATTTAAGTGCACTTCCTTATGCTGTACATACGATCTCTTTTCCTACCCTTTGCTTACTTTACGTGACTGCCACAGCAGGGTCTGCTAGGGCAGGAGACGTGGGTATTAACTGGTTGGCCAGGGTGCGATACTGGTGGTTCGTTTTAGATCCGTCTATAACTGAGCACTTAATCAATTCCTGGCTCAATGATCCACTCATGATGGAACACTCACGGGATTCTCCTACCGTTCCAGTCCCATGTCAACTTGAACTTGAACAAAGTAGTAAGAATGTCACTGAAGTTTTTTGTACAGGTATATACATTTTCGGTGCGTACATGCGACACGTGCTGGAACAGTGGGGAAGTGGGGGAAGCCGTGAAATATCGCCTCATATACGGAGGACCTATGGCCGACGGGTGACAAAGGCGAACTTGCGCTACATGAGACGGCGACATATGTGCAAAACAGACGGAGAGGTGTTTCAGGTGGTTCCTTTGTTAGAGTAGCCTGGCAAATGTCAAGTGAATAGGAATGATGATCAGATAAGGTCGGTGTATTTTGCACCCTTGTGCATGGAAAGCTTGGTGCAGCGATACTGTGAGGTGTTGTTGGCAGACGCGACGCATCAATTAAACTGCGTGAGATACATCCTGTGGCACTGCACTTTGGTGGACGTAACTGGCGTTGCGCTGTCTTCTTCTATGCTATACTGCCGAATGAGACAGGGCGGTTACGAGGAAGCGGTGGAAGCAATGCTTGGAATGATTCCTGCCACATCCCGGGCACGGACGATATTCATGGATAAAAGTGCTGCTCAAGTGAGTGCGTGTCAATCTCTGTACCTCCAGGCGTATTTTGTCGATTTCATGCAATGCAGAGCATGGCTGGACGTTGCTCACACCCCCATGATGCGCTACCGGAGGATAGAACACTTCTACGGCGGTGGTGGCATAAATTGATATGTACCAGAGATGAGGAATATTGCGTTAAACTAATGCATGCTATAGAGGTGCAAAACGCGGAATGCGATGAGCACTTGATGCTTACTTGGTTACCCTATTCGTGCTCATGGGCGGCGCATCGATTGCGAACGGTGTTCACCTTTGTTTGCTTCCCAACAAAAAGGATAGAAAACGCGAACCGGCACTTGCGGCGTGATTAGCAGTACGTGGTACGCGCGTAGGCACATCCTCTTTGCGGACACTGTTGTCATCGGGCATCAGCAATGTTTCTCGGACAACTATGATCAATGACTTGTAAGGAACCTCAGCTATTCAGATGGTAGGGACGAAGTCTGACCACCGTAAAGCAGAACGACCGTCACTGCGGCCTTATATACACGGTCTTTCAAGCCAAGGGAACTTACCTTCTGTCGGCAAGGATACCGCGTGTTCAGGATTGCAGTTCTGGACGTTGCAATACGTGTGCCCATGTACGTTGCTCCGTGCCCATGGTTGCTGCTGCAGATGCCAATATAAATGATTTGCTAATACGCCTCTAGGAACACAGCTATTGTCAAATGCGGTATGCGTGGCGCTGCTGCAGCACCTGTCGCATTGATTACATGGTCTATACAGACACCACCTGAGCGCAAACCGGCCTGCTCTTCCTTAAGCAGACAGTCACGTTCCCCAGTAAGGCGACGAACGAGAATCGTGGCAAGTAATTTGCTCACATCTGGCGGTACGCTAATACCCATGGGGTAAGCCCCTCTGTGCGACTGCCATTCTTTTATATTGCTCTTGTTGCTTTATTCAATTTTAAGTGTTATCTCAATTTCGACCTCTGAACATGAGTGCTTGTCTAACCTAATGACCCAGCAAGAAGAGCGACCAATGCCCGAAAAGGAGGCTGATAACCAAGTAGACTGCAGTGCTTTACAAAGTGTTCTGCCCAACGCCCCAAGTCTTTTGACAACCTCTGATTCCACTGTGGTCTCTAGTCGCGCATGGTCTTGATAAAACCAGGTCTCGTCCTACCACTTTCCTGGCTTTGCTGGTTGACGTGCCTACTACTCTCCAGTCGGGTACTTCGTTAACGGCGTGAGACCGGTGCCTGAGACACTCCATTATTTTGAACGTCTCCGTTAAGTCACCTTCATCTGGCTTCTTATGGAAAACAAATTTAATTTACATAACCCAGCTTCCCACGATAATCCACTCTGACGTATTAATCAAGTAGTTCGTCGTTGCACATTCGCAATGCAAGTACTGCTTTCTGTAGGTATGATGCCCACACATGAACGCAGTATTCCAGATCTGGCCTAACCAGTGAGCAACGTCAGCCATGCGGCCTCCGTCATTCCTATATCTGGCCAGGCTCATAGGCAAGTTTGAGTGGTTTATCTTCTACCTTTACCTCAATAGACTGCAACGCAACCGGCCGCTTGTTCGCCGCTTGTCCACCGCCACCGTTATCCTCCTGTTCGCCTGTAGCAGAGGTCCTCACTGCTACGTCTGCCACAGGTTGCCTCAGCTGCCACGAAGATCCCGTGAGCAAAGGTAGGTTCTCCGTTTAATTTACATTCATAGCTTACACATGTTGTATATCGATTCGCACCATCGTTACATGCCACATATGTCCTCCGTTGCTAGGCAAGCAACATTAACCGTGTGCCTTCGTCACATCTGGCTAGACTCACATGTAAGTTTGCCTGGCTTTCCTGTTACTTTTCCCTTCATAGACTGTAAGACTACCAAATGCTTTTTCGCTGCTTGTCCACCGCCAATGTTATCCTTCAGTTTGCCTGTGACAGAGGTCCTCACTGGTAACTGATGTACAGCTGTCAGCAGCCGCCATAAGCTTTCGGTAGGTGTATATCGCTTCTCTGTTTCTTCTCACTTCATAGATTCAGTTTCCTGCCCATACGTCCGCACCTCAGTTTACAGCCTACCGCATCCGTTCGCAGCATCCAACAAGGGTAAGCGTATCCGTGTGTCGAATACCCTTCCATACCTCATCTACCTTGACTTCAGTGACCGTAGTCCCATCTGCAACATGTGCCGACCGTGAAGAGCGTAAAACTACCGTCCGGTAAGCATGCGTGCATACATACATGTATATTGATATTCTCTAAGGCTGTACATCAGCACCATGTTCAGCAGCTCCATCCGGTTCCATCACATCAAACAGGAGAACTCTACGTTAACCCTCCTTATGGATTACATCAAGGGAACGCGAAAATGGCTCTCTTAAGGGCCCACCATTTTAGTTTCCACACATTGCGGGTAGAGTGCGTCCATAGACATGCTCCCCAAGATAACGCAGATATTAGAATTGGTGTGAACGTCGAGCACCTTGTCCTCCCTTTCCATGTGACGTACGTATTCACCTTTCCAGCTATCTTTCCTAAAGTGAAACTATCACTTCACCTCATAGCTATTTCAGCCTCTCACAGGTAGGTTGGCAGTTCATGAAGCTCCACGTACAACAGCCCCCAGTTCTTCTCGTACATTTCCCATACTTTAAGGGGTACCATGTCACATGTAATCATTTAGCATATTCGTCCACGCCTACACCCAACAAAAGCACCTATATCCCGTGACCCAGTGATCCGCCGTGCTTACGTGGCGCTTGGCATTCGTGCGCAGCAAACGAGTGAACACATTGATTGGGATTAAGCGACGATGCAGTGCTTAGTTTACCTACCGTTTTTCACACCATTCACTTACACATGCAACCTCCTTCCATTGCTTCGTATGCCAGTGGACAGTCAGCCGGTTAATTACACGTTCAAAAATGGTATCCATTATTTTAGTGACAGAATTGTAGCACAAAAATTTAGATAAAATGTTTCATAGCGCAGATATGAAAAACAGGGGCGACAATTACACACCTGCATAAGAATACCTTACACGTACAACTCCATCGATCCACCGCCTATCCATTGCCTCATCCATTCTTCAAAATGAAGTTTGACTATCACATACGTAAGCATTACTTTTCAGCTGTTTACGGGTTCTCATACAGTCACCTATGGTTTGCAGCATCCTCTACTCAATCCGGCGCCACCGTTCAACCAAACTGCCTATCACAGTAAGCCGGTGATTATATACCACGCATGCGTAGTTTATAATGCACCCACTCTCAGTTCCAAACACGCAACACCAACGCAGTGTGAAATCCGAGGATATATGAGAAGGTGAAAAGTAACTGGCATAACGGTCTCCGTAAAGAACGGGATAAACTTTACAAGTAGGAACAACATCGCTATGGATTCGAGAAAAAATAACCATACGGCCATTCGCTGAACCATAGTCGTTGCAATGATTTGTACATGCGGGCGTCATAGCATCATTACTAGGACAACAGGGCATACATGCAGACCAAGAACATTAAATCTATACATATATATGTATATATTCTAATAGAATTACCCATATACAAATGCATGAAGCTGCATATATGGTTGGCGGAATCCGGCTTCGGATTTGCCTGTCACTGTGGCCAGCCAAAGGACGCCTGCGCCTACAGAAGGAACATAGCGGCTTGCGCTGCACCACACACAGCTCCACCCACACACCCTATTTCCAGCGTAAACTTGAAGGAATAAGACCGGCAGGCATGTAAATGGAAGCAAGGTTTCAGCAGCGGAGCCGGCCCTCACTCCTTCACAAACTGTATCTGGGTAGCATGCGGATACAAGGCGGTGGCTGCTCGGTAGTCCGCCCTGCACTGCGTGCATTGAACCACTCGTTGATCCTAACACGGTCAAACGGACCGTGCACAACGTCCCATCAAGAAACGACCAGCTACCTCTAACAGGCAGGATGGACAATGTAGTGAGTAATAGACAGGTAGGCACCTTATAAAATACACATCAAGTGCAGCCACATTTGGATATCACGCAACAGCCAAGCACTTAAAAGAAAGAAAACAACGAAATTAACGCAAGTGATGCATAAGGAAACGATGACCTAAATTTTATCTAATTGAGCGTATAAACTAATTTGTGTAGTTTAAGTTTGTATATTTTACCGAAATGTCACAAACACGAGAATGTTATCGAAATCGACTACAAGTGGCTTAAGCTAGGTGTGCAAGTGAATAGAAGAGAGTACAGGTAGACATTTCTATGAAAAAAACATTAGGACAAAGTTGAAAACCCAGCACCTGAAATAAAAAGACTGAGCATGCAAGAACGCGGTTACTAAATCGAATGCAGCGCACCTACAAACGCCGTGCCGGTTCCGCCATTGTTCTCTGCAAGACCTGTCGTCGCTTCGGTAGTGGTCCCGAGTAGCCCCGCTCCTGGCTCACTAGGCTTTCATGACTCAGGCACTCGCAACGGCATGTGCTACATCAGCATGCACTTGATGTAGATGGAGTACAACCCATCGGTTCTTGCCGCTTCCGCACTTGCCGCTTCCTCTCTGCATGTACAAGGTTTTGCCCCCGCACTTCAGCAACTGTATTTGTGATTAGGTCACGACATGCACGCTGTTAACCGACTTTGATTCCCAAGACCTGCCATAAAGGTTAGGACGTGAGTGCCTCAATTTGATCATGTCCTGGACCTATATGGTGGGTGGCATCCGGTTTCGGATTTACCTGTCACTGCGGCCAGCCACAGGACGCCTGCGCCTACAGAGGGACCATGGGTGGCTTGAGTTGCACCACCCACAGCTCCGACCACGTACCCCATATCCAGTGTAAACCCGAAGGAACATCACCGGGAGGCATGTGGATGGGAGCCACGTTTCATCAACGGAGCCGGCCCACACTCCTTCACAGGGAACCACAAGCACGCTTTATTTGTGGAGGCAAGCGCGCACACAAAGTGGTGGCTGGAACGTAGTTCGCTCCACACTGAATGCCTGGAACCGCTCTTTGAGCCTAACACGACAACAAGGGCCGTGCACCTCGTCCCCTCCATCAACGACCAACTGTCTCCTGGAGCCAGGTGGATGAGATAGTGGGTAATAAACAGGCAGGCAACTTGTCAACATGCACATCAAACACAGTTACACCGCGGATATCAAGCGACAGCCGATCACTTGAGAGAAATATAGCAAGGAAAATAAATCGGATAATGGATAAGGAAACGGGACAAAAATCTTACATTAATGAGCATATGAGATCAGTTGTTAATAAAGAATCCGAGATAAGTTCAAGAGGTAAGAAAGTATATTTTACGTAAATGACACAAACACGAAAATGTTATCGAAATTAACTACAAGTGGCTTAAGCGAGTTGTGCAAGTATATGGAAGAGGGTACGGGTGGAGAGTTATTTGAAAAGGGATGCATTAGGACAAAATTGAAAAACCACCATCTAAGTAAAGAGACTGAGCGTGCAAGTACGCGGCTACTAAATCGAATGCAGCGTACCTACAAGCGCTGCGCCCTTATTGCCTACGTTCTCCGCAGAACTCGTCGTCGCTTCGGTAGTGGTCCCGAGTAGCCTCGCTCATGGCTCACTAGGCCTGCCTGACTCAGGCACTCGTTACCGCATATGCTACAGCACCATGCGTTTGATGTCGGTGGGGTACAATCCATTGGTGCTTGCCGCTTCCGCACTTGCCGCTACTTCTCTGCATGTATGATGTCTTGCTCCCGCTCTTCAGCAACTCTTTTTGCGCTTAGGTCATGCCATGCACGCCGGTCAACCGCCTTTGACGTTTATGATGTTTAATCAATGTTAGAATGTGAGCGGCTTATATTAGGCATGTCCTGATAACGTACTTAGGTTTCCCAGCGTGCCGCTTCCCAGTACTAAGCTGACCATACTATACTTGCTTCGATATCCGCGTCGAATCCATACGGCTTACATGACCTAGTCAACTCAGGTGTCTCAATAAAAGTATGCAGCCCACTGCATACATGCTACTTTGTGGCAACACTTCCGTGTCAGCAACGCTGTCTCCCCAACTGATGCGCAAAATCCGCCGCAAGCACTGCTGATGGAACCGCTCGAGATATCGCACATCCTGCCGGTACATCGTCCACGTTTCACTGCCGTATAGAAGCACCATGGATTTGTACACCATCAGCTTCGTGCCAACGGTAAGCCGATGGTTGTTTCACACTCGGTACTCAAGCTTTCCGAATTCCGCCGCCGCCTTCGACACGCGGATACGCAACCAACTGTGCAGCTGCTGATCAGTCGACAACACACTCCCAATGTAGCAAAAGCGGGGGTGGTCTCAGGTACTTAAGCACCAATGCCATTTCGCGGCAATACTGAAGATTGCACCTCCGTTGAATGCTGAAAGAGACAGACAGTTTTGCTCGTGTTGATGGTGAGCCCGATTTTGCCGCTGTCAAAGCCAGAGCACTAGTCATACGCTGGAGCTCATCCGCGCTGTGTGAAAACAACTCATAGTCGTCAGCAAATGGCAACATACGGATAGCTGTTTCACAGACTAGAGTTCTCACGCCGAAACGAAGGATGTCCGTCGACCCACCTCAATACGGTGCTCCACACGAACACCGTAAGCACAAGCCACATCAAAAGCACAGGACAACATTGTATGAAGATATATATTAAACAGGCAGGAGCCAAGACACAGCCCTGCTTCACACCAGAGACAACTGCAAAATCATCCGAGGTCTCTCCACTCAGCTGCACCCTCGGCCGCATACAACTGTGCAGACATTCAATTAAACTTACAAACTTACGCGAGCAACGAACTTACCCAACACCAGCCACAATGCCTCGGGGTTCACCGTATCAAATGCCTTGGTTAAATTAAGAAAACGCGAGTACACTGGTTGGTGTCGTTCTCCGCACTTCTCTTGCAACTGACGAGCCGCAAACACCATATCTATAGTGCTGCGACCCGAACGGAATCCGCATTGCCCTTTCGCTAATTTAGGTTCAACAACCTGACTGACGAGGCTGTTGAGCAGGATACGGGAAATCACCTTGCCCACACATCTCAGCAAGTTGATGCCACGATAAATCGTCCAACATTGCTTGCTCCATTTGTCCTTGTACAGTGGTAGCACAAGAGCATCCTTCAGCTCAGGAGGCACCTCATCCTCAATCCATATGCGTTGCACCAAGTGGTGCAGCGCAGTCAACAAAGCGCGTCCGCCGTGTTTCAATACTTTAGGCGGGATCCCGTCGGCCCCGGCACATTTGCCATTTCGCAGCTGAGCAAGTGCTGTCTGTGTAGCACCCAGTTATGGCTTGTCGGCCAGATTCGCCTTCACATTGTGCTGCTTGAGACCGTTAAGTGTAGGCCAGTCGAGCTCTGAACGGTCGTTCAAGAGACAGCCAACGTGTTTTCGCAAGAGCTGCATTATGTCTGCAGTCTGTGTGCAGGTAGCGCCTGGACTACCATCGATCAGCGTCGTCCGTGGCTTCAATCTCGGTCCATACACCGCATTCAGGGAGTCAAAGAATTCCTTGTGTTGGCGACGTTGAGCTTAAAATCCCACCTACTGCCTTATCCGTCCACCATTCATTTCTAATTTGATGGAACTCCCGGTTCAGTCGCCGTTGAAATTTACGAAACTGACTAAGCTTCCTAAGTCAATGGGGTCCGCAACATATGCAGCAAATACTGCATCCTAAAGATCGAAACATTCTGGCCGCTTATAGTTTGCGCGCCTGATGGGCGCCTTGGCAGCTGCCGTCAACTGATCGCGAATGTGGTGCCATAGGTCGTCCACTGTGGCTATGCCTTCTACATCACGCAGGCGTGCTGCCATCGCCTTCTCCAGCTCAGTACGTTTCGCCACCGTACCGAGGGAGAGCATGTCAAATTTACGCGTATTCACGACGAGTGTGCAATACATAGAGTTACGAAGATACATGTATAGTTTGGTCCGGACCAATTTGTGATCGGGGCCACACCAAGCTTCACGCAGTACACGTGTCACGTGCACTTCACGCATGGCACGCTGACGTACGATGACATAGTCGAGCATGCGGGCGTGAACACCCCGTGGGTGCGTCCAAGTGGCTATATCACTCACACTCAGTGCAGGCCGAGTGTTCGTGATCGTTAGTCCGTGCGTGGCCCACAGCGAGAGCAGCCTGTCACCGTTCGCATTCGCTAAGCCAATGCCATGCGCACCGATGAAAGCTGTCCACACCGAAGCATCACGTTCAACACGCGCGTTGAAACTACCCAGCAGAAATAGTCGCTCGCTCCTCGGCACAGACTGTATCACGGAGGATTGCAGGGTGTAGAATTGATCACGCGTGTCAGCAGGATAACACGTGGTCGGACCGTACGTGCTTATAAATGTAGCAAACTTACCTCTTCCGAGTCGTAGGCGAACGGTCATCAGTCGCGCGCTGATGTCTGTTGGTTCACTCACAAGCTGGCCATGGAAGCGATCGGATAATGCAAATCCGACCACATGTTCACGTGGTGCTGACGTGGCCTTGCCCACCCAGTAGAATGTGTAGCCACCACCTGCTTCATGCAAATTCGCTTGCTCTGCGAGCCGGGTTTCACTGGGCGCCGTCACAGCGATGTGGTAGCGCGCCAGCTCCATCGCGACGCGTGCAGTGCGTTGTTCCGGGTGCTCGCTGGCGTTCCGGTCCAGTAGTGTGCGCACGTTCCAGCACCCGATGCTGAGTGCTTTGCGCGCAGGCATACGATTGCATTGGTGAGCAATTGCACGCGAGGTGGTCGTTGTGCTTCAGAGGTTTGCATGAGGGACTCCGCCCGGAGCCTATGGCTCAATAGCCTGACCCACGAGTCGGTGGGTGGTTTATAGTTTTGCTTGAGGGACTTTGCCCGGAGCATTTGGCTCGATAGCCTGATCCACAAGACAGTGGCGAGCAGACCAAGTTGGGGAGTGCGATTGCAGAGACAGATTGGGATCTGCCTGACTGCTGTCACGCGCAGCCTTTGAGGTGCTGGAACCTTTTATATATGTTTTGAGACCGTAGTTGGATCCGCAATTGCAACCACGACCAGACGCAGATGGGTTTTGGCGGGTTCACACCAATTTGAGCAGGGGCTGCCTGGCTTGCGGCGGGCAGTAGCAAATCATTGAACACCCGGAAGTGTCCTCCCACCGTCAGAGACAATGCGTGGCGCTCGTGCTCTACGGCAATCGATCTGTGAGCTTATAACTCGTAGACCTGTTGTCTCTCATGGCTAGATTTTACGGGATGAGGGCTATCGACCACTTCCTAACCTCCGAAGAGGATGGACTAAGATACTGCCGGGGCGCCCACACCTACCAGGAGAACGACTAGGGTCCTCAGCCAAAGCCTTCGATTAAATGAACACCCGAAATGCAGCGGGTCTAGCACATGGTCAGTTCACTGACTCATGCGGATTGGTGTCCTGGATCTTAGCAGGGAGAAGGGCGAAACCCAACTCCCACCCAGCGGTCGCCACGAGGAGGCGCCCGGGAAATGAGCCAATGCACAACTGCAGCAGCGGCGGGTAGACCATCTGTCAGGATCTAGCCACCACCAGCCTCAGCGCACCATAGGTTCTCCCTCCTATCCATATATATGTATATTTATGAATATATTTATGTATACATATATCTGGGTGTGTATATACCTATGGATTCATATTTAGTATTTGCATTCCTTTTACATTTACATAGTTGCATCAACTCAGTTCCCTGTCCTTAATATTGCAAATCCGCTTATCTTATAAATGACACCTCAGAACTACCAGTAATCTCCATTAACATTGTACAGTTGATTGATACATTAAGCATAACTTTCAATGATCATTTACATTGCCACCCTTCGGTAACATTGCCACATCCCCTCTAACGCTTTAGTACATATTCCCCTTATTGGACCATAACACATTACAATGACATCATGCCTTTCAACAACAACTTACCCCTGCAATGCAATTATTGGTACCTCTGTAGCTGCATTACCAGTACTACAACTTTGGATAACGACAGCCGTCTTTTTCATCGTGATTTCAGAAGTACCACATATAGCATAATCAGACAGGAGATATGAATACCCCTTATCCAAGGAAGCGTTACTTTTACCAGTCGCTTCATGCAAGCATAACCTTTGCACACATGTTTCAATTGTATTAGCACTTATTTGCTTCATAAAACATCCGTTCACACTTCACATGTATTTACCATTTTCCAGCTTTCGATTACGCCGTACCCTTCAACTACACCTGTAGTCATCACTTTAATTTATCATAGCCGTTTTCAGAAAGTAAAGCTACATACTATTATCTTTCAGTTTCTACACCGTAATACCACAAGAATTAAGAATATACCATGCAGCCACTCAAACTATTTTGGATGTCACCGAAGACTTGAACGAGAAACCCTTTCCCGCCAATACAAAAAATAGCCCTTTCCGTCAGAGCAAAAGCTTAAACCCAAACACGCGCCAAACTGGTTTCGATCACTCGTTACAATGTGTGATTGCGTTACACAAAGTCTTTCGAAGATTAAGGAAAAATAGATGGTTTCCATGCATTAGTATGTTTACCATATTGTAAACTTGGGTGTTAATGTGCCAAAAGGTTAAATATAAATCATAATACGTAGTGGTTTAAATGCGTTATGGTGGTTAATAACTTTGCTGCCTTTGGCGACGGCAGCTATTTTTGAAGACTTTAGCAACTTTCGACGTATTTCCATGGATCAATGTCTTAAATTTTCAGCGGCCTTTGGGGATATAAAACTTTATCGGATGGCATTTGCGACCCCGTTTGTTTGTCGGAGCCTGGTTGCATCGGACGTTTCCAGAAGGGAAACTACAGAGATGCTTACAGAATGCCAGCATTAAAAATATAATCAACAAACGTGCGTGCATGGCAAGCAATCGAATGTTGCCGGAAGCCGAAAGCGTTGTTACTCGTGTAATATTTTTCTTAGCAGAAAGAAGACGCCGATTCCGAAATGTCAACATTTCGATTATTCTCATCAGTCGCATACACAATACAAGCAGCAACACACACAATTATATACATGGAAGAAAAATTGGCCAACAAATCAAAACGTCAAAATTAAGTCCAAGGCAATCGGATTGATTGCCTCAAGAGTTTCTGTGCACATAACACTGGTTGAAAAGCCTTAACTAGCACCGCTTCACTGATTGCCAACATTACCGGATTCCGGTTACGTAATAGCACTCTGAACGCAGTCTTGGTGTCCACATTGTGATTGGTTGTCACGAGGTGCTTAGTGATAGATGATGACAGGGTTCGGTTCATTCTGGGATGCGCTCCATTTTGTTGCGTCATCATTTGCTCCACCCACTTTGGCAAGTGTTCAGCCACCCACTGAGCCAACCGATGGTTAGTCCTGCCTATGTAAACGTCACCGCAACTGCAGGTAAACTGATAAACCACACGCGAGGGCGAACTAGCCGAAAGGTAGCTCCGACGGTCATTAAGAATAAGTTTCCGAGTCGTGTGCATGAGACGCAAATGAGCAGTCGTGTACGTGCGCGTTAGAGCGGACCTGAGCTTGTGTCCGATGTCGTTTGCAACTTGGTCTCCTTTGAAGAGCATGAACAGAAAAACAGCTCTTTTCTCTGCCGATAGCACCGGCAGTATCTTCTTGGGGAGTCTGCTGTGCACCTGGATGAACTTTTCAAGACAACCATTTGCCATCAAGGTCCTACGTAGAAGCTCCTCTTCGGCTTCCAGTGTATCCGGACTACAAACACGTCTGACCTTGTAGAACAGCGTATGCACTAGGCCGCGTTTGTATGCAACCGGGGCAAAACTGGAATAGTGAAGATATTGCCCACTCCAGGTTGCCTGGCGGTAAACGGTGCGCTGCAATGTACCTCCGTCCCGCCTCTTAATGAGGATATCCAAAAGTGCCGGAGCGCCGTTTTGCCCCATCTCGTGGGAGACTGATAAGTTGGGGTGAATTGTATGTAGAGTGGTTACCAAGCGGGTAAAATGTTCGCTGTTGGTGAACACCGGAATGTCGTTCACCTACCTTTGGTATAACCGTGCTTCACCAATACTGGCAGCGGCTTGCCTTTCGATCAAGCCGAGAAAGATATCTGCCAAGACCAGTCCCAGAGGGCTACCCATGGCGACTCCGTCGATTTGCTTTTATGCTGTCCCCTCAAACTCAAGACGTACATTCGCTGTACACAATAGAATCATATCCCGCAAATATTCCACAGGGAGACCCACATACATGTTTTGACTCAGGATGAAATGACACAAATCATCAACCGTTTCTTGAAGTGGCGAATTTGTGAATAGAGTCCACGTCAATAGAGTACATTACTTCCGAACCCAGTGAGAATTATTCTAGCGTGTCCGATAGTTCAAATGAATCCTTCAGGCAACGCGTAGCCAAGAGTTTACGCACGGGATTTAAGAGTTTCACCAGCCACCGGGCAACGTTGTGATAATGCGAGTTGTTCATGCACATCATGGAACGCAGTGGGTTACCTGGCTTGTGTATCCTAGGCGCGCCCCTCATTCTCGGTGTCTGCGTCCCAATCGGTTTCAGTTGTCTGTACTGCGACGCAGTGATGTATCCGCGTAGCAAAAGGATCTGGAGTTTCCTGGCCACCTGCTTCTTCAACAAGATGTTATTCTCCTGTGTCGTATCTATCAGGAACTTACGTCTGTCCCCAAAAATAGACTCCATTTTTGAAACGTAGTCATCCTTGTTCATTATTACAATACCTGACCCTTTGTCCGGCTGCAGGAAGCTTACGTTTGCCATTTCTTTTAACTCTCTGATCGCGACATAGTGTCAGCATTCAGGCAACCTCTTTGGCTTATTGGCGTATTAAGGAGTTGGTTCGCGATATCCACCAATTTTGCCCGAAACCAGCCCGCATCTTCTATTGATCTTAGTAAGGGATCACTGAGCTGGTCATACAGATATTCCAAATGACCCTGCGTGTTGAGTCTGTCTATCGTCTTCGGTGGCAACCGCTATTTCATTCCAAGGGAAAGCACTTCCAACTGCGTTCGAGTGAAGTGAGCAGATGATAGATTACATACGTGCTTTGAGCAATCAATAGGGAAGGAAGAATGTGTAACGCTTTTAAGCGAACCCTGTAGGCTACGAAGTGTTTTCATTCGCGTACGACGGAGAACTTCTGCAGAAAAGGCCCCAAATTTCAAGCGGCTAATCAACGATAATTCATTGTGGGTGCCAGCGAATCGTCTCTGTGCTTCGAGGAACTTTCGTTCACGTTTCACACAGGCTTCCAGGTGTGAAGACGTGTGAGCAAATGATGACGCAACAAAATGGAGCTCCTGTCAGGATGAACCGAAAATTGTCATCATCTCTCAAATAGCACCATGCGACGACCGGTCACAATGTGGACCCCAAGCTTGCGATTAGGACGCAGACACCGAGAAAGAGGGGCGCGCCTAGGATACACAAGCCAGGTAACCCACTGCGTCCCATGATGTGCATGAACAACTCGCATTATCACAACGTTGCCCGGTGGCTGGCGAAACTCTTAAATCCCGTGCGTAAACTCTTGGCTACGCGTTGCCTGAAGGATTCATTTGAACTAGCGGACACGCTAGAATAATTCTCACTGGGTTCGGAAGTAATGTACTCTATTGACGTGGACTCTATTCACAAATGCGCCACTTCAAGAAACGGTTGATGATTCGTGTCATTTCATCCTGAGCCAAAACATGTATGTGGGTCTCCCTGTGGAATATTTGCGGGATATGATTCTATTGTGTACAGAGAATGTACGTTTTGAGTTTGAGGGGACAGCATAAAAGCAAATCGACGGAGTCGCCATGGGTAGCCCTCTGAGACTGGTCTTGGCAGATATCTTTCTCGGCTTGATCGAAAGGCAAGCCGCTGCCAGAATTGGTGAAGCACGGTTATACCAAAGGTAGGTGAACGACATTCCGGTGTTCACCAACAGCGAACATTTAACCCGCTTGGTAACCACTCTACATACAATTCACCCCAACTTATCAGTCTCCCACGAGATGGGGCAACACGGCTCTCCGGCATTTTTGGATATCCTCATTAAGAGGCGGCACGGAGGTACATTGCAGCGCACAGTTTACCGCAAGGCAACCTGGAGTGGGCAATATCTTCACTTTTCCAGTTTTGCCCCAGTTGCATACAAACGCGGCCTAGTGCATACGCTGTTCTACAAGGTCAGGCGTGTTTGTAGTCCGGATACACTGGAAGCCGAAGAGGAGCTTCTACGTAGGACCTTGATGGCAAATGGTTGTCCTGAAAAGTTCATCCAAGTGCACAGCAGACTCCCCAAGAAGATACTGCCGGTGCTATCGGCAGAGAAAAGAGCTGTTTATCTGTTCATGCTCTTCAAAGGAGACCAGGTTGCAAACGACATCGGACACAAGCTCAGGTCCGCTCTAACGCGCACATACACGACTGCATTTGCGTCTCATGCACACGACTCGGAAACTTATTCTTCATGACCGTCAGAGCTACCTTCCGGCTAGTTCGCCCTCGCATGTAGTTTATCAGTTTACCTGCAGTTGCAGTGTGGTTTACATAGGCAGGACTAACCGTCGGTTGGCTCAGTCGGTGGCTGAACACTTGCCAAAGTGGGTGGAGCAAATGATGACGCAACAAAATGGAGCGCCTCCCAGAATGAACCGAAAATTGTCATCATCTATCAATTAGCACCATGTGACAACCGGTCACAATGTGGACCCCAAGCTTGCGTTCAGTGCTATTACGTAACCGGAATCCGATAATGTTGGCAATCAGTGAAGCGTTGCTAGTTATGGCTTTTCAACCGGTGTTAATTGCAAAAAAACTCTTGAGGCAATCAATCCGATTGCCTTGGACTTAATTTTGACGTTTTGATTGGTTGGCCACTTTCTCCCATGTATATAATTGTGTTTGTTGCTGCTTGTATTGTGTATGCGACTGATGAGAACAATCGAAATTTTGACATATCGGAATCGGCGTCTTCTTTCTTCTAAGAAAAACATTACACGAGTAACAAGACTTTCGGCTTCCGGCAACATTCGATTGCTTGCCATGCACGCACGTTTGTTGATTATATTTTTAATGCCGGCATTCTGTAAGCTTCTCTGTAGTTTCCCTTCTGGAAACTTCCGATGCAACCAGGCTCCGACAAACAAACGGGGTTGCAAATGCCATCCGAGAAAGTTTTATATCTCCAATGCAGCTGAAAATTTAAGACATGGATCCATGTAGATACGTCGAAAGGTGCTAAAGTCGTCAAAAATAGCTGCTGTCGCCAGAGGCAGCAAAGTTATTAACCATCATAACGCATTTAAACCACTACGTATTATGATTTATAATTAACCTTTTGGCACATTAACACCCAAGTTTACAATATGGTAAACATACTAATGCATGGAAACGCCCTATTTTTCCTTAAGCTTCGAAAGACTTTGTGTAACGCAATCACACAGTGTAACGAGTAATCGAAACTAGTTTGGCGCGTGGTTGGGTTTAAGCTTTTGCTCTGACGGAAAGGGCTAATTTATGTATTGGCGGGAAAGGGTTTCTCGTTCAAGGCTTCGGTGACATCCAAAATAGTTTGAGTGGCTGCATGGTATATTGTTAATCCTTGTGGTATTACGGTGTAGAAAATGAAAGATAATAGTATATAGCTTTGCTTTCTGAAAACGGCTATGATAAATTAAAGTGATGACTACAGGTGTAGTTGAAGGGTACGGCGTAATCGAAAGTAGTTTGGAACAGTGGAAGACACCTAGATCAACCTGATAAGCCACGTGAGGAAGTTCACTCCCATCGAGCACATAACTTGTGGAGGAAGCAGATGTCCCGATACGCAGCACTGAACACTTTGCCCGGTTTATGGGCAGCAAACGCAAGGCAGACCATTCCCAGAGTCTATCCAGAGCCCGTTGAAGAGGCACAGGACCTCAAGGGATATCAACAATATTCCAGAGCTTTAGATCGTCAGCAAATAAGAGCGATGGTACCTCAAGCTCCTCCGGCCAGTCGTTCACGTAGACTGAGAAAAGCAGGGGACCTAAGGCAGAGTCTTGCGGAACGCCGCTAAATACAGGTTGTCGAAACGAAAGACTGCTTTCCACACGAATACACTGCTCCCGTCCATGCAAAAAGTTGACACCCATAGGAGAGCGCGACCAGCTGTTCCATTCGACCTCAACTCCAGTGAGTGCCGCGAAGGGGGACAGTGTCAAAGGCCTTTGCGAAGTCCATGAACACCACACCCACCGCATGTCCACTGTATACGGCTTCAGCCCGGCACTCACGAGCTACCAGCAAGTTCGTCTGACACGAAAATCCTTTGCGAAAACCACATTGCGACGGCGTGGTTGCGATATTACTAATCGGGTTGAAAAGAAGCATAAGCATTTGAAGTTTAAGTGAGCAGTCAACCATACATTAGTTGTTTCAGGTGTAAATGCAGCCGTGCAGTCGTATTTTGGAGGAGAGGGAAACCGTGCTTGCAAGTGATAAGCTTCGTATGTGCGAAGGGGAGCAGCGAGCCACTAGTGGGTTGGTTAGCCGAACAACCTCCACGTGGTGCCAGCTGGGTGGTTCGGGTTACTCACGCTCCAGCTAAAAGTTCGACGGCAGTGTTCCAGAACGTATTGGGTTTTCGCCTGGCAAGCCTTTTCCCTATAAAATCTACACATGTCTGCTTAACAACACTAAGACGTGGCGTGTCTCTTGCCATGTCGGAGGACCTTACCCATTTCGCGGACGTTAACCACCTTATTTTATCCATTCATTTATTGGGGCATTCACCCAACAAACTCACAACTTCACATATTACAATTACTTACACATGCACCCACATACATACTGCACATATATATCCAGTGTGTACAGGTTAAATCGTAACATTTCTGAAGTATTACTGATGTTACACGTTTGTATTATCGTGATCGTACCTTTGAAGGGGTGTCTCGCACCGTCGTGCGTAAATCGTTTATTTATTATGTTCAGGTCTTCATATCCCCTCGGCAGTACGTGCGGCACAGTGTAAGATTTCGCATCAGCAGTGTGAACCTGGACGACCGGTATTGGCTGGAGACTGACGAGCGCCTAGGCATGCAGCTTGCGCTTATGGAGAATGGCAGCGCTTAGGAATATCGCTTTAATCGTCAGTAGCGCATTCTATGTGTGCACATAGTGCACGTCGCTAGCCCACACGCATAAGCAGTATACGTTTTTCTTGTTGGCTGCCGTTGGGGGCTGCCAGCGGATAATGTTGCACAGGCGAGTGTGTCCTAGGACACGAAGAGAACAGTGATTGTCACGCAGACGCCACCCCGTAATGATGGTGTCCTTGACCGCTCTGGATATGCTTGATGACATGGAGGCCCATTTGCTAATCATGGGCACAGTGGAGGTCACCCGCATGATTGGCGTGATGGCATGCTTTCGCGAGCTGCTGCCGAGACGTAGTAATGTGGAAGTGCTTGTCCGTTCATCCAGTATGGAAAGGTTGCATCAATTATCGTGGGAGGACCACCTCATACTCCAGGGAGGGGATGCGGAATCGTCCAATGCTGATGCTAGGGTGCGGTTTCGTCCTCATTATTTGTTCTTGAGTTATGGAGCTGAGAACCAAGGTAACCATTGGGTCCCGTTCGGGGAGGATGGGACTGTGTTTTCACAGAAGAATTAGAGGAAAAGTAGGCGCAACAAACGAAAATCACCTTCTGTACCACGTGTGGTCGATGTTTGTGCTACCTACAGCATCATCATTATCATCATCATACACGTTAGCTAGAGGTGGGGAACACCTCAGCTACTGTGCCGCAATACAAAGAGAAAAAGAGGGAGACTAAATGAAAACAACTGGTGCAAGCTGGCTGAGCTACCGGTAACGGATGGGCATCGTTCCGGTAAGTTACCAGCCGGCTGCTGTGCACCCAAAAAGAAAAAAATATTATGCAAGATTATATAAAGCTAAATAATGAGATCGTGGTTGGAGGGGGAGGCTAAGAGGGGTGGGGTGGGACAAAGAAACTCACAGCACGAACGCCACTGAGGTCGGCTTCTAGCCATATCAGCAAGTGTGTCCAACCAAACGTGTTCATCGTCTTTCGGACCCCAACCAGCGAGCCGAGACGCTCCAACCGAGGCCAGCTCAGAAGTGAGGGCCTTCATTCCTCTGGACCAAGTCATCGCTTGGCCACCCCTCCTCTTCTTCCATCCACACCCCCGGCGCGCAAACAACACACGGCGCGGAAGTCGGTGGGCTGGCATGCGTAACACGTGGCCGAGCCATCGGAGCCTGATGCGTGAAATAACGGTGCTGAGCGGTTCAGTTCCTTTTCCTGTGCCATAAACAAGGCGTCGAACCCGCTCGTTGCTCACGCGGTGTTCCCACCAGATGTGAGCTAAATTACGAAGGCACCGGTGGTCGAACGTAACTAGCCTCTTCAGGTCCGCTGCTTTAAGCGGCCAGGTTTCACAACCGTACAGTAGGGTCGAACGTACTGCTACATTGTACACTCTACCCTTCAGGGTGAGAGTGATGTCGCGCCGGCGCCATAAGTGGCGAAGGTTAGCAAAAGCGCCCCGAGCTTTTGCTATACGATTCGTGATTTCATCTTCAATCCCACGGGCGTTGATACAACTTCCTAGGTAGTTCAATTTTTGAACGACTTCTAGCTGATCCCCACCAAGGGTCAGCGTAGGAGGCGGTCCAGACCAATCTTGGAGAAACGCTTTGCACTTCGAGGGTGCGAAGCAAAGCCCGAAGTGACGGACAGCTAGTGCTAATCTGTCCAGTGCCGCTTGGCACGTTTGTGAGCTGTCACAGATCAGGGCAATATCATCAGCATACTCTAAATCAAGAAGTCGTTCTCCTGGGAGTAGCTCCACACCTTCTAAGTCGTGTCCTGTGAACGCGATTTCCATTACTTCGTCAACAGCGAAGTTGAAGAGGAAAGGTGACAGCGGGCATCCTTGTCTCACACCGCTGGAGATATTAAATGGCGACGACAGCGTGCCGTAAGCCCTCACTCTGCCAGAGCTACGCGCATATAATGCTCGGATAATATTCACATATTTCTCAGGTACACCTTTCCTGAGTAGACAGTCCCAAAGTGCATGTCTATCCACCGAATCAAATGCACCTTTGATATCGAGGAACACGACAACGGTGGGCCGCCAGTATATGTGACGGTGCTCCAACAACTGACGCAAAGTGAAGATGTGGTCAATGCAGCTACGACCTCGGCGAAATCCAGCTTGCTCTTCGCGAATCTGGCTTTCACGAGTGCCAATCAGTCTGTGAAGGATGACAGAGGCAAGCAATTTGGAGGCGATGGAGATCAGACTGATTCCTCTATGGCTGCCGCATTCCGATCGTGAGCCTCCTTTGAAAATTGGGACTATGATGGACCGGCTCCAATCGGTTGGGACAGTTTCCTGCTCCCACAGTTTGACTAGTAACTCGTGTAAATCATCCACAAGAGCAGGTCCCCCGAATTTGAAGAGGGCTGGAGGAAGGTCATCAGGTCCCGCGGCTTTGTTCAACTTCAAGAGTCCGATCGCACGTTCGACTTCTGAGCGAGAGGGTGGATCCAAAGGGACAGCCCACGGAGCAGGGCGATCACTGGCCGGCGAGAAATCTAACAATTCCGACCGATTAAATTGCCTTTTAAAGTGCTCAGCCCAACGCACTAAGCGTTTTGATAAGTTGTGGATAGGCTGTCCACTCTCGTCACGTGTAGTTTCACTAACACCAGGTCTCCTACTGCCCGTTTCCCGTATAAGACGGAATAACTCACGATGGTTACCAAGGGCAGCGGCCAGCTCCATCTCTGTTGCACGACGAGACCACCAGGATTCGCGGCCTCTCTTCAGGCTAGCACGGAGTTTTGCCCGGAGCTCTTTGCGAGTTTCATTGTGTTCGCTTCCAGCCGGAATATGCCGGCGAGCATCGATAAGTTCCAGAGACTGCGAAGAGACCCAATGTTCATGTTGGCGATTAGACATACCACATGAGGATTTGCCTGCTGCTAGTAAGGCCTGTTGCATATGAGACCAGTGAGCTTCAATTGCATCCAGTGAGCGTTTATCCAACTCGGATGACAGCGTAATTTGATAGGCTTCCAGAACAGCTGGCTTCACTAGTCTGCCGGTGTCAATGCGCTCACAACATCGTCGTGGGCGTCCGCCAAAACGCATCCGCAGGTCAGCACATACAAGTGCATGATCGGTGTCAACACCTGTGCTCCAAATCGAGCGACAGTTCTGGACGCAGCCTCTCCAGCGGTAACTTATCGCAATGTGATCGATTTGCGTCCATAGCTGGTTCGAGGCTGGTGGGCGCCAAGTCACCCTCCGGCGGGTGCTGTGTCGGAAATTAGTGCTCGCAAGAAATAAGCGAGCATCCTCACACAGATGAAGTAACCGCTCACCGTTATCATTACGGGAGCCTATACCATGTTGACCGCCCAGATGCAGCTCATCTGTGGATAATTTTCCAACTTGAGCGTTCAGATCCCCAGCCAGCACTACAGTGTCCGAGCTTCTTCTGTGGCGAAGCAGTTCGTTCAGTTGGCGATAGACGTCGTCTTTTACCGAGTCATCGCTACAGTTTGTCGGTGCATAGGCAGCGATAACGAATAGACACCTGTTAGTCCCACACGACTTCGAAGTTTTGAACGAGCCGCTACCTACAGCATGTCACGGGAATTGAAATTCCGTAAACTGTAAACCACAACCGCTCGGCACCGCTCAAACACTTGGCCTGCCAGGAGTATTACGTGTGCTGCGTATGCGGACCGTGGCTTTTGTGCACTTTGTCAGCAGAAAGAGGACGACTCACAGTGCTCTCACTAAGTGGATTGAATAAATTATGAAGTATGCGGACAACAGTTTCTTACATGTGCAACATACCATGGGGAGCCTGTATACGCCTGTTTGAACGGCTTCGGGTAACTTAAATTGAACATACGTTTGTCCGCCTTACCTAGCAGTCCCGTAGCAACGACCTAATGTAACAGTGGTTTGCAAGCCCAGGTAAGGTCACGTTTTAATGCTGACCTTGCTTTCAGATCCCAAGTAAACATGCGCCGCCCTCCAGCAATCATGCTTAGCGCTGCGGCTGTCTCACTTGCACGTTCCGTAACAACCATATTAAGCAAGAGCGATTCGTGGCCACTGGTAAGGTCCGATTTTAATGATGGCTTCGCTTGCAGAGCCAAGGTAGACATGCGCAGCACTCTGGTTGTCATGATTATCGCTGCCACTGTCCAACTTCGCACTTTCCGTAACTACCATATGAAGCAAGCGTGATTCGTAGCCACCGGTAAGGTCCAATATCAATGATGACCTTATTTTCAGAGCCTAGCTTGACATGCGTCCTCCTCCGCCATCATACTTAGAGCTGCCACTTCGCACTTCCCGCAACTACCATAGCACGTAAGAGTGATTCGTAGCCATAGGTGCGGTCTCGTTTAGATGAGGTCGGCTTTTGGAGCACAAGTAGACATGCTCCACCCCCGCAACCATGCTTACCGCTTCGATTGTCCCCTCTCGCGCTTCAAGTAAATAAATAAATAGTTTATTCTCAAATTCATGGAGACACACCAACCATATGAAGCAACCGTACCTTGTGGGCATATGTAAGTTATAGTTACAATGATGACTACTCTTCTAGAGCCCATGTAAACATGTACCGCCATTCGCCGTCATCGTTATCCCTGACACCGTCCCACTTCGCACTCAGTAGCAACCATATGAAGCAGCAGCACCTTATCCGATTATAATGACGGCGACGTTTTCAGAGCCCATCTAGACATACGCCATCCTCCCGCCGTATTCACATCCCTCCCGTTGACCAGGGAGCCACTTCCGTGGCACCCCCATGAAGCACAAGCAATTCGGAGCCACAGGTAACAATACTTTTCAAGGTTGACTTCGTTTTCAGTGCACAAGCACCCACCTGCCGACGTCCCCAGTTATGCTTTCAGCTGCCACTGCTCCCCTCGCATTTCCACCACCCACCAAATGAGGCCAAGGCAATGCGCCACCGCAAATAATAATGTCGCCTTTCAAGGATCACTGATCATTTAAGACCCGTACAGATGGCCGGGTTCCTTGTCACCTTCCTGGCACAAAAGCATAGTTATCGACACTTTTCCGAATACTGCGTTTGGTCATTTACCGCATTCAGGTTCCATCAACTTATTACTTTCTTTAGAGAATTGAACCATGGCCACTTTTAAGGCCACCTTCTGTCACTGTGTCTTGTTGGCCCACATCGCTAATGAAAGCTACTGAGCCTGCAGGCTCATTGCGGCGGACCACAGGGCCATAGGTTCAGTGGGTGGTCCCGTAATCTTCCACCGATTTATGGGCTCAATGCTCCATCGAGACGTGTGACCCAAAACTGCCGGTAATGAGGACAACATGCCCATCTAGTAAGCAGACGCTATGTTTCCGTTCAACCCTTAATGTCAACAACGAACTTGCAGTTGTAACCGTACAATGTTCGCAAAACTTACTTCCCACTTCCCTTCAATTTTTCATGCTTACTCATTCGCGCACTCATTTTCTCAGGTGAAACTACATAATGAACCATGTTTCAGGAATCTCGCTAGGCGGGTGATGAGCGTTCGCAACGCTCCCCACTTAGACGAAGATATTTTTATAAGGTTTGAGCTTCCATTTGCTAATCTGATAAAACATATACACCCTTATAACTGCATTGTGTTGCTAAGTACCACGTAATCCTGGGCATCAGTTCCCATTCCACTAACATTCCATTAATTCCCAAATGCACATCCTCTACAGTATGTTATGTCACCCTTCCCGGCAGCGTGCTACTATATGAACACCATTGTGCTGCACTTAAAAGTGACCTCACAGAACCTAGTTGCAAGTTTAACACCAACGGTTAAGAAGCAATAAGTCTTACTTATCCATTAGGGTAACACTACCGACTTCAATTTTGTTTACTTTACCGCACTCATTACAGAAACTCAGCAACCCTTCCCTAAGCAATATTCTTAAGAGAGTTATAAAAAAGCAACAACCATTTTTCCCCAAAACGTTTCAACGCACAGCTTAACTTACCCCCTTAAATGCCTACTTCAGATTAGTACATGCATAATCATTATCACTCGCAAAATTCAACAACTTTGCCTTAGGATACCTAGAAGTAAAAGGTTAGTGCTTAAACTAATTAACATCTACTGTCACCATTTATAAACGTAAACTTCCTCTATGTCCGCACTCGTGTACCACAAGCGCTTTTAAACCTAACACGGATATGTGTCGTTCTAGCAATATAACCTTCCTAAACAAGTAGAATTCCACTTTCCCATATATTTCGCAGCCCATGTGCCGTCCTAAACATATATGTACACAAACATAGGTACGTAGAGGTACTTCTTACGTTTAAACACACCATGGTCTATTAAACACTTCCTTTATATATATGCACACATGTAAATAAACCTAAGCATACAATTACAGCTTCATAATTCCACGTTTACACACGCATTCGCATAAATTCCGGTAAACATACAATGCTTGCATATGCGTCCCCATACTAACTTGCACGCCAAGTACATTCCAGAACATATTGGATTTATATGGTTGGCAGCATCCGGCTTCGGATTTGCCTGTCACTGTGGCCAGCCACAGGACGCCTGCGCCTACAGAGGGACCATGGATGGCTTGCGCCGCATCACCCGCAGCTCCAACCACACACCCCATATCTAGTGTAAACCCGAAGGAATAAGACCGGGAGGCATGCGGATGGGAACCACGTTTCATCAATGGTGCCGGCCCACACTCCTTCACAGGCAAACACAAGCACGCTGTACTTTTTCTTAATCAACCGAACACAAGGAGGTGGCTGGACCGTAGTCCGCTCCACAATGAGTGCATGAAACCACTCTTCGATCCTAACTCGGCCACAAGGATCGTGCACCCGTCCCTTCCAGCAACGACCAACTGTCTCCTGGAGCCGGTATGGACGAGGTAGCGGGTAATAGGGAGGTAGGCGCCTTATCAACATGCAATTCAAGGGCAGGCACACCGCGGATAGCAAACAACAGCCAATCACTTGAGAGACAAAGAAAATAACTCCATTAATGCATAAGGAAACGGTGACATAAACCTTAAGTTAATGAGCATATGAAGTAAGTTGTTTACGAACGAATCCTAGATAAGTTTACGAGGTCAGAAAGCATACTTTACGGAAATGCCATGAGCAAAAAATATTGTGGAATTTGAACACAGTTGGCTTACGCAAGGTGTGCTAGTCAATGGAATAGAGTACAGATCGCCATTTATGTGAGAAAGAAAGGCATTAGGAAAAAGCTGATAACCCACCACCCTTAATAAAGAGACATAGCATGCAAGCACGCGGTTAAATAAATAAATAAATAATTAAATACTTTATTCTCGACTATGCGAGGCACGCCCATAGAGGCATGATCAGATATGTACAACTGTACAAACATTTTATGGCAACTGTGACAGTAATAGTAGAAAATTGGTCGTATGTCCATGGTAAAATAAATAAATAGATAGTTTATTCTCAGTTTCATAGAGACGCACCAACTTAGGCATGATCAAGGTTTAAAAACTGTTGTGTATCACGATGATACATCGGGTTCAATCGTGTGTAGTTGAAACGGTGTCAGGAAGAGTTGATATGTGAATCTAGTCGACTTGCCAGAATGTAGTTGTGGTCTGTGACTTTATTCAGTGGCGAGTCACATCCGCCACGTCGCAGTGTTGTTAAACAGACATTTGTGGCTTTTATGGGGAGAACGCTTGCCAGGCGAAAACCCACCGCGTCCTGCAACACTGCCGTAAAGCATTTTGAACATTAATGTTGAACTGGCAAAGCCGCTTGACGACTGGTTTTACCTTCGGTTTTTCGCGGGGTAATGGCTTCTAATTTCCTCTGTTAGTTGGACGGGTATTTTGCTCTGGGTCGCCATGATTTTTGGGGTCGCTGGAGGAGAGGGACATCGCGATTTTTCTTCTTGTTGTATGTCCAGGTGAGCAAAAGTTTCAATTTTTCCGCTGTCCGGATTTTTCAGATGTATACTGTATGGGAGTATGAGGATATGTCCAGTTCTCCATACTGGACAAGGGTTATGGTGCTTGTAGGTTGGTCCTTGCGGAGCTTTACCATCCTCCATGTCAGTCCTTGTGGGTTGTTCCGTCCGTCTTGGGCCAAAATTGTTCCTCAGTCCAATCCCAGATCTCCAAGATGTCCCGGACCTCAGAGAATAGGGGAAAGTGAGAGACAACCGAGAGAAGACCGCAAGAACAGGCATGGAGTTGAACATTGTTAATGTCTTGTGTTATAACATTTGCGCTTGAGACAAAAGCATGTACACGGTGCAACAATAATTATGCTGAAAATGTCTTTTGAGTATCCTATAGAATCATAAGCCGTATAGGTGGATTGCTATCGCCTGCGTAGGGACAAGAGCGTTGCACCAGTAAGTAAAGTACGAGTATCCGTTTGATATGAGTCCATAGTTGCGTGGGGATAGAGCAAAGAGAGTTAGAATGTTGGTAGTGATAATCAGGTGCATGAACAGCACGTAGTTAGTGTAATCCGAGCGGGGGGCATAATAAGCGAACATAAATAGTTTGCAGCGAGAGAGTCTTAAAGTTCAATTGGTGGCAGGGCAGCGGAGGGACTGGATGCAGATATTCTAGAGGAGTAAAGGTTATTCAGATACGGGGTGGCTACTAACAAGCATTGGATCATCGCATATGCATGGGGCCAATGGCCATTAGCTACTTATGTAGAGAAATGCAGAATTTATGACGACCGACAGATGTTGGCGCTAGAAGTGACTCAGTCGCCAGATGCAGCTATTCCAATCGGACGCTTTATCACTGGTGCATGCCTATAGGGTCGATGAGTGTATCTATAGGCCAGTGAAGGTAAGTGCTAGGTCAATAGATCAGCTACGCTGTGACGCAAACAATCCAAGAGAATGAACATTATAAGAAGGAGCGAGCTCCGGATATCCGCAGAGTTAAATGGAAGCTATGGCGACTAGCTGTTGCTAAGCAGAGATAGTGGCTCTAGAAAAGAATGAATCGGTGGCTGGTGCAGCCATAGTATTAAGACGTTTGTCCACTATTTGATACCTACAGTTTCGATGAAGAACTCAACAGGCAAGCGAGGTTTAAGAGTGACATACGGCAGAAGAGAATGAAGGCTGGAGAGTCAAGAATTGGCTCCTTGTAGGCTACATGGAGCCAACAATGTCTAGCTATTGTCAAGAAAATTTGAGGCGTGTAAGATGAACGACGGATAATGACGCGCTAGGAGAGAGCAGAGTGACCAGCAATAGAGTTTGGGCTAAGACTTCAGTAACTAGTGGATCCTACGGTGGCACATAATAGGTCGGAAAACCATCTGAGCTGTAAAGCAAACAATCCAAGTGAATGAATATTGCAAGAAGGGAGCAACTCCCACAGAACTCCGGATATCCGCAGAGTTAAATGGAGGCTATGGCGACTAACTGCTGCTAAGCAGAGATTTTGGCTTTGGAAAAGAGTGAACCATTGGCTGGTGTAGCCATAGTATTAAGACGTTTGTCCACTATTGGATACCTACAGTTTCGGTGAAGAAATCAACATGCGAGGGAAGCTTAAGAGAGACAGATGGCACAAGAAAATGAGGGTTGGAGATTCAGGGAGTGGCTACTTGTAAGCTACATGGAGCCAACAATGATTAGCTATTGCCAAGAAGAGTTGACCAGAGTAGGATAACGGCGCGCTAGAAGCGAGATGGATAGCCAGCATTGGAGTTCGGATTAAGCCTTTGGTAACTAGTGGATCCTACGGTGGCATATAATAGGTCAACAAAATATCTGAGCTGTGACGCAAGCAATCCAAGAGGATGAACATTGTAAGAATGGAGCTACTCCTACAGATCTCCGGATATCCGCAGAGTTAGATGGAAGCTATGGCGACTAGCTGTTGCTAAGCAGAGATAGTGGCTCTAGAAAAGAATGAATCAGTGGCTGGTGCAGCTATAGTATTAAGACGTTTGTCCACTATTTGATACCTACAGTTTCGATGAAGAAGTCAACAGACGAGCGAGGTTTAAGAGAGACATACGGCAGAAGAAAATGAAGGCTGGAGAGTCAAGAAGTGGCTCCTTGTAGGCTACAAGGAGCCAACGATGTCTACCTATTGTCAAAAAACATTGAGGCGAGTAAGATGAACGATGGATAATGGCGCGCTAGGAGAGAGGTGAATGGCAAGCATTGGAGTTCGGATTACGCCTCCAGTTCCTAGTGGATCCTACGGTGGCACATAATAGATCAACAGAACATCTGAGCTGTGACGCAAAGATTCTAAGATAATGAACATCGTACGAATGGAGCTACTCCTACAGATCTCCTGATATCTGCAGAGTTAAATGGAAGCTATGGCGACTAGCTGTTGCTAAGCGGAGATAGTGGCTCTAAAAAAGAATGAATCAGTGGCTGGTGCAGCTATAGTATTAAGACGTTTGTCCACTATTTGATACCTACAGTTTCGATGAAGAAGTCAACAGGGAAGCGAGGTTTAAGAGTGACATACGGCAGAAGGGAATGAAGGCTGGGGAGTCAAGAATTGGCTTCTTGTAGGCTACATGGAGCCAACAATGTCTAGCTATTGTCAAGAAAATTTGAGACGTGTAAGATGAACGACGGATAATGGCGCGCTAGGAGAGAGCAGAGTGACCAGCAATAGAGTTTGGGCTAAGACTTCAGTAACTAGTGGATCCTACGGTGGCACATAATAGGTCGGCAAACCATCTGAGCTGTAAAGCAAACATTCCAAGTGAATGAATATTGGAAGAAGGGAGCGACTTCCACAGAGCACATACAAAAGCTGCACCTTTTCTGAATAGTTCTCGGCAGGACCCGTCATCGCTGCTGCGGTGATCCCGAGTGGCCTGGCTCATGGCTCACTAGACAAGTATATGAGAGTCAAAGGCATTAGGACAAAACTGAAAACTCACCACATATATATACATATATATATATATATTGTGCGCTGAGGCTGGTGGTGGCTAGATCCTGACAGATGGTCTACCCGCCGCTGCTGCAGTTGTGCATTGGCTCATGTCCCGGGCGCCTCCTCGTGGCGACCGCTGGGTGGGAGTTGGGTTTCGCCCTTCTCCCTGCTAAGATCCAGGACACCAATCCGCATGAGTCAGTGAACTGACCATGTGCTAGACCCGCTGCATTTCGGGTGTTCATTTAATCGAAGGCTTTGGCTGAGGACCCTAGTCGTTCTCCTGGTAGGTGTGGGCGCCTTGGCAGTATCTTAGTCCATCCTCTTCGGAGGTTAGGAAGTGGTCGATAGCCCTCTTCCCGTAAAATCTAGCCATGAGAGACAACAGGTCTACGAGTTATAAGCTCACAGATCGATTGCCGTAGAGCACGAGCGCCACGCATTGTCTCTGACGGTGGGAGGACACTTCCGGGTGTTCAATGATTTGCTACTGCCCGCCGCAAGCCAGGCAGCCCCTGCTCAAATTGGTGTAAACCCGCCAAAACCCACCAGCGTCTGGCCGCGGTCGCAGACGCGGATCCCACTACCGTCTCAAAACATATATAAAATGTTCCAGCACCTCAAAGGCTGCGTGTGACTGCCGTCAGGCAGATCCCAATCTGTCTCTGCAACCACATTCCCGAACTGGATCTGCTCGCCACTGTCTTGTGGGTCAGGCTATCGAGCCAAATGCTCCGGGCGGAGTCCCTCAAGCAAAACTATAAACCACCCACCGACGCGTGGGTCAGGCTATTGAGCCATAGGCTCCGGGAGGAGTCCCTTAAACAAACCTCCAAATCACACACTGCACTGTGGGGCAGGATATTGAGCCAGAGGCTCCGGGCGGAGTCCCTCAAGCAAACCTCTGAAGCACAACGACCAGCTCGCGTGCGATTGCTCACCAATGCAATCGTATGCCTGCGCGCAAAGCACTCAGCATCGGGTGCTGGAACGTGCGCACACTACTGGACCGGAACGCCAGCGAGCGCCCGGAACAACGCACTGCACTCGTCGCGATGGAGCTGGCGCGCTACCACATCGCTGTGGCGGCGCCCAGTGAAACCCGGCTCGCTGAGCAAGCGAATTTGCATGAAGCAGGTGGTGGCTACACATTCTACTGGGTGGGCAAGGCCACGTCAGCACCACGTGAACATGTGGTCGGATTTGCATTATCCGATCGCCTCCATGGCCAGCTTGTGAGTGAACCAACAGACATCAGCGCGCGACTGATGACCGTTCGCCTACGACTCGGAAGAGGTAAGTTTGCTACATTTATAAGCACGTACGGTCCGACCACGTGTTATCCTGATGACACGCGTGATCAATTCTACACCCTGCAATCCTCCGTGATACAGTCTGTGCCGAGGAGCGAGCGGCTATTTCTGCTGGGTAATTTCAACGCGCGTGTTGAACGTGATGCTTCGGTGTGGACAGCTTTCATCGGTGCGCATGGCATTGGCTTAGCGAATGCGAACGGTGACAGGCTGCTCTCACTGTGGGCCACGCACGGACTAACGATCACGAACACTCGGTCTGCACTGAGTGTGAGTGATATAGCCACTTGGACGCACCCACGGGCTGTTCACGCCCGCATGCTCGACTATGTCATCGTACGTCAGCGTGCCATGCGTGAAGTGCACGTGACACGTGTACTGCGTGAAGCTAAGTGTTGCACCGACCACAACTTTGTCCGGACCAAACTGTACACATGTATTCGTAAATTTATAAATAAATAAATAATTAAATAAGTAGTTTATTCTCGAATTTGTCGAGACACACCAAGCATGGCTTGATCAATATTTACATGCAATATTGCTTCGCAACAAACACTTTGCTATGCGTGTAGTCGGCAGTAAGCCGAAGAATTTACGGGCTGCGGAAATTGTTTGAGTAGTCATGAGGGATAGATTCTTCAATGAATGACGAAACGTTGAATTCTAGCGTGCGTAGTGTAAACAGTCAGGGCACTACATGTGTAATGAAGACGATACATATAACCATGGTGATTATTATTATTGAAAGTGCCAGGGCAATATGGAATAATGATTCTTGTCGACTTGCCAGTAGGTTGTACAAGGCAGTGACTTTATTCAGTGGCGAGTCACATTCGCCACGTCGCAGTGTTTTTACGCGGACATTTGTGGCCTTTATAGGGAGAACGCTTGCCAGGCGAAAACCCACCACGTCCTGGAACCCTGTCAGAAATTTGTCGGTGCACTAATATAAAACTGGCAGACCAGGTTGTCCACTGATTTCACACTCAGATATCCGCAGTCAAATGACCTTCAATTTCCTCTGTTGTTTGATCAGGTGTCTTGGGCCGCCATAATGGCTGAGGCGAATCGAGGTTGGAGTCTTCCCGGAGAATCGTCTTTGTGGGTATTCAGGTGGGTGAAACGTCAGTTTCTTGAGTCTGGATTTTTCAGGAGTATGTATTCTTTTCAGGAGTGTGAAGTTCTTGAATCCAGCTATCATCACTGGACAACGGTCATGGTATTAAGTACTGTTGTATCCGATTGTTGTACAGCCATGTGCTTCATAGGTCCTTATTGGTTGTCCTGTCCCGGACAAAAGCGGTTTCTCGGTCCAATCCCAGATCCCCAAGAAGTTCCGGACCTCGGAGAAAAGGGAAGGTGAGAGACAACCAAGGCCGCAACGAACAGGCGTGGAAACAAGCCTTGTTAAACCCCTATGTTATGACATTTAGAGTGGAGACAAATGATGTACAATTTGCAGCAATGATTGTGCTGAAGGTGTTTTTGAATGTTTTTCGAAGGCAATGGCCCTATAAGTTGGTTGGTACAATCGACATGGAATACAGTGCGTTGCGCCATTAAGCAGAAACGCTGTAGCGGTTTACTATGATGCGACTATTGCGTGGAAAGACAAAAAGCAGAGTTCAGGGACCAGCGGCGTTAGAATGGTGGATAGACGGCTGGTGGCCAGCCTACACGGAAAGAGCTTCATAGGTCAATTGGTGGTAAGTCAGCGGATAGATATGACTCAAGCGCTGAGTAAAAATTATCGGGTGATCAAGACAGAAAGACGACACGAGTGGACTAGGAGTAAAGTGCTATGGCCTATTGAAATAGGAAAAGCCTATGAGAACTAACCTCCTACAAAGGTAAGTGTTGAAACCTTTGCTGCGAGAACGGACCCAGATTACTAGGTGAGAAAGGATTGAACGATAGAAGTGATGTATTATAGATCAGTTAAAGGAAAGTGAACGTGCAGAACAAATGTATAGGTAACGTCGCGCAGAGAAACAAGTCATACTATGGTGCTAAGAAAATGATGAGAAATGAACACATAAAAATGTGAAGCTAACGGGCGTCTGTGTGCTGACGAAGTGAGAGGAGGGAAGAACTAATAGGCTAAGAAACATTAATTGACGGGAGGGCAGAGAATGGCCGAAATGCAAACGTAGAGTAAGGTTGCTTATAGTATCAGAGCAGTGAGGCCTAACCGCAGCAGCTAAGGTGCTAAGATAATAGTACCAAGCTGGATAGTGCCAGAGAATGCTAACCCGAGAGTTGGATGATTGCAGGTAATAAGGACTAAGACAATACATCAAGTAAATTATAAATGGACAGTAAGAAGGGTGAGGCAGCGCAGCGGTTTGCGCTGAATACATGGATATGCATGCAAGAGAGAAGAGAGCAAAGACAGGCTTCATGAAGAAAGCACAACGAACGGATGAATCCCAGGCATACGTTAAGGCTCTTAAATACACTATAGCTAAAATAGGCGAAGACGCAGCGATGCGCAAATAATAAGATTATCCTGTGGTGCTAAGGGAGCAAAACTAGGGAAGCCTGAGCAGAAAGAAGCCAGTAAGAATGCTGAAATACTATTAATTAGGAGTCCTAAACGAGTGACAGCTATGTAGCTGGCAAGGAGCAACTGTGCACTGACCGGATGAAGTAAAGTAGGTAGCCAGACGATAGCTAAAAAGGTCGAATAAAGAAAGGACAACAGACAAGAAGAATGCAAGCATACAGTGAGTTGATTAAGGGAGTCATGTCATATAATGCTGAACCACCGCGGTGTATAAGTTCACGATTCATGCTATGGTGCTGGGATACCACTACTTTGGAAAGAGCCTGGGAAAGCTAGTCCAATAGCTGGTCGCTCACAGGTAAAAAAGTCGAAGACGTTGCAACAATTAAGAGATATGAGAACGTCTAGAATAGAGAGGCTAAGGAGCGGCTGAGCACCGACTTGAAGAGTTGGAAGGAGTACTAGCGAAAGCTGAAAAGTTTATATGGAAGGACATCAAACAGTCGGAGTGCAAGCATAAATGAAGTCTGCTGAGGACATCGCAGCATATGAGTCAGAGGCGCGCAGGTACTGAGTCCTGTTATGGTGCTAAGATTTTAGTACTAAGGTAGGCTGGGCTGGAAAAGGCCAGTGAAAGATCTGGAATCCTACATGAGCGGGCGTCATAGAGGTTGTAACAAGCGACGGAGAAATGGACGTCTAGAAGGGCGAGGCAATGCAGCAACTGTGCGCAGGCCACATGAATTATGTTTGCTTCAGAGAAGAGAGTTAAGAAAGGTTTTATGAAGAGAGGACAGCGAACGGATGAAGCGCAAGCATACGATATGGTTGTTAAATATTTCAGAGCATAAAAGGCAAAGACGCGGCGAAGCGCAGAGGATGAAATCCCGAAGTGGTGCTAATGTAGTAAAAGTAGGGAAGCCTGAGCAGGGAGAAGCCGGTGAGAGGGCTGAACTGCAAGTAATTAGCTGTCACAGTCGAGTGCCAGCTGTGCAGCTAGCAAGGAGCAACTGTGCACTGACCGGATGAAGTAAAGTAGGTCGCCAGACGATAGCTAAAAAGGTCGAATAAAGAAAGGACAACAGACAAGAAGAATGCAAGCATACAGTGAGTTGATTAAGGGAGTCATGTCATATAATGCTGAACCACCGCGGTGTATAAGTTCACGATTCATGCTATGGTGCTGGGATACTACTACTTTGGAAAGAGCCTGGGAAAGCTAGTCCAATAGCTGGTCGCTTACAGGTGAAAAAGTCGAAGACGTTGCAACAATTAAGAGATATGAGAACGTCTAGAATAGAGAGGCTAAGGAGCGGCTGAGCACCGACTTGAAGAGTTGGAAGGAATACTAGCGAAAGCTGAAAAGTTTATATGGAAGGACATCAAACAGTCGGAGTGCAAGCATAAATGAAGTCTGCTGAGGACATCGCAGCATATGAGTCAGAGGCGCGCAGGTACTGAGTCCTGTTACGGTGCTAAGCTTTTAGTACTAAGGTAGGCTGGGGTGGAAAAGGCCAGTGAAAGATCTGGAATCCTACATGAGCAGGCGTCACAGAGGTTGCAGCAAGCAACGGATAAATGGACGTTTAGAAGGGAGAGGCAATGCAGCAACTGTGCACAGGCTACATGAATTATGTTTGCTTCACAGAAGAGAATAAAGAAGGGTTTTATGAAGAGAGGACTGCGGACGGATGAAGCGCAAGCACACGATATGGTTGTTAAATATTTCAGAGCATAAAAAGGCGAAGACGTGGCTAACTGAGAGTAGGAACTCATGCCCTGGTACTATTGTAATAGAAGCAGGGAAGCACTGGGCAGAGAGAAGCCGGTGAGAGGGCTGAACTGCAAGTAATTAGCTGTCACAGTCGAGTAAGTGACGTCTGAGCATCAAGCAAGGAGCGAGTAATGAATAAATGAACGTCTAGAATAGAGAGGCTTGGGCTGAGTTATGTTTGACTTTCAGAAGCGAGCTAAGGAAGGTTTCATGATGGGAGGACGGTGAACGGGAGGAGCGCAGGCATACAATACAGCTTTTAGATAGTTCAGTGCCTGAGGACATAAGACGACAGGCGGATATTCAAATCATGACGGGGATGTAATAGTATATAACTAAGAAATCCTGAGGCGGTAGAAGCCAGTGAGAAAGCTAAACTGCAATTATTTATGTGTCGCAAAAGAGAAGGTGACAGCTGTGCATTTAGCAAGGAAGCCTGTGCCGGGATTAGCCGGTAAGAGAGCTAAACTGCAGTATACGTAGGTGTCATAGATGTAGTGAGGAATATATATATATGAACGTCTAGAAAAGAGCGGTTGCGCGCGGACTACTTGAGTTGTTTGCTGGACAGAAGAGAGCTAAGGTAACATGATGAATGGACAGCGAACAGGAGAAGCGCAGGCATGCAATATGGTTGCTAAATATTTCAGAGACTAGAGGCTAAGACGCAGCGACGCACTGATAGACAAATTATACTAGGGTGTTAATGAGATATTACAAAGGTAGCTGGAGCTGTGGAAAAGCCGGTAAGGAAGCTGAACTACAATTACTTAGGTGTTCCAGACAGGTAGTGACAGCTGGGCATCTATCAAGCAGCGGCTGTGCGCTGACCTGATGACATAAGAAAGGTCGCTAGAAGAGAGCTAAAAAGGTTGAATGAAGAAAGTACAGCAGACGTGAAGAATGCAAGCATACAGTAAGTTGTCTGAGTGAGTCACATCAACTGAAGCAAGCTAAAAAATAAGATTGAATGAAGAGCGAAGAGCAAACGGAAAGAATGCATACTACGGTAGACTGAGCCGGAAAAAGCATATGAGAGAAGTGGACTACATTGGAGTTGAGTGAGGTAGGATGGGGAAACGCTTATATGTGGTCAGGACCATTTTCCCACAGTTTGTCTTCAAGTCTGTTAATGCTTAAAAGAGTAGAAACCTGACTGACTACGAGGTACCTATTAAGCGCTGTACGGAAGTGGATTACATTATCAGATGCCCGCACATTATGTGGAAGCCTATTCCACACGTACGCATATCTGTAAAGATAGACGTTTGCACGGATACTACTGTGGGCTTTCGGCAGGATAATGGAGTGTGGTCTATTATGAAGTGGGTACGAAATGTTGGCCGATGATAGGAAGAGAGTTAGAGAGTTCGCAAGAGGATTATTGATAAGCTGATATAGGAAGATGAGGTTAGTTTTCCGCCTGAGCAACCATAAGGGCTCCAGCACGAGTTTGATGCACCGACCACGATAGTTGAGAGTAGAGTTGTCCAGAAGACATTTGGTAAACGATCGTTGAACCTTTTCAATGACTACTCGATCGCATTTTCTGGAGTTGGTAAACACAATGGAGCAGTATTCTAGCATAGGTCGGGCGCAGGTTTTGTATAGAGCAAGCCTAGATTCTTGCAGTGTCATCGATTTAAATATGTAGCTTATGAGGGAGCGTGCTTTTGCTGAGCAATGGCTCACTTGCTCTGCAAAGTTCAGAGAACTGGAGTAGTGTACACCTAGGTCTCGAACTGTTAGATCATTAGAAAGCGGAGTGCCTTGAAGCGCTAACGCCTTGGGCGGAACGGTGCATCGGTATGAGAGGACGTTGCATTTCGCCGGTGAGAATACCAGATTCCAATTGTTGCACCAAACATCCAGAGCCCTAAGGTCGCTTTGAATCTGGGAAAGACCGGCTTGCATGCTTGATGGGTAAATGGAGAACACCATTTTGATGTCATCAGCAAACAGCTAGGACTTGCCATATTGTATTACCTGGAATACGTCATTGATATATAGCAAGAATAACAGTGGACCTAGTACGCTGCCCTGAAAGACGCCACTAGTGACTGGTTTGGGGAGTGATATAGACTCGTTCACCATTACTGATTGCGTGCGAGATGAGAGATAAGATTGGAACCATGTGAGCAGGCGGTCTGAGATTCCGTAAGATTCTAGCTTTACTCATAATTCCGCGTGCGGCACCCTGTCAAAAGCTTTTCTTATATCAAAGAAGATAATGACTAGTGCTTGTTTAGCATCAATCTACGCAGTCACATTGTTAAGAAACTCAAATTGGCAAGTCTGACAAGATTTGGACGGTAAAAATCCGTGTTGTTGTCTATTGATAAGGTTGCAAATAAGCAGAAAGTTCAGCAGGTTCTCCTTAACAATTCTTTCCATCACTCTCGAGGCAATAGGCGTATGGCTGATGGGGCGGTAGTTTTCTATGTTTTGACGGCTACCTTGTTTATGTCTAGGGATGACTATAGAATGCTTCCACGTGTTTGTATACACGGCGAATTGCAGTGAGAGTGTAAATAAGTTAAGCAGGAGAACAGGAAGGTCCTTACCTCCGAGTATCAGCAGTGCAGATGGAAGACCATCAGGGCCAGGGTGTGGTGACAGTTTAAATGATCTGACTACTCGGGTTATGGAACGTAGGTCGAAGGCAATAATGTCTAGCGAGTCGTGGGTAAGTTTAGACACAGCAGTTGGCAACATCAGGTTGATGTCAGCGAAGTAATCACAGAAGTGGAGATTGAGAATCTCAGCTAGTTCCTTAGGATCGCTGATTACGGACTCATCAGAGAGTCTTAAGGAGGTGATGGCTGCTGCTGCGCGATTGTTTCTATATTTTAATAGCTGAGTGAGGGACTTGGTTTTATTGTTGCTGTTATAGGCGGCGCGCTCTTCAGCTAGCTTAACCATCACCTGGGAGTGCTGCCAGTTGTCTATGACTCTGTTCATGCGAACAAGTATACGGAAATCATGCGTCTTAGAGTATTGGTGACGCCTTTTCCGGAGCTTCATCAGCACCTTGTTTAGGTGGAATGAACGCCTTGGCGGTTTTGACTTGCGGCTGTGCATTAGCGTAGCGACCACGTCTAGACGATTGGTGATGTTGTTGTAGCGTTCATGAGTGGCTGTGTCCACATCAGTGGATAAGAAAAAGGTACCCCAGTGTATTGCACTCCCGTCGTGAATCCGAGTAAATTTAACATGCTCTCCCTCCGTACGGTGGCGAAACGTACTGAGCTGCAGAAGGCGATGGCAGCACGCCTGTGTGATGTGGACCGCATAGTCACAGTGGTCGACCTGTGACACCACATTCGCGACCAGTTGACAGCTCCTGCCGAGGAGACCATCGGGCGCGCAAACTGAGACTGAGACAGTATTTAAGAGCAAGTAGAAAGGTTTCTGTACAACTCTATCGAATTACGAAAAATCAAAAACATTTATTTGTGAATCATCAGCAGTTGTGTCTGGTCCGTTAATCGTGTATCCGCGTTCGGTTAGGAATTGTTATTGGTGTCACTTTTTCCGGGCATACAACGTCTTCTTTTGGCATTGTTTGTGCATTGTTTTACAAAAGCACAGTTCTCCGATATAATCGTCGATAAGCATTTTAAAAGACTTCACGGAATCGACCTCTAATAATCCTTCGGGTAGTGTATTCCGTAGTTTTACGATTCTTCGTTCGATACAAATCTTATGTGATACTTTGTTCTTGCTAGGGACCCTGAGTTTGTAACGGTGTCGCCAGGTGTTACAGGGTTCTCGCAGGTGAAATATTTTCCGCAGTATTGAGAAGTGATTTAAGTGTAGTACTCGATGGGTTATAATAAGGTCAATTCTTACTCGGCGATAGGATAGTGTGTAGAGTCCGAGCCGTTCACAACGTTTTTCATACGGAAGCTTTTGTAGACTCGGTACCATTCTAGTTGCGATATGCTGTATTTTCTCCAGCTTTTCACTTTCCTATTGGGTAATCGGATGGTAAGCTGGAGCACCGTATTCAAGGATTGTTCTAATGAGCAAGATGAATAGACGAGGGACGGTTTCTTTGGACCATGCGGACAAAGTGCGCCTTAATGCCCAGAGCATACAAAGTCCCGCACGGTACAATTTTTCTGTATTTTCTAATGATCTCATATCATGTCGTGCGAGAACTCCTAAGTCTCTGACAGATGTGTTGGGATAGAGCAACTGGCAGTCCAAGGTGTATGGTCGAGTGACTGGGCGTCTGGTGATACTGATGAACGCCGACTTGCTTGCTTTAAGATGGAGTTGCATTTCAGTGGATCACGTTGACAGTCGCTCTAAGTCATGCTGGAGGCGAGCGCAGTCGTCCTAGTTCTCATAGATCCTTCAGGTTTTCAAATCATCTGCAAAAAGGGAACATGGTAACTGCAGCTGCTGCGAAAGATCTTTGATATGAGTAAGAAATAATACTGGCCCAAGTACAGTTCCTTGAGGCACACCATTAGTTGATGGGAACCAGTCTGTCAGGTAGTCATTGACCTGTACTCTAAACTTTCGTCCCACCATAAACTCGTGTAACCACTGAAGTAACGTGCCACCGATTCCGTATGTCCACAGGTTACCAAGGAATACGTCGTGGTTAACTCTGTCAAACGCCTTACTAAAGTCGATGTACACCACGTCAACATCCTAATCTGTATGATGCGAACAATGCGACGATTGGCGCATGGGTGTCGGAGAATAATGCAGCATTGGCTGCACATATTGCTGACCCCAGTGACTTGTGAAAGAGTAGTCAGTTTTGCAAACTTCGACGGCGACTGACCCGAGAGCTCCGTCGCATAAAATATGCATGGTGGACGGAGAAGACGAAGCAGATGGAATGCTACGCCGAACGCCGCCAACACAAGGAATTCCTTAAAACCCTGAAGGCGGTGTATGGACCGAGATTGAAGCCACGGAGGACGCTGAGCGATGGTAGTCCAGGCACTACCTGCACACAGACTACAGACATAATGCAGCTCTTGCGAAAACACGTTGGCTGTCGCTTGAACGACCGTTCAGAGCTCGACTGGCCTACACTTAACGGTCTCAAGCAGCACAATGTGAAGGCGAATCTGGCCGACACGCCAAAACTGGGTGAGACACAGACAGCACTTGCTCAGCTGCGAAATGGCAAATGTGCCGGGGCCGACGGGATCCCGCCTAAAGTATTGAAACACGGCGGACGCGCTTTGTTGACTGCGCTGCACCACTTGGTGCAACGCATATGGATTGAGGATGAGGTGCCTCCTGAGCTGAAGGATGCTCTTGTGCTACCACTGTACAAGGACAAATGGAGCAAGCAATGTTGGACGATTTATCGTGGCATCAACTTGCTGAGATGTGTGGGCAAGGTGATTGCCCGAATCCTGCTCAACCGCCTCGTCAGTCAGGTTGTTGAACCTAAATTAGCGGAAGGACAATGCGGATTCCGTTCGGGTCGCAGCACTATAGATCTGGTGTTTGCGGCTCGTCAGTTGCAAGAGAAGTGCGGAGAACGACACCAGCCAGTGTACTCGCGTTTTGTTGATTTAACCAAGGCATTTGATACGGTGAACCGTGAGGCATTGTGGCTGGTGTTGGGTAAGTTCGTTGCTCGCGTAAGTTTGTAAGTTTAATTGAATGTCTGCACAGTTGTATGCGGCCGAGGGTGCAGCTGAGTGGAGAGACCTCGGATGATTTTGCAGTTGTCTCTGGTGTGAAGCAGGGCTGTGTCTTGGCTCCTGCCTGTTTAATATATATCTTCATACAATGTTGTCCTGTGCTTTTGATGTGGCTTGTGCTTACGGTGTTCGTGTGGAGCACCGTATTGAGGTGGGTCGAAGAACATCCTTCGTTTCGGTGCGAGAACTCTAGTCTGTGAAACAGCTATCCGTATGTTGCTGTTTGCTGACGACTATGCGTTGTTTTCACACAGCGCGGATGAGCTCCAGCGTATGACTAGTGCTCTGGCTTTGACAGCGGCAAATTCGGGCTCACCATCAACACGAGCAAAACTGTCTGTCTCTTTCAGCATTCAACGGAGGTGCAATCTTCAGTATTGCTGCGAATCAGCATTGGTGCTGAAGTATTAAAAACCACCTTCTGCTTTTGCTACATTGGGAGTGTGTTGTCGACTGATCAGCAGCTGCACAGTTGGTTGCGTATCCGCGTGTCGAAGGCGGCGGCGGAATTCGGAAAGCTTGAGTACCGAGTGTGGAACAACCATCGGCTTACCGTTGGCACGAAGCTGATGGTGTACAAATCCATGGTGCTGTCTGTTCTTCTATACGGCAGTGAAACGTGGACGATGTACCAACAGGATGTGCGATATCTCGGGCGGTTCCATCAGCAGTGGTTGCAACGGATTTTGCGCATCGGCTGGGGCGGCAGATTTGTATTCACGGAAGTCTTGCGTCGAAGTGGGATGCATGCGGTTCACTGCATACTTTATTGAGGCACCCGAGGTGGGTCGGTCATGGAAGCCGTATGGATTCGACGCGGATACCGAAGCAGCTATTATATGATCATCTGAGCATTGGAAGGCGGCACGTGCGGAAGCAATGTTGTGATACCAGAACATGATTAATGTGAGCTTCACACGTTCTAATCTTTATTGCAGATCATGGGAATCGAAGGCGATTGATCGGCGTGCATAGCGCGAGCTGATCACGAATGCAGTTGCTGAGGTGCAGGGGAAAGCTCTCATGCATGCAGAGAAGAAGCGGCAAGCACCAAAGGATTGTTCTCCATCGACATCAAGCGCATGGTGTTATAGCACATGCGGTCCCGAGTACCTTAGTCAGGCATAGTGAGCCATGAGCGAGGTCACTCGGGATCACCACAGAAGCGATGACGGGTCCTGCAGAGAAGGTAGGCAGAACCAGCGCAGGGTTTGTAGGTACGTTGCATTCGATTTACTAACCGCATGCTTGCATGCTATGTCTCTTTATTAAAGGTAGTGGGTTTTCAGGTTTTTCCTAATGCCTTTCTTTCTCATATAAGTGTCTACATGCACTCTATTTCATTAACTTGCACACCTTGCTTAAGCAAATTGTATTCGATTTCCGTAGTATATTTTGCCCGTGGCATTTCCGTAAAGCATACTTTCTGACCTCGTAAACTTATCTAGGATACGTTCGTAAACAACTTACTTCATATGCTCATTAACTTAAGGTTTACGTCACTGTTTCCTTATGCATTAATGGAGTTATTTTCTTTGTCTCTCAAGTGATTGGCGGTTGTTTGCTATCCGCGGTGTGCCTGCCCTTGTATTGCATGTTGATAAGGCGCCTACCTCCCTATTACCCGCTACCTCGTCCATACCGGCTCCAGGAGACAGTTGGTCGTTGCTGGAAGGGACGGGTGCACGATCCTTGTGGCCGAGTTAGGATCGAAGAGTGGTTTCATGCACTCATTGTGGAGCGGACTACAGTCCAGCCACCTCCTTGTGTTCGGTTGATTAAGAAAAAGTACAGCGTGCTTGTGTTTGCCTGTGAAGGAGTGTGGGCCGGCACCATTGATGAAACGTGGTTTCCATCCGCATGCCACCCGGTCTTATTCCTTCGGGTTTACACTGGATATGGGGTGTGTGGTTGGAGCTGCGGGTGATGCAGCGCAAGCCATCCATGGTCCCTCTGTAGGCGCAGGCGTCCTGTGGCTGGCCACATTGACAGGCAAATCCGAAACCGGATGCCGCCTACCAACCATATATATTTGGAGAGTAGGGGTTTATGTTTACACGCGCACGGTTCATTGTCGAGCCGTTTATAATGATTTTGTTCACCATGCGTCTTACATCGTTAACAATTCCACCGGTTACCTCAACTGTAAAAATATTTTTACTTGCAAAACAAAGGATATACTTGAAGACACGTACATTTAAGAAAATTAACCATAAACCATAGCATTTATTCCATCTTACCGTAACGTATCGCTACCTTTCCTTGACTCTTTTTCACATTCCTTTTGTTTTTTAACCACTTGAGTGCAGTTTTATACTGCCTTCGCACACTTTTAGGACAGCAATTATGCCCCGACATCAAAATTTTTAACTTTTAGATTTTCCACCCCTGATTATATATGCATTTTGCAATAATTAAGCCAGTAAACACGTATTCATGAAGAGAACACGGTTATCAGTTTTCCTGATGAACAAAGGAATCTTTGATTGCACAACGTTGATAGATACTCGTTAGGCTGAATAACTGCAGTACAAATTTGACGTAGCAGCTGTATATATTCTCTACAAATTGTTCTAACTTATTCGTTGATACGCAGCCCGGCATTGTAAATATTGTTTCCCCGAAAATGAAGAAGCATGGACTTTTGCGCGCCCAATTGAGTAGAATAATTTTGGGTCAATAATAGAAAGTTTAACCTTTTAATTAATCACTTTAAATTATGATAAGGATGTCTTTGTATATCAAAACATTGCAGTTAATATTACTATTATAACAAATAGGTTTTCCGGTGACATCAGCTATCTGTACTACAGCACACGATGCAGCTCAAATGCAAGTGTACCCTCCATTGCGCAATCGAACGGTCCCGACGTACACCAACCGGTAATCGAAATCCCGCCATTAGAGAATTTGCCTGTCCCAGAAAACGATTATGAAAAATTATACGGATCAAGCGAACTTTGACAGGTCAACTTATTTGGACGAGGCTTTTAACCACTCTACAGAAACTGTCCTCTGAAAGTAAAACTACCAAACAATTCACGCCCTAAATTTTTAATTTCGGTAGGTATGCTACGCCAAATGGAGGCGTGTGTGCTACTAAATAACACATAAATAGTTTTTTTCGCATCTATCGAGGTACACCAACTTAGCCACGCACAAAATTTGCGGGCAACCATGTTGTGCAGCACACGTTGCTATATATGTACTCGGCAGTAAACCGGAATTGTACAGTCTGCGGAAACTATAGAAGTAATCCTAAGGAATAAAGTCGCTAATGAAGGCCAATACTTTGGGTTCACCTGTGCGTGGTGCAAACAGTCAGCTCACAATAATGATAGCAAAAATAGTAGATATAGACTGAGAGTATGTTAGCCTTGTATGTTTCAAGAAAATTTTGAATTATGATCAATGGATTTGCCAATATGTAGTTTTAGGCAATGATTTTATTCAGTTGCGAGTCACATTCGCCACGTCTCAAATTTGTTAAACGGATATTTTTGACGTTTTATAAGGAAAACGCTTGCCAGGTGAAACCCGCTACGTTCTGGAACACTGTCGTAAATCCGTTTGTTCACTAAGGTACGCAGTGTCGTAGTCACAGCACCGTTGCCCCGTAAACCTAGTGCGCAATAAATAGTTTATACTCATCTTATGGCATGCCACCCGGCTAATGCACTGCCTTTGCAGTTTTATGCAAATCTGTACAAATGTGCTGTTGCAATTGTTTAAATGTGTCAAAAACAAGGTACGCGGTAGGAACAGTATTTTCGAATCCATACGCCATGGAGTCTGATTTCCGCAAAAGTACCCTCGGGCGCTCTTGTAACAGTTTGATGAGATTTACGGTTTGTTTTCAGAGTCTATGCTTCTACATTGCTTCAATTTCATATGCTACAGCAGCAGAAAGTGTAACTTGTCGTGGGTAAAGTAGGACAGGTTCATTTAATAATGTGTCTGCTGCGCACGCCGCAAGTCAAAAAGTACAGGAATGAGACGTGGTTATTATGCTTTTGCTTCCATTATTCTAAATTTTTATCTCACGTGATAATAACTGCAAAGATCGCTTGAACCTCATCAGAACTGGACGCAAGCTGAAAGTCACAAACTTCGATGTTTCTCACAATCACCCAATTAGATGCTTTCTTTTTGAGCAACACCCGATCAATCGACGTCTGACGGACGATGAGTTCAGGAAGTCCGCGGACCTTCCCCGCTACAACACACCAACAACCGACATCAAGCAGTTCGTGGAGGATCAATTCGGAAAGCATATTATCAACGACGATGTCCGCAGTGTTCGTCGTAAATGGCGACCTGGCGTTGAGTGTAAGCTTATTTTGATGGCTTTTACTACCTACAGTAAAATTGCATCAGGTTAACCATTCTATGGAGGAAGATGGAGTTGCGTGAATTATTTCAGAGGAAGGCTTGTGCACACGCGTATTATTTGCTTGGCATAACCAAATGGAATTGTTCCGCCGATTCTCGCATGTCGTTTGTGTAGACGCTACTTATGGCACTAACCGTTTAAAGTATGAATTGATAGCGGGCTTACTTGTTGCTTGCAAATTTAACCTACAAAATGTTTCAATAACTGACAGGATGGGTTACGGCCGGCCAATATTTCATGCGTTTCTGCGTCGGGAAGATTACGCATATTTGCTTACGTTGTTCGAAGCACTTCGGGATACTGTGGTTATGATGTTCCCGTCTGCACAATAACGATGGGAAAGTGGCTACTCAATTCCGTGCGGTGTTTTCATGCGACATGTGTTACGTCCACATTCGGCAAGCCATCAAGAAGCACGTAAGTGATAAAGCTTCGCTGCATTTTGTAGACAAACATCAACTAGTCGCCTTCTGGTTCACCGCATGGTAACTTCGGACACGGAGAATGAGTACAATTTCTTTCTATATGTAATATTATTGTTTTTGTTTTTAACAAGATTTAAAGCTTCTTCAACTAACAGGCCCCCACTTTGTGCGCTACCTTACGTCGTACTGGTTGTACATAAAACGCTCGTGGACGAAACACGCCCAAGCTGGACTGGTGCATTTTGGCAATACAACGAACGACCGAGTTGAGAATGCCAACTTGCGGTTAAAGAAAGTTACCTATGCATCAGATGGTTTTGTCGGAGCCGTTCGCAACTTCTGGAAACTTTGGGAAGTTCTCCTCAAAGGGTCCCAGACGCATGCGGCGTTTTTCTGTGACGGGCGTCAGCGACTAGTGGACAGGGCATAGGTTCATTTCGTAGTTTGCCTCTTAGCTACGTACGCAAGCAACTTAGTGAGGCGCCGTTTAGCACAACCCATGGTACAAGTAATTTGTTCGGTCCTTGAAGATGGTGTGGTATGTGAAAAAATTGCTGACGCCTTTATCTTTTGCGATACGTCACCAGAGAAACGGCTTCACCATCGATTGCTCCTTGTGTACCTGTATCTGCCAATTTTATGAATTCATGTTGTTGCCCTGTGTACATTTAATGACGGCATACAAGCCGCACGCGTTTTCGACAAGTAAGCCATTTCTGCTATGTGCATCCATTTACAGCTCATCCATCTACTTGCGTTCGCTGGCTGGCGGACTACAACCTAACCACAGAGTCCATGCGATTGCGAAAGTTAAAAGTTTCCTTTACGAAACCAACCACATTTAACATCGAACATCTTGTACATCATCTGAGAAGTGATGATAAGTTTATGCTATTCGGATTTTTGGAACTGTATCAAGAGCTTCTGCGAAGGACCAACAAATTAATTGGTGATTCATCCAACTTTCAATGTGCTAGCTCATCAAAGAAAAGGCTGAAAAGAAAATATCTTGTTCAGCTAAAATCTCTCATTCCATTGCCTGACAGTAAGCTATACGTCTACACTGCTTTTATATTTAAGCCGATGAATACGACTTTTGTAATGGTACCCTGGAAGGGGCATGCGCGCCATAGACACGGATATGGTAAACAACACTAAACATTTTCTTGCTGCTAGCTGTTAAATAAAAAGCACTTTTGTTGTCGCGGTTTCTGCGTTCCCTCAAGAGTAAAGCATTTCTGACATTCAACTGGACTAGCAGCACGTTTGTTGCTATTGTAATAGGACACAGTTGGGTTGTAATAGCACACGGCTTCGAGACTCCTACTGGTAGTATATAAGCTCCATCAGTGGCGCATTTATTGCCAGTGTAGTAGGGCCCAGGGGGTTGTAATGGCACACGGAGCCATGCCTCGTGGTTTTAGGATAGCAGCTTCATCAGTGGCACATTCTGTGCTAATGTGATACGACCCAGTTGGGTTGTGCTAGCACACAGCTCCAAGTCTAGTAAATTTAGGTTAGCGGCTCCATTAGTGATACATATGGTGCCAATGCAATAGGAACCAGTTGGGTTGTAATAGCACACGGCTCCAAGGCTCGTGCTCGTAGTATATATGCTCCAGCAGTAACACATTTATTTCCGATGTAATTAAAATTAAGTGCGTTATAATAGCATTTTTGGACTCCGAGGATTGTTCTCTTAGTAAAGAAGTGAGGTGAACTGATGAGGTAGCATCAGGTGATACATACTGTTTGACTTAAATTGCTCCGAATTTGGTTTCGTTTGGACGAGTTTTGGTCATTCAAAATAATTTAGGGTTTAGCCTTACGGCTACTGCATTGCGTAATTACAATTAGTAGGTAAATTTCCGCTTCACGTTTATGATCTTTTAACCTTGAATATTTCGTTTCGGAATTATATTGGGCTTTGGAAATTATTTTGAGTGACCAATATGTCGTCCATAAGGTGTACATTTAGACTGCTGAGGGCCAAAAGTTTGGTCATTTAGGGGGTTACTACACACAATTGGGCACAAGTTTTCGCTGCTCGGGCGGACGGGATGCACATTCCGTCAACGTTATGCGGAAATCGATTACAGACTTGTAAGTACGTACTACCATGGTGACGAGTTATTCGTCACTCATGGCTGCTCAATGATCACTTGCGCTGGCAAAAATTACGGATACAAAGAATGCTTTTATACATTAAACGGCACCGATAATTATTTGGACCATTAGTTAACAACATCCATGTACATATAAAGAAATTTAGCTTCATATCAGTTGCCTCTACGCGAGTGGACAAAAGCACGCTGCAAAGGTAGGGCACGCTGTTCATACGCTTGGAAAGCATAATAATTCATAGGTACCATAATTCCGAATAAGTATCCTACGAGTTTACAAAATCTTCGTTGTTAAAAAAGCCACTTAAATGTGGTTGCGATGATATATCAACTGCTACGAAACGCACAAACCCCAAGTGTTAGTTATTTCATTATATTTATAACGCGTTCCATATTAAAATTCCGTGACTCACCTGTCGGCACAAAAGAAGCCTACTTAAGTAGTCCAGGACGATACTTTCAGTGGACGGCAGGCATTTTAAATAAATGGGCTAGTAAAAAATATACTTATATTTTATCCGTTATAATGAATAACTTTTACGTTAGTTATTATTATTGCATTAGTGTAGCGCATGTTTAAGACAAATATAGCAGCATACATTACACCGTTGTATATTTCACCATCCCTAAGTAGAAGCATAGGAACGCGAGTTGAGTATTGTCACTTTTGCAACACAGCATGCACAGTGCATTAAATAGGCACTAGTTTGCGTGCGTTTCAAATCCATTTTGCTGCAAATTTTGTCTGTCCTTTTTGGCGTCTAACAACAGCTAAACAGGACGACAATAAGACGCATAAAAGAGGACCCACGGCCTCTTAAGGGAAGCTGGTGCCGACAAGGTTTTCACAAAAGATAGCTTAAAGTTTAGAGTTAAGGAAATCCAATGTGTCAAACGGAATTCCAAGACTGCGAATTGGTTACAAACAGTATCCGTGAAACCAGGCGACCAAAATTTGACTTACAGCATTAAAATATGCGCTCTATGCAATATTGGACATACCGAAGCTGTTATGTTATTGTCTAATTAAGTTACCGAATATGCGGCGTTTTGTTAACCGCATTTACGTTCATTCGAAGCTGGGACAAGCGGTTGACAGGTTTTAGCACACTAAAACACAGTTTTAAAAGTAAAATAAATTAACATGACAGAGTCTAGAGGTCACTTGCTTCACTTCAGTCCAACCAGTCAGCAAACGTCGCAATCTCTAAACTGCCATGCTAGGTCTGCAAATACTGGGCAGCCAAATGTACAGCTGGCAGAGCAGCATGTCACAGATTTTAGGCTTGCTTGTCCCAAGTCAAACGACTTCCAATTTCCTCTGTTAGTTGATGGGATTTTATCAGGGCCGCCACAAGCACCGGAGTCAATTGAGGATAGGCGATTAACCAAAAGACTTCTTCTTGGGTGCCCAGACGAGCAAGACGTCAGTTTATTGTGTATGGCATATTCTGGTTATGATTAATTTGACGGAGGGTGCAGGCATCGTGTCCAGCTATGACTACAGGACAACAGTCTTGGTGGTAAGTGCGGTTGTATCCAATTATTGTACAGGCACGACTGGTTGGCACGTATTCAGGCACAAGGAGCAGCCGCACTCAACATCCCATCACACGTTCATCGTGGATAGCTGGACACAAACTGTATAACCCGGACAACTATAGTACAAAAGCATCTAGCCTCTACTATCAATATTTTACTTACACCACTTAGAGTTCGACCCTACGATTCTTCTGCCTTTTTGCCCGTTTTCAACGACTACTGCCTGATCATTTCTAATCCAAGCGGCAAACAAGCAGAGGAACTTAGCTGTCAATCGACTGCGAATAACGGAGTGCAAAGTCGGTCTGTACGATGCATCGCCGGCTTGCACTACTGTTCAAGCGAAAATACGGCAGCGTTGCAGGACGTGGCGGGATGTGCCTGGCAAGCACTCTACCTATAAAAATGCACAAACGTCCGCTTAACAAAAATGCAACGTGGCGACTGTGACACACCACTGAATAAAGTCATAATTTAACATTACACACCGACGCAGTTAGCAGACCTCTACACACAACCGGTGCAACCGATTTCTTTGTTGAGAATGCTTCGTTGGAGCACAGAACGTTCCGAGATTTTACTGGGCACCAATTGCACCGAAATCTTACTTTGGCTCTTGTGCTGCTGGCTTATTACATGGCGAAATCGCGCCGAACTTGTACATTGACACGACAGAAATGATGGACTTTTACTCGCTCCAGAGTTATCACGTTCCTTGGTAGGGCTAGTACCTGAGAGAATGCTCACCCGTATGAAATACGAGCATTTCGCTTATATATTTTATTTAAACGAAATGTTATACTGTTTAAAATCAGTTATGCCTGTATGCATATTTAGTCGCGCTTTCACCAGTGTACCTCGTATTACCGAGAATATGACATTTATTTAGTTATTTAATTATGACATGTCGAATCGTCTGGACTATGGTTAAAAACCTTTTAAGGTTTTTCTTTGAATATAAGCGCCAATTTCCATCCTTTCTCTATTTAGTATCGCGTACTTTTAGAAATTTTGATTTTCGACCAACCACGTCGCACCTAAAACGTACTGGTAACTTTGAGCCGCTCTGCAGCTCTTCAGATATATTTCCCTATTTAGAAGAGGTTACGATAATCCATATACGTTTTACTTGCTCTTTTATGTGGCGCTTGCTTGGGAAACAAAGCCCCGTTTGGGCATATAAAAATAAATGCGTTAACATAGACCAACAATAAATTGCAAACGATTGCGTAAGTTTCTAGTATTTTTCTTTCAACATATCAATCGCTCAAAGTTTACCAAGTCTAACGCTTAAGAGTTTTATTTTATTGCATAATTAAGCTAGAAAACTGGTTTATACATTTCTTTTTTAGCTCAGCTTCGTGATGCTCAGGGTCACCTAATATTATAAAACCTTGAAAACCCTTTTTATGTTACGAATTTCATTAGGGCTTTACTTTAAGTCTAACTTTTGTAAAATATTTAGTCATTTCATTTACTTTATTGGAAGATTTGTTTTAACCTTCAATTACTCCTGCCCTCATCAATGGCTTTTCTCTCACACGAGCGCGCCATAATTCGAACGTAGAGATGCGCAGAAATACTCCGCCCATGATGACACCAATTCCATTAAGAAATTAGCTCGAGGGCACTGGGCAGCCCTAGAACGAAATATATATAATAACGCCGCTGTAGTTCGGATTCCAAGTAATAACACACAATCGCAAAGAAAGGGAATGTGGAAGTATTCAAAAATATCACGACGGCATGACGATGTAATACTGTGAAACCTACACTGTGTGGCAAGCCACCACGTGGCATTCAGGAAGTGCTGCTCCTAATATTTGATTTCCTGATGCAAGCGCATGTAACTATTGTACCAAATGATCGGGTCGCTTTTGGGCACAGCCTGCAGCAGATGTTTAGAAATGTACGTAATTATTTTTTATGTTTCATGGCTATACGCCTTGGCTTTCACATTTTTTAGATATGAGATGTTGACTGCGCAGCAACTTGCGTAACTGTCTACGAAGAGGGTGAACACATGGGCATGCGGCAAGCGTAAACCTCAGTTGTGTGGCTTAACTCTGCTTGCTAAATTTCGTCCCATTATATCGTCAAACCAGACATACAGCCTTTATCTCGCAGGGTAGGTGAGTTAGGGTAGCGTCAAATCGTTTTTAAACACATGGTTGTAGCGGAAACAACACATTTTGAGAGGCCTTTCATGGCGGACACACATGAAGCGAGTGAAAATTCCGTCGGCATTGTAGCCGACCGGTTGACGTGAATATCTTGAACTGATGGCTCCACAAATTCATATTGTGACACAGTTTTAGCCGGTAGCGGCCTACGTGTTTTGTTTTCTTTAGAAGCTGATAGGCCCTAATGGGTTTTCCGAATAGACGCCAGTGCTGGACACTGTATAATTTTTGGGTCCTCAGTCTAAGTTGATAAAGAATGTTGAATAACCTTTTCACGTGCTTCGTGGTTCATCGCTATAGAGTTTCGAGCGCCGCCAGGTCTCGCTTGTGCCAGAGCTGCCAGAACCGGATCGCTTGTTATGCATGAGGCCGTACGCATATGTTTAGCAACTGTAAAAGGACAGAGGGAGAAACCGCCCGAATGCCCTGCGCTTCATCGTAAAGTGTTTGTTTCCAGCCTTTGACGCTTTCTCAAATCGCTCCGAGCATCCAAAAGGAGCCTTGACTTGTGGCTCAAGGTCGCGCTCCTGGGTGACAGCTTGTGGGATGGCCTACGGGTTTGTATGTGGAGTTCGGCTGGTGGCGAACGTGAACCACCTTACACTTCCCGAATTGAAGTGATGTAGATTCTGGAGTGACCAGCGTATGCTGTGTCCAGGTCCCGCTGAATCGCATCGTTATCCGCTGGGCCGGCGATCGTCCGCCAAGTCTTAACGTCAACAGCGAACCGCAAGAAAGCTGAGGCGATGAAACGCATACACTTGTTAATGAACAAGAGAAACAGACGCGGTTCCAGGCCTGCGCATTGTAGCACACCACATTCCACATGAAATGGATCTGACAGCACATTTCGACATCTCACCTACAGCGGCCGGTGCTGTGGGAACTACCCAAATTACCCACCGACTGGATCCCAAACTCCATAAAATTAGAGCCTGTGCTGTAGCATGCTGTGGTCTAGTCAGTCGAAAGTTTTAGAGAAGTGTTGGTAAATAACGTTGGTCCCACTGCCTTCCTCGGCCGCTTCCATCCAACTACTGCATGCAATCAACGGATTGATAGTGCGTGCACAGTGCTATCAGAAACCGTGTTGCTAATGTGCTTTCGTGTTGTGGCGGCTTACATGGCTTTTTAATGCCTTAGCAAAGGTTGACTTCCAAAACTTTGAGAGCATACGAAGAGACACCACGGAGCAAAGCAAAATGAACGATGGGTGATGAAGCCTAACCTGTCGTGGATGAAGCAACTGCTCCTGAAGCAAACCGGCGGCGAAGTTTCGGACATTGTTTGTTTTTTGGAACGGCTTGGTACGTGCCGCGTGACAAGAGATGAGAGCAAACTACTTGTAGGCTTTTGCGCCCTCATGCATAGATGCCGTAGTGCAGCAATATGAGAAAGCATTTTGGTGGACCTAGTGCACCGGACAAACTATGTTGGATACATATTGTGTCACTGCATGCTTGTGGGCGTGACCGGTGTAGCAAGCTCCTTTTCCTAGGCACTACTTCCGATTGAGACATGCCACAGCCACCTGCGTGCGGTGTAAGCGATGCTTAGCAAGGGTGCCTGCGTTAGCCCGGGCACGGACAACAGTGATGGACAAATGTGCGGTGCAAGTAGGCGCCTTTCAGTCCCCGCGCTCCAACGCGGATATAGCATTGTATTGGTTTTATGCTGTTCGAGACATGACCCGACGTTGCTTTCACCTGCATAATACGCTACCAGGTGACGAAACGCTCCTAACTCAGTATTTGCATAAGCCCATATGTACCAGGGTTGACACAATAGCATAAGATACTGAGTAGCATTGAAGTGCGTACCGCGTTGTTAGGAATGATTGATGGTTGCAAGTCTAAACTTTTTGTTCGCATTGGTGGCAAGTCGTTTGAGGACGGGGTTTACGTTGGTTGCTTCACTTTGGCGCGTCAGCATTTGAGTTCTTACTATTAAATAAATAAATAGTTTATTCTCATATCTGTCAAGGCACCCCAAACCAGGCATGGTCAATATTTCCATGCAATTAGGTTTCGCAACAAACACGTTGCTATGCATGTAAACGGCAGTATACCGAAAGTTGTACAGGCTACGTAAACTACAGAAGTAATCATAAGGCATACAGTCGTCAATAAATAACGATACTTTGGGTTCAAGCGTGAGTATTGCACGGTCAAGGCAATATAGGTTTAGTAAAAACGATGCATGTAGAGAGTAAATAGCTTGTACCTGTCAATAAAATATTGAATTATGGTGCTAGTCTACTTGTCAGTATATATTGGTGAGCAGTAAATTTATTCAGTGCCTTGTCACCTTCGCCACGTTGCAGTGTTGTTAAACGGACCTATTTGGCGTTCTATAGTTGAAACGCTTGCTGGGCGAAAACCCACCACGTCCTGGAACACTGTCGTAATTCCGTTTGTGCACCAATGTATTACAAGCAGAACGACATGCCACTGATTTTACACTTAGGGATCCGCAATCAAATGCTTTCTAATTCCATTTGTTAGTTGATCAGATGTCTTGGTCAGGGCCGCCATAAGGGCTGATGCCATTCGAGGTTGGAAGCGTCACGAAGCGTTGTATTGGTGATTGTCCTAGTAAGCAAACGTTTAGAGTTCCTTGTGTCTGAATATTTCAGGCTATGTATACCTTTCGGGAATGTGAAGGCGTTGTGTCCAGATATTATTATTCGACAACGGTCCTGGTAGTGTGTGCAGTTGAATTACTTTAGTATAAGCCATGTTCTTTTGAAGTACTTGTGTGTTTTTGTGTCCTGTCCCGGGCGAAACTACTGTTTCTCAGTCTAATCCATTCTCATCTAGACCCTAACCTTTTCTATCGCTTTCTGTTTTCGTTTCTTTTTAACTCGGACGTCCGGCTTTACTGTCCTGCCGTTATCCTCTCTCACCTGACCCGTCTGTCAATCTGCATGCTTTTATTTCCTATTATCCATGGACTTTTCTCTTATTGCGCTCCAATTTTCATTCCCACAGCTTACACTCATTGCGCCTGTCCAAGTTATCCTCGTGCGCATGATCTCATTCGCTCTGAGCTCGCTCCTGAGTATTGCTAAGTGTTGCTTGACTAGTACCTCCATTAGTATGCTCAACTTACCACTCTTCCTATTCCTATGCTCTTTACCTTATGCTCGCACTGGTATACGATTGAGACCGTACGTGTCATAACGACTCCCAGTGCACGGCAGTTTTGGCCCCCTGTGACCATTTTCCTAGCTTCTGACGGCTTTTGGACTGTAGAATCATGAACGCTTTAGCGTAATTACTCTTCCGAACTACTCCTCATATTCCCGTCAGCATTCATTCGCTCCTAGCCGATTCCTTGAAATTCCTTTTCCTCTTGGAATGTTGCTCTACCCATCTTGCTCCCGCATTCCGTCTCCACATAGTTGTCCTCAGTTTCACCTATGATGCCTCTCGCATTCCGGCTTCTGCCATCATCATCGGTTTACCTGTTTCTCTAAAACCATCGCATCATTCGTTTAACGTTTGTTAAAACGCTTTGTTATATCGGTCTTTTGACCCTGCGCGAGCAGAACCTTCTTCCCACGTAATAGCTGTAGTCTGAGTCACACCAGCGACGTAATGTATAGAACGCGCTTTGCAAATTATGTATACTAAACAAAATTACATAAGTTTGAATGTATCATAGGCACCGGTGAGCGCCACCAGTCTGTGTTAATGCTTCTTGATTCATTGCTGTCTCTGTTTGGCCACCTCTTGTCCGTTGCCCGTTTTTCCCGAGATTCTCACAGGTACATCCGCCAAAACAAGAAGGTTTATCCACTGGGACTGGCCGACTCATCCTCAAAACGCTTGGTCCTTTCTCCAGGAAATGAAAAACCCACACACTGGTCCAAATGGAGCTCATTCCGCCATTCCGCCATTCATGGGGACTAAACAAATGAGTTTAGCTTGCCTCGTACTCAGAGAACAATTTACTCACCTGGAATAATATATGTATATGGATCACCGTTCCACAACCGAAGACAAACAACTCTGGCGTGATTACCTTTACTGTCTCAAACATTCCTATTCGCCAGTCAACTGGAGTTTTTCTGATGTCATTTCACGGACAGCGTTGCGCACGTATACGTGGCTATTCCGATGGTCTTCCATGAAATTTTCACTTGGCTATGGAACCAGTTATACTTACTTACATCTGCAGGGATGCTAAATCCAATTTTCAGAGAATGGCGTTTTTACCTGTTAAGGACATATTCAGCCACAAGAAACAACTGCACTCACCGACCCCATGACAAGTCCAGCGTGGATAGCTGGACACGGTTTGCGAGCCGAGCAAGAATATAATAGAAGAGTCGGCCTCTATTAACCATGTGTTTACTCACCTGCATCATTATCATTCGGCTCTTCGAATCTTGCATCATTGACGGGCCCCAACGACTGCTGCTGTATCAATACTAAGCAATCCGGCCAACCAACGAAGAATTTTGGCTGTCAACCCACTGCGAATAATAGAATACAAAATCGGTCTATACGATGCATAACCGATTTGCACTACTGTTCAACGAAAGCTACGGCAGTGTTCCAGGACGTGTTGGGTTTTTGCCTGGCAAGCGTTCTCCCTATAAAAAGCCACAAATGTCCGCTTAACAACACTGCAATGTGGCGGATGTGACTCGCCACAAAATAAAGTCACAGCTAAGCATTTCACACTGACGCAGTCCTCAGCCTTCTACATCGAACCTGTGCAACCAATTCTGCTATGAAGAATGCTTTGTTGGAGCACAGATCATCCCTATCTCGCAATGGTTATTGGTTGCAACACAACCTTGCTTAGGTTCCTGTGCTCACGGATCACTACCTGGCGAAATTACCCCCAACTTGTGTTTTGACGGATTTTTGCGCGCCACAGCGCCATAATGTCCCTTGCTCTGACTATTACCTGACAGTATGCTCACTCATACGGACAACATCTTTTCTTTTATACCTTTCATTAAAACGAAATGTTTTATCATTCCACAGAAGCTATGCTTGTATGCATATTTGATCACGCCTTTACAGGTGTGTCTCGTTTTACCGAGAATATACTTTTTATTTATTTATTTACATCCACAAAACTTCCGGACCTCGGAGAAAAGGGAAAGTGAGGGGCAACCAAGACCGCAAAAACGTGTGTGGGAAGACATTTTGTTAAAGTCTTATGTTATAACAATTAGAGTGGAGACGACATGAGGTAAAATGTGTAACAATGCTTATGCTGAAAGTGCCTTATAAACGTTCTATCAAAATTGTTTGCAGCTAGGTAAATTGCTGTTATCTACATGGAGAACGGAGCGTTACGCCAGTAAGCAAATTGCGCAGTATTGGTTTACTATGACGCACATATTGGGTCGAAAGTGAGAAAGCAATGTTCATAGCCCGGCAGCGATTGATGGGTGGATAAATATCTAGTCGTCAGCCTAATTCGATAGGGAGCGCAGAATAAGTAAGTAGAGATATGAATAGCTTGCGACTAGAGATTCAAAGGTTAATTGATGTTAAAGCAGCGAAAAGATAGGAATCATGCGCGGTTTTGAAGTATTCTAGGATCTTGTCATAAAGACGAAGCGGAGGTTCTAAGAGAATATTGCCATGGCTTATTCAGCCGGTAAAAGCCAGTGAGAGCTAAACTCTTACACGAGCAAGTGTTAAAACCGTTGCTGTGAGCGGAAAACGGAACACATACAAAGCAGTGATTAAGGAGAGCTGTGCTGACTAGATGAGAAAGAATAAATCGGTAAAAGAGAACTATAAAAGATCAACTATAGAAAAGTAACGGTTCGGTGCAAACGTAAAGATAAGGGTTGCTGAGGATGTCACAACATATGGAATATAAGTACAGCGTTGCGCAGTGAATCGAGTCATTCTAATGTGCTATGGGCATGGTACTAAGGTAGCTGCTCCAGGAAAATCCAGTGAGTATGTTAAATGCCTATCTGAACAGATGTTGCAGACAAAACAACTAGTAGGTGATAACTGAACACCTAGAAATGAGAGACTAACTACCGTTTGTGAACTTACCAGATGTGAGGGTTGATGAGCTAAAATGCTAAGAAAGGTTAGTTGATGGAAGGGCACGAATGGACGGAATACAAGCATACATCAAGGTGGCTGAGGATATCAAAGTATGAGGATTAAGTGCAGCAGCGAGCCGCAAATCAAGTAGGCTAGGATGCTTAGATAATAGCAACAAGCTGGATAGTGCCAGGAAATGCTATTCCGAGGCATGCAGGTAAAACAATCAAAGGTATTACAACGAGAACGAGAAAATGAACATCTAAAAATGGGAAGCAAGGTAACGGTTGTGTCCTGACCACATGAGTTATGTTTGTTTGAGAAAAAGCTATGAAATGTTTCATGATGGAAAGACAAAGGACAGGGGAAACGCAAGCATACAATAAGTTTGTTAAGGAGTTCAAATCCTAAGATGCTATGGAGCAGCGACGCACAAATTATCAGCTCATGCTACGGTGTTAACGGAATATTACTAAGATGGCCTGAGCCGGAGTAAGCTAGTGGAAGAGCTGGACTATTATATATGTAGGTATCACAGACGAGCAAGTGTTGCCTGTGCACCTAGCAAGCAGCAGCTGTGCGCTCACGTGCTACAAAAGCAAGACTGCTGGAAGACAGCTGAGAAAGCTTGAATGAAGAAAGTAATTCCAAAAGGAAGAAAGCAAGCATACATTAAGTTTACTGTGGTAGTCACATCATATAATGCAGAAGCTCGGGGGCCGAAGGTCCGCAACTCATGCTAGGGTGCTGGGATAATTGTACCGCGAATAGAGCCAGGAAAAGCTAGTTTGAGAGCTGGACGCCTGCAGGTTAAAAATATAAAGACCTTACAACCGGTACGAGGTAGTTGAACGTCTAGAATGGAGTGGCTAAGAAGCGGCAATGCGCTGACCTGCTGAGTTAAGGATGATTGACATAAGAAAGCTAAGGAGTTTAAAAGAATAAAGGACAGCAAACAGTCAGAATGCATGCATAAATTACGTTTACTTTGGATTTCGCAGCATATTAGGCAGAAGCGCAGTGGCGCGCAGATACCGAAGACAAGTTAATGTGCTAAGGGAATAGTGTTAAGGTGGACTGAGACGAAAATTGCCGGTGAAATACCTGGACTCCCGCATGAGCAGGTGTCACCGACCTTATACCAAGCAACTGACAAGTAAAAGCTTAGAAGGAGTGGATAAAGAGCGGCTGTGAGCAGGCCACTTGAGTTATGTTTGTTGGACAGAAGATAGCTATTAAAGTGTTCATGATGAAAGGGCAACAAACGGGATAGGCGCAAACATTCCATAAAGTTGTTAATTAGTTCAGAGCATAAGGGGCTAAGACGCAGCGGTGCGTAGATAATCAAATGATGCTAGGGTGCTAATGCAATATAACTAAGGTAGACTAAGAGGGAAAATGCCCGTGAAAGGGCTGGACTAAAGTATAAGTATGTTTCATAGACGTTGCAGCGAATAATGGGTAAATGAACTGCTTAAAAGAAGCTAAAGAGACGCTGTGTGCTGAACAGTTGAGTCATGTTTGCTCAACAAAATAGGGCTAAGTAAGCTGTCATGCTGAAATGACGGCAGAAGGGGGAAGCGCAAGCATATTATAAGGTTGTTAAGTAGTTTAAATCATAAAAGGGCAAGACGCATCGATGAGCAAATAACCAAATCAATCTAGCGTGCTAACAAAATATTACTAAAGTAGCCTGACCTAGGAAAAGCTACTGAGAGAGCTGGACTAAAATCTAAGTAGGTGTCAAAGACGAGTAAAGGATAGCTGAGAATCTAGCAAGGAGTGGCTGTGCACTGACCCGATGAGCTAGCGTTGGTCGCCAGATGAGAGCTAAAATGGGTCAAATGAAGCATGGCTAGCAAACAGTAAGAATGCAAGCTAAGGTAAACTCTGCCTGGAAAAACCAGTGAGAAAATTGGACTAAAACATAAGTAGTTGTCATAAGCCTTGCAGGGGTAATGGATAATTGTACGTCTCGAAAAGAGAGGCTAAAGAGTGGCTGTGCGCAGACCTGATGAGATGGGAATGACTGCCAGAAGGAAGCCAAGGAGGTTAGATATAAGGGTTACGAACGGGCGGAACCCAGCATACATTAAGGTTGTTAAACACGTCAGAGCATAAAAGCCTAAAGCGCAGCGGCGCACAAATACTAAATCATTCTATGGTGCTAAGGTAATAGTGAAACGGTAGACTGAGCCAGGAAAAGCCAGTGTGACAGCTGGACTCGCACATGCGTAGGTGTCACAAAGGTTGCCAGGCGTAATAAATGAATGAACGTCTACTAGGAGATGCCAAGAATTGGCTGTGGACAGCTTTGATAAGGTAAGAATGATTGCCCGAAGAGAGCTATAAACGTCAGATAAAAGGACAACCAACAGGCGGAGCAAAAGCATACATTTGGTTGTTAAATATTGCGCACAGGCCAGCGTTTTCGCAAAATGTTAAATGTAGAATCAGAATAAGGAAAATGACAGGAGGGCTGTCATGAGATGCTGATACATTAGAGTATGGTCCCACATGTCTGCTGCCCGCCATGAAGTGAGTACCAGAGATCCGTGGGAAAAGACTTGTAACGATGAGTTGGGGCAAACCTAGTTTTTTCTTGGGGTTACGTGAGATCTGATAGAGAAGACGTTTATAGGTGGTAAGGGCCATTTTTCTACAGTTCGCCTTTGAGCCTGTTAAGGTTTAAAAGAATAGAAACATGACTGACTATGAGGTACTTAGGAAGTGCTGAACGAAATTAGATTGCATTATCGGATGCCCGTACAGTGGGCGGAAACTTATACAATACCTACGCGTATCTGTAGAGATAAAGGTTTGCACGTGTACTATTGTGGGCTTTTGGCAAGCTAATGGAGTGTGGTAGATTACGAAGAGCATACAAAATGTTGCTCAATGGTAGGAAGGGCGTCAGTGAGCTTGCAAGGGGATTACTGATAAGCAGGTATAGTTAGACGATGTGAGTTTTCAGCCAGAGCAGCCATAAAGCACTACCGCGAGTTCGACATGTCGACCACGATAGATGGGAGTAGAGTGACTCGGAAGAGGTTATGTCAATGATCGTTGGGCCATTTCAAGGGCAATGGTTACATTTTCTGGAGTTCGTAAGCACAATGGGGCAGTATTCTAGCAGAGGTCGAGTGCAGGCTTTGTATGGAGCAAACTTAGATTCTTGCCGTACCATGGATTGGAATCTGTAGCTTATGAGGGAGCGTGCATATGCTGAACCATGACTCATTTGTTCCGCAAAGTTCAAGGAACTGGAGTAATAAACACCTAGGTCTCAAAATGTGAGGTTATTACCAGTCGGTGTGCCTTGAGGCGCTAACGCCTTAGGCAGAACCATGCGCCGATATGAGAGGACGTTGTATTTCACCTGTGGGAATGTCATATTTCAAGTGTTGCACCAAACTTCCAGAGCCCTAAAATCAGTTTGAATATTAGAAAGGCCGGCTTGCATGTTTGATGGGTGAATGGAGAACAATATTTTGGTCTCATCGGCAAACAGATAGGACTTGCCATATTGTATTACCTGGAAAACGTCATTGATATATTGCATGGATAGCAATGGACCTAGTACGCTGTCCTGAAAACACCATTGTGACTAGTTTTGAGAGTGATATAGACTCTACGACCTTCCCTGATTGCATGCGAGAGATATGATTCGAATCATAAGAGCAGTCGGTCTGAGACTCCGTATGATCCAAGACTTGCTACCAGTTCCGCGGGTGGTACTCTGTCAAAAGCTCATCCCCTATCTAGGAAGCTGATGGCTAACGCTCGTTTAAATAACTAAATAAATAACTATATTATTTTTGACAGAGCTAGGCACGCTTTTTGAGCATGATCAGCATATTGTTATATTATACATAATAGCATGATTAAAAGCACCAAGAGCGGGGTTAGTCACATGGCTTCAGTAGTGTGGGCCCATGCGGCCCAAAGGTTGTACGAAGTCTACGTCCACAGAATGCGGGATGTAGAGATAAGAAGTCAGATCACAAATGTGGAATATGTTGAGGAGGAACCAGTCCGATGAAGTTGTGTACACACTGCGGGTCAAGTGAGTGAAGCATGAGTAAAGAGCTGCAGGAATATCTTAGGATAGCGGCAAGTAACCAATCAAATATGAAGGCGTGTCCGTACGAGAGCAGATTTATGCACAGAATTTGTAAATGTGCTGCCGGTCAACTTATCAACGTGAGATTGTGGCGGTGACTTTATTGAGTGGCGAGTCACATCCGCCACGTCGCAAAGTTGTTAAACAGACACGTGACTTTTTGTACAGAAAACGTTAGCCAGAGGAAGACCCACCACGTCCTGGAACCCTGCCAACTAGTGATATGACATTCACAAGATTGCATCTGACCGATTACCCACGCGGATATTTGCAGTTAAGTTTTACAAATTTGGTTCCCATCTGAACTGAACTGGTTGTGTGGTCTCCTTCAGAGTCGACCGCAAGTGGTTGAAGCTGTCCGAGTCGGATGACTCAGGTGACTTGTATTCATTGAATTCGTTTTTTGGGTTCCTTTAGCTTGTCAGGATTGCGAAGCGTAGATGATTTCTTTGTTCTGTGTAGATGCCGTGTCCAGGTGAGCTTCGTAGATATGTCCTCGGGCGCTCCGTGCCTGTAATGCTATCCTTTAGAACAAGGGAGAAAAGAAAACCGGACCGAGCAAACTGCCAAGGAAATGGAATAGAACTATGTTAATGTATAAATATAAAATATATGGTAACGCTGTGCTGGTTACAAGCAGTGGAATGACCGAATATGTTATACATCCTATCCGTAGTTTATGCTTGCAAGCGAGAGACCTGATATTTGCTGAATGTGAGGGACAAATGCTGTCCAAAGTGACCTGACATACGCAAAAGTCGTCCTGTGTGGAACCCGGTAGTATCAGGCGTTGTTAACCGGTAAATGAGTTAAAGGAATCAGAAGAGCATAGTACGTTGTTTAAAATGCGCTTAAGGTATAGGTTGAGCGATCGGTTGCCAATGGTGGAGCTTATCATTCTAAAATCTATAAGCGCCAGTGGAGACCCATGAAAATAATGATGAAACGTGTTCAGTAATCGGATGCTAGAGAAACAGTTTAGTGAAGGAGTGAGACGGAGTGTCAAAGTTATGACGAGAATGGCATTTATATATTACAGCTGTAGCAAGAATACGGTTGCAAAGCCAGCTCTGAGGGACCTGGAAAAGTCAGGGACATCTACAGTGCAACAAAACAGTCAACTATACGGCGGGAAAGGGCGATACTGTGAGTCGGGTTATTTGGGAGGAAGAACCTCTCTGCTGATAGGCATTCAATGTTAAAAACGAGAGCGAGAAGGGCTGGATGACTACCGCTTTAGCGAGAACATGTTTGTGGAGCCAGAGCAGAAAGTGACCAGCGCTATCAGTATTGTGGGCAGCAGCCCCAAAAGATGCCTTGTGCCACTCTATGGTGGACATCCACCGTGGAACATTAAAGTCAGATAGAATGCTGGTTAGTGCGCTGCTGACGGCCTGATTAATTAGTATACAGGAGCGGCACGATTTATTAGGCTCGGTATAAACTGATAAGTTTACTGTGTTGAATGCAACAGACAGAAATACTTGAAACAGCTGTAGAGAGAAGTATTGCTAGAAGGATCGAAGCAGATGACGAATGAGAGAGAGACCTTAATGTGAGCGAAATACCTTGGTAGTGCAGCCGAGAGGCAAAACGCAATCAGAGAACGGAAATTTCAATTTCGATATGAGGGAACAAGCTTACAGATATTGACTCAATCGGAGGCAAGTAGCATGAGGCTGCCACTTTTACCAATGCGAACCTTAGTCAGTGGCAGCTGATGCGCAACATAAGCGACGCATTTGTATGAGACCTAGGGGCAGTTGGATCCTCAGAGAACGGACTGGTCCAACCTGTGCAGCCACCTGGTTAAGGAACTCAAATTGGTAGGTCTGACAAGATTTGGATGATAATCCTCCGGGTTGTTGTCCATTGATAAGGTTGCAAGTAAGTAAAAAGTTCAGCACCTTTTCCCTAACTATTATTTCTATAATTCCCAAGGCAATAGGCATGTGGCTGATGGGGCGGTACCTTGTTTATGCCTGGGGATAACTATGGAATGCTTTCACGTGATTGGATACACGCCCTATTTCATCAAGTGTGTAAGTGGACAAGTATAACAGGATGTCCTGGCCGTCAAGTATCAGCGGCGCAGCTGGGTAACCAACAAGACCAGGGGCTAGGGACAGTTTGTGTGATCTAGTTACTCGAGATATAGTACGTATTTTGAAGGTAATTACGTCTAGCGAGTTGTGTGTAATGTTTGGCGCAGTCGTTGTCAAGCGCAAGTTGCAGTCATTGAAGGAATCGCAGAAGTGGCTATTGGAATCTCAGATATTTCCTTTCCATCGCCAAGTAGAGACGTATCAGAGAGTCGCAGGTAGGTGATGGACGCTGCTGTACGGTTGTTTCTATATTTCAGTAGCTGAGTAAGGGACTTGAGTTTATTGTTGGAGTTATAGGCAGCACGTTCCGCAGCTAGCTTAACCAACGCCTGGGAGTGCAGCCAGTTGTTTATAACTTTGTTCATGTAAGCAATGGTGTGGAAATAATTAGTCTCAGAGAATTGGTGGCGCATTTATTGGAGCCTCATCAGCAGCCTGTTTAGGTGGGATAAACGCTTTGTCGGTTTCGACCCGTGGCTGTGCCTTACCGGAGCGACGACGTCCAAACAGGTGTTGATGTTATTGTATGATTGTCGGTGTCCATATCCTTGGACAAGATAAATGTATTTCAATTGGCTGGTCGAACAAGCAAAAAATGTTATCCCAGTAAATGCCTCTGAACTTCCGTCACTCACCAGCTAGAATAGTTTGGAAATGGTGCGTGAAAGCAAGCGTAAAGGGTAGGTGAACTACTTTGTGACCGCATCCAGGGATGTTGTCTTTTACGCTAAAGGCAGCATCCAAAGCTCCAGGCGTAAAAACTTAGCTGAGCGTGTTACAGATCCTCGTCGAAACATGGACGTGTTGGATCCATAGTTACGCATATATAATGTCAGAAAATCACCTGTACCTGAGTGGTGCACCCTGACCATACCAAGAGATAAGTGGCATATTAAAGTCATCAACTACGCTTGTAACGTAGGGACAATGTGTAAACATCAGGAAAGAGGTGTATTAGTTCATTAATCTTGGCATTAGATGCATCTGGAGGGCAGTAGGTGCAAAATTCAGGACCTCAAGTTTACTCCCAAATCCGCTGTATCCAGATTAAATCCTCAGGGTCTCCCGTCGGCTATGCTTACTTCATTCAACCGTCTTTAGCTTCCTACTGGCGACCTTCCCTAGTTCATTAGACCAGCGCACAACCGCTCCTTGCTAGGCGCTCAGCTGTCACCTACTCGTCTGTGACACCTAATTAATTGCAGTTCAGCTCTCTCACCGGCTTCTCCCGGCTCAAGCTACCTTAGTTATTTTCATTGGCACCCCAGCATGTTGTGACTATCTGCCTGTCGCTGCTTCTTAGCCTCTTACGATCTGAACTATTTCACAACCATCTTGTATGTTTGCGCTTTATCCGTTCGCTGTCCTTTCTTCATGAAACCTTTCTTAGCGTTTTTCCGGGGAGCAAACATAACTCATGTGGTCTGCACACAACCGCTCCTTATCCACTCTTTCTAAACGTTCATTTGTCCGTTACGCGCTGCAACGTCTGTAATACATGCCCATGTAGGAGACCAGATCTTTCACTGACATTTTCCGGCTCAGTCTACTTTAGCATTACTCGCTTAGCACCCCAACTGAACTTTAGTATCTGCGCGCTTCTGCCTTATAAGCTGCGACGAACCAAGTAAACTTAATGTATGCATGCATTCTGCATGGTTTGTGTCCTTTCTTCATGTAAACCTTTTAGCTTTCTGGTAGCAATCCTTCCTAACTCATCAGGGCAGCGGGCTGCCGCTACTTAGCCTCGCTATTCTAGACTTGCTTATAGCACTCGTTTTAACTTCTTAACAACTATATTGTATGATTGCGCTTCTCCCATTTGTTGTCCCTTGATCCTGAAACGTTTCTTAGCTTTCTTCTGTCGTGCAAGCAAAACCTATGTATACTGCGCAAGCTGCTAAGTTGCCTCATATTTCTAGATGCTCCTTTATCCCTTAATCGCTGTAATATCTTAGAAATTGTTATCTGCAATCCTCCCGCTTCCTGGCTAGCATTCCAGTTTGATAGCACCTAGCATGACATAAATAAATGAATAAATAGTAAACTAAATATATAAAAATAAATATATAAGTAAATAAAATATTTCTAGACTGGATACAGGCTGCACCGTTAGGCGTTCAGAGCAACCTTTACATTAATCCTATGCTCATGCATGGAAGTAGATAAAATACGAATATATGTTTCCAGTTGGCAACTACCAATGCAATGGCATTGGTTGGTGTATAGCTGCTGAGGTCGTAGTTGCCCAACTTGAAATCCTTTCTGATTCCATCGAACGACATTGAGCTCCTTCATTTGTTTGTTATGAAAGTTGCGCAGAGTAGCAGCTGTACCGGTTTTCCATGGAACAGGATCCAATTCACTACAACCACTTTAAATTCATTGAACATTTTCGGCCGGCTCAGTCGCCACAATTATTGGTGCGCACCTGGAAGAATTAAGCGCGGCGGAATTATAAGAGTTACGAAGTTAAAATAATATCGAGAACTGCAGTGAACAATAAAAAGGATTTGTTAAGAGACATACTAAGGCAGCGTGCTTCACTAGAAAAATACGAAGCAGAAAAATGTAGCTAAACTTTGCCTGTGCTGATAATAATTCCTGGCACCAAATTTCAACCACAGTAAATCACAGGAAAAAAGAAAATCCTTTTCTAAAGCTAGATTACTGCGTAAAGTAACACAAATATAATCTGCTTAGGACGAGTTTTAACCGCCGACTACGTTAAAAGCAAAAACAATGTGATAGGTGCAGCAGTTGGTGAGTTATTCGTATTTAAATGGTGATCTACGCATGAGGACATTATTCTTTTTTCGCTAAAAGTGGCTTTCTGCTTCGCAGGTAGAGAGCATAAAAAGAAAAGATAATGTAAAAGGTTGCGAAGCGGTGTACGTTTTAAATAGGCATAGCTATCTAGGGATGCTCCATATAGCCTCTAATACCCTGCAACAACTAGGGCTTCGTAAGTAGCCATAAAGCACACCTTGCAAGCATACATAGCAAAGGCAGGCAAATAAGCTGTAATCTTGTGCGAAAACACTAGAAATCCAGTAAGGAGTATTATGTGTGCAGGGCAGTTAGGGGAACTTATAATTAACCCACAGTCAGAAGGCCTCAGTATACCATTTTCAGTAGATACTGGGCCACATAAACTACTGGGAATATAGAGTTTAGTATTGTTTAACCCTCTAAGTGGTTCTGAACTTTATAGGAAAGCTGAATGCGCCAGGTCTACCTCAATAACACAGGAGACTTTCCGGATCAGTTGACCCATTTTGGACTGAAAAATACACACTTTTTAGCTAAAGATCGCCTTTTATCTCTTAGAGCCGATTTTCTATATCCAAGTGGCTATGTCTCCAACACCAGTTAGCCAGAGAAGCCTGTCAATAATAATAAAGAAATATGTATGGGAAAATTTAGTAACCTTTAGCAAAATGCTTTGAGGCATGAAGTCCATTTGCGTTTACTTTGGTGGAGCAATACAAAGTATACTTCTGTGGATTGCGCTTGCTTTAACATAATGGATTATTATGCTACATGTATTGATGTACACCAATGTGCAGCTCTTTTATTAAGTTCGAGCTATTTGTCTCCAATTTTAATTTCTTAAGCAAGTGCCAGCGGTGTTCATCCACGTGGCAATTTTATCTTGTAATTTACCGCCGCACGGGTTATTTCCTTTGTGGTTTTTCTGGTAACAGCTGTTCTAGCACCCTAAGCAAAGAGGGATAAGGTAAATCCAGAGTAGGATAGTAACAAAAAACAGTGAGAGCCGGTTGTTCACACACCATTACGCCTAACGCATGGTAGGCATTGGAGCCAGCTGAAAGATACTTAGCACACAGGCGGTCAAGGCAAGACAAGTGGTGGTCGAAAGGTTCTGGTGGTCCAAACAGTCGGTGTGACAGGGGCCTCTCTGTCATTGGTTAGCTTTCGTGCCAGTGAAATAGAAGCTAGAAATGCGAGTGTTTTACTGATAAAAGAAGTTTAACTTGAGGATGCGGTGTTCATTATGCCTGTCTACTAGTGTTACCAGTAGTGATAGGCATATGTATACCAGATAAAGCTAAGGATATGGGGCCAAGAGAGGATAAGTGGGAAGCAAAATTTCTGATGCTTGGGCCTAGAACATTTTAGGTGCTATCTTTGTCGACAATACGAAAAGTATATATATTGTTTTGCTGTTTACCAACTGATGGTAGTTAAATACTGCGTGGTAAACTAGCAAGTGCCCAAGCTGCATGAAAGCGCGTCAATTAAGGCCAGCTGGCAACCGACACCCACAAAGGCACATAAAGGTTCATCTATGGCCGGTATTTAGACGGTTTTGGACAATGCTAATGCTAATCTTTTGTGTATCAGCAGCAACAAATTATTTCAACGTCTTATGCAAGGCTTAGGTCTGGTAGGATGCCTGTACTAGGCGTACTTCAAAGGTCATAAGCCTAATATTTTTCGACGGACCCAGTGGTCTAAGCAGTTGGAACGTGACGAATGTAAAGCTGAAGGCAAGGAATGAAGATGTAGAAAAGATGTAAGGATTGAAGTTTGCCTGTTCGGTCGGCTTCGTCGTTGCCATGCAATATGCTTTATGAGGAATAACTACGGAATTGCGAACCTACCAATCAGTTGGCTAGGCTGTACAGTTTGTTGAAATTTTAAACCTTGACAAAGTGACCACTTGAAAAGAGAAACCGGATGGTTGTGGATGCCAATTGAGCCATGCAGCTTTTGGACCAACATGTCAGTGAGGCGCCGGCTCACATCAGGAACTAATCAGTATTGGCTAAATAACTTTGCATTCAGAATGATAACGTTAGCACCTGGACAATGCGTGTGACTCATCCGACTAAGACCTCCTGGGTGGTGTGATTCCGGTAATGGATAAGATGAAAACCTGGGGGTCATGGATAGAAACAGTTCGTTGGGTTAACCCATATTATTCCTTACAGGATGCCTTTGTGGATGTGTCTACTCTTTCCATAGTGCAGGCGTAAGGCGGAATTTTCCTTAGGAGAACTCAAGTAGCTCAGAAAGAGATGGTTAAAGGCTAAAAGCACCTTGTACTCAGGTTGCTATTCTTACAACCTAGAAAATGGGTGCGACGGATACCGTTAAAGTCTGTTAGGTGGTAAGACGGTAACGAGGATGATTGTGGCTGAGTTTTGAGCTTAAGATGCTTGGATGTCATGTACTACATCGTAGGCGTCCTCAAGCCACATCAGGGCCAGTATCGGAGAATTTGTCTGGCGAATCGCAGATATGGAAGATGCTTTGTATATTGTAGAAACATAAGAATTTTTGTGTCTCCTTCCTGAATGCCTGCAAGTTTTGTATTCCTCTTATTCTGGAAGGCAACCTACTCCATATGTTCTCGTACACAACTAAGAAGAAACCAGATCGCGTTCCATTCTTTGCCTTTATCGAGTTATGGAAGGGCCCTTCTTGCGGAGTTTAGATTCAGCTGCGCTCCTTAGTTTAAAACAATCGATATTACTGTGCAGCTTCCTATGAATTAGCTTATATAAAAAGCACAGGGTAAGAACTATGCGCCTTTGCCCTAGGGGCTGAATTTTAAGGTGTTCGCACCTTTGTCGGTAACTCAGCGCTTGCTGTCATGGAGTCAACATCTTCGTAAAGCACCGCTGAGCTTTTTCAAGCAGAACACGGTCCGGCTTCCGTAGGTTGCTGCATATAAAGGAGCAATATTCCAGATGTGGCCTGACTTGGCTCTTATAAAGTTCTAGCCTTGCATCTGCGGTTTTTTTGTAACGGCGTAGGTGGCACGATATTCCCTTTACTCTTGCCACTTGATACTGAACAAGCTCCGCAAATTTGAGGCTCATAGAGTAGCCCAAGCCCAGATCTGTTTTCATGACCTTCTGTTCGATAGTGATGCCGTTTATTGCTAGGGACCCAGCAGGTATAGACAATTTGTGGTTAACCACATTGAATTTTTGAGTAGAGAACGTCATTTACCAGTGTTTGTACCACTTTTTAAGTGCTTTGAGATCCTTACAGATACTATCAATTGCGGATAAGTCCTTACCAGGGGGAAAGACGTGGACAACTTTTACGTCGTCAGCGAAGATACTGAAGCGACTGTGCTGCAACCTCCTGCAGATATCATTGATATAAATCAAAAATAGGTTAGGACCAAGAACGGTCTTCTGCACTACGCAACTGGGGACGGAGGTAGAAATGGATATAGTGTGCGCAACCTTAACAGACTGCGTACGTCCTATTAGATAGGAAACCGGCCAGTCCAACAGAGCACGGTCTACCACGTAAGCCCATTACCTTATGCATCAGGCGCAGGTTGGTACCCTGTCAAACGCCTTTTGCATAGCAAGATAATGAATGACAACTGAAATATTAGAGTCAGTGACCTCGGTTAGACCTCATGCTCCGATATCCCCAGCAACCTTAATTTTGGTTGTATTCGAGATATTCGTTGCTCTTTTTAAATCAACCTACCTTAGGTTTTTAGTTCATCACTTCTCTCATGTGGTTAACACCCAGGCTCTTGTTAGCTCCTCTTTTCTGGGTAATCCGTTGTCGCCTACTCGCTACTATGTCTGCGACACTTACTCGTGTGTGCATCGAGCTTGCTTACTGGCTTTTCCTGGATCAGCATACCATAGTGCCATTCCCTTAGCACGGTAGAATGACTTGTTTCCCTGCGCGACGCTGCATCTACCTTTGTTTCGCGCGCCTGCTTTCCTTTACTTGCTCGTTATTACCACTCCTATCGATCAGTCCTTTCTCATCTAGCCAGTACATTCGTTCCTTAACCACTCCTTTGTAGGTGTTTCATTCTCTGCTTGCAGCAACGGTTTTGACACTTTCTCCAGTAGGAGGTTAGCACTCTCACTGGCTTTTCCTAGCTCAGTCGGCTCTCGCACTATTCTCTTAGTACCCTCATGTTGTCTTTCTGTCCAGATACCCGAACACTTTTAATGCACTCTTGAGTCCTATCTTCTCGTTGCTTTACCGTCATTTGACATTGGAATCTCTCTCGTCGAAAGCTATTTTAGCTCTACTTAATTATACAGCGCTCCCTATCGAAGTGGGCTGGCTACCAACTGTTCATTGCACATTCAGTTGCCGCCGGTCTTTTAACTCTGCCTGCTGTCTTCTCAAGCAGTATTTGCGTTATGGTAACCGGATACTGCGTGGTTTGTTTACTGGCCCAACGCTTCGTTCACCATGTGGATGGCAGCAGTCAACCCATACCGCTATTGCTTTTCGTAGAACCTTCATAAGACCCTTTTGGCATAAGCATTTTTGCACATTGTACATCAGGTTGTCTCCACTCTAAATGTCATAGCATGGGACTTTAACTAAGGTTGCTTCCACGCACGTTGTTTGCGGTCTTGGTTGCCCCTCACTTTCCCTTACTCCGAGGTCCGGAACTTCTTGGGGATATGGGATTGGACTGAGAAACAGTGCTTTCGCCCGTGACAAGACATAATAACCCACAAAGACCTACAAAGAATGTAGCTGCACACTAAATGAATGCAACTGCACTCACTACCACGACCGTTGTCCAATAATCGTAACTGGACACGACGCCTTCACACACCTGTAAAGTATACATAATCAGCAATTTCTAGACACAAGAAACTGACGGTTTGCTAACCCGGACACACAAAAAGCCGAATATTTGTTGATCTTTCATCCTCGATTGGCCTCAGCGATTATAGGGGCACTGACCAAGACACCTGATCAACTAACAGAGGGAATTAGAACGCATTTGCTTGCGGATCACTAAGTGTGAAATCAGTGGCATGTCGTTCTGCTTGTAATACATTGGTGCACAAACGGAATTACGACAGTGTTCCAGGACGTGGTGGGTTTCTGCCCGGCAAGCATTTCAATTATAGAACGCCAAATAGGTCCGTTTAACAACACTGCAACGTGGCGAATGTGACAAGGCACTGAATAAATTTACTGCTCACCAATATTTACTGACAAGTAGACTAGCACCATAATTCAATATTTTATTGACAGGTACAAGCTATTCACTCTCTACATGCATCGTTTTTACTAAACCTATAGTGCCTTGACCGTACAGTACGCACGCTTGAACCCAAAGTATCGTTATTTATTGACGACTATATGCCTTATGATTACTTCTGTAGTTTACGTAGCCTGTACAACTTTCGGTATACTGCCGTTTACATGCATAGCAACGTGTTTGTTGCGAAACCTAATTGCATGGAAATATTGACCATGCCTGGTTTGGGGTGCCTTGACAGATTTGAGAATAAACTATTTATTTATTTAATAGTAAGAACTCAAATGCTGACGCACCGAAGTGAAGCAACCAACGTAAACGCCGTCCTCAAACGACTTGCCACCAATGCGAACGAAAAGTTTAGACTTGCAACCAACAATCATGCCTAACAACGCGGTACGCACTTCAATGCTACTCAGTATCTTATGCTATTGTGTCAACCCTGGTACGTATGGGCTTATGCAACCACTGAGTTAGGAGCGTTTCGTCACCTGGTAGCGTATTATGCAGGTGAAAGCAACGTCGGGTCATGTCTCGAACAGCATAAAACCAATACAATGCTATATACGCGTTGGAGCACGGGGACTGAAAGGCGCCTACTTGCACCGCACATTTGTCCATCACTGTTGTCCGTGCCCGGGCTAACGCAGGCACCCTTGCTAAGCATCGCTTACACCGCATGCAGGTAGCTGTGGCATGTCTCAATCGGAAGTAGTGCCTAGGAAAAGGAGCTTGCTACACCGGTCACGCCCACAAGCATGCAGTGACACAATATGTATCCAACATAGTTTGTCCGGTGCACTACGTCCACCAAAATGCTTTCTCATATTGCTGCACTACAGCATCTATGCATGAGGGCGCAAAAGCATACAAGTAGTTTGCTCTCATCTCTTGTCACGCGGCACGTACCAAGCCGTTCCAAAAAACAAACAATGTCCGAAACTTCGCCGCCGGTTTGCTTCAGGAGCAGTTGCTTCATCCACGACAGGTTAGTCTTCATCACCCATCGTCCATTATGCTTTGCTCCGTGGTGTCTCTTCGTATGCTCTCAAAGTTTTTGAAGTCAACCTTTGCTAAGGCATTAAAAAGCCATCTAAGCCGCCACAACACGAAAGCACATTAGCAACACGGTTTCCGCTAGCACTGTGCACGCACTATCAATCCGTTGATTGCATGCAGTAGTTGGATGGAAGCGGCCGAGGAAGGCAGAGGGACCAACGTTATTTACCAACACTTCTCTAAAACTTTCGACTGACTAGACCACCGCATGCTACAGCACAGGCTCTAATTTTATGGAGTTTGGGATCCAGTCGGTGGGTCAATTGGGTAGTTCCCACAGCACCGGCCGCTGTAGGTGAAATGTTGAAATGTGCTGTCAGATCCATTTCATGTGGAATGTGGTATGATACAATGAGCAGGCCTGGAACCGCGTCTGGTTCTCTTGTTCATTAACAAGTGTATGCGTTTCATCGCCTCAGCTTTCTTGCGGTTCGCTGTTGACGTTAAGACTTGGCGGACGATCGCCGGCCCAGCGGATAACGATGCGATTCAGCGGGACCTGGACACAGCATACGCTGGTCACTCCAGAATCTACATCACTTCAATTCGGGAAGTGTAAGGTGGTTCACGTTCGCCACCAGCCGAACTCCACATACAAACCCGTAGGCCATCCCACAAGCTGTCACCCAGGAGCGCGACCTTGAGCCACAAGTCAAGGCTCCTTTTGGATGCTCGGAGCGATTTGAGAAAGCGTCAAAGGCTGGAAACAAACACTTTACGATGAAGCGCAGGGCATTCGGGCGGTTTCTCCCTCTGTCCTTTTACAGTTGCTAAACATATGCGTACGGCCTCATGCATAACAAGCGATCCGGGTCTGGCAGCTCTGGCACAAGCGAGACCTGGCGGCGCTCGAAACTCTACAGCGATGAACCACGAAGCACGTCAAAAGGTTATTCAACATTCTTTATCAACTTAGACTGAGGACCCAAAAATTATACAGTGTCCAGCACTGGCGTCTATTCGGCAAACCCATTAGGGCCTACCAGCTTCTAAAGAAAACAAAACACGTAGGCCGCTACCGGCTAAAACTGTGTCACAATATGAATTTGTGGAGCCATCAGTTCAAGGTATTCACGTCAAACGGTCGGCTACAATGCCGACGGAATTTTCACTCGCTTCATGTGTGTCCGCCATGAAAGGCCTCTCAAAATGTGTTGTTTCCGCTACAACCATGTGTTTAAAAACGATTTGACGTTACCCTAACTCACCTACCCTACGAGATAAAGGCTGTATGTCTGGTTTGACGATATAATGGGACGAAATTTAGCAAGCAGAGTTAAGCCACACAACTGAGGTTTACGCTTGCTGCATGCCCATGTGTTAACCCTGCAAAGGGTCCAGAAGAACAATCTTTATGTTGTTTATTCGTTTTCTGTTTACTATGTTGTGTTGCCCTTTGGCTATCCTACGAGTTTTGCTTTGCATCCGATTTTCCCCTGTAATGTCCCATGCTTCTACTGTTCCATTGCTCCGAAACTTATACCACAGTCGAACGCCTGTTAGAGGGATACAGCAATCATTGAGTAGTTTAAAACTTTGGCATTGCGTTCATTTGAATTTTTATCGCTCTTACATCTGTCTTCTCAAGCCAACTGAAAACCTCGCCTGGCAGCTGCAACCACTCACTCTTGTTAATAACAATACCAGTATAAAAGTTGTGATCTACTGATTTCCACGGGTTTCACCATGGTTGGAGTGATCGTATGGAAATTGCACATACCCGTGCTTAAAACCTTCCGCAACCCTCTTCGTAGACAGTTACGCAAGTTGCTGCGCAGTCAACATCTCATATCTAAAAAATGTGAAAGCCAAGGCGTATAGCTATGAAAACATAAAAAATAAATACGTACATTTCTAGACATCTGCTGCAGGCTGTGCCCAAAAACGACCCGATCATTTGGTACAATAGTTACATGCGCTTGCATCAGGAAATCAAATATTAGGAGCAGCACTTCCTGAATGCCACGTGGTGGCTTGCCACATAGTGTAGGTTTCACAGTATTACATCGTCATGCCGTCGTGATATTTTTGATTACTTCCACATTCCCTTTCTTTGCGATTGTGTGTTATTACTTGGAATCCGAACTACAGCGGCGTTATTATATATATTTCGTTCTAGGGCTGCCCAGTGCCCTCGAGCTAATTTCTTAATGGAATTGGTGTCACCATGGGCGGAGTATTTCTGCGCATCTCTACGTTCGAATTATGGCGCGCTCGTGTGAGAGAAAAGCCATTGATGAGGGCAGGAGTAATTGAAGGTTAAAACAAATCTTCCAATAAAGTAAATGAAAGGACTAAATATTTTACAAAAGTTAGACTTAAAGTGAAGCCATAATGAAATTCGTAACATAAAAAGGGTTTTCAAGGTTTTATAATATTAGGTGACCCTGAGCATCACGAAGCTGAGCCAAAAAAGAAATGTATAAACCCGTTTTCTAGCTTAATTATGCAATAAAATAAAACTCTTAAGCGTTAGACTTGGTAAACTTTGAGCGATTGATATGTTGAAAGAAAAATACTAGAAACTTACTCAATCGTTTGCAATTTATTGTTGGTCTATGTTAATGCATTTATTTTTATATGCCCAAACGGGGCTTTGTTTCCCAAGCAAGCGCCACATAAAAGAGCAAGTAAAACGTATATGGATTATCGTATCCTCTTCTAAATAGGGAAATATATCTGAAGAGCCGCAGAGCGGCTCAAAGTTACCAGTACGTTTTAGGTGCGACGTGGTTGGTCGAAAATCAAAATTTCTAAAAGTACACGATACTAAATAGAGAAAGGAGGGAAATTGGCGCTTATATTCAAAAGAACCTTACAAGGTTTTTAACCATAGTCCAGACGATTCGACATGTCATAATTAAATAACTAAATAAATGTTATATTCTCGGTAATACGAGGTACACTGGTGAAAGCGCGAATAAATGTGCATAGAGGCATAACTGATTTTATACAGTATAACATTTCGTTTAAATAAAATATATAAGCGAAATGCTCGTAGTTCATACGGGTGAGCATTCTCTCAGGTACTAGCCCTACCAAGGAACGTGATAACTCTGGAGCGAGTAAAAGTCCATCATTTCTGTCGTGTCAATATACAAGTTCGGCACGATTTCGCCATGTAATAAGCCAGCAGCACAAGAGCCAAAGTAAGATTTCGGTGCAATTGGTGCCCAGTAAAATCTCGGAACGTTCTGTGCTCCAACGAAGCATTCTCAACAAAGAAATCGGTTGCATCGGTTGTGTGTAGAGGTCTGCTAACTGCGTCGGTGTGTAATGTTCAATTATGACTTTATTCAGTGGTGTGTCACAGTCGCCACGTTGCATTTTTGTTAAGCGGACGTTTGTGCATTTTTATAGGTAGAGTGCTTGCCAGGCACATCCCGCCACGTCCTGCAACGCTGCCGTATTTTTGCTTGAACAGTAGTGCAAGCCGGCGATGCATCGTACAGACCGACTTTGCACTCCGTTATTCGCAGTCGATTGACAGCCAAGTTCCTCTGCTTGTTTGCCGCTTGGATTAGAAATGATCAGGCAGTAGTCGTTGAAAACGGGCAGAAAGGCAGAAGAATCGTAGGGTCGAACTCTAAGTGGTGTAAGTAAAATATTGATAGTAGAGGCTAGATGCTTTTGTACTATAGTTGTCCGGGTTATACAGTTTGTGTCCAGCTATCCACGATGAACGTGTGATGGGATGTTGAGTGCGGCTGCTCCTTGTGGCTGAATACGTATTTGCCAGGCGAAAATGCCATCCATTTTCCAAAGCGGGATCGTGAGGAATTCCTTGGTAAGCAACTAAGCTCAGGATTCCATTTAACGTAAGTAATAACTGAGAGTAATTTTCTCCATGGTCAGGTGAATACTCTATGGAAGGCTATCGGAACAGCTGCAGTAGCTGGATATAAGGAACATTTTGTAGAAAAGAAAGGGGCCGAATCCATTTGTTCGAGCCCTGTTGAGAAGAGACAAAGCTGTCTACGAGATAACCTTGGACAATCTCCAGGTGAATGGAGCGTCAAAAGGTTCTTCAGGAAACCAAATTGTTGTACGCCGGTGAGAATACATAAAGTTATCCTTAGCTGTAAAGATAATTACGGCAGCATTATCTGTATTACGTTGTGGAACGGAGGATCCAGGTAAACCTATTACTCTACTTGAGCAAATTGTGATTCTCGGTGTCCGAGTGATTCTAAACCTTTTTGTTTATACCCCGTAACAATGGTGTCTACAAAACGACGAAACGAGCTCCATTTGAAACGATGAGTGGGTTACTCACATCCCGGAGAAAGGATCAAGTAATTAAGCAAGCTGGCTAATGATCATGGGTCTACCAATCCCAGTGGATGAACAGTCTTGTGTCGGCTGACGTAACTGTGGAAATCTCTGGAAGAAAAAGGCAGCTGACAAGTGGCAGCCAAACAGTCAGACAACAATTGTGCACGCACCACTATCGAAAGACTGATCGCATGCACCGGTACCTATGATAGTCTAATACCTATGTAATTCTGCTTACTATACAAGGTTTGCTAGCGCGTTCTGTACATCGCGTCAGTGCTGTGGCTCAGACTGCACCTACTACGTAGGAGGATGTTTCTACACTCGCAGGGCCAAAAGGTCGATATACCATAGTGTGTTTACAAAATTAAGCGATTACCATGGTTGTCTGAGAGAAACATAAATAAACCGGTGATAATGACAGCAGACCGAATGAAAAAGTCGGCATAGGTAAAAGTAAACTCAGCCAGAGTGAGACCGAAAGCGGAGCAAGTAGTTGCAACGCCATGTTCCAAGAGGAAAAGGAAACACAGAGAATCAACGGGGAACGGATGATGGCGGACTGGAGTGCGAAAATTAATTAGTGAGGGTAAGTATGCTGAAGCGCTCAAACTTGCATGGTTTGAAATCCGGCAGAATCTAGAGAAAAGGTTCAAAGGGGACCAACACGGCCGTGCATTGGGAGTCCATAGCCCGAGCAAGGTCACACTGATAGGCAAATACGAACATGTGGTAAGGAGCAGATGCGTAGGAAGAGGTAAGGTGAGCAGACTAATAGAAGTACTAGCCAAGAAACATTTAGCAGTGGTCAGAATGCCGCCAGTAAGCAGAAGCGAGGGCACAGGCCATAGCACGAAGATAACTTTGTTCGGCGAAATGAGAATAAATCGTACAATATAGATGTGAATTGAAACGGAAAGCAAGAACCGAGAAAGTCATGGATAAGAAGCAAGTGAAAGAGAGCGAAGCTGCTGCGAACTCCTGACGGGAAATGGCCCAGACGTCCGGGATTAGTAGAAAGGCAGAAAACCGTTCGGATAAGAATAGTTTACTCAGCGCACCAAGATTAATTCCTACATTTGTGGTGAACCAAATTGTACAGTGTCAGCAGAAACAGGCGGGTTACATATCAAAGAGACTATATTACACGGGAAAGATTAGGTCCAGCAGAGCCCTCAAAGTAAGGGACACCGATCAAACGAGACTGAAATATTCGGAGCAGTTAGCTTGAGTTTTGCAGTTAATTTGGGAATATAAATGCAGTGAGGCAGTATAATTGCACGGCTCGGAGACAGAAGTGGTTATTTTAACATGGAGTGAACAAGTTCAGCCGGCTGTCGAGGTAAGGAATACATTGCTTTGAATTTACAGAGCTTCGACCGTTAACATCTTGATCGTCTGGTCAATGTCACAGAAATGCAGACTGGTCAGGTTTGGCTAAGTCAGGACAGCGTGAAGTGATTTCATCGGCTGATTGAAGAAGGATTAAAAACAGAGATCGGGGCAAGAAAAAACAGCGTCGGGATGGATAAAGGTTTACTGCTAAAGTATGGAGTAGACAACTAGGCTACCTTTTGAAGGGGTATAGAGCGTTTAAGATTCCAAACAATGACCGGCAATGTCCCAGTAGTCTGAGCAAATTCGTAGAGCAGGATACCGATCAAGAGAGAATATACTAAGCAGAGCACTGAGTTCGGGTCTTACAGTCAACTTTTAGAGACAAATGGAGTGGGTCAAGATTTGGATAGTTTAGTGATTGACGTGCCTATAATAATTAAGGTTAAAAATTCCCGCATGCTATCAAGTTGAGGGAGATATAGCTTTGCACGTAGAATCGAAACCCGTTTGCTCAGGTTGTTTAGTTAATGTTGAACGCTTTGCTGAGCTTGGCAATATTTTTGCAATATTTCTTCTCCATTTGCGGTAACCTCATCCGTGCGTAGTTAATTGGTGTGCAGTAGCATAACGTAGAGCAGCCGAGTTGAGAATGTGCTGAACGTGGTTTGCGTGCGTTTTTATAATGCCGTGCCTCCCCTTGGAGCTGGGTAATCCTATTGCTAATGACTGATCCGCTTTCAGCTTGGTTGATGGGCAGTTTCCCTTTGACCTTGCCTTCTGTGTTTCGTGTCGTTTGTCTGCTAGCTTTTGCGGGCGCGTCTGCCGTTCGTTCCGGTTGTCTACTCACAAGTTCTGCCAGATTCAATCGATCGAGTAGGCGGTTGTTCGCCGGTAGTTTTGCGTATGCTGTGTCAATTTCGAAGTGTCGATCGATTGAATGTGTTGTGGAGTACAAGACTTCCAATATCCCTTCGCGTGTTTTGTACTCCTGTGTTTTGTACGCCCTGTTAGCACGTTTCTTCTCAGGCCTTCAAGAAGGAAGTGCAGCTGTTCGCGCGTGTAAGTATATCGGCAGGCAAATGTTTCCCAACGACGAGCGTGTTGAAGCGTTGTACGCTTGAATTAAATACACAAATAAATAAGTTATCCTGGTCATTGAGAGGCACATTATGAAAAGCGTGATCATGGTAAGACAGACACGTGTGATCGGCAATTGCACAAATTAGTACATTTTGACAAATAGTATAGAAATATGTTTGTTTGTTGACACGTATACGTATGTTTAAGTGTATTTGGAATTGGCCTAATTGTGTGAGTACGTTAATATGACACTGTGTGCTTTGTTCTCGGGGCTCGCAATCCATAGGGGGAATCAATGGAACGCTTCGAAACGGATGACCTTAGTGATATGTGATGATTCTCCGGAAAAGGAAAGAGTCAGTGACGTTGTTAAACGTTGTTAAACGGATACCTGTTATTTTTATTGCAAGAACGCTTGCGAGGCAATATTCCACCACATACTTTAACGCTGCCGCCAAACCAATTACTGGGACAGAATTTACCCAATCCGCCCAGCTGGCACCACAGGGAGACTGTTTGCGTAGCTAGCTATTGTATTGTAGAGTGGTAGCTCACGTTGTTTCGAACAAACTGAGCTACCAGTCCAGTTGTATAGCCAAACCATTCCGGCACACAACGCTGCAAAATACACGTCCTTAGGAAGCATTTGCCTGCTACAAACTTGCAATCGCGAACAGCTCTATTTTATTCATGAATGCCTGTGACTATAAAAATAAATAAATGTTATATTTTCAGTAAAACTAGACATCTGTGAAGGCGCGATCCAATATGCATACAAGCATAGCTTTTTTGGAATAGTAAAACATTTCGTTTTATTGAACGGTATAACCGAAAAGATGTTGCCCACACGAGGGAGCATTTTGTCAGTTAATAGTCAGACCAAGAAACATTATGGCGCTGCGGAGCGTAAAAATCATTCAAAAAGAACGTGCTGCCAGGGAGTACAAACCACAGACCGGCGCTAAACCATCCAGCAGCCTGGAACTTAGCACGACGTTACGGGGGACGCATTACCAAACGGACGATAACAGATACCCACAACGGTCTAAGCAAATATGAGAAAGTCATAACCGACAATAGAGCTAAATGCTCTAGTACTATTGACCCACTGTTACGAAAAGCACTGGAATCCGCAAGCGAACGTTGAGTCGAAAGCACAAAAAAGTAACGCCAGGTTGCATCGAACACAAAGTAAAACAAACTGACTAACAGAAACGACTGCACTAGCAGTAAAGGAGGGATCAAAAACCTCTCACGCCGCCACCTCACTGCAACTAAAAAAGATGTCCTGTTTAAGGTGCTCAGCTACAACATCAAATATTCTTGCCCTCAAAGACTACTCAGCTAGCTTAGAACACAGGCTTGAATAAACTGGACTGTCGGAGGAGTCCCAACAACAGATAAGGCAGAACTTTGTCCCAGTGCTTACTCGTAAGCAAGTCACCCAGACTCTAGCCAAGGAGGAACAGGATACACTCAGACGTCTACAGGATGACGAGAACATTGTAATCATTCCAGCAGACAAGGGCACATAACGGTTATAATACACAAAAGGGAGCACAGTAACAAGGCCAAAGAACTGCTATTCGACAGCACTACATATCGCCAGGTCCATCAAGATGCAAGTTCGAATCTGGTCAACTAGGTCAACGTAACGCTGAAGAAACTACGAGCAAAGAACGAGCTCACCACCACGAAGAGATGGAGAATGAAAGCTGATGTTATAAATATTGCGATTTTCTATGGACAACTAAATGTATACAAGAATAGAGTTCCACTATGACCAATCTGCTTGCTCCCCGGAACCCCAAGGTATAAACTAGCAAAGGATTTGTAGAGGAGGTTGAAACATTTAGTTGCTGGATCCAAACATAGCATCAACAATGCTAAACAATTTTTCAACATCTTGCGAAGAGTCAGAATAGCGGACATGCAAATAATGCCTTCAGTCGATGTCATCCCACTCTTCACCTTAATCGGTCACGATTTTGCCAAAATACATGACGGAAATGCTAGAGATGAAACTAAGCTTAACGAAGACTCTGCGACCTGAAAGTTTTGGGAACTCCTGCATCTCAGGTTGACCACTTATTTCCGCTTGGACGGACAAGTTTACCAGCAACTGAGAGGAACACGCGTGGCACCACTAATCTCGGGGCTATTTGCAGAAGCTGGGATGCAGACATTGGAGCGCATTTCACCGCCAACAATCAGCCCAACACTGTGGATCCGATAAGTGGACGGCACCTTTGTCAATGTAAAACGGAACAGAGTTCAGGCCACACATGCTTTGCCCAACAGGACGTTCGTGGATATCAGATTAACGATTAAATTAAAGTAGAATAACCAGCTACCATTTTTGGATGTAATGGTCATAAAGAATACAGACGAAACTATGCAACCGTGAGTTTGTCAGATGCCAACGCAGACATACCAGATACTAAACAAGCACAACAACCACCCGCTAAATCAAAAGAAGAGCTGCATTCAAACCCAGTTTAAAAGAGCGGAAACGAACTGTTGCGCAGCCAAATCGCAGAATTAGAAATTTAATCACCAACGTCAAGTGATTAGAAACGGGGGTTATTCTAGAGATTTTATCAGAAGAAGCATAAAAAACGAATGCCTCAGCAACAGCAGCAAAAGCCTTCTGATATAGGAATCAAACGGATGAGCTTCCCCTAAACCAAGAACGTCGCCGAACTATCAGTAAGGTTACTGCAGAAATATGGAATCTCTGTGGTTCACAAGCCAAGTGCCACCTTAAAAAAATTGATCACAAGACCCAAAGGAACAGTTAGTTATGCCGGCCAAATCAATGTCCTCTAGCAAAAATAACAGAGCAACTGCGATGAAAACTGCGTTGGTTAAACTGGAACAATGCTTTGTACATGATTCACTGAACACAGGTTGGCCGTCAGGCGTAATCCACACTCACTGGTTGCGGTGCATGAAGAGTAAGAATGTTACCATTTTGATCTGTAGAATGTACAGATACTTTCACCTGGAAGTACGAAACACGCGAGGGGTTTTTTGAAAGCCTTGTACGCTACAATGCATTCAGTAAATCGACATATCTAATTGGACGCAGTATACGCAAGGCTAATGATGAATGACTGCCAACTCAATCGATCGAAGCTGGTGCAACATGTGACTGGAAAACAAGAACGGACAGTAGACCCGCTCGCGAGAGCAAGCAAACCAAGGCCACCAACCACAAGGAGGCAAGGTCAAAGGACAACTGCCCATCAACCAAGCTGAACGCTGATCAATCTCTTAAGCAATAGGGTTGCTCGGCTCCATGGCCAAGCATGGCTTTTTAAACAAAAGCATGCACACCGCGCTCAGCCCACTCACCCCAGCTCCTCTACGCCACGCTAAGCTACTTCACGCCAACTAACTACGCACTGGTGATGTCACCTTGATTGGTGGAGAGTCGTTTGCGAAAGTTGCCGAGCTTAGCGAACAGTTCAAGCGCCATACCACTGATTCTACATAGCAGTGATCCTTTAAACCACAGTAGGTTGGAAGTATTCAAAGAAATTCAAACTGGTCTGCTGGACCAGGTTCGAGCAGGGCACTGAGAGTTGGGCGATTGTTTGACGAAGTATTGAATGCAGTGCGTTCAGTCTTTCGGACAATGACTGGTAATGTCTTAATAGGCTGAGAGAAGTCAGAGAGCAGAGGAGCCCTCAAAGGACACCAGATTATTCGGTTCATTAAGGTTTGGTCTTACAGTTAATGTTGGAAGACAAATGGTGTGGGTGGGAAATGAACAGGTTAGGCATGGAAGTATCTATAATAATAAAAGGTGAACAAGCCCAGCAGGCTGCCAAGGTGAGGGAGACATAGCTTTGAATCTACAGAGCTTAGACTGTTTATTACTCGTTGGCCTGTAAAAGGTAACATAAGCAGACTAGGCAGATGAGACTAGGTTTTGGCAGGGCGCTTAGTGTTGGCTGTCCGTCCGTAGAAGCCTTGAAAATACCGCGTTCATCAAACAAACGACGGGTTCGGAATGGAGGAAGGTTAACTGGTAAATAGTGGAAAATTTAACGATACTCTCGTTTAAAGAGCATAGAGCGCGATTAGGAGGGGGAAATGGTTTGGTTAGCAAGAGTTTTACTAAATTGTGGGAGAGGCAACGAGGCGAGGTATGGAGCGTTCCGTATTCCGAATGTTGGTCGCTGAAACCAGTGTGGTCTGGGAAAATCGGTGGGCTGGAGGCCGACCAGACGAGGCTGGGTTAGTCAACGCTTTGTGGCTGAATCATGTAGATAAAGTGGGATAAAAATTCGGGTGGGTAAGCGGAAGTGGACAGGAAAAGACTACATTATTAAAGTGCAAGCAATTCCGGCAGGCTGTAATGGTGTGGGAAAGTTAACGTTGAGTCTGCAGATCTTAGACGGCATCTTGATACTCATATGTGCAGTCACACGGGGAAAAGAAGACAAGTTCACGAAGAGCACTATGTTTTCCGTCCGACAGTAGAGGAAATGAAAGCAACGTACGCGGTACCGAGAGGACAGAATCGGGATGCTGTGAGCTTTGTTGTTGCTGGTTGAAGAATCTGGCAAGCCTGTATGTACATTGAGATTACTCCGCACGATAAGATGGTTCTGTAGGAAAGCCTATAAAGGCTCGGAATCGTTCTCCCAGAGCGCCTCCGCGAGGATGCATTTGCCTAGGATGTTTGTTACTTTGGAGACACTTAATAGTTTATTTATGACCTAGAGAAATGCGATACTTTCAGGTGCTCTTGCGGCTTCCGGTAGCTTATTCCATACGTGCGCATTTTGACAAAGGAAGAAAGCAGAACCTATGGCGCTACATGTTTCGGGTAATGAGAATGAGTGTGTCTTTTAGTGTGGAGGATAACGTGTACCGCCAAATTGTTGAAAAATACTAGCGCCACTTGTGTCCGATGTTTTGATTAGCTTGCGTCGGAAAACAAGTTTGGTTTTAAGTTGTTGCAGCCAAAGTGATTTCAGACCAAGTTGCTTGCAGTGGCTTTGCTGGTGGCGCGCAGATGATCCTAGAAGGCGCTCAGTGTAGGAAGGCTGAACTTTTTCAACAACCATCTTGTCAGTTTTGCGTGCAATAGTAACAACTATTGAGCAGTATTCTATTATAGGTCGGATACAAAAGTTATAAAGTATGAGTCTAGACTCTAACAAGCTAACTGACTTCAGTATATAGCCATTGATAGACCTAGCTTTGCCAGAGCTATAGCTCGCTTGTTCCGCAAAATTCAGTGAGTTAGAATAGTGCACACCGAGGTGGCGAACATTGAAGGTGTTATCCGGTGGTCTACGGTTAAGTTAACAAGTTGAGCGGTTTAATGCATCCGAAGAAAAAGATGTTGCATTTCGTTAGTGAAAACTAGTTTCCATAGGTCAGACCATGTTTCAACAGCGCCGATACCACCGTAAATGCTGGAGTGGCTATTAGGTAAAGAGCCAGGATCGAATGAGGAAATAATTTTTAGCTTTCCGGCGAAAAGCTTCGGGGTGCCGTGCTTGAAGACCAGGCATGCAGCTTTGCTCTACAGTAAAAACAGTAGAGGACCCAGGAGGCTGTCTTGGAATACTCCGCTGGTTACAGATGCCCTTTTTGATGAGATATCTCTCAGCTGCATTGATTGCATTTGGTTGGAAAGTTAAGCAGAAAATCATACACAATGGTGGTGGCTAGAGATATTGATGGCTACCAGTTTCGTCAATAACCACTTATGTAGGACCCGGTCAAACGCGTTTTGCATGTACAGGAAGATACTGACCAGTGCCTGACCCAGGTCGATGGAGTGTGTCAAGTGGTTTAAGAATTCAACCTGGCAGAATTTTAGGATCTAGTCAGCAGAACCTCATGCTGAGACCTATTGATATGGTTGCGTTGCAGTAGAAAGCAAAACATCCCTCCTTTATTATTCTTTCCGTGCGTCGAGACGCAACGAGTGTATGATTAGTAGGACGATACTTGTCAATGTTTTGGCGACAGCCCCGTTTGTGTCATGGTATGGCGATTGCATGCTTGCGATTGGACAAGCAGCGACTACTCTTCATTGAAACCGTGAAGACATGTAGCAGACGGGCCTGAATGCCCGGGCCTCCAATTATTAATATGAAAGATGGGCACCGTCGGGACCTGGGTAGCGGAACAATTTTAGCGAGCAAAGTGATGGCTTGTTATCGCATAATTCAAAGTCAATAACCTGTAATTTATCCTTACTAAACTTGAGGATCGTATTTGGCAATGCCAAGTCATTGCTGGTGACGTAGTTACCGAAGTGTGCTTGATGAACTCGCAGAGACCGACTGCACCAATGATTAAACGTTTATCGGGAAGCACGAGGTTAGAAATCGCGATATATTTGCTGCCACCCCGCTGCTTAATTATTTACATAAGAGACTTTGCCTTGTTTTCAGTGCAAAGCGCTGCGCGTATCAATTTGTAAACTTCTCTAATCGGCTATTAGTTTGTTCATACGGGCGATATAGTGAAAGAGTTGGTCTTGGTGTAGCGGGAGCACATTTGCTTAAGCCTGCTGATCAGTTTGCTTATGAAGGCATCGTCAGGAGTTTGACACAATCTGAGCTTCCCCTGTTCTGAAGTAAGGAAGCTTAACCAGTTGGTGCAATTCTTATGAAGCACGCTGATCGCAATGTTATTGTCCGGGAGGGAGAACTCGTCCCAGGGTGATGGTCGGAATAGGGAGGAATAGATTTCCCATGTGCTGAGATGGAGTTGCCGAAATACTTCATAATTTTAACGGCATGTCGAAAGGCCTTAGCTTGAGGACTCTCTTAGATACTAAGCGTTACAGAGCACTGTAAATCTAGAAACCACAGATTTAACTAACGCTGAATGGTGGTAATTATACCTGCGGGAGTACCCAGGATAGGTCTGTATGTATAAGTCAGGACAGCTGGGGATTCAGTCAGCTCATATCAACCTATAAAGGTTGCATACTTTCAAGACAGTGCGCGATTTAAGACCGTACAATATTCATATGACCACAGAAGCAGGACTAACTTAAGTGACACGCGTCAGAGGCTTGTCGCCATGAATAGTCAGGTGAGTGTCAGAAAATATACTATCTACTACAAAGCGTACATTTCACTGCAGCTTGTATAGTTGGTGCAACAACTACTGGGGTTTTGAGAGCTAGCGTTTTCAAAAGCGGAGGGTAGTTGTGCCTTTCGTGTTAGTTTAGAACCTGATAATAATTCGTTTACCTTGTCACTTAACTATTATGGATGCTCGACGCAAGTGTTCTTAATGTAGGCTAAACCGACGGTATGGGATGGAACTTTGGCAAAAGCAACCATCACTCCAGCAAATTAGCTGACTGGGGCTGTTGTAGAGCGTCGGAAAACGTGAATGCTTGATAATATAAGCCAGATATAGTAACGTATAAGCAAAAGCTGTGCAATGGCTCTCCACCCCAGTGTTGTCTGTCACATAAGGCCTATGGAGCCAGGTAACCGTTTACTTTCGCATAGCTGGCCAATGTTCTGCATATTCTGCTAGCCAAGATGACGGGCTTGTATGGCGCGTAGCTAACTGCCTCGAACTTCTGATGAAATGCAAAATAGTGGGTGTTAAGATAACATATACCGCTGTAGGAAAGGATATCGTTATATTGCTGTTTGGCAACCTAGTTTTTCCAGTATTGAGTAATGAAATTTTAGCACAGCTAAATGCTGGGGAATATTAGGCCAAGTAAGGAGGGAAGGGACTGCAAGCCGCCTGCGTGTAAAGCTTATGAAGGATACCATTGGGTTTTGTCCAGAGGACTCTGCTTGGACGGCGGTGCTTAAACGGCGGTCTTGTAACCGGACTTATGTCATACAGCTTGCCCGGATGCGATTGTGTATTTTACCAGCATTGGCGGAGGCCATGCGCTTTCATGTCTCCCATTGCGTGCGTGCAGGATTTAAATGCCACGCTACTGGTTCATTCAGGTCAGTGGCGTCTAACGGATTCCCAGGTACCCATAGCGTCCAGAGAATTCACCGAGGTGGCTAAGGTAACTAAGTAGAAAACCGCAGGTTGAAACCGGTCAGCTTGAATCGCGCCACTGAGTTACGCACAGTGGCGATAGTTCTGTGGAAATTGAAGCGGCACTTGTGAACCGCGTTAAGTTAATACTTCCAGTGCATGATGACATCATTGCGGCTGTTTTGCAAAATTTCGTCGTAAGAAAACTATATTGACTTGCTTGCTAAGTGTAGTCACTGCAGTTCCCTATTGACTCCGGAGGAAGCTGAAGACGGATTTCTGTTGCGCGTCAAACCGGAGACGTCAGCGGTAGTTCCTTGTAGACTTGTGGGTGGTCTGTCAACAAACCCAATACCAGTGGAAACCTTTACTGCCTAAATACTTGGGCCAGGAAACAGAAAACTTCACTTCTTGTGTGGCGGACGGAGGTATCCATGGCGGATAATTGACTGCCCGATGCAAAGTTTCTAAGCTGGAGAGTACCACGACTAGCACTTTCCGGTGCTGTCCCTTTAAGCGGGATGTTTGTACCGGACTGTCTGATTTTGACAGGGACGGATGCACATGATGTATACGTTCAGAAGACAAGGCAAAAGATATTGAGACGGTGGATTTTGTAATTGGGGAGGAGTGTAGGCGTTAGTTTACCTAATCTTGCAGCCGCTGTGATGAAAAAGACACCCTTAAATGTCTGTTTTGTATGGAATGCTGGAAACCGGCGATACGTCCCTTATTCTCTTAATTTGCCTAGTACCTCCAGTCTGCGCCATTTCCATAGGTGCTCTTTGTAGAATAATTCAGTTGCCTTGCTATCGTGAGTTCATATACTGGTTGATAATACAAACCTTAGTTGTTGTTTGCGGTATCGGATGATGCCATACACCTTTGCGATTACTTACAGGCAAGGTGGCTAAATCCTACTGTAGCTGGTGGTTCAGCGGATGGAGTTTAACCCTGAGTAACTTGTGCAACCGGGTGCGGTTGAAGCTGCGTGTAAGCTTCAGTCAAGCACATTGCTGCAAATGCGCCGCTGCTCCGATTCCTTCATTTAAATTTTTTTTGCGTTTTCACCGCCACTTTCTTGAGGTAAGTAGACATTGCTGCTGCTACACATTTTTATAGTCTGTACCCGCCGCCCGCATGTTTGTCGCACGTACCACTTGCCCGCCACGTCCTGATGCCTCTACCGTGCCTGCGAGCGCCAGTCTGCCCTTAGTGATTGCAGTCCGCCGCGCCCGATGTGGAACCCTACGTGCACCTGCAAGTAGCCTCAGGTATCCCGTGCATCTATATATGCATATTCAATTACGCAGTTCAACATTACCATACCTATCTGTTAAATCAGGTTAACTGACATCAAACCAGGGAACGCAACAAAAGCCCTTAACGTGGCTTACCTCAGGGAAACGCAAAAGCCGTCATTATAAGGGCCAACGATTTTTAGTGTTCACGCAGTGAGGGTTACGTGCGGAAGTTTACACGCACTCAACGATAACGAGGACATTAGATGTGGAGTAGGCGCCCAGCATTTGTACATCCGTTGTGTCCTTACAAAGCCCTAAGGTTATTTCCTCCAGGTTATAGCCTTCCACACGCAAAGTGCCATCTCGGATTGGGGCTCCGCACTCCTCGTGGTATCGAGCAATCTTGCTCCCAAGCACCTACACAGGTAACCCGTTACATGTCGTCAGTTTCATTGTTCACTTACACCTGTATCTTACAACGGCACTATAACTCAGTGTTCTAATGTGTTTTGGTAACATATTCCATTTCTCCGCCGCATACACGTAAGCAATTAGATTTGGCTTGAGCAACGATCCACCTTACCGTTTCGTGCCATTTTGGTTTTGCTTTTCTTAACAAAACTGACTTTTCCATTCGGTCTGCATCCGCTGGCCTGTACATACCAATGACTAAAATTTAGCTTGATGTCTCCAAAATAGTGCTGCTGTTTACCTATTTCCTCATACTTATTTGCATTAGATAGACTGTAAGTTTCAGCCTGGTGCACCTCTGTGCGACATCCCTTATTTTGTTAATCTATGCATTGCTTTCCCCTTACACAACATATATCAACTTGTACTCATCCGTACAACTCTAGTACCTCTTCTCGTTGCATGAGGCGCAGCATGAAAGTACTCTACAGGTTATCCTTGTACCTGCTGGGCAAACGACACGATGCACCACGTTTATATGTACAGCGTTTACGCCTGCTGGCGTTGTAGCTAGCACAGGCGCGCAATGCGCATTCCCATTCCCCTGGTGCACCTTATTTCTTGGATACCATCAACTGCGTATTATTATCCGTCCATGGTACTCGGATACGCGTGATCACCACCTATTTGTAGACGGCAGGTGTTATAAGTGTTTGCAACAAAACACTAGCACACTATGACGTTTCCATCCAAACACTTGATGAATTGCCTACCGTTGCCTTTTTGCATATGCCACTGACAGTTTTTCGAACCCTGAACGGTAACCCAAATAGCAACAGAGGGAGGGTTTCATTACAGTTGCAATGCCGCGAACAATTCACCTAACGTTTATACTGTGGAAACTGTTCTCCATTCAGCCATACATCTTTAACTTCAATAACATCATTGTCCGTGAGCACTTATATGACCTATATGGTTAGCCTTCATAGCACCTCATCATTTTGTTCTCGATAAAATGCTCATCAAGCTTCATGCCACATCAGAGCACATACACCGCTAGATAATTTTAGATTTAACATTAATCCCTTATATATCGCTTGACAGACGCAACGAAAATACAATTATACATCACCGTTTTCTTAGTGGAATTAACCAACCACATAACTGTCTGCGCTTTCATAGTAAAACCTAAGTAACCCTAATATACAAATATATCCATACTCCTTAGCAATGACACATCATAACGCCGTTTACATTTTAAACTATGCAATTATTATGGAGCTTAATTAACTCAAGCATTCATTATTTATTTCTATAACCCACTTAGTTATATTTACTGCTGCCGTCACACAGCTGCGTCTAGTTTCTCATATAATGCACCTGCAGTAGTTCATAGAAAGCATGCATCTTAACATCAATTTGCTCGCGCTAAGCATGTCTTGGTTTCTACTGTTTCAACATCAAAGTGAACCACCCTTGCCAAACAACTAATAGTTATTTGCCTCTTATGCACCAAAGATACAATTTATACAACAATTTGAGGGGAACTTATGGCTACATAATTCCTGGCAGGTAAGTTTGCTTAAGTATTGCAATTATTGATCTTCAACGTTGGTATCCATATTTAAAACCATTAGGCGCTTCATAAGGTTAAAAACCAACAAGTTCCCACATCACTTGCAATCTGTTATTTTCAGCATTCAAAGCGGACGTGACCTTCAGCTGTAAACGTAGACAACGGTTTAATTTATTAAGTCCGCTTTACTTGAAACGCCGATTAATAATAATAACTCACTAGCTTTTATGGCATCTAATCCTTGGTAACAAAAAGTTATTTAACCAGTCCATTTACCTTTGATATTACAACGTACGACGACCGCGGCACTCTGTATCGCCCTTAAAACTGTAAGCCCTTCACATCCAAGCTGTTTGACAAAATATATGACAAGTCTCGTTTCAGGTTTAGTTATGCGCAAGCTACCACTTAACAAGCGTCCAGCTTCTGCAGATAGCGATCTCCAGTGACTTACGTTCCTTCTGCTATCCTTTCTTCGGAGTTAGTCGTAAAGCGGAACAACGATGATGTCAGTGTTCCAAATGTGGTGAAGAAGTCCCCTCTCGACCGAAGACAGTTTAATGAACTCGATGTGACGTTTGGTTGCATATAGCTGAGGTTTACATCTAGCCTAATCAGAATGCATGCCTTCAGCGTGCCAAATTTTCGGCAATTATCTTTGAATGTGGCCCATGCCAAACTGGTTGGAGCTGCCGACATCTCTTAAATAGGCTGCCAGCACTTGGCTCATCTCCCACAGAGGAGCTGAATGGAAGCCTGTTTGAGGCGGACTTCCCGGCGTCTCTTATTTCTTCCCCTCCGCGGCTGCTTCTGGAAAACTCCCAGCAGGTGTAAAAGTAGGCACATTATTGCTATCTTTTCAATGTCACAGCTTCACAGCGCACGGCGCAATAGTCGAAAAGTGAAGTCCTATGCATTCGTAGTAAGCAGAAACCCAACTCCGTGAAGGCAGTCGGCAGTTGCTATGACCGCTACTGTGCAAGATAGGAAGGCAGTGTCAATGCTTAATCCTAACGCTGGGTTAAGTTCGTCATCTTCCTAGCTGACAAGTGTCTTGCTCGTGTCAGACAGCCAGAGAAACTGATCAACGGAAGTTCACATAATCCAAACTCACAGCCCAGCGTAGGAAGTGAACGCTCTCCTCGTGATAGACGTCTGCTAATAATGAATGCCCCGCTTGCAATAAGGAAACATCTGCTGGGACAAGGTTTGATGACCAGGGCTTCATACAGCGAGTCATACCATTATGTTTGATCATAATATACAAGGAACAAATCTCAACTGCTGCTTTTCAACTTGGTCGGAAGCAAGAGGATCACTCCAACTCCCATCTTATGGATATCACCTGTCAAGGTAAGATCAAAGGTCATCGCATTCTCTGACAAACTTTTCCTCTCCACGAAGGGACTTTCAAAACTCTAAGGGAACTCTCCATTGAGAACCGAGTTAAAATGAAAAAAGTTGCCCATGAAATGCGTATGCATAGAGCGAACGGAGAATCTGACTTCCTTATTGTAGACTTTTGGGTAGTTCAAGATACCGCGGGAACTCGTTGGAGACTAGTCTTTATCAGTAGAGGTATAAAGATGGACTATAGGTGATTTGTGATAACGTACGAATCTTGAGCAACCGACTGGATAAAATCCATCTGAACCTCAGCACGCTAAACGAATTTAATAGATTTTAATGGGACCCGGATGTCTCTGGACATCCCAGACCCGGAGGTTGAAAGCAACGGGATAATATCCTGCTGGAGCCGATCGTACGGATGCAAGATCTGGGTGTAGCGTTCTTTTTCGTTGGTAGAGAGACATCGGGTTCATATTGCATAGGGTATATCTGACAGCAGCTGCTGCTGCGAAGTCTTTTGTTGTCAAGTTCATGACCGATGAAGATCCGTCCTCGTCGGCATTTCCTACAGAGCCTCAATGAGAGCAGGATCCTGCTTGCTGTACCCCGTAAGGAAGCACGTAGGAGGCAAACGCATTCTGATGATGGACCACTTCAATTAATAAAGTATTGTTTTTGTCCTAGCTTTTAGTGGTAGCTCCTCCAAGTCTTTCTACAGCCTTTTATTGGAAGCCACTTCAGAGATTAACCTGGTTCAGCCTGTTCCGTTGCCTACTTCAGTACCTCCAGGCCAGGCGCCGCACACGCTTGATTTAGAGCATATGCTTGCACTATCCAAGGTTTCCGAGTTAACTGTTAGTCAGCCGTTGTTAAAAGTGTTAATTGTGTTGTATCATTTCTTTGGACGCGACGTTTGCTTGTTAACGACAAGAAAGTGTATCATCGGAATTTCTGTCGCGCTGAACTCTCACGCCTAATATCAGTCGCAAGTGTGCTAAAATGGAGGGTTCTTCATCACCTAAAACTTGAGGATGCATGAGACTAACTTTGCTTTATGATCACTATCCTTATTTCTGGTACAATACTGGTTAGCATCCGGAGCCCACTTTTCTAGTGTTCTCGCTGGATTGATCGTGAAATGAGGTCCCTGATGGAGAAAAGGATAAATTTGTGGAACCAATTAAATAAATGAATAAGTACTTTATGTTTGCAGTGCAACGTACGTTTGCAAAGACCTTCTCATGCTGACACAAACTGGTGTAGTTAATAACGGTAGAAAATTAGCGTTAAGCAGTACCATACTGGATTTGCGCTTCAGTATGTATGTAAGTTTACCTTAGTGGGCATGGTGCGTGAACTTGTAAAGTGTGGCTAAATTTGTGAGTTTGGTTGCTATGGTTGGCATTGTATGAAGTTACCAATGTTATGGTTCGAACTAAATGACCTTTATAAAGTAGGGATCCCGGAAAGGGAAGAGGCAGTGAGTTTATTGAGTGGTCAGTCACATCCGCCCCGTTGCAATGTTGTTAAAGGGATCTTTGTGGCTTTTCTAGGGAGGACACTTGTCAAGCAAAAACCCACTACGTACTGGAACACAGCTGCCAAACTATTTGCTGGAAACAGATTAATCCAAAACCTCCAGCTGGCACCAAGTGGATGTTGTTCGGCTAGCCAACCAGTCATCTTCAGCTTATCATGGGTGTAAATCAATTAGGAACTTATGCACTGCAACAAAACGCGAGAAGCGGAAACTTTACGAACTTTGCTTAGCCGATCAGTCAACAACCACTATTAAAAATGATTTTCACATGTAAGACAAGTAACTAAATTTGGCAATTGTGTTTCCGTCCCATTTTTCTGCCGAGATGACTTTATATGCATCACGACTACATCAAACCTGTGCTGCTTGCCTTGCAGTATATTTTTGTTTACTCAATCAAAACATCCTTTCCCCTAAATTATGTGCGTCTACTCCCATCTCCATCCCTAATTTAGTCGGCGTAAAGTAACAGTTTTTGAAGCCACTTCACAAACCTCATGTCAATACCCCCGCCAAGACCTGTTGGCTTGCAATATCTTTTCACAAAGTCTTTAACCATGGTACACCTAGCTCCACCCTGGCAAGTAATTCGGCCTTCAATTGCAGCAAACACGCTACTTCCCGGTTGGAAATTAAACATCGTAAAGCCTATACACAAAGCAGCGAGCGGTGAGATGAGGCTAGTTACTGGGCCATTTTACTAAAATCAGTTGTGTATAATGCCTTAGGAAGGGTCCTTTAGCTCTCGCCTTAATAACACTTGGAATACCCTAACTTCCTCTCATCCGCTCAGAGTTACAAATTTGCTTAGCGTTAGAGAAAAGTAGGCGGTCGTTAGATGCCAGTAAGTCTCTGCATGTTAGTTTTCTTGACTTCTGCAAAGTCTTTGATAAAGAGTCTTAACAAGGCCTCCTTTTAACAAAACAGGTTATTCTCGGCAGCGCTGGGCATGACCGTAAGGGCATTAACATGGTAACACAAACCTGTATGGTCGGTAGTTGCACAACCTTTTACAGTTTAACTAGTAACTTAGGCGTATTAATTCTTGCAGTTTTGTGTATGTATGTGTAAGTAGTCATTTTGAGTCAGTTTGTGAATGTGACCCTGGTTGTGGATTTGCTTGCCGGATTCTCCATCGAAGAATGAGCAAATAAGAAATTTACATTGGGTGACGTACGTGATGTGGGTGTGATCTATCAGCAACACAGGTAGTAGTGACTTTAGTTGGTGGCTAGCCACCTTCGCTACGTTGCAGTGTTGTTTGTCAAAAGTTCGTAGCATATATAGGAACGCTTTCTAGGCGGAAATTCGTCACGTTCTCGTGCGCTGCCGCCGAACAAGTTTCTTGAACGTGAACAACTCAAACTATTCATCCGGTACCGCAAAGAGGTTATTTGTCCATCCAGCGTTGGCATCTTCGGGAATTTCAGTTTCTGGATAGCTTATATCCTAACAGGTAGCGCAACGCAAATGAAGGTTAATGAATCTATTTCTTCACCCCTCCGCTAGTTCGTTGTCCTTTAGTCTAACAAGTGTCAGCTCTTTTCTGGCAATCATTCTTATCTCATCAGGTGTGCGCACAGTCACTCGTTAGCGTGACATTTTAAACGTTCATCTATCCATCACACGTTGCAACGTTTGTTACACTTGCTTCTGTGTAAGTCCATCAAGTTCACTTGCTGTTTCCGGTTTAGTCTACCTTAGCAAAATTATCTTAGCACCCTAGCATAAATTAAGAACTTGCACTATTGCGCTCCAACCTCCTATGCTTCGCACTATTTCACAACCTTAAAGTAGGTTTTATGTTCCTCCCGTTTGCTGTTCTTTTGCCACAACCTTTCTTGGATTTATTCTGTCTGACAAACATAACACAAGTGGTCTCCGCACAGCCACTCCATAAACTGACCTTTCTAGGCGTGCCATTATCCGTTATTCGCTCCAACGTCTGTGACGCCTACTTAGTGTCCAGCCCTCTTATTGCTTTTTTCCGGCTCAGTCTACCTTAGTACCATTTCATTAGCACACTAGCATGATTTGAGTATCTGCTCGCCGCTGCACTCTTAGTCATTTAGGATCTGACTTTAGGGATGCTAGCTCATCGTTATCGAGCAAACGTAACTAATCTGGTCTGCGCATAGCAGCCCATAAGCCTCAGTTTTCTAGACGTTTATTTATCCGTCAATTGCAGCAACATCTGTGACACCAACTCATGTAAGAGTCCAACTCACTCACTGGCTTTTTCTGGCACAGTCAATCGTAGCAATATGCTTTTAGCACCATGACATGACCAGTATCTGCGCACCTCTAGCTTCTGCGTCATTTGCTGTAATGACATTAATAAACTTAAGGTATGCATGCATTCTGTCTTTTGTCCTTCGTTAATTTAACCCTTTATGTCTTTCTTTTGGCAATCATTATTATCTCAGCAAGTCAGCGCACAGCCGTTCCTTCCTAAATGCCTAATTATCCTTTACCCGTCTGTGACACATACTTTTGTTCTATTCCAGCTCTATTAGTAGCTCTTCCCGGCTTAGGCTACCTTAGTATTCTTTCATTAGCCATTAGCATGATTTGGTTGCCTGCGCGCCGTCGCGCCTTACCCTCATGCTGTGCACTATTTTACAGCATTAAGGTATTCAAGCGCTCCTCTATCTTGCTTTGCTTTTATCATTGAACCTTGCTTGGCTCACTTCTGTCGAGAAAATATAACTCGTGGTCCAAGCACGGCCGCTCGTTAGCCTCTCATTTCTAGAGATACATTTACTTCTTACTCGTTGTAATGGCTACGATATTTTTTACCTGCTAGCCTGCAACTCTCGGACTAAATTTCCTTGGCTCTAGCAACCTTGATACCATTACCTTAGCACAATAGCATGGCTTGATTATTTGCGCGCTGCTGCGCTTTTGCCTCATGCTTTGCTATCCTTAGCAACGTTTATGTATGCTTGCGTTCCGCCCATTCACTACCCTCTCGTAAATTAACCTTCCCAAGATGTTAGTTCTTCAGTCCTCTCTCACCTGGTTAACACATAACCGTACGTTTGTCTCTAATTTCTAATTGTTCATTTATCACGTACACGCTGCCACCTCTGTGGCAGTTGCTCTTGAGGTGTTTAGCCTTCGCACACCGCGGTACCATTCCCAATGCACAATAAACTGACTTGTTGCTTTGCAAGAAGCTGCACGTATGTTTCGTAGTTTGTTACGTCATCAATGACCTTAACGTCTACTTTCCTTTCACAAGGTTGCTTTCCTTTAGTTAAATTTTTAGCTCCCTTCTAGCGTACAAGCTTTCTCAGTTAGTCAACACACAGCTGCTCCTTAGCCACTCCCTTGTAGGTGTTCTGTTTCCGTCTTTTAGCTAGGTTTTGACACTTGCTGAAGTAGGAGTCCAGATCTCTCACTAGCTTTTTCAGCTCAGTAGGTTTTCGCACCAATCACTTAGCACCCTGGCGTCGCTTGTGTATGTATATATATATTATATATATCCAGGACATGTTTACTGCGAGCTTGTGCCCTAACTATCCGCTGCTTTTCCACCGATTCACATTTGAATCACTTTCGTCGTAGACCATTTACATTTTTACTTACTTATTCTGCGCTTCCTATCAAACTAGTCTGGCTACCAGCTGTCCATCAACATTCAAGCGCCGCATGTCTTTAAACTCAGGTTTCTGTATTCCCATGCAATAGTTGCATCATAGTAAACCGTTACTATGCAGATTTCTTACTGGTACAAGGCTCTGCTCTCTATATGGATTTTGGCAACCTACCCATACGGTTATTGCTTTTCGTAGAGCCTCCAAGAGAAGCTTTCAGCATAATAACGGTGGCACTGTGTTCATCCGTTTCTCTTCATTTTAAATTTTATAACTTAGGACTTTAATAATGTTTGCTTTCACGCCTGTTCTTTTCGGCCGTCCCTCGGTAGTTTCTTACCTACGCTTCTCTCTAAAGCCCGGAGCTTTCTACAGCTCCGAAATTTGACTGAGGAACAAAGCTTTGCTCGCGTCAAGACATTATAACCGACAAGGACCTATATGGAACCTGGCTGTATACAAAAAGGCTTCAACTGCACTTACCACCAAGGCCGATGTGCAGTGTGGATAACTAGTACACAATGTCTTCACACACCCGAAATTATATAAAACCGAAAAAATCCAGACACCTGAAACTCTGGAATGTTTGATCGCCTGGACACTCAACAAGACGACGCTACCTAACTTTTTCATCCTCGACCGGCCTCAGCGACGTTGGCGGCCTTGACCTAGCTATCCGATCGGCCAACCGAGAAAATTGAAAGTTGGCTGCGAATAACCGAGTGTGAAATCAATCGGCAAGCTGCTTTACCAGTTGCACATTAGTGTATAAATGATTACCGGCAGTGTTCCAGGACGTGGTAACATTTTGTTTGGCAAGCGTTCTCCCTGTACAAGGTTACAAATGGCCGTTTAACAACACAGCGACTTGGCGGAAGTGACTCGCTACGGAATAAAGTCACTGCCCACAGCTGCCTACTGGCAAGTCGACTAGAGATATAGTTCAATATTTTCTTTACACGTACAAGAATAAGACCATCTCTGTCTACATTTACCATTTTCACCACGATTATAGTGCCTTGACTGTTTGCCCTAAGAACACTTGAACCCAAAGCATGATCATCTATTGACGACTTTATTCCTCCTGTTTAGTTTTAAATTTCCACAGCCTGTACAACTTTCGGCCACTGCCGATTAAATACATAGCTACGTGTCCATAGCGAAACGTAATTGCCTATAAACTTTTTATGCTTGTTTTGGTGAGCCTCGCTAAATACAAATATTATTTATTTATTTATGAGTACTAGCTTGCCACACAGTTCTATCCTAGGCCCGGAACTATTTAAATTCTTCATCAATGACCTATCGACTGACCTTTAAACTGACTGCCTAATCTACGTCAATGAACTGAAGCTGTAGCTGCAGTTTGACAACATCGATGATGCTAACAGCCTGCAGGCGACCCGTACTACACTACATCACTTTTCAGTTCTTTGGCACTTACCTAGCAACCGCGGAATATTATTTGTTTTCTCAAGTTTTGCTTCTAAATCAGTTAGCATCTTCCGTATTGATAATGCTTTACTCATAAACGCCTCACGAGCAAAGGATTTTGGTGTAATGTGTCCTCTTACCTTCGAACTACCCACGATAGGCTGAAAACGGTCGCTACGCTCAAAGATACGTTTTGGTCTATAAGGAGGTCATGCTCTCGGATGACTCCTGATAACTACAAACTTGTTTGCCTCACATGTGTGCATTTTCTTCTAGTATCTTTTACCGGCACTTTACGCACGCACTAAACTGGAGTGTGCTTTGATTGCTTAGGTTCAGCTGCTAAGTGCAATTCAATCCCTGTGCTTTGAAGCTTGTCTTTTGTTGCTTCACTCTAGGGTGTGTATCTGTTCTTCCTCAGCTATCGTCGTCGTCGTGCAGATCCGATTTACACGACACGGATCCTCAGTAACGACTTAAATCCTAAGCACCAAAACTTCGCGCAGCTTAGTAGCGGTAGCTCAACGCGCGTGGCACAGCTGGAAGCTGTTTTAACCGAGGAGGCTGCAAGTTCATAAATAATAGTCTATCCACCCGCGCAGTGAACGACTAGAACAAATTAACGGAGGATTGCTCCGTGCCTTTGCTGAGGAATATTTCAAGAAGTCGTTTGATTTACAACAGCTTCGCATTTAACGCTGGTGTCCGACGAACACCCGGTGAATATTTGATAAGCTCCCAATGGGTGACCGACGAACACTAGATAGCCACTCGAGCGGCAAATTGATTTCTCTAATCGTGCGCTCGCTGATAAAATAACGCAATGCCTCCCTTCATTGCTTATATTTTTCTCGTTTTCAGCCATGATCGGAAAAGCATAGCCGCAGTAATCTTCCTTCCATTACCAATGCATAGACGGTATTGCGATCCCACACATATACTGCCACGTAAACAACACAGTTAATAAAACCATTATGTGATATGGAGCAACCAAGTTAAAATACAGGATCTTGCAATGTAAACCTGCTTTATTCCGCAGCCTGGATTTAAGCTATTTTACTCCTGTTAGTCAGCTCCAGGGTTTATCAACAAGCTCAGACGCTGTGCAACCTGGTAGGCTTCTCATGATGAAATCTGTTGCGAACATGTTTGTTAGTTATAACGTGCCATCGCGCGAATGGTGTGTTCGTTATCCTAAACCTCTCATACACACCGCTCCAGTTCACTTGCTTGACCAATTTCCTAGTCATGTAAATATAACTAAAGAAATAACTATTACATTTGAGTAGAAAGGTTTTAGTTTTATTCCTTTTAAAGTATACTTCCCAGTAGTAGACAAACTAAGTAGCACAGCCTAGTCCGGAAAAGCATCAAACGCTTTTCATCCTATTGGGTCTCGTCAGGAGTGAGCATTCCTACGTCTACCTCTGCAAATCGAATCCATGACTGATAGAGGCAGATACCAACTAGCCAGCAGCTTAAAACACAGCATCAGCACTGGATTCTTTCTTCAAAGCCAACTTTAAAGGTGGTTGGGAAAACTCCAAGCCGCCTAATCGAACAGCACCTGGCCTTGCAGAGTGCTGCGAGGCACAGTCGGAAATGTTATTATCAGTGCTAAGTGATTATAATTTCTGGCTTTAGCTTTATATTTCGCTTCTCTCAGCGCAGCGTTGGAATCACTGCAGTACTACTTGATAAGTTTATAGACGTTAGCAAGTGCTCCTACATTTTGGCTTCTAGGTATTTAGTTAAAATGCGAGCAGCTACATTGTTATGCGTCTTACTTAGCCTTGTCATTTTGTACGTTTAAGTCCCAGCAAACGCAGTTGGTGGCAGACAATGCGTCAGGAATTCCCGCAATTGTTTTGATGGCAATTTTTTTCAACGTTGACAATCCAGGATTGAAGAACCATTGCACCCAAAGCATCGTGAATCCACCAAGCAATACATCAGAAAAATGCAATTAGAGCAGTCTGTCTACAAGCAAAGTAGAAGAGCAAAACGCTTTCGGTGGAATAATTTTTATTTGTGAAGATACATGCAGCAATGCATGCAGTGGATTCCATACACAGTAGCGAAAAAATATGGTTAACGGCGATGCACCGATACTGCTTTACAACGACCTCGCACTTTCAGCTTTGAAGAGAAAAATGTCAACTGTGGCGAACAAATAATACATTGCTGCTTGGTTGCCACGCTTACGCCTCTAGATGTGGGCGACGGAGTACATACAGTGGAATCCGCGCATGGAAACCTAAGACATTTGCAGCTGATTGCACTCAACGGACACTATGGTTGAGCTAAAGAAACCCAACATTAAATATACGTTGGCCCGTCAACGTAGAGGTTTATGAACAGGCTAGGGATTCTGTGAACCAATCTACACATACTTCATTTGACCGATGGTCCAGCACCAGCATAGGCCTTCCACGTGCGTTGACAGAATTATCTGCGTGTGCGTTCGTAAGTAGCGCACCGAAATGTAAGCAACCAGATTGTCAGTTACCAGGACGCACACCCAATCGATTTGGTATTGTCAAAGCAGCAGCCAACATATGTGACATTCACTATCCTTCTACACGATACGCGACGAGAAAGGTACAACGGTGCGGACGTCGGACCGTTTTTGACCTTCCACAGATGCTTTAAAAACGGTTCGACATGAAGTACTGAAAATTTATGCATGGTTTTGATGCGCCTGATATCCTGCTGCATATGCAATAAACAGTGCGTCTTAAAGCTCGTCTTACTTTTTCCGTACAGCTTTGCGACATCACACACCACTTGCTTTAAAAAGAATTTTAAGTGTAACAGGTAATGGCAACACCACCTACTACAGTCACAAATGAAGTCAGCAACGGACAATAAATGGAAATTATGATACAGATATTCAGAGAAAAGCCCGGCGCTATGTTTCCAACTTATATCCTTATTGCAAAGCAGACATCTTTATTTCTTAAAATTGTTACCCTATGAACCACAATACTATTAAACATGCTCTCTACATCTTGCTTCCATTCATCGCATATTCCTACTATTTCTCTTACCTGGTTGGTTCCGGCTTTCCTCTCCCATTACAGATAACCTACCTACGATGCTCCACCGACTTACCTTTCACAATGTGGCTCTACACTTTGGTGCAGGAGACTTCCAACATCTGGTTATGATGTCTACCTATAACCTTATCTGGTCTTGCTTCTTCACTTCTCTTTGACCCTGGCTTTCCTGTCCACTTATGGACCACCTACCTCTAATGCTCCACCGACTCACCTTCCACACTCTAGCTTTGCACTTTTGTGCATAGGACCTCAAGTAGCGGGTTAGGTTTCGCACCTATCGTTAGTACTTATAATTGGTACGCTTTGAACAAAAGTACCAATGAATAAATAAATAAATAATTAAATAGCTTATTCTCGTCATTGCGAGGCACACCATCAAGGGCTTGATCATGGTAATACAGATAGGTATGCTCGGCAATCGCACAACTTAGTATATTTTGACAAATAGCATAGGAATGTATGTGTCTGTTGACATGTAAACGTATGTTTATGTCTGTATTTGGAAACAGCCATGTTGTGTGATTAAGTAAATGTGACTCTGTGTGTTTTTGTTCGTTGGGTTCGCCATCAAAGGGGAAATCAATGGACCGCTTCATATTGGATGACGTTCGTGATGTGTGAATGTTCTCCTTTAATCCCACTTCCATGTTTGCATATTCCCACTTCTATTACCTGTTTGGCTTTGGCTTTCCTCTCCTCCTAGGCACCGCTTAGCTACGGTCCTCCAACGACTTATTTTCACAATGTAGCTCCCCACTATTTTGCGCATGAGCTCAAGTATCTGGCTCTGCTGACTATCTATAACCTTATTCCGTCCTACTACTTTAATCATCTCTTTGCTTTGGCTTATTCCGTCTTCCGAACCACGAAGCTCCGACTCTCCACCTACTAACCTTCCACACTGTAGTGCTGCACTGTTGTACTTAGGACCTCAAGTACCAGGCTACTTTGACTAATTATATCTTCATTACCAAGCTGACATCATTCTATATTTATATTTGTTACCCTATTGACCAAACAACATTGATAATTCTCCTTGCATCGCGCTTCCATTTACCGTATATTCCTATTACTTTTCTTGCATTTTTGGCTCTGGCTTTCCTCTCCTCCTAGGCACCACCTACCTACGGTGCTGCAGCGACTTATCTTGCACGCTGTAGCTCCGCACCTTTTGCGTGGCACCGCATCCATATCATTTTTACATTTACAGAAATATAACATCGCTGGATCCTCTTTTCCATCTCACCTTCAACTGCAGACCTAGATTATATAAAGCGACGCCCCTCTTTTCAGCTGACAGCTCCGCAGTGCATGTCCAGTACCCTCTTAAATATCACCTAACTCAACTTTACTTACCCGTCTCCACCGCCTTTGGCCTCAGCCTTATATTGGTGCTCCGCGTACTACTGGTTCCCTAACACTTCCAAGCAGGGGACTAGCCGTGTAGCCACAGACGTTTGTCCTACATTTACCCATATTCACGGCCCAGCACGCTACTTGCCTTCCATCATTTAACTAGCCAGTGCCACTAACCACTCGCAACGATGCTAGAATTTATAACTATGCGCGACGCAGCTCGATGGCAGTAAACAGCTGCAAATGGAAACCCAACCCCAACACGAAGCTCAATTCTCCCATTTTTTATTCGAGCTTACAAAAGTTTATATGACACATAACGACAAAACTACAGTCTTCACAGCGTTTCCAGTTACAAAGTTCTGTTGCATTCCATTCGTTTCTTCGTATGCATTTTATTCCATTTCTTTGGCCTTCTCCTGTCCGTTGCATCTCTTTCCAAATTTCCCACAGATACTTCCACTGGAATGGAACCATCGTTAAACGACTAAATGGTTCATAATTAACAACTCGTATAATTACTTTTGCAAAGAACACGTTGCTTTAGTAATCAGGACTGAAACCCAAAGCGCCAACAGAACTCACCATACACTTCAGGACAGAATACGGATAACATTTGGCTGCGAGTAACAGCACAGGAGATTTACTTCAGGCCGTTGCGTTCACTCGGCACTAATTCCAGTACCACATAACGTGGATAACAATATTTTTACCTTTGCATTAACAATCTGTGTCAACTGTGAGGTCTAACAGTTATCACAACCATATATCACGTTTTGCACTTTCCAATGGCAAGAACAAAGTTGATCGCATCTGATCGTCACAGATCTGATTGTACCTATTTGATCATGCCTTGTTGGCGTGTTACGCTCAACCCCGAGGATATAAAATTTATTTATTTATTTATACAACAGAGACTGTCTTAATTCGTTTGCATTTTGTTGTTTGAGGTCCCCAAACGTTCAACACTTACGTGGCTACTCCAATGTCAGCTTAGTCGAACATATGCTAAGCCGGTTGTTAATTCTGTTGATGAATGGTACTGGCAATCGTATGTTACCACATGTTCGACATCAGCGCCATAACATTATTTACTTTCGTATTACTCCCAGAAACAAAGTGTCCATGTGAGCAAGCGTGAAACAACTGGCCCTGTTACTGCGCAGGAGTTTAAAGGGTCGTTCTCTGATGGACCGTTTCAGTTGTTTATGAGTTCTAAAATCCAGATAATTCCGTAATGAGCTAATGGGGTCTGTAGGTAATCATCCTGCCGTCTACTTGTACACTTGCAACTGGTGCTCTAAGGTGACGCATCGCTTAATAGTTGTGCGTTGCTCGTATCCAAAATATCCGTAATTTTGTTTTACTTACCAAACATGTGCTGGTGTTGGTGCATCGGCAAACATGCAGTCGAAAAGGATTTTACGGCATCGTCAATGTTACTCAAGCAGACATATTTGCGTAACAGGTCGTACAATACATAAACGGCTGGTCGCAGGAACCCATGCACATTAATGGATTTTGATGATCTAATATATAGACCAATTAAAAATACCACGGTGGATTTAGCGGTCTTAACTAAGGTACTACAGCTGTCTGCTCGCACTTTTGAAGATGTTTTCTATTTTAATCATCTGAAACTTGAGCAGCGACGGAAGGGGTGAGTGCTTTCGGCGCAGCACCTCACGCGGACTAGCCCACATACCCATGTAGTGTAACCTATTATTATCCTCACTGGACACCAAAAGGATGTTTTCAAACTGCTACGGGCGTCCGCCTGTTTCTGAAGGAAAGGACGACGAAAGCGGCGCAAATGGTTAAGCTGGGTCAAAGTATGGCTTTTGTTTAAAGTGTCGTCAAGCAGAATTTCCGCTAAAATAACCAGTTCTACAGAACCCAAAATAGTGGTTTAATGGCCTAACAACCTTATCATATACGATTAGGATGTATGCGTAGGACGCTGGGAAGCAAATCCAAAGGCAAGTCCGATTGGTGTGTGCCGCAAAGGACTCACTGAAATAGGCTCCTGCTCAGCATTGTGGAAAAGATACACCTCTTGTGCAGTGTGCTTGATCCTCGCTTCTGCAGCGGCTTGGGTTCTATCACTATACGCCGCCACCACTTAACTGACTGCTCGGCAGTTTATGCTTTCTTTATCTCACAACAATAAGCGGCTGATGATACGGAGTTAATCCTGCTCGTACCCACACTGTTCTTTGCGTCTATTTTGTCTCCTAATGACACCGTACAACCACCATCCAGTGGTTTACCTAATCTACTAATTCGCCTTTGGACTATACTATTCCACAATGGCTGGATAAACGTATTGCTTGGTTTACAACATCATCCTTGCTTCAGCTACGGCTTTTCTTCCTTCACTATAACCAATTAACACATCTGACTGCTCGGCAGTCCATGTTCCCCCAATCTCTCAACAAGGGGCATAGCCTATGTAGTTTATCCATCTGTTACCCACAATGTAGTCTGCGTCCACTTGGCTTTGCTTTGGCACCACAGGATTAGGCATTCGAGTGGAATATCTGATCTATTAAAGCACTTCTGCGTCATCCCTGTTTTACAATTGTTGCTTCATAATATAACTTGTTCCGCCTCCTAACCATCGCGTCAGCTAAAGCCTGTCTCCCTATGTTTTCACTCTTCTCTTTGTAGCTGACTTCTCGGTCATCCCTATTTCCATAATCGCTCCATTAATGGCCCCTTTTGTTACATAAGTTATCCAGTACTCACCCTGTTACAACCCGGCCCTTAATAAAACAGGACACTTAGTAGAACGCAGTGTTTGGCTCGTTGCGCACGAAAGTGGAGCACGTCAGTTTCAGCAACACGCAGAATTTATTGTGTCACCACAAAAGTAGCACTACGCATACATACAGGCATTCTAATCAATGGTTAGCTGGCGGTAACGGACACACACTGTCTTTGGTGGATCCAACTATGCTGAACAGTTTAATCTATTACTAACTTGCAATGGACTGACTCACTGCGCAGATGCCGCAGTTGGGACGACCCCAGTTGGCCTAGTACCGACCCATTAATAAACGTACTCAGCCTAAGGGACGACATTACAAAGTCCCCGGTGGTTTGACATGCTAAACGTCTTCCAACTCAAGGGCTGAGCTTGTCGATGTGTCGGCTGGCGTAACCAAGACAGAGCGGACACGGCTATGGGCCCTGTATCAAATGAATACCCTACCGACTGGCAGAGCAACGCACGTATTTCGTCCCGAAACGTCGCGCAGATTTCCAGACTGCCAGTTTGTTTTGTTGGGCAATTTGATATAAACTGGATCGTTCCCACCGAGTTTTCGACCCACGGCCATCTGACAATATTCGGTCTTAGACCTATCTGATTTGGCCTTGACACGTAGCTACTGAGCGGGAAACAGCCAGGCTAACCGTGGTCCTAAACTTCGTCTAATTATTACTTCATCGGGGCGCTTACCAGTAGTCTCCTTCGGCGTGGAGCACTGACCAAAAAGGGAAGTGTCTAACCTTGTTCGCAATAGTGCCGGCACTTGTTTTCAAAGCCCGTTTGTGACCGTTTAGATCATCCGATCAGCCAAGTTATCAAAATCTAGTTGGTATGGGGCGGAATTTATATGACGTATGCCATTAGTTGCTAGAAACTCCTGGCATTTATGCTTAGTAAACGCCAAGCCACTGGGTGTCAACGAGGTTTGTAATTCAAGTTAACATGCATGAAACCGTAGTCTATGAAGTGGCTCATTTTAGCGGTAGAATTTCAAACCATTTCGGATAAGCATCGATCAAGGGAAACAGCGCCTTTCTGGCAAGTGGGCCAAAGAAGTCAACCTTTATGTGTCTTAGATTTTGCTGTGCCATTTTTACGGGCTAGTTGGTGCAGAAAGGGCGATTCGTTGTACGTTTTGGTAAGTGTTGTAATGTGGGATAAACGCTTCGCTGTCTCTGCCAACAGAGCGACCAAACACTATCGCGCAGGTCCTTTCCTTCTCGGTATTTCTGGGTTGGTTACGTGCAGCTCTGGTGGAACATCTGGACACAATCGATGTGGTATGCTGGCACTGGATCTCAAAGTAAACATCCATCTTCAAGCTTAAGCGCGGAGCTTCGACTAAAGTATTATAGCCGTTGCAGCACATACTTTTAAACCATCGCTGGGATACTAAACGTTTGACCTTCGCAAGTGTTATGCATTGTATGTTTTCAAGGCGGATATCGGCGCTTAGCACCGGATTTCTCTCTAAATGATGCATCAACTTGACCACTTTAGCTGGTTTCCGTATGCAAACGGGCAAGTGACCTAACGGTAGGTGACTCAGTGCTTCGGAGACTCTATCCGCTTTCCCAGGAACATACGAGAGTTTCAGTTGTAGGTAGAAAACTATATTGTCCATCGTTGGATACGAAGCGACGCCATCTGGTTGATGCATTTATCCACGCCAATCAACGTTAATAACAGTTGGTGGTCTTTAATAATTTCAAAATTTCCCCAAACGGTCTTGGTGAACTTCCTTGACCGCAAAGATAAGGCTGGCTAGCAGAACAACCTCCCCGTGGTGCCAGCTGGTTGGTTCGCATTAATCACGTTTTAGCAAACGCTTCGGCAGCAGTGTTCCAGGATGTGGTCGGACTTCGCCTGGCAAGCGTTCTCCCTATAAAATGCCCTCTGTATCCGCTTAACAACACTGTGACGTAGTGGTTGTGACCCGCTACCTAATAAAGTCACGGCGTATTTCTCTTTAAGATGCATCATTGACACACCAAAACGTCATCCGCCTAAAAGCATCTTTTGCTTCCCCTTTGATAGCGAACCCAGCGAAGAAAAACACACACGGAGTCCCACTGATACAATCACAAAAGATGGCTACTTCCAAATACACAATTAAACCTACTTTTACATGTCAGCACACATATAAAATTTCTATGCTATTGCTCAAAATGTACTAATATGTGCATTTGTCGATTACACATGTCTGTATTACCATGATCATGCCCTTGATGGTGTGCGTCGCAATGACGAGAATAAACTATTTATTTATTTATTTGTTAAGGCTTCTTTGCTTAGCTAAGACAAATTCCTCTCAACTGGTGTTTTGCTCCAGGATAATAAAGTTATGGGTCGTCCAGCCCCGTCATTCATTTATGAGACGGCACGGCTTTGAGCTCTGTTGGTGATAAGTTGTACGGGACAGCTATTAGCCTCTTTGGGTCAAAGGGTTACCAGCAAATTGGCCTTATTTATGGTTAGCTTGACAGCAGTATGAGCATTTGGTTGTTCTGGTGACCATATCCTTCGGGTTTTCTTACTCAGCAATGCATAGAAGTTTGCAAGGGTTGTTGCTAGGTTTACAAAAGACGATTTAATGTGTCACCAGCCCAAGAATGATTGCAAGTCGGAACCGTTACGCGGTGTAAGCAAATCAAAAATGGGTTGAAACTCTTCTCCCAATGAATCTAACCCATGTCTGCCCAAACGAAACCCCAGGTACCTAACGATAGGGGCAAAAGATACATTTGTTTGCTTGGAGCTTAAACCCTCCCGTGGTGGCGCTCCAAAACAGTAGTGAGTACCATCAGCTGCCTGTAATTGGTACTGCCGGTAAATGAGATGTCTACCAGGTAAGCATACACATTAGTAGACCTTCCATTAACTTGTTTGTAATCCTCTGAAAAATCGCTGGACCTGCTTGTATTCCAAACGGCAACCGGTTACAGTAAATAACTCCAAGTGTGTATCGTTAGTAGTAACTTAGCAGATTCATGAACCACCACTTGAGAATAAGCTCGGCTCAGTATGGAGAACGTTGGTTCACCAAACTAGGTTGCATAGCGGTCAACTATTTGCGTAATATGATAGTGTTCCGTAGCCGTCACTAGATTAGCCGTCAATTTGTTGTCACCACGGATGCCAACCAAGCTAACTGGTTTCGCACCGGAACCATCGGTGCAGAACAGAATTAGGGGCTTACAGAGAAGATGCCTCCGGCTATGAAAGGCGCTCCAGCTCCGTCTCTAACTTCAGACGGGTAATGAAAGGCAAGCTTCTTACGTTGAACAATGTTGGTTGGATACCTAGGATGAGGTTAAAAGGAGCTTAGATCACACGTTATTTCCCGGGCGTGTCTGCATCAAAAACACTAGCGAAAGCTTTCATAAATGGGAGCAACTCGGGAATGCGGTCCCGCTTTTTGGCAATACCAAGAATTTTTGCCACATGTCTTTATCAATTTTTTTAAGCAGGTCCGGCCTGTCGGTAATAACTACGATTAGGTGGAGTCAACGTAACGTTTGCATTATGTACCCGCACATAGCGCACAACCCATGCATCAAGCGCTCCTCCTTTGTAAGAAGGTAAAGTTGACATAGTCGTTGTCGGACTCAGTCCAGGAATATTCGCTTGTTATGCGAGGTGATGGAAAACCCAGTGTCGATTGCTAGGCGCACTGGCTGGCTTTCTATGTCCAACTCTACAGTATGTGGAATACCTATGATATGAGATGTGGTAGTGCGTGCTATTAAATACAATATGGACTAGTCAGAGATTTCTACAGAACCAACAGCATGTTGTGCGGTACGGCATACCAGTCGCTGGTAAACCGTGAAAAGGCAAACGTGTGCAGCATGTCTAAAGCTGCCAAATTTGTGTCAAATAGATTGCTTGTGCTTACAGTCAGCAGCATTTTTATGCCTTTCACAGCATCGGTAGCAAGGAAAAGAATGTACAGCGGTGAGGCGAGTAAGCTAGTGAACAGGGTAAACCGTAAGGGAAAGAATTGTTCTGATAGTAGACCAGTTGGTGCACTAAGTTATTGCATCGTCAGACCAGCGCACTTGCTGTCTCTTAAGTTCGTTTGTTCCCGTCTTCCGCAAGTAAACTTTTCCTGGCTTTATCGTTTCGATAACAACTAACAGAAACTGGATGGCAAGTGACTGTTCAAAATTCGTGGGTAGAATTTCATTATAACGGTATTCGTTAAAAGATGGTTGTGTATAGCCGAGTAATTCCTTAACACCTTTCTCTCCCTGTTGCAACTGGGGAAAACATACGCGTGCTGTAAACACATGCTGCCGTAACCCTTAAGGTCAATCAGGTGAGTTATTACTATCAGATAAATAGGTGCTTTCGTACAAACGCATTGCTTGAAAAGTGTTTGAGCTATGCACCAAGATGTCGCCACGGAAGTTTGAGGTGCTTTTATCCTGTAAGATTATTGTAAGGATTTGTTACTCATAGTAGTTCATGATAAGCGCAGTAGGTACTGCTCCAGCTAACCCAAAGCGCTAAATTTGGCTTACAAGGTATTCCCTCAAAAACGGCGCTGGTGGAGTGAGCTGGCTTATAGCAAAGGCATACAAAGCTGATCTATATCGCCAGTGTTACAACTCAGCCGGTTGTGAACCACGTCACTTAACAGAACGCAATATTTGACACTTAGCGCATGAAAGTAGAGCACGTCAGTTTTCGTAATATACAAGGTATTGGGCTGGCACAAATACAACGTTTTGCATAAGTTCAGGCAGTCTAATCAACCGTTAGCTGTCGGTCACAGACAAGAACACGGACTCTGGTGGATCCAACTAATAAGAACAGTTTATTCCATGACTCGCTATCGTCGGACTGACACACTGCGCAGATGCAACGTACCCATTCAGCCCTCTGCACCCATTTGGTTTCCGTTTGACACAGAAGAACTTCACATTTCAGTGTTGCAACTAAGTTAGTAATGCGCTGCTGCGCCAGATTACTCCACAATTGGTGACTCATAGTATTTCTTATTCTACAATCCAATCCTTGCTTTAGCTACGACGTTTCTTTCTTCACTAAAACCCTCCTCTACTTAACTGACTGCTAAGCCTTCCATATTGCCTTTACCTCTAAACAACGGGCAGCATCTGCTGCCTAGTTACTCTGATTCTCACCGTACCTTGCTCTGTGTACATTTGGCATCAGTTTGAAACAGTGCAACTACACATTCGACTAGCTCACATAACATGTTGAAGCGCCGCGGAGCCTGCTTCTTTTAAGATAGTTGGTTTACAGAAATGCTCTTTATACAGAACCCAAACCTCGCTTTGCTAGCGCCTGTCTTCCTTCACCTTAACTGTAATCCACTTAACGATCCGCTTGGTAGTCTCTGTTCCTTTCATCTCTTTACAACGAACGACTTCGACGAAGTTAAACCGGCTCTAAACTTCACTGTTCTGTTTGTCCGTTTGGCTTCATCTAGCTGCCGTAGAACTCCAAATGCGCAGCGGTTCAACTAGTCTACTAAAGCGCTGCTACGTCACCATATTGCGCAATCACTGGTTAATTATATTACTTTTTACAATGTAAGCCACGCTTCAGCCACTGCCATGCTTCCTTTACTATAACCTCATCCCACTTAACAGCACGCACGACAGTTCGTGTCTTCTTAATCGCACAGAAACGACCGTTTCCTGCCGCTTGGCTTATCCGGCACCTACTCCTACTGTTCTTTGCGTCCATCTGGCTTCCTTTGACGCCGTAGGACTCCACTGTTGAGTAGTTCGCCTAGCATATTGCAGCGCTGCTATGCCATTCTATTCCACGGCTTTTGTTCCATGGTCATACGTCCTGTTTTTATGCACAATTCGGTCATCTCTTATCTTTTAACGGTTTTCTCTTTCCTACGCACTAGTTCCATCGCAGTAAACTAATAATCATGGATTACATGCGGAAACGCTGCGATTGATCCGCACGTATATTACAGTACCATTGGGGCCAGGTTTATGTTACATGATCAAAAATATTTCTCAGCATAATATTGTTGTAAGTTGTACATCTTTTTGTCACAAGTCTAAATGTTCTAAGGTAGGACTTTTACTTTGCTTGGATCTAACGCTGCCTTATTCGTTCTTCTCGGCATGTTCCTTGCTTCCCGCTTCTTCGATGTCGTGAACTGTATAGAGATCCGGGATTGGACTGAGGAACTGCCTCCGCTTAAATGGGACTATCCAATCAACAAGGACTTACCCAGTCCAATGCTTTATATAAAAATCAACTACCTACACCCAAAAACTCAACGACTAATGACCAGTGCAGATAGCTGGACATGAATTATTCACGCTGCAGCAAGCATACTAAATCAGTATATGTAAAACCCAGGTGTTCTGTAGATTTTACTTACCTGCACAAATATCCTTTTGCCGCTTGGCCTCAGCACTCACGGCGAATACTGGCTAATCTGTCAACCAACAGAAAAGTCATTCGACCCAATAGCTAAGTACAAAAATGGTTGACAAGCAGCTTTGCCAGGTTATAATGGAAACTATCAATAGCAGGACGTGGTGGGGGTTTGCTTGACAAGCCTTCTCATCAGAACAAGCCTTTAACCGTCCGTTTATCAACACTGCGAAGTAGCGGAAGTTACTTGTCATGGAATAAAGTCGCTGTCCAACTTACACTCCAGTGACATTTTCACTGTTTCATTGACAGGTACAAAACGTTACTCTTAGCCACCCCCAATCTCGCCAGTTCACCTACTGTGCTTTTCTGATTGGTTTAGGCGCACAAGTATCCAGATTACTGTTACTCAGCTGACGAATTTGCTCCTCAGGAGTAGCTGTTCCGTTATTGCTATTGTATAATCTTCGGCCGCAGGTAATTACGCGCATTTTAATGCATCTGTTACGCAACATAATTGATTGCAAATTTTGATCATGTCTGAGTCGGTGGGCTTTAATAAATTCTAAAATAAAACTTTTATTTATTTACTCGTCAGCTGGTCTTTAAGTGAAATTGAAATTCAGCAAAAAAAGAGCACATCAATTGTATTGCCTTACATCTTTGAACTTCTCTCGATGTCAGCTTTAACTTGTTGTATCCTACGATAAATACGGAGCAGAACATATAGCTAAATCTAAATGACTCGACAGTAGTGCTGTGCGAAGACGGTGCAGTAAACTGTTGCGTGACAGTTAATCAACAAGCTTTGAAGAGTAAAGGAATATAACTACCGTGCTGAGTGGTAATTATTGTATCTAATTTCACGGCATCCACACATAAAGCGACTTTTATCACGACAGCCCGATGAGTGTCCTGTATCGGACAATCGAGTGAGCTTTGATGCCGGCAGGGTTAATGTGTCAGTGTCTTGCTGCTATCCGTGCAATTTTACTCACATACTGCGGCGCTCTGTTTTACTATAACACTTGGCCGCACCCTGATCGGAAAGTGATGAATCTGACGCGGGTAGGCCAATTGGTTTTTACCATTCCATTTATTCAGTGTACCGGTAGGTGAAACCAAGCACTGTACTTTGAACATTTCTGCTCTAGCTCTTTTTGGAAGATCAATCTACTGCATTCTTTGTTGGATCAACGACGAGTTCGACGGTAAAACATTCACGGGAACCCACCCAGCTGGGTGATGCGTAAATGCCACAAAGTGCTGCGACTGCCGCTTGCACATACTGAGTCAACCATAGAATACAGAATCTTAAGTTTACTTAGTAGTCCGAAGCTGTATGTTTTTATATTGCATTGTTAGTTAATGTGTGTATCTTATTTAGTATGGTTGTTAAGTGTGATAACGGTGGATACTTCTCGGGACCGTCGAGTGCGCCGCCAGCAGGAATTGAATTATTGGCTCTTGCCAATCTAAGGAGCTGACTGCTGCGTTCTGTACATGCGTAGCTAGGCGATATGTTGTTGTGAAACGTATACGTTTTGTTGTGTGGAGCTTCATAAAGCAAGAGGATTCGGTGATTAAAGGTTGTTCCATGTATAAGTGAAAGATGGAAAACTTATTATATAACGATTAACAAGTAAATATATATATACATAAGGTAAATGTGCAGTTACCCATAGAAAGCCTAATCCTATGTGCCCGTGGAATAAAAGATGGAAGAGCAAACCCACTTAGTGTTCAAAAATATTTATTTACGGTTTCAGCTCAACAGATCTAAATGGCATACTTCTCTCACAAACACGGTTAATTGACAATGAAAGCTGTGGTTTAAGTTTATTGTGTACAAGTGTTATATTGAATAATAGATAAAACAGATATAGGTTGTAAAATGTGTATAGTTGTTTTCCTTCTAATCTGGAAGAGGCAACTAGGAGTTTGGAAGGCAGGGTAGCCTTTCTGTGAAGATTCAAGCGTAGAACAATTTTAACTTTTAGGTAATGTATATAATTTTTGCACGGAAGCTAACACAATCCTTTCCTTAGCGCACCAAGTCCGAAAGTATATCGCCGGAACGATTACAAAATCTTGTTGAACCAGGATTAAAACCCAGGGCGCCGCGCTGGCAATCCGGCACGCCACCGCCATGCTATGCTAGTCCTTACCACCTTCTATACAACTAAGGAGAAAAACTGTCCGAACATCGGCTACATCATCGTCCATTTCCGCATGGCTGCTATACAGCAGCAGCACTGGCTGTTTTATCGCTGGTGGCTTAGCTGACTGTTTGATATCTTTCGTTGTAGGCTTAAATAACTAAGTAGGGTATATACCAAGGCTTCTGCTAGAAGCAGTTCCTGCTAGGAGCTGGAATATTTTGTATAATATGCCATTCCTTTGCATGAATAAGACAAGTGGCTGGATAAATTTCTGTAAAAGCAAGAGTATACTTAAGCAGTTTGATAATTTTAACCTTGAAGCATTATCGGGCATTCCGTTGATATTCGTGCAAAATTCATTAGTCGATTTCTGTGTGGTTGCGTGTAATTCCTTCGAGTCCTTAACACAGCGGCTTAATTATATTTCCATTCAGAGGGAGCAGACCAACGCCCTTAATCCAATCTCTTATTGTCCTTGATTCTACTTGCAACGGAATATTTCTATGAATGCCGAGGTTCTGGTTTATGGCCCACTCAAGGCATAGAAAGCCAAACGAAAAAATTGGAAGGGGAAATAGTAGGTTGTAGATTATCTCCCTGGCTGTAACTAAAATAATAAGGTACTTCACCATTGGCCGATCTAATGAAGTCGCCTAAATAAATAAATAAATAAACGTTTATTCTCGACAATGCGAGACACACCAGTACAGGCATGATCATGATTAGCTAACATAGTGTGATCAAAATGTACAGAGTACATGTTTGGCATAACAGTGAATGTAAGTGTATAGGTGTATATATGTATGTAATTGTCTATGAATGTAGCTTTTATTTTTGAAGGTGCCGCAGAATTCTTGACTGTTTGTTATCGGTAGGAATGTGAGAATAAGCGATCGATGTCCGTGAGTTGGATACCATTTTCCGGATGTCCACGGCCCAGTGACTTTGTTATGTGGCGAGTCACATCCGCCACGTCACAGTGTTGATAAGCAGACATTTGTGGCTTTTTATAGGGAGAACGCTTGCCGGGCGAAAACCCACCACGTCCTGGAACACTGCCGCCGAACTATTTGCTGGAACGGGTTAAACCCGAACCACCCAGCTGGCACCACGAGGAGGTTGTTCGGCTATACATGGGGGTTCCTGGGCACCACACACTAAAACTAAAGTAGAACTGAAAGAAACTATCTCGGCGTAATCACAGAAAATACTGAAAATCTAAAGCTCTAGATATGGTAACCACCGAGTGCTTGATATGACAACTGATAAATAACTAAAATATTCGCAGTAGTTTAAAAGATTTTTGTTGACCACTGATAGTGTCAGTATTATCTAAGATAAAAATTGACCTTTTCTTACATTATCAAACACAGCAAAAAAAAGAGATAACAATACATAGATTAGCAGAATCGCTTCCAAATAAAGATAGGAATCTAAAAAGGTGCAATGTAGCTCAATAGAACGTGTACCTATCAGGTGCGACGTGTTTGGCTACCCATCGGACGTTTAAAATTTTGTGAAATGAGGGATAACATGGGGAAATACACTGCAACGCTTATAACTCTGAAACCAATATTATATGTACTCGTGATGGTTTAGACTAAGTGCAATTAGATTTTGGTCGAACGGTCACATCGTGTGGTTTCTCGAGGATACTGATCTCTGTAATTCATTGTCAACCTAAAACTCACCAAATTTAATAGCATTTAGTGTTTGCAAATCTAGATGCGGAGTTGAGAGGGCAAGTCAGTACTGATAAGTCAGGGTGGCTTATGATTCGGTTAGCCCATATCAGCCGATAAATGTTGAATATTTCCAAGGTAGATTCTTCAAGATTTATGTGTTTGTACACAGTGCAACCTCCATCGTAAGTCTAGCTTTGCCGATACACTCCAGAGGTCTGGTACTAAGGATAACCAAGTGAGTATATAAGAAAATAGCCGAAAAACTCCAAAGAGTCAAAAACAACGACTATGGTTGTGGTAACTAGAGCGTTTCCAAAACTAAGCACCATTTTGTTTTATGTCGGGACAAACTTCGGTCAGCTGAATTTACCTTGTTAAGGCTATCTAGCCGGTTTAGGCGGCTTGACGCACGTGTTCTTAATGTTGGCCAAACCAACAGCTTGGACAGATACTTTGCTGTCACATTAGCTATCACGGTAGTAATGTAGCTGATAGAGCCGTTCAAGCACGTCAGGTAACATTTATGAATAATGATATAGTCAGGAGTAGTAGGTTATGTGCGAATAGTTTTTCCAATATTGACTGTTAAATGTTCGGCACAGATAATTGCTGGGAATTATTAGGCCAAGCAAGGAGGGAAAGAACTTCACGATACCTGCGTCTAAAGATTATGGCTCTAACAGTGTCCGTCTAGCAGCCCTAGTACACTACGTAGGTATAAGTAAATATTAAAGTGAAAACAAAACGGCGGCTCAACAGATGACAGTCATTGAGCCGGAGTAGGATCTAGATGTGAAAAGTGTCGGCTGCCAGACGTGAATGCACATGGATGTGCCTTTAGTCCATAGGTCCCTTAGCAGACGTATGTAACTTTTAAGTGTCATCTTCTATTGAAATGGTGTATGCTGCCAATACTGGTGCTGGCGTCCAAACCGTTCCCTAAGACCTTCGGAACAACTCTAGTAGTCGGATCTGACATGTTGTGGTTCGAACCAGTATTTGAAACAGTACGCGCCGAATTAGTTTAGAAGCAGTAAAAGAGACAATGCAGAAGCTAATTTTAAGTAAACTTATTGTACAAACCATACGGTCTAGATTGACGTACAACGGTTATGTATATAACTTCCTAGTAGAAGAAAGCTATGAGGTCTGGGTGGGAACAGAGCCAGCGGTTGGCATGTGGTCACCCAATTTACAAGGCTGTTGGTGTTTTGGCTTCACCGCCGTTGATGATGGAATGCTTAAGCGGAGGTCGGTCAATCATAAGTAGGGATAATATTAGAGTTAGGAGTGCAACGTGCTGGAACTGGATCTCAGAAGCCTTACGTTTGCAGCGTAAGAGGTCTGCTGACAATAAACGAACAACAAAGAAGGTCACTGCTGAGGGACTAGTCCTGTTCTTAGGCACCTGGTACCTGAAGTCGCGAAAGATCTAACGGTTCGGAGTTAAAAATAACGCCGAACGCTGGTTAGCCGAAACTCCTCCTCGTAGTGCCAGCTGTGCGGTTCAGGTTTGATTCGTTATAGCAAATAGTTCAACGGATTGTGTTTTAGGACGTGATAGGTTTTTGCCTGGCAAGCCTTCTCCCACTAAAAGTCATTACCGTCTTCTTATCAACCCTGCAACGTAACGGATATGACTCGCCACAAACTAGTCAATGCTCTGTGAGATCCGGAAAATGCAACCCAACCCAGGGACATCTAGAGCTTACCCTCATATTCTTAAATATTGCAGAAGGTCAAAAGAGCTGCCGCGCATTCAAGGAAGCAAGCTACACAGTCACCACAATACAAACTTACATGCGTATATCCGCCCGTGCACACATACACTGCCAAGCCAAACATGACCCTTTGTACATTTTTCAATACACCATGTTAGCTTAACATGATCATACTTGTAAATGCGTGCCTTGCTTTGTCAAGCGTATAAGTCTATTAAGGTAATTATTTAATTATTTATAGAAAGCATGATAAAGAAACTAGATTTGAGGCTCTGGGTGTCAGTCTGCCGAACCGGATCATCAATGTGGTTCAGTGTGCATCATCATACAGCCGGCTCCAAAGAGAGTTAAGTTTAGGAATCAACAAAGTTTTGGGGTGAAATAGCGTACCGCTTATTTGTATGACCATGGTACCCTAAATTACGGAAAATCATTACAGTGTACGTAAAAACAGTTTTTGAGGGGAGTTGCAACAAAATGTTTACCAAAGAAACTAAGGATTGGAGCTAAGATTTGGGTCGCTACTTCAAGCTGAAAAGTGTTGGAGTTGTCTTATTGCCACTAGGCAATTTCTCTGTCCAAAAAAGTGCAAGAGTAGACGTTGCCTCTTAAAACTGTATAACTGGTCTCTTAGGTGAGTTTTTCCGAGTCCAGAGGACTATGCTTCAGCTCAAATTAGGAAAGCTGTGAGCAGTGACCTAGAAGTGCGTGAGAGGGCGTGCTCGTCCTACCTCAGGACGTTTGCCCTTTGTCATGCCGACATTAGTGGGGTGGGAAGGAGAGATGGCTCGTGAGTGAGGTAATGAATGACAAAACAGCCGTTACTTTATTGGTTATTCTGACGAGAGCTTTTCAGTTCATCATACAACATAATTAAATAATATTATGTGTCAAGATGAGAAAAGTAAGTAAAAATGTGGGAGCTGATTGTTCAACCACTATTATGCAAACCGCGTGACAGGTTTTGGAGCCAGGTAAAAGATAAAGTTACACACTAGCAGTCAGGACAAGGCAAAGTGGTCGTCCTAAATTCTGGACGCCCAGCTAGCCGGAGTGACAGGTGTCTTTGCAGCATAGTTAGCTGTCTTGACAGCGTAATGGTGTTTAAAATAGTGAACGTTTGATAGCGAATGCAGTTGAGGAGCGATCTATGTTTTCATAATGTCTGTCAACAAGTATTTTCAATAGCGATCCGCCTTTATATAGCAGGTAAAACTAAGTATATGAGGCTAAGGGAAGTTAAATTGAAAAGCAAAATGCCTGATTCTGGGAATCCTGGTTCTGATAGTGCTCTCTGTTGACCAGTTAATGTATATTTCATTTTTATGTATCCCATGTAGCAGGAATCAGAGGAGTTAAGACGGTAGACGGTTGGCCATCCAGTTAAGAAAGTTTTGAGTGGTATTGAGCAAATAATGCAACCGATTAAAAAAGAAAGCAATCAGACACACCAAGTGGAGAATGGTTGAAAATCAGTTCTATATGTGCTCTTGTCTTTTCGCTAACATTGAGGCAATGTAACCAAAAACTTGTTACTTTCTGGCGAATAAGATTATATAACCTAACGCAAGAGTCCGGAAGGATCCAGACTGCAAGTGGTAGTTCAATGTAGGATTTGCGTACTGGTTGCATCTGTCAGATGGCAGGCATGTATGTGAGCTCTTTAATGCAGGGGCGTCAGGTTTTGGGGGACAAGCATGTAATTCGCTTGAGTGATCGAGAGGTCTTGTAGTATGTTGGGGAGCAGACTGACGAAAAGAGGGTTGCCATAGGCGTTGCTGATACGTCGACCAAAGTAAAGTGTCAAGTGGCGTGGCTGATAAACAATGAAGTGGATAGGTGTGTTCTGCTGGCGGAATGAAAAAGCATGTACATATGGGTGAGGTAACTATGCCTAATTGCTGTCAAACAGTTGGCCGATATCCGAAGTGCAATGTTTTAAATATCTGTCTATAAAAGACAAGTAGGGTGTATGGAATGCTTAAGGAGACGGAAGTGGTTAGTAGGTGTGGGTAATAAAGTCTATCAGGATTGGTAGAAGGTCGATATAGAAGCGACTGGTCCAGGTTATGAGGAGACTTTAGTGGTCTGGAATGTGTCATTCATAGGGTAAGTTGAGGTTTGCATAAATGCTGTCAAACCTAGGCTAAGTTGTTAATAAATAGGCTGTGGCGTAGAAAACAGTGAAGAAGATAGGAAGCTAAAACGCCTGTCAGTAAAGAATGGGGTGGTTATGCGAGCGCTCAAACTTTCTGAAATAGAGGAATCCCCGCTAAATTGCTTGCCGGGTGATTGGATGTGAATAAGGCAGGAATAAGCATGGTCAAGAAGTTGACCAAAATGGATAAGAATGTTCCCATAAAGCAATGCATAGTTGATCACACCTTTATCGGTGTGCTTTGTTTTACCGAGAATATACCCTTCATTTATTTATTCAATATCAAATGAGCAAGTTAAAGGGATGTTAAGACTTGTATTATGTTTACCGCAGTCGGGATGTAAACAAGTATAAGCTATGGGAATGCTAAAAATAAGGGTAGTAGGCAGCGTGATCTTCGGTGCAGGAATGCTTCGGTTCTAGGACGACCAGGATGAGTGAGACATCAGTGGTTAAGTGGTTCTCAGCAGACTGTGTACCAGTCAGATAGCACGGGCTGTCATAAGTATTGAAAATGTGCGGACCATGGATAGGGCGTTGAGAGGCGTGCCGAATAAGCTACGGCCAAAACTTGTCATTATGAGGTGGAAAAATACGTCTTATTGCCGTAAAACAATAGTGTACCAGCCGATAATAGGGAAGAATAAGACTGTATATACATGAGAGGGGTAAGAATATGATTCGGGTTTCATGATCAGAGTGAGCTATAGATAACTTTGGGAACTGCGTTATGGATGGAGACTTGACAGTTCAAACATGCCTTGACAATGTTGTTGTTGGACTATTAGTAGGCAATCGGGCTGCCTCTGGGAGATAAGAGGGGTGTAGAACGATAAAGTATAAACCAGTTGTGTGTGGTACTGGTAGGTAGTGCAATAGATAGGCAGTTTGTACTCCGTTTACATACGCCCTTTCTTTAAAGATGTTCAGTTTTAGTAGCTTGATAGCCGTGTTAACGGTAAAAAGATCTTAACCTCTGCGAAAGACGCCCGGTAATTTGCGCTCACAAAGCAGGGACTGCAACCTGTTTCATAATATTGCATATGCTATTATGTAGAATTCCCTACGTGTCTGGGTTCTGCTTATTCTTACTTTTAATAACTTATCGCGGTTTTGGATACTGTAGGACGTACGGTGTTTGAATTCTACCTAAAGGCTAAGGGCGTGGATTTGCTTGCGTAGTATGTTAAATAGAGTGCAGCTCACCAGGTTTATCATTCTCAGCCACAAGGATTTAGGTTAAGGAGCTTCGTAGCACTCTGCAAAAGACAGCTGTGAGGTAGGACCCAGTAATCGTTTTGTAAACATCCGTTGGAGCCTTTCATTTTGCTGGCGTTGGACTTTTCTCGCAGTACCGTAGATTACGGTGCAGTGGTCCATTATCGGTCGCGTCGTTAGGGTGTATAGAGCTACTATCGCAGCGCATCTTAAGTATTTTATAAAGCAAACCTATTCTACGATGAACTATAGCCACTGCCTTATTGTGCGCTCAGCAAATTTCAAAAAGGAGAATGATTTATCATGGAAAAAGTATGTCTCTGAGGCTATTGTGCAACAAAGCAGAAAGTCGTTGTACATTTCTGTCAAAGAGAACATGTCCAGCAAGTGTTCTACAGCTCTAGTGAGCTCAGGGCGAATAGAATTTCGTCAGGTTTGCCTGATATCAGTGGGGTTGAAGGAGTAGACTACTTTCAGGTTGTCCGCGAAGAGATATGGGACGCCTTAACGTATTCGTCAAATACGTTGTCTATATGTAACAAAAATAGTAACCGGCCGGTGACGCTGCCATGGACAAATCCAATCAGTACTGCTCTATGTTAGGAGCTGTATTCATTTACAGTGATTGCCTGGGGACCATTCGAAACGTACCAGCTGAGCCGCTCTAACAGTAGGCCGGCCATCCTGACAAAGGCAAGCACATTCGTCAATTTACCACGGAATACTCCGTCAACCGCCTATTGCATGTAGGGAAAAATGCTGATAGCCAAATTCCTTCAGTCTAAGAACAAGGCGAAATTGTAAAAGATGCTAGATAACATGAGACACGAGAACGTGCTTTCAGGAATCCAGGTTGTGAGTCAATTATTAGACATCGCGCTCGTGGTATCAACTACCTTTGAAGCGGATAACCTCTCCTTCATTCTGCAGTTCACGGATGGCTGGCTGATGGACCTGTGGTTTCCGATGTCATAGCTGGACCTCGCATTGTAACGTGGTACTATAGTTGTGGTATTCTACTGCTTGGGTACTTTACTAGCTTCCAAGCTATGGTTGAAGTGATTGAGCAGGAGGAGGGAAACCCCGAGCCTCCACGTTATACTAAGATAGACGAAAGAGTGTCAGGTCCTTCTAATTTGGATTGCTTCACAGCCGCCAATTCCTTTTCTACTTCCGGAAGTGATGAAGAAACATCGGAAGCCGTTCAGCAGATAAAGTGGATAGCAGAGGCGAGTGTAGCGGTTGTTTGCAGAGAATGATAAGCAGTAATGGTTGATTATTGTTTATGTGCTACTGAGGTTGTCTTGTGAACAACCAAGTCGTTTGAGAGCGTGATGAAGCGATGGTATTTTGGAAAAGAGATTGGTTAACTCAGGAACCTAAGGGCACCAAAACTACAAGCCCCAATTCCGATTCCATACCCATCCGCCACGCTTAAAAGTATTCCGATTTTAGCATCAACTAGCACACTGATTCTTTGCTCAGAAATAATTATATTAGACTATTACAGTATACAGGTGCGCTTAGGTTGGTACAGCAAAACTTAACCTAACACTGGATTTGTCAACAAATTTGTCTATGATATTTCCGCACGCCAGCGCCAGCTCCGATTTTGGTGCCATGACTATAAAACCACTGCCTATATGTAAAACCTGAGGTTATCTTCATTCTTCCTTTATCAACAATTCATCTGAACCATTTCTAAACGATTACGCCATATTGCGCCAATCTCATTGCATCTTCAAAAGTTTACTTTGCCTCGTTCATCGCGCGAGTTCATTGTTTCGTCAGTCTAACCAGGTTTTGGTACTTGTGCCTGCTAGAGGGTGCTTTCTTCTCTTTGGATAGTTGTCTTTTATGGAGAGCGGCGTAATGTTTAGCCAAGATTTGTTGTTTTTACAGAATCAATGAGATGTCGTTTGTCGTTTTATAATATTTACATAGCGTGCTTAGCTTCTGTGCAACTTTGGATGGCAGGCGGCCCTCTTGTTGTGGGGGTTGGTCTTTATGTTTCATAGGACAAACGATATCGCGTTAGGTTTACTTGTTGCAAAACAACAGGTTGGCAGCGCATTTGTTGATCAGCAGTTAGGAAAATGCTGTCCCAAAGGGATGTTTGTAAAAGACCTGCCAAAATTTTCCACTTAATATTACTATATTGTTGGTATCGGGTTGGAAGGTTAGGCGTACTGACGGAGATTGACGTGGGCAGATAACATAAAAAGATGATCAGCTTATGATTGCTATTTGATAAGGTTTCAAGTAATGCAGCTAGTGAGACTGGGACGCCATGCTTAATTAAAACCAAGGATGTAGTCTTCACTGGTGGGTGAACCAACGCGCTGGATGCAACCATGGGAACGGATGGTTGACGCACATCTGCCCTATTTTTCATCTATGGTGGAAGCATTCAAGGCAGCACTTGGAATGAGAAAATCACCACTTGTGCTTTTACAGTTCGTAGGATGCTCATCAATGCACAGGACTGTGTTATGTAGGCTGCCAATTTTGCTGTGTTGGTGTTTGGTGGGTTGTAGACCCAGCGGGCGATCCATTTGAGTTGTTCCACTTGAGAAGAGACGAAGACTGAGTCTGTGCTTTCAGCGTGCTTAAGGTCAGGGAGCAGACGTGTACGAAAGTCTTCTCTGGCGTAAATTAGACACTGGCGCCCCGCTGCTCGAAAGCACCTAGTTGCGGTGTGTCCTGCCAGCTGGTACGTATAGGACTAAATACTTAAGCTTAAGCGTTTTAAGTAATTAGTAAAAGTGCTAAAGAAGAAAAGAATTAATTGTCTAGGTTAGGTGCATCTTGTGCAGAAGATGCTACACATTAAAACGGAGAAGCTTGTTGCTGTGCATGTTTAACGCTACCTCCATTTTGTGGAGCACAATTTTTTGGCTCACTTTAGTTCATGTATCTAGGTAAGTAGGACATTGAACAAATGATATTTGCATGATATGTAACGTTTAGCCAACACACGCCATGCGTTATAAAGCAACCTAAAGGAATTGTGCTTTGTTGTTCCCTCTGAACGCACATTGCATCGCCGGCGTTATATAACTTCATGAAAGTTGCACAAACAACGTCTCCATCAGAGAGCTGGTCAAGTGCACAAAGATCAGATGGTACCACTTTGTAAAGGTAGCGCGCGATCCCGTCCAAGGCTCGCAATTTTAGTGATAGATACAGATATTCAGGTCTCCGATAACCAAAGGTCTAGAGATGCGAAGAGTGGTAACTATGGGGCAGCCGACGAAAGAAAAGTAAGATTCTCCTCTCTCCTTCATGTCCACTAACTTGATCGGAGGCCACTGTTGGATCCACCGAAATAATGTATACATCATAAGTTTTTCCTGGGGGACATAGTCGCGCTCTTCAAAAGTAGTCTCAGAGGTTAGGTGCATATAGATAATCCAACTGCATCCGCAAACAATTCACTTCTCGGACAACTTGGCACATACACTACCGTCAATAGAGTTAAGGTAAAGTGCTACCATTTGCAAAAGTAAGCCGAATGTTTTGAAAACATAAAGTCAACGTGATTTCTGGAGAAATTTCACAACTCATCCAGCAGGAGCAGGTTTTCCTCAAGGATGTTGCAAAAGCTTTAATTGCAACTGTTGCAAAAGCTGCCGAAACGCTGCGTCGTCCAATGTCGTGCGGTTAAACTTGCAGCGTTTGTCCGTCAAGGTCAAATCGCGCTCTTCAATCGTCAATTGCCGCCTGCCAATGGACACACGTCTTCCGTACACCACAGCACATTGGTAAAAACGTACTTTCCGGCACAGCTGCCGTAGATTACCGCTTCGCTAATCGGTGACATCTATCAGCCTACTGCATATCCCGTCAACCTACTGAGTTATTCGGTAAACCACCCGTCATATTTCGAGCCGTAAAGATGATAATGCATACATGCAGTTCTTGCAGTTTATGTTCCTATTCGTCTATTCATTGATTCCTTACTCTTTACAGACAGAAAGGATGTCCCTTGTCAGGGTCATCACTATTCTGCTCACTGTTGGGAGCGCGGGAGTGGATTCTGCACAGTGTTTTACAAGTGAGCATTGCGATCTGGAGTCAACACAGCATGAGCCATGCTTGCCCAGCACATAGATCCCTAGTAATCGTTTGCAACCTTCCCCAGTTGTCGCATTGACGACTAGCCGAAGTAAACTGTTCCAGTCTTTCACAAGGAGTAGATAACGTAACATCAGAGCAAGCCGAAGGCCTTCTTAGTTTAAACAGATTCTACCGGGGCCTTGAGTCGAACTTTTAACGCAAAGCTTAAAGAACTTTTGTATCGTATCCCCAACACACCGCGGAGAATACGTTAAAGGCAAATAAAGTCACCAAGGCGACGAGGAGGTTCCAGAAGAACCAGTGCATCATTTGAAGGCGATGAGAGCAAGAAGGGTTCCGGAATGTCATGACGGATTTTATCCCCGCTGCTAAAACTTCTCTATTAGTACGCATTCGTCATTCGTGAGAGGACAGGACGCTGGAAAACCATGCTCGAGAATTGGTCGAAAAGGAGTGATGAAGTGAAGTCAAAATATCTCTGGAGTCATAGGCGAAAGGGGGCATCTAATAGAAACTAACAACCTGTTAGCAGCAACAACTTTCTTTAGGATGTATTGAGTCAAGCGTAGGTTTGGCAAGACAGACTTTAAGCTTTTTCTCCTAGGTTGCGTGCCAGAACAAGAGGCAACCAACGTGAGAAATACCTACGGGGTCCGGTGTACCAAACTGGAGAGCAGTACATTTAGCTTGATTAATGTGCAGCTGCCAAAACAGGAACCAGCATTGAAACCGGTCCAACCTTCTCTGTAGCTTGTCAGCATAAGCAGGCTTGGACCACAATGGCCACATGTTAAGATCATCAGCATTCAGGTGGTAAGGAAGTCAGATGGAAGATCCTTGATGTAGATTGTGAAGAGCTTAAGATCATAAATAAATAAACAAATAAATAGTATATTCTCGAATTTCCGAGACACACCAGACCAGGCATGATCAACGTTTACAAGCAATTAAGTTTCACAACAAACACGTTGCTATGTATGTAATCGGCAGTAAGCCGAAAGTTGTGCAGGCTTTAGAAATTGCAAAATTAATCTTGAGGTATAAATTTGTCAATGCATGACGACAAGTTGGGTTCTAGTGTGCGTAGTGTAAACTGGCTGGGCATTCCGTTTGTTGAGAAAACTTGTCAGGAAAATATTACATTAGGATTCTGGTCGGCTTGCCAGTATGTAGTTGTGGGCAGTGACTTTACTCAGTGGCGAGTCACATCCGCCACGTCGCAGTGTTGTTAAACGGACATTTGTGGCTTTTTATAGGGAGAACGCTTGCCAGGCGAAAACCCGCTACGTCCTGAAACACTGTCAGAAATCCGTATGTTCACTAATGTAAAACTGTCAGAGCAGCTCTTCGACTGATTTCACCCTCAGTTAACCGCCGTCAATTGCCTTCCAATTTCCTCTGTTAGCTGAACAGGTTATTTTTGGTCGGGGCGGCCATAGTGGCTGAGGCCTATGGAGGGTCAGACCTTTGTCAGCTTCGTGTCACGGTGAGCAAAACGTCCGTTTCTTGCGTCTAGATTTCTCAGGATTATGTATACTTCGCAGGAGTATAAAGGCGTCATGTCCAGCTACCATTACTGAATGACGGCCATGGTAGTGAGTGCATTTTTATCCACTTGTTGTACAGCCGTGTTCTATGTAGGTCCTTGGGGTTTCTATGTCCTGTCCCAGGCACAAGCTCTTTCACGGTCCGATCTCAGATCCCCAAGAAGTTCCAGACCTAGGCTGAGCATAAAAGCAGGATTAAAATAGATATCGTTTACGTTAAACTGAAGATTGTGGTCAATCCGGAAGTCAGCGACCTAAGAGAGAAGTTTCCGGATACGCCGAGTTCCCGGATTTTGAGATAAAGACTTTCATGAGGAACTTTGATAAGTGCCCGGCCGAATTCGAAAGAAAAGACATCCAGCGGATTACCGGCATTCAGCGATCTTACCCGTTTCCTAACGTAAAGCGCAAGTTAGATACACAATTGTGACTCGGAAACCATGTTATGCGCATTAGAGTTTATGCGGGTTATCCAGATGACGATTTAGGGCTCTGTTTTGGATTCTTTTATAATGTTACAATTTACCAACGTCAGACAGATCGGCAGGTAGTTTGTAGGATGCTAAATATTTTTACCTTTGTTGATGGGCCACACGTTAGCCAGTTTCCAAACTGTCGGGAAGCGTCCGGCTTCAAGAACGCACCGAAAAGCTTAGAAAGCTATCGAATCAATGTTCTGAGCTTCCTTCCTGAGGAACAAGCAGTGTAGATCATTCTGACCTGGTAAAGAATTCGGCTTAACTTTGAGAAGTAGTCGCACAACCGATAGTCATTGTGCTCAATAGGCTCTATTGTAGTGGTGTTGGACAACACAAAGTCACGGAAGCATTTCTTTGATGGAAAAGACGTAAATGTGCTGTAAAGCCAAGATACAAGCTTTGACCTCCACCTCATACAGCAAAGTGTCATTAATGCTAACATACAGGGCAAGCAAACCGCACGCAGCTTTGGTACTTCTTTTCTGATACGAGAGCAGTGGCTTGGGTGCGGTCTTGGATTTTGCTGTCAAACGAAGTCCTTACGGTGGTCGTTTCATGTGTTGTTTTTGTGCAGAGGTTCCTAACCGCTTTATACTTCAAGTACTCTATAGCGGATATTGTCGACTTAAATCTATCTCATACTCAGCATCGTTCATAAATAAGTATCCGTAACTCATTATCGATCTAAATAGCACACTTGGAAAACTGCTTCCAATGACTAAGTGAGAATATTTGACCAACAATTAACAACATTTATGAGTGTAAGAAGCCTTAGACCTCGTCCACTTCCAGGTTCACGGAAACGCTCCAATCCAGACTACTTGCAGCAATTCCCAGTCGGTGTGGGTTTGCACGCCAAAAGTTCCCATGGTACCCAACCTGTTCATAAATAAATAAATCTTTTATTCTCAACAATGTGAGGCACGCCTCTACAGGCATGATCATTTTGACATAACGGTGCATGATCAGTGGTGAGACAGCGTGAAAAGTCCAATGTAACCACATAGTGAGCACGTTTGCAAATAGGTTGCACTGCAGTCAGTGGGGAGACATCTGTATAAATCAGTAAAAGTACGATGACCAAGGTGTGTAGTGCTTAGCCTGGATATATTCCAGTAGGCGCTGCAACACACTGTAGCAAAGGACAACTAAGAAAAGTTTCGAGAAGAGAAGCCAAAGAATCCGGAGGTCGCAATGGAGCAAAACCCAATCAATATAAGTAGTATTAAGATCTCCAATTATTAACCGATCTCTACCCCTGCCGTGCTTATTTAATGAACCCAGTAAGCAAGTTCCAGACCAATGGTTGCTCTACAAATGACACCGAACATTTGAGCATTACACCAGTCACAAATCCTACCTAACCAAAGCTCAGACAGCATCGCTACCGCAGATGGCTTCTACTGGATGGGCCCTGAAGCTCTCTTTTCAGTGCATAATCACGCAACGCTTAACCTTAGTCGATGACGGTTGGGACGAAAGTACCGACACCGTGAAATATGAACCTGTGTGTAGTATGTCCAAAGCTAACCAAGCCTATGAAGCCCATTAAATCTGGTGGTATCTATGAGGCAAGTTTCAAATGCTACACACACTGGCAGTTAATATTTGTAACCCAGTTATTAGCCTTGCTTCCTGCGCATGAAGCGGAGTTGTTTCCATCAATCTCTGGGCTTTTCGTAATACGCAAAAGACAAAAGGTGGTGATTAGCATTACTATTTTCCCAACGCTTTCGCAGTTCTTTGACAGCGCGCTTCATTCGGACCCATTCCTCTAGAAAATGGTTTGGATTAAATATAATGATTCCCCATTAAGACCTAAGGTAGGTCTGAGAACCCAACGGAACTGGGCTTCATGCTGACAGATAACCTTAAGGGAAACAAGTTTGAGTAGCATTCTTGCTTGACAGCTTGATGAAAGGAATATGAAATATTGAAGCTTTACACGCATTTGTCGATAAGCCAACAAACCACGCATTCTAGAAGTTCTTCGTCGTTCAGTATATTAGCAGCCGCAATATCTTTATCGGATTCAAGAGTGCGTATGACGATCAAGCAACGATCCTGATTTGTGCTTTGCTCACCGACAGGCGACTTAGGAAGCATGTTGCCTTTGCTCAGCTTTTCTAGTCGGCATACTCTCGCCATAGCTGGTTTTAGTTGGGAAGAAAGATGAGTGTGCTGTGGGTTGGGCCTTGTTGCGCTACGGACCGTTTTGCCCATAACAACTGGCCACCGCCTAACTTAGGCTGGAGCTGCGCTAATGCTAACAACTGCTGTATACGTTTGGGTTTAATCTCTTTGCTGCCACCAGAAGGCGTCAGCGGCTTCAAAACCAACAGAGACAAGACCAGGCTGCAAACGGCATCAGGAGCGTCACTTTCGTTTTACGTCCGCCAACTGACAATCCTTGACGATGAACCAGAGGAGTCTCTAATACGGGTTATATTTGTAGTCGCCGCGCTGGACACGGCATATAATGCGAGGGGGCCAGCTCTAGTTTATCCTGCGTGGAACACAGAGCTGAGCGTGGTTGAACCGATTTCGGGCAATAATTCGCTTCAGCTGCTTTGTATGTGACACAAATGAAAAACGACCGAAATAAAGGGCCGTTAGGGCAGTTCATACGAATCACCTTTGAGATTGCAGCTGACAATTCCCAGACAGCCATTGCAGGTTTTGCGCTGCAAGGCCATTGAGCGAGTGGCAACTGTTTTGCGGCAATCCAAGCACTTCGATGCTATTATTTTTCTTGCATTTGAGAAGAGTTTTCCCAAGTCAAATTCGGTTGCTGGTGTTTATCCGAACGCTGTTTTCAAAGATATATCAGCCTAGATAATGATCAGCATAAAACGCAAAATTTGGAGTTACCGCGTAGTATTCAACTGTCCATGCTACGTCACATGGCATTATAAAACAGCAAACATAAATAAAACTAAACCAATACTGTAATGTTGCTGTAGAAGAAATGCAGTAAGGCACGACATTCGAAAGAACACTAAACCGTAGTATTTGGTTTCGGCGAACAGTGCCGTTATGGTACACGTAAAACTCCAGTTGCAAACTGAAAACAGGATATTTATGCGCATAAGCTAGTTTGTTTTATTTACCAACGGCTTATAGAGGTTTGGCAGCAATTTTGAGATTCGGCAAACACTTATGTTTAAATGTAGTACCGTGAAAAAGCATTTTCCTGCTTCCAATTGCAGCAGCCTTGGGATTATGGGCCTTAATTATCTCGACGGATGGACAGTATGTTAACTAACTTTTCTGCTGCAAGACGGGCCCGATCACAGAGTAGTGGTAGCGTGACGGATACGGCAGGGAAAACTGGTTCAACTCCCGTGTGCGCAACCTTTTGTACTAGCTCCAAGGCTACACAGACTAAATTTGCAACGATATAGAGAAGGTGGTGATAACCCCGGCGCGAAGCTAACTCAACCTTTAAAACTTTAAAATTGTTCTACGCTTGAGCTCTGCAGGAAGGCTTCTGCGCATTCCCAGATTAGGTTGGAGACCCAACGTTAAAAATTTATATTCACATAAATTGATGCATATAGCCAATATTTCCACATATAAATACTTAGCTATGCACCTATTAGCTTACACACATGCCCACATACATATTATATGCGAACGAACAAATTTCTACACACCTTACTTCAAGTATTCGTGGGTTAGCCCTTTTCACTATAAATTCGTCCAACATACGTTAGTGCCATTTCTTTCATTTCGTAGTTGCTCTCCTTGCCAGCCAATAACTTCTTATTGTGCTAATGAACTGCATCCTCAGACATGCATTTAAGACCATTAAGGACGTCTACTCTCACGTCTTGCAATATACCTACACCTAGTACTTGGAGCCCTATGGATAATTACACCTTCAGATTCATATTTATCTACTCCTTAAAAAATAATTAAAATAAATAAATGTTTTACTTCCGACAGTGAGGGACACTCCTAAACAGGCATGGTCCTAGTTAAACAGACGCACGTAGTCAATTACTTCACACGAATATTACCATTCAAGGAGTACACAGAAGAGTTAGGCTGTAAGTGTATATGTTAGTGCTTAGTTGAGCAATCATGTGGGAATTTGTTACTGTTATGCTAAGTTGCGTTTGTGTTTCGTGAAGTCAACAACAACAGAAGGAAGCAAATAATACCTTCGTTGCGTTGACTTCCTTGAATATGGTGAGATCATTCGGAAAAACGGAAAGTAGTTGCTTTATTTAGCAAAGAGTTATATCCACTAAGTCGTAGTGGTGTTACACATACATGTGTGAGTTTGTACAGGTAGGGCGCTTGCCAGACGTAAACCAAGTATGCGCAGTAACCTTGCCACTGAACCATTTGCTGGAACAAGATTAATCCGGATCACCCGGCTGGCACCACGTATTGGTTGTTTGTCTGGCCAGCCAAATAGTTAAATATCAAATTTTCCATTTTCATCTGCTTATGAAACAACCTTATACCACTGCATTCTTTTGCATTATAGCGTTTCATTAGGCCCACCATTTGCAGTACACAACAAAACATGGCATAGCTACGCGTATATCTATAGAATACAAACGTCCGTTGTCCAGAGCGACAGCGATGTAGTTTGCGTCCGTTCGTAGATGCCGAAGGCTTCCGTGTCCAGTGAATACGCAGATAGTAATGAAATAGGGAGCTGCCATGGAAAGCAAATATCTCATATCTGACGGAATGCTTATATCACAACCGCCTATTAAGGGACAAGGGTCAACAGAACGCTAAAGTAAAGTGAAAAGGAAGAAGCAACAGTCGACTAGCAGAGGTACAACAGACCCATTACCTTAGGGATTAGCGCAAGGTCACGCTCGGGCATGCCACGTTATCCCCAGTAACCCTAGTAAACCTCTAACTGCTGGTGGTAAGAACCACTGTTGTGGGTATGGTGCTCGGCGAGAGAAACATAGCGACAAGCAGTGTAGTCCGAGGGAAGTCAATGATAGGCTCAAGGACAAAGATCCGGACTCAAGGCCTGCTGTCGGCAGTAGGCAGGATCGCCAACTAGGTAATATGGGTCTGCTTAACTACCCGCTGGTTTGTGAACCGTGTGTCAAGCTCTGCGTACTAGTTTCGAGAGAGTTCGAGTCTAGCATTATGGTCACAGGAAAGGTACTAATCACCTAAAAGGAAACCATCCAGGTTCATGGACTCCTGTCGAAAGCCGAAAGGACCTTGAACTGTGTAATTTACATCTAGGCTGCCATTTGATGATTTACCACTGAAGAGCACGGTGTGCTATGTTCGAGCGATGCCAAGGACAAACAGTATGGTCTTAGGACGGTTTTTGACTGCCTCAAAGTCCCGCGCTGCAACTTCTAAGACTGCCGGCTGGAGCTGGCGGTGTCGCTAAACATGAAAATCAATAATCAATATGGTTTTATTCTCGATGGAAAGAAGCACAACAGTACATATATGCTCAAGGGGTTGGCAGTCACAACATATGGTAAACGTTTGTACACCAAACAACAGGGGTTAGTGTTGGCAAGATAAATGGTATGTGATTGCCATATAGGTAAGTTACAATATTGACGAGCACTTTCAATGGTAGCAGAGAGCATTAAAGCGCGGTATGATCCGTAAGTGCTTCCTTTACGGAAATACTGGGTGTGTGCTTAACAGTACCGGAGATTAATCTCCATTATGCAGTGTACATAGGAACAGAATAACATATTTGATAAATACTGTTGAACTAATGATTGAAGCTTTTGCATATGCCGTTGTGCTTGCAAATTTCGGCTATCGGGATCGTTACCAGTGTTTAGCAGTGGAAAGGAACTTTACTCGGTGACGAGCCACCTCCGCTATGCCGCAATATTAGTAAACGGACGGCTGGGGCCTATACTAGGGTGGACACTTTCTCGGCTACAACCCATCCCGATCTGGAGTCATAATGTTGATCACAACTTGCATGATATCGCGCCACTGTCAACGCTACTTTACGACCGATTTTCTGTACGGTTAACCTCATTCATAGTGTACCCATATCCGTTGGTTGAGCTAAGTCAAGGGTCATGTAATTTCGTGCAGGAGAAACCTGCGGTGACTTTTGAGCTTATCCGTGTATATATTTTTTAGGTATTCGTCTAAGTTTTATTATGCAGGCATAGAAAGCCTGTTATGTGAACACTGCGTCGTACCTTGTAAATATTGCTACCTTGGAGCTATATTGTACATTTCTAGATACGCAGCCCTATTAAGCTTCTGTAGCATTCAGCTAATTTTAAAAATATTTCTTATGTCCTCCGTATTTGCTTGAAGGGCAAAATGACATTTGTGTCGAGGATTTGACTACGGTGTTTGCAGCCGATCCATAACTCGTGGAGTACTGCAAGTGTTGCGGTACTTTTGCTCTTATTGTGTACAGGGAATAAATCATGTAATAACAAGTGTTCCTTGTTTTAATTTCTCGATACTTTTGCTTCAAAATAGGTTTAACATTTGGCTACAATTAAAGTCAGTTACGCTTGGTCCTCGAAAATAATCGTTAATCAGATATATCCGTTAAAATTTTGGTTTTATTTCAGCACAATAGGCCGATTTGCCGCCCTTTCTTAGAAGACCTTTACTCTTAAATATTTCACCTAACTTGTTTTACTTGAATTCATTACAAGCTCTTCTTCGAGTTTCCTGACGCTTACGGTTGTTTCCCACTTTTTATGAGCTCACTAGCTATCGGGAACTTCACACTACTGGAATTGGCTACTGAAGCTGGAATGAATATCCTTAAGAAATGGTCCCTACAGCGCTGGGTTACGCTTATTAGAAAATGCAGGAACGGAACTTGTGAAATGGAATACAGCCGATGATATCGTGAAGCAATATGTTTGACTGTGAAATTCACGGAATGCGTAATAGTCGGTTCACGCTTTTAGTCGGTACACTATGAGCCGCCCCTCGAATGCACTGCTTCTAGCCAAGCCTAGGAATATACCTTTATTTATTTATTTATTCTAATGTGTCACATGTAAATCAAATAAAAGCAGTGGGCAGTGACGGCAAGAGCCAGGTTAACTACGTAGCAGAAACTGCTGGTGATTGAGAGAATAGGGGACACGGGCTGTTGAGCAGTCAGTTGAGAGTAGGTGCGGTTAATAATGAGATCAAATGTCGTAGCTGAAACAAAGCTGGCGTTGCAGAACAATCTATGCTACGAATAAACATTTGGTGTTTCTCGATGAATTCGACAATAAACTATGTATTATTTATGTAATGAGCTGTACTAAGAAAAAAATGTTTTGTAATGATGCAACGCAGCAACACTACAATAGAGTAAGTGTGTGAATGCCTACAGTGGCAAAAGCAAGTCAAATGGACACAGAATACAGCGAAGCTAAGGCCGCCTTAAATTCGAACCAGGGAACTCACCTGGTCGTGTGATTAAGAGAAAAGCACAGCAGAGCACTCAGCTTAAAGGAAGAGCGGTAGTGATAGGGCGCAATGCCATGGCTGCAGCGTAGATGGGTTTTCAGATAATCAATGCACTGAATCTACTTTAGTTGAAAATATGGCACAGCGGCCCGTCAATATATTAAGCGAACCAAGCAAACTTGGAAATTTCCGGTGTTTAAGGTAAGTCAACTAGAAGTACTGCACAATATACAATGTTTTATCACGGGTAAAATGCATGTGCATGACAAGTCTCTTGGGAGGGTAAGAATAAAAATTAAAATTACTAGGAGAAACGGCGAGCTAATTCGTCCTTCTAAGCGGCTAAAGAATGAAATGCACTACGGCATAACAAGTTTAAATGCGAATAGGACTGAACACTTAAATATCTTTAGTGTGCTTTTATGGTTGAGTCAGGGCGTGGGCAACTAAAAGAGAAACGACAACACACAAACTTGGGTTGCCTCCTTTGACAAAGGTGTAATGTTTATCCCGTTTGGATACATCCATGCTACCCACAAGGAAAATGCTTCGTGTATCCTTACCGCAACGGTGCGGAGAGGAGAGTTATGCATAGTGAGTAGTTTGCGTTATTTCGTCCTCCGAGTTTAAAGGATTATTCCAACTAGTGCAAGTTGGAAAGTGTGCCCCCTAGACATTTGCAAAAAGCGTTAATTTAGGGCAAGGATGTATTGGGTTGGAAGGACCTTCCTAGCACGGGACACATTGAGGAAGAATATGCTTCCTTGACAGTTAAGTCAGCTGTCTTGCGTATTCAGTTTAAACTGCTGGTCTTTCAGGTTAGTACTATAGCACAACTGTGTCGGATTGCGGCGTGGGTTAATCGGGTTCGTCAGGATTAAGTAAACTTTAATAAAGCCTCCTCGCTGACGTCGATATTCACCGCTGTAACATACAAGCGACTGCAGGCTGCGCTGGTAGGAGTGATAAAAAATCGTCTGACCAACTTCGTTGCTCTAAATAAATAAATAAACAATTGTACTCGACCTTACGTTGCAAGCCCAAGAAAACATGAGCTGGTAGGTGCAACTGTGCTGACGCTTTGTAGCAAGCGTTACAGCGATAGTAAAACGCGGTTCCGGCTTTCATGATTGGAACGTTACAATGGTGAACATGTAAAATTATTTGGGTTGCCGTGAGATAGGAACCTGTTTGTAAGGACATAAGCAGTCTACCAAATATTACAGTTATACAATAGTCAATAATAGAGCAAGAATCCCGGATGATTGATTAGAATATAACTAAGAAGCAGGATGGACAGAGATGCGATGATATACTGAGTTCGGTTGTATGAACCGCAAAAATAACGGCGTATACTTGGAAAGAACAATGACGACAGTTTATCCAGAAGTAGAAACGTCAGTGTACCAAAGTTTAAAGAAATATGGCGCTTGATGACTTGCCAGTTTGGAGACTGGGTCTGTGACGTTAGTAGGTAGCGGGTCTTGTCCCCCAAGTTGCTGTGATGTTAAAAGACTAATTGTGGCTTTCGTAAGGAGAACGTTTGCAGGCAGAAACCCAACACATCTTGGAGCCCAGCCTCTGATGCATATGAAAGGCAAGTGGTAACTGTCTATACAGACACTTCAGACTCAGCATTGTTCCCAATATGCTCGCTCTCATGGCCTACATTTTTTCGTTTATTCCTTTCATTAAAACGAAATGTTTTAATATTCCAAAGAAGCTATGCTTGTATGCATATTTGATCACGCCTTTACAGGTGTGTCTCGTTTTACAGAGAGTATACCATTTATTTATTTATTTATTTATAGGCTGAAGAGCCTTGCTATTCTCCTTGAACCCCTATTAGTATGGTTACTTTCATCCCAAAATCTCACCACTGATGGTTTTATGTTTGGACGCACAAAAACGGCGGCCTCCATACAACGCGCCATGGTAACACTGCAGCATATGTGGCAATTCCATCTTATAATGGGCAGATTTCTATTAACTCCTGGTCTCCGTTTGGTTGTTGCTGAGAATCTTCTGTTTCTCTTAGCCGTCCTCTCTGATTGTACCGAGTTTGCCGCCACACTGTCAACTACAGCGATTGGGCTTTTAAACCCGTCCGTCGAAATGCAATCTGAAATATTAAATTCCAATAAGCTAAAATCCACATTGCACCAACCAGCGTTCGGAGGCTGCTTTACTATGGATCTTGATACGTTCAAAGCATGTGTGGGCGACATAACCTTCAGAGGCAAGTGTTCAGGTGCGTTTCCTCCACGAGCCGGTGTGGAACTAGACGTCATAGCAGTTCTAAACACAGTGCCGTGTATAAGGCTATTGGTCTCTTTGCAAATTGTCGGATGTTCTGGGCTCTCGTTGCCCCAAATTTGTACGGTTATTTTGCCTGCCCACAGCACAACTGCTGCTTGGTTGCAATGGCCTGAAAGCAAGGTAGCGCAACATTGTCGCGCTGCAAATTTTTTAACGTTTAGCTATGAGAGTACTGTAGCCTGCAATGGTCCAGAAGCAAAGAAACCGTGCGAAGAGCCAAACAATTACGAGAGAATATGTTCCGGAGAAGCAAAGAGCAATACCACAACCAAAGCTCCAGGTGGGGCGCAGAGCAAAGGCAGGGCAAGACTACGACCGTATATTCCAATTACGTCAAAACAAGCTACTAATATATATATATATATAAGTGAAATTTTATCCTCGATTGTATTGAGACATGTCACCCTGGACAAGAACAAAATTGTTCAAACAATGACGGTTCAAATATTTCAGGATCGATTGCATGCAAGAAGGTAAAAATGTAAATTAAACTTGAGCACAGCAACCCAGCTAGTGCTGCGTTGAATATGAGGAGACCAATATCTTTAACTTAGACACGTAAACATGTGTGAGCGTAAGCAGCAGTAATAGTGGTGTGGGAAGAAGGGAGACATGCCAGTGTAGTGAAGGAAGCTGTGACTTTATTTGGTGATAGGTCACGTGTGCGACGTCGCGGAGTAGTTAAGCAGACAGTTGTGGTCTTTAGTAGGATGGAAGCTTGGCAGCAGAAAGCCCAACGCGACCTGGCGCTCGGCGGTCAATGGTAGTCTGAGCCAAGTGTAATTGGCGAGGTTGAATTCTCACCGACTTTCCGCGGTTATTTGCAGACACGCTGCATCCAATACCTTCAGTTGCCCGATACACTGGCTTAGTCTGGAGCCCCCGTATATGCTTGAGCCTAGCGATACTGTTGAAGATGTTGTAGGTCATGAAAATGAAGCGTCAGAATTATACAGGTTGTGCGCATTAGAAAGTATTGGTATTTTACTGGTTGCGTGTCCAAGTCCAGGCCAGGTGGGTTGCAAGCAGATCTCCCGGTACAGAACTTTTACTGCCAATCTTTCAATCCCTTAGATGCGTAAAACAGAAAAAGAAGCTTGCGCAATCCTGCCATGAAATGTTACTACCATGATGTAAACATGCTGCAATGTGTAAATGCTGGTCTTAATTATAGTATTTATAGAGGAAACCTTTTTGTAAGAGAAGTATTGTTTAGAGCGTATCGCTAATACGGTTTGGGTATTGGCTAGGAGGGTAAAAGGTCAAACAGAGACCACAAAGAAGCTGTGTACTCCTTGAATGTTGTAGTAGTAAACCAGAGGTTACGGTGATGATATGGCGTGATTATTTACAAATAAATAACTAAATAGTATATTCTCGAATTTGTCGAGACACACCAAACCAGGCGTGATCAATATTTACATGCAAATACGTTTCGCAACAAACACGTTGCTAGGTATGTAATCGGCAATAAGCCGAAAATGGTGCAGACTTAGGAAATTGTAAATTTAATCATGAGGAATAAAGTCGTCAATGCATGACGACAGCTTAGGTTCTAGCGTGAGTAATGTAAGCAGTCAGGGCACTACATGCGTAGTGAAAACGATACATGTAGGCAGAGAATATCTTAGTCTTGAACGTGTCAGGAAAATATTAAATCATGATTCTAATCGACTTGCCAGTATGTAGTTGTGGGCAGTGACTTTATTCAGTGGCGAGTCACATCCACCACCTCCCAGTGTAGTTAGGCGGACATTTGTGGCTTTTTATAGGGAGAATGCTTGCCAGGCGAAAACCCACTACGTCCTGAAACACTGTCAGAAATCCGTTTGTACACTAATGTACAACTAGCAGAGCAGCTCGCCGACTGATTTCACCCTCGGTTATCCGCAGTCAATTGACTTCCAATTTCCTCTGTTAGCTGATCAGGCATCTTAGGTCGGGGCGGCCAGGATGGCTGAGGCCTATGGAGGATGAGACCTTGGTCAGCTTCGTTTGTCCAGGAGAGCAAAACATCAGATTCCTGCGTCTGGATTATTCAGGTTAATGAATGCTTTTCAGTTGTGTGGAGGCCTCGTGTCCAG
>OX104063.1:32107543-32182325 GCA_944474145.2 Dicrocoelium dendriticum | reverse complement strand
GGCACCTCGAGGAGGTTGTTCGGCTAGCCTATCCGATTCATCACATGGATGCAGGTAGTGCTGAGGGACGGCATGTTTGGCCTCAACCATTTCCTCTAAGTACATCCTGTTAGTAATGGCTGCAAGTCCATCATTAGGTGGTTCCAATGTGTTGAAAAGCATTTAGCTATTCACTGTCATTTTGAAACTCGGACATTTGGCTATCCAGCAAAAAGGGCTTTTTGGTTAACGAACATGGTACAGTTGTACAAAACGGGGATCTACTAAAAACATTATCTTCGGGCGGAGTATGCTCTACGAATCATGCCCTTGTTGGTGATGTTAAGCCGACGTACACCGACCTGGTCCAAAGAAAAGTGGCAGGAGAAACGGTAAGGGCAGCAAAAATGTAAGTGTGATAGTAAGGAATAAGTAGACGCCGTAAGGTTACGCACGCTAAGAACAACGATTAGCTTTGAAAATGAAGAAATTGGGAGGCCTAATGGGACCTTGTTACCGTGCACAACCAAGTTGGATGCGACCAACCTCGAGCGGCACGACACGTAGACCTCCTGCAAATTCAATACATTCCACACATAACCCTAAATGACCATGCAATCCCAGGGGAACGTACGTAATCCACGTCCTGCGTAGGGTGCGCAGTAGTGTGCAAACGTTTTTGGGTAACAATGAAATACTTTTTAAGAACGGATAAAACATCTTGACCAAGCAGTCTGAAGCTCGGCTTTGAAGGGCTTATTTATCTAGTTCACTTCTAAAGGCTTAATTATTCTGAACAACAGCAAGTATGACCTCTATTACTCGTTCAACTTTCAGCAACTTCGAATGAAGATGAAAATTAGATAATCGTTTAGGCATTTGCACGCTGAACCTAGTTGCAGCAGCAACTGCGAGACCACGTACATATGGATAAATAAATAAATGGTATATTCTCGGTACAACGAGACACACCTGGAAAGCAGTGATCAAATATAAATACAAGCATAGCTTCTTTGGAATGTTGAAATAATTCTTTTTGATGAAAGGCATAAACGAAAAGATGTAGTCCATATGAGTGAGCATATGGTCAGGTAATAGTCAGACCAAGGCGACAGTCATAACTGTAGCGTCAAGATACAAGTTGGAAGTAACTTCGCCATGTAGTGATCCATGAGCACAGGAGCCCAAACAAGGTTTTGGCGCAACCAATGACCATTACCAAATCGGGATGATCTGTGCTCCATCAAAGCATTCTTCATAGTAAACTCAGTTGCACAAGTTGGATGTAGAAGGCTGAGGACTGCGTCAGTGTGAAAGGCTTAGCTGTGACTTTATTTTGTGGCGAGTCACATCCGCCACGTTGCAGTGTTGTTAAGGGGACATTTGTGGGTTTTTATAGGGAGAACGCTTACTAGGCGAAAGCCAACCACGTTCTGGAACACTGCCGGAGCTTCCGTTGAACTGTGGTGCTAGTCGGCTGTGCATCGTTTAGACCGATTTTGCACTCTATTATTCGCAGTCGATTGACAGCTAAAGTTCTTCCTTGGTTGGCCGAATGGCTTAGTAATGATCGGGCGGTTGTCGTTGAAGCTGGTGAATGAAGCAAAAGAGTCGCAGAGTTGAATGATAAATGATGCAGGTGAGTAAACACATTGTTAATAGAGGCCGGCTGATTCTATTATATTCTTGTCCGGCTCGCAAACCCTGTCCAGCTATCCACGCTGGACTTGTCATGGGGACGTTGAGTGCAGATATTTCTTGTGGCTGAATATGTCCGTAACAGGCGAAAATGCCATTCTCCGCAAAGTGGATTCGGAATTCCTGCAAATGTAAGTAAGTGTAATTTTCTCCATGGACTAGTGAAAACTCCGTGAAAGGCCATCGGAAAAGCCACTTATACGAGCGCAACGCTGTCCGTGAAATAGCATCAGAAAAGCTCCAGGTGACTGGAGCATCGGAATGTTTGAGGCCGTGAAGGTAATCACACAATTGGTTTCTTCGGTTGTGGAAAAGCGGATCCATGTTAATATATTATTCCAGGTGAGTAAATTGTTCTACTGTGGGTACGAGGCTAACTAAACTCATTTGTTTAGAGCAGTAAAGGTAGCGTCTCCAGAATGGCGGAAAGAGCTCCATTTGGAACGATGTTTAGGTTCTTCATCTCCAGGGGAAAGGACCAGGCGTTTAAAACGGCTGGCTATTGAGGATGGATCGACCTGTCCCAGTGGCTAAACCTTCTTGTTATGGCGGATGTAACTGTGGAAATCTCGGGAAAAACGAGCAACAAACAAGCGGCAGCCAAACAGAGAGACAGAAATGATTCAAGCAGCACTACCACAGACTGGTGGCGCGCAACGATGCCTATGATACATTAAAACTTATGTAATTTTGTTTAGTATACATGGTTTGCAAGCGCGTTCTTTACATCACGTCGCTGGTGTGACTCAGAGAGAAACAGGTAAAGCGGAATGTGAGAGGCATCTTAGGTGAAACAAAGGACAACTAAGTTGAGACCGAATGCGGGCGCAACCTACGTAAAGAAACGTTCCAGGAGGAAAAGTAAGTTCAAAGAATCGGCTAGGAACGGATGAATGCGGACAGCAGTGCGAAGAGTAATTCGTGAGGGTTATTACGTTAAAGCGCTCACGATTCCACAGTCCAAAAGCCGTCAGAATCTAGAGAAATAGGTCACAGAGGGCCGAAGCTGTCGTGCATTGGGAGTCGTTAAGTCACGTACGGTCACACTAACAGGCAAGCGCGAACATAAGGTAAAAAGCAGAGGCATATGAAGAGTGGTAAGCTGAGCATACTAATGGAAGTACTAGTCAAGAAACACTTAGCGATGGTCCGAGTGCCGCAAGTAATCAGGAGCGAGGTCGGAGGGGAGGAGGCCATACGCACGAGGATAACGTAGTTAGGCGTAATGATTGTAAACCGTGGGAATGAAACTGGAGCGCAATAACGGAGAAGGCCATGGATAAGAGGAAAATAAAAGCAACAGGGGTCTAGACGCAAGTGGAAGAGAGCGAAGTCGCCGCCAGACGCTTGTCGGAAGTGGCAACGATATCTGGGAGTAATAGGAGGGCAGCAGAACGTTCCGATAGGAAGTGATTATTCGGTGCAGTGAAGTTATTTCGTACAATTGTGGTGAGAACAACTGTAGACTGTTCAAGTAAGACAAGCCCCACAGAAAGGCAGTGAGAACTGGTCCTCCGATGGAAGAAAGATTAAGAGCATAGATCATGATAAGAGAAGGTTATGAATGGGATGAGACAAGTTTATTGATAGAGAGTGGAGGATCGCACGAGGCTTTCTAGATGGTGTAAACAAAACGTCCGATTGAAAGAGGAATGAAAACGGAAAGCGATATAAGAAAAGGTTAGGGTCTGGATGAGAAGGGTTTATTGGTAAACAGTGGAAAAGCCCACGAGTCTCTCCACCTAATGTATACAGAACCATTAGGTCAGCCCAAGCAAGAGAAATAATGTCTCAGAAGTCCACATGTATTCATTGGGTAGGAGGCCGACTAAGCGGGACTGGATTAATCGGCGCTTTGGGATTAGGGCGTAAAATAAATATAAGAACAAAGTCATAACACTAACGAGGGAACAAGTCTATCAGTCCCTCAGAGTAGGGGTAACAGCGTTAATTCCGCGGAGCGTGTATCGTTTAAGTCTCGGTAACACGGTAGAAGTCAGAGAGAAACAGGCTAGTCCGGTGGGACAAGATCAAGGCAGGGCAGTAAAGCCGGCCGCCTGATTGAAAAAAGAATGAAAACAGCAGGCGAGATAAGAAAAGGTTAGGGTCGGGGTGAGAAGGGTTTATTGATAAAAAAGTGGAGGAGCCCACGAGGCTTTCCAGGTGATGTAAACAAACCTTTGGGTCAGCCGAACCAAGATTTGTAACGTCGAAGAACTCTGCGTGAAATCGGATAACAAGTGGCCGATCTGGTGAGACTGGATCAGTCAACGCGTAGGGATAGAACGTGCAATAAAAGCAGGAAAAGGGGCCGCAACGACAGAGGGTGAACGAGTCTAGCAGCCGCACGGGTAGGGGAACAAGAGCGTTGAGTCTGCAAAGCGTATACCGCTTAAGTCTGGGTAGCATCGGAGCAGTCAGAGAGAAAGAAACTGATCAGTCGGACTAGATCACCGGAGAGCAGTGAGATCTGGTACTCCCGTTGAAGAAAAATTAAAGACAGAGCGCGATAAAAATAAGTTAGCGGCAGGATGAGAAAGGTTTATTGACGAAAGGTGGGAAAAGCCCACGGGGCTCTCCAGGTAATGTAAAGGGATAGTGTAGTCAGCCGAACCAAGAGGTGACCTCTCAGAAATCTGAAGGAATCCGGAGAGCAGGAGGCCGATCAGGTAAGCCTTGATTAGTCGTCGCGATTGCGTAAGGACATATAGTAAAGGGGAGAAAAGAGCTAACAATAAATGGTGGGCAACTCTAGCAGGCTGTAGATGTAAGGGAAACATCTTGCTTAGTCTGCGGAGCGTACACCGCTTAAGTCTCAGTAGCATAGGAGCAGGCAGAGAGAGAAATACTGTTCAGGTGAGGCAAGATCGCGGCAGGACATTCAGCTTTTAAGAGAGGATAGGTAGCTGGAAGTCCATACTCCAACCTCGGGCGGATATGTGATGTGGAGTGCGGAAAATTGCTTGAGAACGACCTGGGTAGAGCACCCGGCATCCTGGTTGCGGCCGCGACCTTTCTCAAGGTGCCTTGGGAACCTTTAGGTTCATATGACACGATAAACCACAGATCCTTCTCGTGCAGGACCTTCTTGAGAAGATGTCCACCAATGTGGTATACACTGAATGTATACGGGCTACCAATCGGAAGAACAGCACATTAATCATGGCTAACTGATAGTAGCCAGTCGACGGACCAGTGGTGCAGCTGGTCCAGCGCCGTTTGGGATCCGTCCGCGTTTTCAAGACTAGCTACTTCTGAACATAGCTTGAGATCATAAGCGTAGACTAAGCAGTCGGCTTGAAGAGCTGCAGGGAGGTCATTAATGTAGAGCTTGGAAAGTTCGGACACAACGACAGAGCATTGGAAGACTCCGCTAGCCATAGACACAGAGCCAGACAGTGTTTGGTTCACCTTCACTTGAAGAGTCTGATCTCTCAAGAAGTCCGCAACCCATGCAAGGACGTTCCCGGTGGCGCCATTTCTCTGGTGTTTAAGCAGAAATCGTTTGTGTGGGACTTTGTCAAAGGCCTTGCTGAAGTCAATGTAGATAACATCTAGGTGTCACCGGTCGTCCACCGCTTTGACCCATGCTATGCTAGCAACCAGCAGGTTAGAGATGCAGGAGCGAGCTACGCGGAATCCGTGCTTAGAGGGGAAGATGGTGGTCAGGCTTTCGCAGTGGGTTTGGAGGGCTCGCTTGACGAGAAGTTCCATGAGCTTGCAACGCACACTCGTCAGGCATAATGGTCGATAGTTTACAGGCTCTTGCCGGTTCCCACCTTTGTACTTAGGCATTATAATCCCTAGTTCCCATTCAGGTGGAAGGCGTCCGTCCGCAACAGAACGCCGGAAAACTTGATGTATCGGCTCAGCAATTCAGCTACCACCTTGAGGAATAACGGGTGAAGTCCATCACGGCCCGGTGCGGAGTTAGGGTTTAGTTCAAGAAAGAGTTTCTTGACTATCTCGGGATTGAGTACGACTTGCCCGAGAGGAGGGTAATGCGTTGCCACATCGACAGTGGGTAGTGACGGAGTAGATCGAGGTGTTTTGCGAGGCTGGTAGTTAAGCATTCTAGTCATCTTCGTAGAGCTTCGTGCCCTCTTCCTGGCAGGATAAAGCAGTGATAACACTGCCAGCCTTGGTGTTTTCTTTCAGGTACAAAAACAGCTTCTTTATGCAGGTTCGTAACGCCATGATTAGGCCATGTTCTTATTGTGCTCGTTTCCGGCGGCTTAGAGTGCACATATTTCTGATCACTTTGTGCGTGACTAATCTGACATTACCTGTGTTGACTTGGACATATCCCACAGTTTGAGTCGTCTGTTACTCAGGGATCTCACCTCTCGGTCGATCCACGGGGGCCTTTGGGGAAATGCCTGTCCTCGGTGATAGGAACAACTTTTTCGATGACCGACATCACCTTCGAGCGCAGTAAGTTCCATGCTTTATCAAGGTTCAGGGACTGTGGAATGGTCCAGTCTGTGGTGCTTTCCACTTCTCGTAAGCTGGATGGGGCAACACGCCAGAAGTTGCGACGGCGTCCCTTGATGATATATGACAAAGCGGCAAGCCCAAAAGCGGGAGATTGCAGAGTGATCACTCCGACCGAGTTGTTGTAGAATCTCCAGGCCATGGACATCAAAGAGCGCTGGTGTGATGACGGGATCCAGTAGGTTTGGTGTTTTACCCGGTATCATCCGTGTTTGCACCGGGATGTGCTGGATCGGATAGCATTCGTGAATAGCGTCGAGAAAACCATTCCCGAAGGAAGCTTGGTGAAGATCACAGTAAAGGCGGTTCCAGTCGACACAGGGTGATTGAAGTCGCCCATTAGCAGACAGTTCCTTGCTTGTCCATTGGTTTATGCCAACTGTAATAGACGGACGCCTGAGCTCAGTGGAGCTCTGTAAGCCAAACAGACCGTGTGCAGCTGGTAGCCCTCATGAATTCGGCAATACAGTATATCTGAGGCTCCGTCATTGTCACGGAGAGCTTCGATAATGTGTACCTTGAGGCAGGGCTTCGAGTGGAGTAGTACTCCACCAGTCCGCCCACTGGAGCGATCTGCTCGTAAGGTTTGCTTTCCTGGTATGTTAGTCTTAGTGTCCTGGGTCTCTGTTAATAACCAGGTCTCGGTAAAAGCCAGTAAATCTGGCTGATGCTCAGTAATGTGAAGAGGAATCTCGTCGAGCTTGTTTTTAAGGATGGGTACATTGGCAACTACCACTCGCAGACCGCTATTTAGACATAAGGGCTGGGTATCGAAAGGATTGGCTTCCAGCGGGTCCTCTGGGTTTTTTGAACAACGCGAAAATCCACAATGTTGAGATCGGTTTCGCCGTTCGTTGGAAAAGTTCGAAGGGCAACAATGTTAGTATTCGGAACAATGTAATCTCTAGCTAGCCTCAACAAAACGTTGATCTAATAACACAGTAGACGATCCAAATTTGTCATGTATACGATGCAGTGTTTACATACGAACCTTCGATAAAAGGTTTTGCATGCATTTTGTTCACTTACTGAGCAGTAGAGATTTCCATTTTAATGCTATTCAATTTTAAGAGTTCAGTTTACTTTTAGCGCGCTTAATCCCTTCGTTAAGTGAAGGCTTTTCTGGGCCATGGAAATTTTATTTTGTGCTTACCTTGCTATCCAACTTGGCTTACCTACCGACGAGATCAGGACCTTGCCGTAAGATCCCGAGGCAGAACCACCGAAAAGCTACGCTTACTCGTTCTGCGCAAACCCGTGAAACCCGTGAAACCCGTGGCCTTGGATTCGGCCTTGACTAGTTGCACTTCACACCGTGGCGTGTATACCACGTCTAGTCCGTTGGTTTCTTGGACATGTTGCTTGACAACGATACGGTCAGTCCTGTTTTGGGGCCTAACTTATTTTTAGTTTCTGACTCATCTTAATAAGCTGTTTGTCCAGTCCAGAAGTGGTGGTTCTCTTTGTATAACCATGAAGCGATGTACGTGTCATTTACATTACTTACAGCCCATTTACAGATGATGGACGCACCAAACCCATCCCCAGAAAAAATAAGCAACAGGCGGATTCTCATCACCCTGCTGAAAATTGTTGTCTTTTCCGAGTTACGCTTGGGAGTCAGAAAATCTCCACTGTTGTAAGCAGGTTTTCTAGTTATCCTCCGCATACACTTTCATAATATTTGATCACGCCAGCGCCTCTTTTTTAGTTACTTGAAACGTAGTTGAATTTTCGTTTTATTTCACCCCAGTGGTAGGCTGTTTAGCAATGCCAGTATCCATCGGCTAGCCAGGTCTTTTCCAAGCACTTCCCAGAAAGCGGTGGAACCAGATATGATTGTAGCAAGGTACACAAATGGAGTCAAACTGTAGAATTATTTGTAGGCAGGAGAAAAGGAAGTAACTAGCCTAATTATCACTGCATAGTACACAGTTACGCACCTCAACGTTGCGAACATGCTGGTGCCATCCGACCCAAACAATGGTTCCTAGACCATGACGATCAAAGACTTGAAGGCGCCTCGGGTTCTCGGATCGAAGGGGCCAACTTTCGCTTCCATAGAATAGAACGGCCCTCACAGTGGCCTGGCATACACGGAATTTTAAAAGGATGGAAACCCTTTCTGACGCCAAAGGTACAAAATAGCAGTTCAAGCTTTTGTAGCTCGTGAACTGACTTCAGCTGCTATGCGCACGTCCTTGCTGAAACAGCTGCCAAAGTAGTTGAAGGGACCATCCACCTCGAGTTCCTCCCCATCAAGGGCCAAGGCTGGGGGTCATGTAACAGCACTGCACTTTGAAGGTGCGAAGCGCATGCTAAAGAATTGGATCACTATACATAGGTTATTCATGGTCGATTGGGCCGCCCCAACACCAGTAAACAACAAGACAAATCGTCCGCATATTCAAGATCAACTAACTTTTCACCAAGCAGCATCACAACGCCTGCATCGTGAGGCTCCGCAAGGCAACACTACATGATAGAGTCCACGACGAAGTTACACAAAAAAGGAAATTGGGCAGCCTTGGCGAGCGCCATTTGTTGACGGAACGGCGTCCGACAGGTCACCGTAGACCCCGACACGGCCTGTGGCGGTCGAGTATAGAACACGTAAATGTTCAAATATTCCCTGGGAACACCTTTTCACGCAAGTACTTCAAACAGGATGCATAAGCCGACTGAGTCGAAGGCACTCTTTAAGTCGAGGAAAACAGCTATTATCGATCTGCCGTACATGTGGCGCTGCTCTAGCACCCGCCGCAGAGTGAACATGTGGACTATACTGCCACATCCTGGGCAGAAGCCTACCTGCTCTTCCGTAATCCGGGATTCTCGTTTCGCAGTTAGGTGACGAACCAAAATTGAAGCTAGTAACTTGTCACCACCGGTGATTAACGCAGTTGGTCCATCGCAATGAGGCTGGACCTTACCGTGGTGCGATCGTTTGCGCGGCTCAGTGGTTCATTGAGCTGTGTTGGGTGGTGCTTGTTGCACCTTCATAGCCACTCATAACAGCTAAACTTACTCACCTGGTCTTCCAGGTTGGGGGTTGGAATGAGGATGGCTCCTTATTCCTTAAAACAGACTTCTTTTAACCTACCGCAAAACCCGCTGCCTTGCGGTCAGGTTTTTGAACCAAAGGCTTTGGTTGAGCATCCTAATCGTTCTTCTGTCTAGGCCTGAGCAACCTGACAGTATCCTGCCCACGCAATACCATGAATCTCTTCAGATAAATTTCTGATGCTCTGGCCACCGCAGATGATAATTGACGTTGCCCTATCTGTTGCATCGAGCAGCGTGGATAGGGGTTTGGATGCTGCTGCTCAAGCCTTCCCGTCTTCTTATTCACCCTCTTACGTTTTTCCCCTTATGATCCTGTTCCAACTTCACTTATATCCCCCCCAGTTTTCAACCCCTTAATTCTTAGCCCTCCCCCAACATGCTTTGCTAGGCGTTTATCTGATTTCAACTCATGCTAACGCGGAGCGTCACTTCTCTCCTGCCGACAAGCCCATGTCTAATCAAGCGATCCATTCCAGTTTATCGGCTTCCATTTGGAGCCTTCGATCCTCCTTCAGCTTGGCATGCCTCAATGAACGCACATTGCTACAGATCCGCCAACAAGCAGCACTTTCCTATACATTAGAGATCCTCTCGATTGATATCTGCTGCTTATCGAAGACCCACCTGCAATACTCAAGCACTGTGCTCACTCTGCGATCTCCTTCAGGTGACGCAAGCAGTATTTTCTCATTGCGTCTATCCGGTAACAATGCAGCTTCGAGCACCGGCCAAGCTGATGTTGGCATTGCCCTGAGTCATCATCATCATCATACACGTTAGCTAGAGGTGGGAAACACCTCAGCTACTGTGCCGCAATACAAGGAAAAAAGGAGAGAAAAAAACAACTGGTGAAAGCTGGCTGAGCTACCGGCAACGGATGGGCATCGTTCCGGCAAGCTACCAGCCGGCTGCTGTGCACCCAAAAAAAATTATTATGCAAAATTATATAAGGCTAAGTAATGAGATCGTGGTTGGAGGGGGAGGCTAAGAGGGATGGGGTGGGACAAAGAAACTCACAGCACGAACGCCACCGAGGTCGGCTCCTAGCCATATCAGCAAGTGTGTCCAACCAAACGTGTTCATCGTCTTTCGGACCCCAACCAGAGAGCCGAGACGCTCCAACCGAGGCCAGCTCAGAAGTGAGGGTCTTCATTCCTCTGGACCAAGTCATCGCTTGGCCACCCCTCCTCTTCTTCCATCCACACCCCCCGGCGCGCAAACAACACACGTCGCGGAAGTCGGTGGGCTGGCATGCGTAACACGTGGCCGAGCCATCGGAGCCTGATGCGTGAAATAACGGTGCTGAGCGGTTCATTTCCTTTTCCTGTGCCATAAACAAGGCGTCGAACACGCTCGTTACTCACGCGGTGTTCCCACCAAATGTGAGCTAAATTACGAAGGCACCGGTGGTCGAACGTAACTAGCCTCTTCAGGTCCGCTGCTTTAAGCGGCCAGGTTTCACAACCGTACAATAGGGTCGAACGTACTGCTGCATTGTACACTCTACCCTTCAGGGAAAGAGTGATGTCGCGCCGGCGCCATAAGTGGCGAAGGTTAGCAAAAGCGCCCCGAGCTTTTGCTATACGATTCGTGATTTCATCTTCAATCCCACGGGCGCTGATACAACTTCCCAGGTAGTTGAATTTTTTGAACGACTTCTAGCTGATCCCCACCAAGGGTCAGCGTAGGAGGCGGTCCAGACCAATCTTGGAGAAACGCTTTGCACTTCGAGGGTGCGAAGCAAAGTCCGAAGTGACGGACAGCTAGTGCTAATCTGTCCAGTGCCATTTGACACGTTTGTGAGCTGTCACAGATTAGGGCAATATCATCAGCATACTCCAAGTCAAGAAGTCGTTCTCCTGGAAGCAGATCCACACCTTCTAAGTCGTGTCCTGTGAACGCGATTTCCATGACTTCGTCAACAGCGAAGTTGAAGAGGAAAGGTGACAGCGGGCATCCTTGTCTCACGCCGCTGGAGATATTAAAGGGCGACGACAACTTGCCGTAAGCCCTCACTCTGCCCGAGCTACGAGCGTATAATGCTCGGATAATATTCACATATTTCTCAGGTACACCTTTCCTGAGTAGACAGTCCCAAAGTGCATGTCTATCCACCGAATCGAATGCACCTTTGATATCGAGGAACACGACAACGGTGGGCCGCCAATATATGTGACGGTGCTCCAACAACTGACGCAAGGTGAAGATGTGGTCAATGCAGCTACGACCTCGACGAAATCCAGCTTGCTCTTCACGAATCTGGCTTTCACGGGTGCCAGTCAGTCTGTGAAGGATGACAGAGGCAAGCAATTTGGAGGCGATAAAAATCAGACTGATTCCTCTATGGCTGCCGCATTCCGATCGTGAGCCTCCTTTGAAAATTGGGACTATGATGGAGCGGCTCCAATCGGTTGGGACAGTTTACTGCTCCCACAGTCTCACTAGTAACTCGTGTAAATCATCCACAAGAGCAGGTCCCCCGAATTTGAAAAGGGCTGGAGGAAGGTCATCAGGTCCCGCGGCTTTATTTAACTTCAACAGTTTAATCTCATGTTCGACTTCTGAGCGAGAGGGTGGATCCAAAGGAACAGCCCACGGAGCAGGGCGATCACTGGTCGGCGAGAAATCTAACAATTCCGACCGATTAAATTGCCTTTCAAAGTGCTCAGCCCAACGTTCCAGGCGTTTTGATAAATTGTGGATGGGCTGTCCACTCTCGTCACGTATAGTTTCACTAACACCAGGTCTCCTGCTGCCCGTTTCCCGTATAAGACGGAATAACTTACGATGGTTACCAAGGGCAGGGGCCATTTCCATCTCTGACGCACGATGAGACCACCAGGATTCGCGGTCTCTCTTCAGGCTAGCACGGAGTTTTGCCCGGAGCTCTTTGCGAGTTTCATTGTGTTCGCTTCCAGCCGGAATATGCCGGCGAGCATCTATAAGTTCCAAAGACTGTGAAGAGACCCAATGTTCATGTTGGCGGTTAGACATACCACATGAGGATTTGCCTGCTGCTAGTAAGGCCTGTTGCATATGAGACCAGTGAGCTTCAATTGCATCCAGTGAGCGTTTATCCAACTCGGATGACAGCGTAATTTGATAGGCGTTCAGAACAGCTGAATTCACCAGTCTGCCGGTGTCAATGCGCTCACATCGTCGCGGGCGTCCGCCAAAGCGCATCCGCAGGTCAGCACATACAAGTGCATGATCGGTGTCCACACCTGTGCTCCAAATCGAGCGACAGTTTTGGACGCAGCCTCTCCAGCGGTAACTGATAGCAATGTGATCGATTTGCGTCCATAGCTGGTTCGAGGCTGGTGGGCGCCAAGTCACCCTCCGGCGGGTGCTGTGTCGGAAATTAGTGCTCGCAAGAGATAAGCGAGCATCCTCACACAAATGAAGTAACCGCTCACCGTTATCATTACGGGAGCCTATACCATGTTGGCCGCCCAGATGCAGCTCATCTGCGGATAATTTTCCAACTTGAGCGTTCAGATCCCCAGCCAGCACTACAGTGTCCGAGCTTCTTCTGTGGCGAAGGAGTTCGTTCAGTTGGTGATAGAAGTCGTCTTTTACCGAGTCATCGCTACAGTTTGTCGGTGCATAGGCAGCGATAACGAATAGACACCTGTTAGTCCCGCGCGACTTCGAAGTTTTGAACGAGCCAGCCAATCGGACCGCACACATCCGGCTACTGATTGGAATCCAATCAACTAGAGCAGTTTCAGCCCGGGGACTCAGGGCAATACCAACACCGGCTTGGCCGGTGCTCGAAGCTGCATCGTCACCGGATAGGCGCAATGAGAAAGTGCTGCTAGTGTCACCTGAAGGGGATCGCAGAGTGAGTACAGAGCTCGAGTCTTGCAGGCGAGTCTCTGATAAGCAGCAGATATCGATCGAGAGGGTCTCCAATGTTCGGGCAAGTGCTGCCTGTTGACCAATCTGAAGCAATGTGCGAACATTGAGGCATGCCAGTCTGAAGGAGGATCGAGGGCTCCAAATGGAAGCCGATGAACTGGAATGGGCCGCTTGCTTGGACATGGGCCTGTTGACAGTGCAGGAATGACGCTCTGCGTTCACCTGTGAGTTGAAACTAAAAGACAAGCGACTATTGAAGCAAGGTGGGGAGGGCCGAGAATTGGGGGGTTGAAAACAGGGGGGATAAAAGTAAAGCTGGAACGGGACGATAAGGGTGAAAAAGCGCAAGAAGGGGAATAAGAAGATGGGTAGGCCTGAGCAGTAGCATCCAAACCCCTATCCACCCTGCTCGATGCAGCAGATAGGGCACCGTTGATTATCCTCTGCGGTGGCCAGAGCATCAGAAATTTGTTTGGGGAAGGATTCATTGTATTGCGTGGGCAGGATACTGTCAGGTTGCCCAGGCCTAGACAGGAGAACGATTAGGGTTCTCAACCAAAGCCTTTGGTTCAAAAACCTGGCCGCAAGGCAGCGGGTTTGGCACTGGACTACAAGGAGTCCGTTTTAAGGAATAAGGAGCCATCCTCATTCCAACCCCCAACCTGGAGGACCAGGAGGCTGAGTTTGTCTGGCCTCTAACCATTGACCAATCTGGTATGAGTGGCTCTGAAGGCGCAAAAGCACCACCCAGTATAGCTCAATGGATCACTGAGGCACACAAACCATCGCACCACGGTAAGGTCCAGCCTCATTGCCCTGAGACCTCGGGCTGAAGCTGCTCTGGTTGATTGGATTCCAATCAGTAGCCGGCTGTGTGCGATCCGATTGGCTGGCTTGTTTAAAGCTTCGAAGTCGCGCGGGAATATTAGGTATTTATTCATCATCGCTGCCTCTGCTCCCACAAACTCTAGCGATAATTCGGTACAAAATGACTTCTACCGTCAACTGACCCAGCTACTTTGCCACAGAATAAGCACGGACACTGTTGTGTATACTGGGGATCTGTACGCTCGAGTCGAAAAATTATCCACTGATGAACTACAACTGGGCGGCAAACACGGTTTAGGCTCCCATAATGACAACGGTGAGCGGTTACTTCCTTTGTGTGAAGATGCCTGCTTATTTCCTGCGAGCACTAAATTCCGACAGCACGCGCCGGAGCGTAACATGGCGCCCACCAGCCTTGGACGCAAATCGATCACATTGCGATCGGTTACCGCTGGAGAGGCTTCATCCAAAACTGTCGCTCGATTTGGAGCACAGGTGTGGACACCAGTCATGCACTTGTATGTGCTGACATGTGGATGCGTTTTGGCGGACGCCCACGACGACGTGTGTGCATTGACACCAGCCAACTGACAAAACCAGCTGTTCTGAATGCGTATCGAAATGCGCTGACATGCGAGTTGAGTAAGCCCTCGCTGGAGAGAATTGAAAGTCACTGGTCGAATGTTCACCAGATCTTACTAGCATCAGGCAAATCCTTATGTGGTGAGTCTAATAGCCAACATGGACATTGGGTCTCTTCGCGGTCTCTGGAACTTATCGATGCTCGCCGGCATATCCCGGATGGAAACGAGCACGATGAAAGTTGCAAAGAGCTCCGGATAAAACTTCCTGCTAACCTAAAGAGAGACCGCGAATCTTGGTGGTCTCTTGCGTCAGACATGAAAGTGGTCGCTGCCCTTGGTAACCATCGTAAGTTAGTTCGTCTGATACGGGAAACGGGCAGCAGGAGACCTGATGTTAGTGAAACTATACGTGAGGAGAGTGGACAGCCTAGCCACAATTTGTCAAAATGTTTGGCGCATTGGGCTGAGCATTTTGAAAAGCAGTTTAATCGGCTAGAACTGTTCGATTCCTCGCCGGCCAGTGATTGCGCTGCTCCGTGGGCAGTCCCTTTGGATTCGCCCTCTTGTTGAGAAGTCGAAAGTGAGATCGGACTGTTGAAATTGAACAAAGCCGCGGGACCAGATGATCTTCATCCAGCCTTCTTCAAATTCGGCGGCTATGCTCTTGTTGATGATTTACACAAATTACTAATGAAACTGTGGGAGCAAGAAATTGTCCCGACCGATTAGAGCCGCTCCGTTATTGTTCCGATCTTCTGAAAAGGCTCGCGTTCGGAATGCGGCAACCATAGAGGAATCAGTCTGATCCTCATCACCTCCAAAGTACTTGCCTCCGTAATCCGTCACAGACTGACTGACGCTCGTGAAAGCCAGATTTGTGAGAAGCAAGCCGGGTTTCGTCAGGGTCGTGGCTGCGTCGGCAACATCTTCAACCGTTAGAGCACCTTCATACATATTGGTGGCCCACCGTTGTCGTGTTCCTCGACATAAAAGTGCCTTCGATTCGGTTGATCGATGTGCCCTTTGCGACTGTATGCTCAGGAAGGGTGTGCCAGAGAAATACGTAAATATTGTGCGTGCGTTATACGCGCTTCGCACGGACAGAGTGAGGGCTTACGGCAAGCTGTCGCCGCCCTTCAGTATCTGCAGCGGTGCGAGACAAAGATGCCTGATGTCACCTTTCCTCTTCAACTTCACTATTGACGAAGTCATGGAGATTGCATTCACAGGACACGACTTAGGTATGGAGCTACTCTCAGGAGAACGACTTCTTGACTTTGAGTATGCAGACGATGTTGCCCTCATCTGTGACAGCTCCCAGACGTGCTAAGCCGCACTGGACAGATTAGCACTGGCTGTCAGCCGCTTCGGGCTTTGCTTTGCACCATCGAAGTGCAAAGCTTTCCTCCAAGATTGGTAGGGATCACCTCTTGCGCTGACTCTTGGTGGGGATCAGCTATAAGTCGTCAGAAATCCAACTACCTGTGAAGTTGTATCTGGGCCATTGAGATCGAAGATGGGATCACGAACCGTATATCAAAATCTCGAAGTGCTTTTGCTAGCCTTCACCACCTATGGCGCCGGCGCGACATCACTCGTCCTGAAGGGTAGAGTGTACAATGCAGCGGTACGTTCGACCTCACTGTACGGTTGCGAAACCTGGCCCCTAAGATCGGCGGACATAAAGAAGCTAGTTACGTTCGACCATCGGCGCCTTTGCAGTTTGGCTCACGTCTGGTGGGAACTTGTGTGAGCAATGAGCATGTTCGACGTCTTTTTTACGGCACAAGATAAGAAAATGAACCACTCAGCACCGTTACTTCACGCAACTGGCTCCGATGGCTCGGCCACGTGCTACGCATGCCATCCCACTGGCTCCCGCGATGTGCGTTGTTTGCTCGGCGGGGTGTGGATGGAAGAATAGGAGAGGTGGCCAAGCGATGACTTGGTCGAGAGGAATGAAGGCCGTCACTTCGAAGCTGGCCGCGGTTGGAACATCACGGCTCCCTGGTTGGGGTCCAAAAGACGATAAGCACGTTTGGCTGGATATACTTGATGACATGCTAGGAGCCGACGTCATTTGGGTCCCTGCTGTGAGATTCTTTGTCACTCCCCATCCCTTTTAGCCTCTCCAACCACGATATCATTTCGTAGCCTAATATAATTTTACGTAATATTTTTTGTTGCCTAGTAGCCGGCTGGTAGCTCAGCTGGCATGTAACTGTGCCATCTATTTTCTTTTATGTATTGCAGCACAGTAGCTGAGATGTTTTACACCTCTAGCTAACGTGTGTAATGATGATAACGATGTGATATGGTATTTATGTTGTGTTTCCGCTGACAGTATGGATAACCGGTGCAGCCATCATCATCATTATACACGTTAGCTAGAGTGGGAAACACCTCAGCTGCTGTGCCGCAATACATAAAGGAAAAGGAAACTAAATACAACAGTTGCATGCCAGCTGAAGTACCAGCAACGGATGGGCATCGTTCCGGTAGGCTACCAGCCGGCTACTAAGCAACAAGAAAAATTATTATGTAAAATTATATTGCGCTTCGAAATGAGATCGTGGTTGGAGAGGGAGGTCAAAATAAATGGGGAGGGACAAAGAAACACATCAGGAACGCCACTGAGGTCGGCTCCTTGCCATGTCAGCAAGTATATCTAGCCAAACGTGTTTATCGTCTTTTGGACCCCAACCAGGGAGCCGTGACGCTCCAACTGAGGCCAGCTCCGAAGTGAAGGCCTTCATTCCTGTGGACCAAGTCATCGCTTGGCCTTGCCCTCTTCTTCCATCCACACCCCCGGTGAGCGAACAACGCACGTCGCAGAAGTCGGTGGGTTGGCATGCGCAACACGTCGCCGAGTCATCGGAGCCTGGTCGTGAAATGACGGTGCTGAGCGGTTCATTTCCTATGCCGTAAACAAGGCGTCGAACACGCTCGTTACTCACCAGATGTAAGCTAAATTGCGAAGGCACCGGGGAAGGGGGGAGAAGGGTAAGTTTGGTAAAATTCGACGACGACTGACTCGAGAGCTCTGTCGCATTAACAGTGCATTGGGGACGGTGAAGGCGAAGCAGATGGAATGCTACGCCGAACCCTGCCAAACAAAGAATTCTTTGCTTCCTTGAGGGCCTTGTATGGACCGAGGTCGGAGCCGCTGAGGACGCTGTTCGATGGTAGCTCAGGCGATACCTGCACACAGACTAGACATGATGCAGATTTGGAAAAAGCACTTTGCCTTTCTCTTGAACAACCGTTCAGAGTTCGACTGGCCTACATGGAACGGCCTCAAGCAGCACGAGGTGAAGATGAATCTGGTGGGCATGCCGACACTGGATGAGACGCAGAGAGTACTTGCTTAGCTGCGAAATGGCAAATGTGCTGGTGCCGACGGGATCCCGCCTGAAGTATTGAAACACAGTGCACCTGCTTTGGTGACTGCGCTGCACCACTTGGTGCGTGTGTGTTACAGGAGAAGTGCAGAGAACGACACCAGCCGTTGTATTCGCTTTTCGTTGATTTCACCAAGCCACGATGCATTGTGGCTGGTGTTGGGTAAGTTTGGTTGTCCGAGTAAGTTTGTGAGTTGCATTGAATGTCTGCACAGTGGTATGCGGGCGAGGGTGCAGCTGAGTGAACAGACGTCCGATGACTTTGCAGTTATCTCTGTTGTAAAACAAGACTGTGTCTTAGCTCCTGCCCTGTTTAATATTTATCTTCATGCTATGATGTATTGTGCTTTTAATGCCGCTTGTGCTTACGGTGTTTGTGTGGAGCACCGTATTGATGGTGGGTTGCTGAACATCCGTCGTTTCGATGCGAGAACTCTAGTCTGTGAGACAACTATCCGTATACTGCTGTTTGCTGACGACTGTGCGTTGTTTTCACACAGCGCGGATGAGTTGCAGCACATGACTAGTGCTCTGGCTTTGACAGTAGCCAAATTCGGCCTCACCATCAACACAAGCAAAACTGTCTGTCTCTTTCAGCCTTCACCGGAAGTGCAATCTGCAGTTGTGCCGCGAATCAGCATTGATAATGAAGTGTTGGAAACCACCTCCCGCTTCTGCTGCCTTGGAAGTGTGGTGTCGACTGATCAGCAGCTACACAGTGAACTGCGTATCCGCTTGTCGAAAGCAACGGCGGCAACGAGACTGGACCTTAACGTGGTGCGACGGTTTGCGTACCTCATTGACCCATTAAGCTATACTGGGTGATTCCTCCGAGCATCTTGAGAGCTACTCCTACCAGGTTGGTCAATGGTGAGAGGTCAGACAAACTCAGTCTCCTGGTCCTCCAGGTTGGGGGTTTGAAATGGGATGGCGTCCATTTCTGTAGAACTAAATCACTGCCATCCCGCTGCCTTGCGGACAGGCTTTTGAGCCAAAGGCTTTGGATGAGGACCCTAATCGTTCTCCTGTCTAGGTCTGTGCGCGCTGGCAGTATCCCAGCCCACATACAACCATGACATTTTCTTCAAACATAAACTTCATCCTGCATCGGCCGTCGCGCAGATTATCAAGGGTCGCCTTATCTGCTGCATACAGCAGGGCGGATAAGCGAAAGCATGCTACTGCTGGCGCCTCCCTTCTTTCTTTTCCACCTTTTCTCTTACTCCCATCCCGGCCCCCCTTACCAACCTTCCTTCTATAATTCCCAGCTTAATTGACAGCAACCGAAGTGCTACTGGAGTAGAACCATCTGCAGCCACCATCCCACAGCACCTATCGGACGCCTATCGGCAAAAGTCCCTTATAAGACCACGCTGTCCCGTTTCCATGGCGACCTTCAACGTCCGCACTCTAAGACGAACAGGTCAGCAGGCTGCACTGGCACGCACCTTGGACACACTGGGTGTTGATGTGTGTTGTGTGTCCGAAACTAGGATTAATGACCCTAACGGGGTTATTGAATTGACTGCACCCGGCTTATCCTCTCGTTATTGGTTGCACGCATCCGGAGACGCCGATGCGGCACTCACGGGTCAAGCTGGTGTAGGTATCATTCTCAGCTCCAAGGTTGAGTCATCGTTGGTTGATTGGATTCCGGTGAACAGTCGTTTATGTGCAGCCCGTTTGACGACATCAGCTAAGGTGAATTCGCGAAGTAAAACAAGACGCTGTTTGTTTGTGATTTCTGCTTATGCTCCCACCGACTGCAGTTCTAATGCAGTCAAGGACGCTTTCTATCACGAACTGAACACGCTACTACGCAGTGCTACTAGTTCAGATATTATAGTACTTGCAGGGGATATGAACGCACAAGTAGGGCGTCTGAGCTCTTCAGAAGCTCAGCTGGGTGGTAAGTATGGACTTAACTCCGAACGGACTGACAACGGTGAGCGTCTGCTGCGACTGTGTGCGGAGCACCAGTTGTTTCTTACTAGCACTGCTTTTAGACACAGTGGGCGCCGAAGTGCCACTTGGCGTCCACCTGTAGCTGGTCAGCGATGGACCCAAATTGACCACATAGCCATAAGTTACAGGTGGCGTGGTTCCATTCTGGATTGTCGCTCGTGCTGGAGTACCTGTGTCGACTCTGACCATGCCTTGGTGCGCTGTCGTTTCTCCATGAACTTTACCGGAAGGCGCACAAAGCGTCTCCCCCGATTGGCAACGGAGAAATTGTCCCAGCCCTCTGTCAGGCAAGCCTATCAAGAAGCACTGCATAGCGAACTCTCGCTGTCTTGTCCTAATGATACTGAACTTCAGTGGAATAGGTTCTCGGCCACTATGCACGACGCAGGAGCATCTGCTTGTGGCACTATCAGTCGTAATCGCACCAGTCACTGGATATCCGACAGGTCGGTGAACCTTTTGGATGTGCGTAGGTGAGTACTAGGGGGTGATGATCATGCTAGCTCCCTAGAACAACAGATAGCACTGAATAAGTTACGTTGGCTCGGGCACGTGCTACGCATGCCTGGTCACCGCTTACCTAGGAGGGCCTTGTTTAGTCTGGCAGGTGTATGATGGCGCAAGGCTCGAGGTGGACAGAAGTTGACTTGGCAGCGGGAAATGAAGTCACTGACGACCAAACTGGGTACCGTTGGTCCGTCTCGCCTTCCGGGTTGGAGTCCACGTGACTCACCTTGTGCTTGGCTCGAGACTTTACAGGACATGGCTCGCAACCGACACCAGTGGCGCGTCTGCTGCCGTCTCCTAATCGGATTGTCTGTTTACAGTGTGTTTGGTGCTGAGTTATCTGCGGGGTAATGGCTGATTATGACGCGTGGCAGTGAAAGCCGCAAGGAAGCTGTCTCGCCGATGCCGCCTTATCTTTGCATGATAGCCAGCTGTTTGTGACGGTATGTTGTTAACACAAGGTGTAGGCGCCTTGACCCAGAATGTTTGCTTATTGCATTAAGGTTTTCAGGTAAGTCCCCCTTCTCTCCCTCTTATTCTTTATTTCACAGGTCCTCGTGGTTGTATGGCAGCGAAGCATCAGTTCAAATGACTGATGTACTGCTGTTGATGATGATGATGATGAGCAACGGCGGCATTCGGGAAGCTTGAGTACCGACTGTGGAACAACCATCAGCTTGCCGTTGGCACGAAACCGATGGTGTACTAATCCATGCTGCTGTCCGTTCTATACAGCAGCGCAACGTGGACGATGTACCGGCGGGATGTGCGATATCTCGAGCGGTTCCATCGACAGTGTCTGCGACGGATTCTGCGCCGAAGTAAAATGTATGCAGTGAACTGCATACTTTCGCTGAGACACCTGAGGTGGGAAGCGGCATGTAGGAAACTGAAGCTTCGTTACCAGGACATGATCAAAGTGAACCTCTCACGTTCTAATCTTGATTGCAGGTCATGGGTATCGATGACGTTTGATCGGTGTGTATGGCGCGACCTGATCACGAAGGCCGTTGCCGAAATGCAAGAGAAATCCCTCGTGCATGCAGAGAAGAAACTGCGATTGCGGAATCGACACGCCGACATCGAGTGCATTGTGCTGTAGCACATGCGGTCGCGAGTGCCTGAGTCAGACAGGTCTAGTGAGCCATGAGCGAGGCCAACACCGAAACGACGACGAGTCGTGCAGAGAACGTAAACAGAAACAGCGCAGCGTTTGTAGGTACGCTACATTCGATTTACTAACCTTGTGCTTGCATGCTGCGTCTCTTTATTTCAGGTGGTGGGTTTGCTATATTGTCCTCATGCTTTTTTATCTCATATTAATGTCTACCTGAACTATCTTCTATAAACTTGCACACGTCGCTTAAACTATTTGTAGTTAACTTCGATAACATTTTCGCGTTTGTGGCATTTCCTTAAAATACATTTTCTGACGTCTTGAACTTATCGCAGATTTATTCGTAACCAACTTATTTCATGTGCTCATTTAGTGAAGAGTTATGTCACCGTATCTGTATTATTCGCTTTATTTTATTTCATATCGTCCTTTCAAGTGATTGGCTATTACTTGTTATCCCCGGTGTGGCTGCGCTTGATGTGCATGTTGACAAGGTGCCTACTTATCTATTACGCACTACCTCATCCATACTGGCTCCAGGAGACAGTTGGTCGTTGCTGGAGGGGACCGGATGCACGGTCCTCGTGGCCATGTTAGGCTCGAATAGTAGTTCCATGCACTCATTGTGGAGCGGACTACGGTCCAGCCACCGCAATGTGTGCGGTTGGTTCCCCAAATACAGCGTGCTTGTGTTTGCCTGTGTAGGAGAGTGGACCGGCTCCCTTGTTGAAAGTTGGCTCCCAGTTACATGCTTCCTGGTCTTATTCTTTCGGGTTTACACTGGATATGGGGTGTGGTTGGAGCTGTGGGTGGTGCAGCGCAAGCAACCCATGGTCCCTCTGTAAGCGCAGGCGTCTTGTGGCTGTCCCCGTGGAGGCCGCGGTGACAGGCAAATCCGGAAACGGATGCCTCGAACCATATAGATTTGACAATGCCCACTTTCCAAGCCGACGGGAGACACCAAGCTTCAAAGGAACGACGAAAAACCTGACAGATGGCTGTGGCGCTGTACTCGGCAACATTTCTAAGGAGCAAAGGGTGCAACCCATCCGGGCTTGGTGACGAATGCAGATCTGAATCATGGAGAAGTTTAACCACAGAATTGATGGTAATGTCTAATTGATCCAACATATAAAGAAAACTGGACACAGTGTTGTCTCTAGAGGGAGTTTCTTTCGCGAAGACTGGCTTTCTCAGTGTCTCCATAAAGTAAATTTCGATGCTCACAGGAACACAAGGTAGGGATGCCACTGCCATCCCTGGTGCTTCTCTCAGATGAGAAAAAAACATTTTGGGTGTCGTCCTGGAGTGTTCTGCTAATGATTGTTCATATTGTTGGCGTTTCTGACTTTGCAACATGACACAACTATTTCTGATAGTCTTCTGGGAAGTGTAATCAGACTCTGTTTGAGGTTGCATGAAACGATCCCGCACAGCGTCTTCTGTTCATCAGGGATCTCAGTTCACTGTCAATCCAAGATGGACCCCTCTTGAAGAACTTTCTGCGGGAGAAACGAACGACGTGCTCAATTAGGGACCTCATTTTGGCGAGAACTAGATTCCATGCATCGTCAAAATGAATGGGATCAGGAACACCCTAGTCCATTGCGCTTGCGGCTGTTCTCAGACGGAATGGATCCGCATTCCAAAATTTCCTACGGCAACCACCCTGGCTATGGAACGTGAAGCGACCTGCCCATTGGAATGAAACGACACAATGATCGCTTTTTCCGATGGGTCGAAGAACTGTTAGATTCGTGACATCTGACTGAGCTGGGGGGGGGGAGCACAAGGTCCAGAATCTTCGCATCTGATCGGCAACAATGCGACTTAGCATGGTGACGGGCTGAAACAAATTACATCCGATAGCGGTCTCATCGAAGGAATCAGATGGACGACCACAAAGAAGTAAGTCTCAATCAATATAAGGGGCATTAAAATTCCTCACAATAAGACTGTCCTTTCCTGCACCGTGTTTCCTGATCGAATCGAGCAAGTGAGCTCCGGATCCCGATGGCGCTGTGTAACCGACACCGATCGTGAAGGACCTGCATCCATCATGAACACGGCACCAAAGAGCATCAAAATCACCATCGTCATCAGTAGTAGCTGCAGTCAAATGGATCTTGAGTTCGGCCTTCCAATCAAGTATGACGTCGCTACCGGGCCTACCTCCAAGGCGGTCGGTTCGACAGAGACTATCCGGGGATAGCAAATTCTAAATCTATGATGTCCGCAAACAACCAAGTTTCGGTAAAGGCCATCAGACCTGGGCGAGTCTCTGAAGCAAGCATTTGAATCTCATCAAGTTTATCTCTCAGACTCCGTACATTGGCAGTCCGTCCTCATGTTCTGCTGTCCTGGGTTAACAAGTGTTGGCCTCCAACGGGTTCTCGGGGTTCTCCGGATTGCGTGAAAATCCACGATGTGGAGGTCTGTCTCACCATTCACTCGGTGGAACCGGAGCTCATCAACGTATGTTTTCATTTCAATCCGGTCTTCCGGAGATAAATCTCTCAGGAGGTAAAAAAGCTCACCTATCAAACATGGGGTTCGCCGGAGGATGCTTCGGCATTCCTCTTCGCTTTGGCATATAATCTTGTGGGGGCGTACCTTAGAAGGATCCTTTTGCTTCCTGCCCAGGAGGAAGGCAAATATAATGTTTATCCCCAATTCATTATAGAATAAAATAGAAATCATCCGCTCAAGGAACCCTTTGCCATCCAGCGTCCTTTCTGCAGTGGTGTCTGGTGTATTCTGGCGCGTTCACATTGATAAGACATCATTCATGAGCGGCTGGTAGAGCGCGACCAGAGATCTGCGGCTGTGAGGACGCACTGTCCTTGATCCACTTTTCCAACTTGTTGATTCTGTCGAGAACATATTTCATTTGGCACTGTGAGGCAGTAGTCTTGACTTTGGACTTAGACTTCGCGTGAACATTACACATAGTTGGGCTCCGACCAGTTGCTACATTGGCAGTTTTTCTCTCCACGACTGCATATGTCTCAGTCGTGGGCTCACTGGGCAAGGCATGTGTCAAAGACTCTGACTAGGAAGCAGATGGGACTCGGCTTCGTTTACCCGTGACGGTAACTGAGCCGGAAATAGGTATGAACGCATAGTGTGAGGAGAGTCCAAGGCAGTGGAAGCCCCAAACTTCGTCGGAGTGTCAGTCCAGCGTGAAGGCGTCAACTGTTTAATGAAGTACGGCAGTGGCTACAGGAAACAGTGATAGCCGAAGTAGTGTATCGTTGCAGAGACTCATATCCTTCAGGACAAATGTCGCAGCAGGCAATATGCACTCAGCACTGTAAGCCTTCGAACGACAGGCTACACCTTTACTGCAGTGCAGGCATTTGGACATCATAGCTAATCTTAGATAAAGGTTTCTAGAGACAATGAGAGTCAGCACGTACTACCCGGATAGCTCTGCCATCTCCCTCACAAGATCCGAGAACTCAGAAAGCACGTTGCTATCCGAAGTTGGACAGGGTGTGAGGATTAGGTCTCCTCGAAGCTTTCGGTAGTGCATTAATAGTATACCCAAAGTAAGTAGGCGTTCCGGGTACGTCTGTCTGCGCGAACCCTAAACCAGCCTGGTACCCATTCACAAAACGCTCTTCAGCTCCATTTTCTCCTGGAAGAGGCAGGGCGAACAAACTTGGACGCAGTATTTTAGATGGAGCGAACGAAGACGCTGTTATAGCGCGGAAGAAACCTCAAATTAACCACAACATCCGCAGCGCTTTGCTAACCGTCTAGTTATTTACGGAATGCAGAGTGGAACAGTGGACGACGCCTAGATCAACCTTCTTGGTCACATAACTCGTGGAGGATTCAGCCGCTCCGATACGCAGCACTGAACGACGGGTATTAAATCCCTGTGAAGCTGCTGGGGTGAATAGTGTTCATCCCAAACTGTTGTACGAGTCGGCTGATGAACTTTGCCCTCCGATTACACATCTGTCTGAGAAGTCTACGCAGCTGCTCTCTATCCACCGACTGGATGGAGGCTATTTTTAAGAAAGGTGGCAAACACCTCCCTGAAAAGTATGGATCGGTCAGTTTGACGAGCATGCTAGTCAAGCTGTTGGAAAATCATCAGCAACAGTACATCAGCTGTTTGAACATGCTTCGCTGCCATACAACCATAGCGAACTACGGAACGAAGAATAATAAGAGGGAGAGAAAGGGGACTTACCGGAAAACGTAAACGCTCTTAAACAAACATTCAGGGTCAAGGCACCTACACCTTTTCAAAACATCCTATCACGAACAGCTGACTGTCGTGCAAAGATAAGGAGACACCAGCGAGACAGCTTCCTTGAGGTTTTCACTGCCCGCGTCATAATTAGCCATTACCTCCCAGATAATTCAGCACCAAACACACTTTAAGCAGTCAGTTCGACTTGGAGACGGCGGCAGACGCGCCACTGCTGCCGACTGCGAGCCATGTCCCGCGAAGTCTCCAACCAAGCATAAGGCAGGTCACGTAGACTCCAGGTTCGAAGGCGAGACGGGCCGGCGGCACCAACTTTGGTCGTCATTGACTTCATTTCCCGCTGCCAACTCAACTTTTGACCACCTCGAGCCTTGCGCCACTCCTACATCTAACAAACAAAACAGGGCACTCGGTAAGCGGCGACTGGGCATGTAGTATGTGCCCAAACCAACACAACTTATTCAGTGCTATCTGTTGTTCTAAGGAACGAGTTTGAGAACCCTTGCCTAACACGCCTACGCACATCATCGTTGCGGACACGCGGGTGCCACTCGACACCAGCGATGATCAAGGGCTTGGTGCCTTATATCTTCAGAGCGAAGGGGCTGTCTCATTCCTATAGAGTACGACGGCCCTCACTGTAGCCCTTGTAAACACGGCCTTTCAAACGTAGGGCACCCGTTTCTGTCGGCAAAGATGTCTCAGATTCAAAAAGGCAGTTCTGGCTTTCGCAATACATGAACTGAGCTCAGTAGTTATACCCCCATCGTTGCTAATACAGCTGCCAAGGTGAGTGAAGTGATCAACTGTCCCGAGTTCCTCACTATATAGGGTCAAGGGATCATCAAGTGGCTTGTTGCCCTGCAGCAACACTGCATACCAAATAGTGGGTCCACTGTTGAGAGACTATTCATGGTAATTGCGTCGCTCAACTCGTTACACAGCAAGACGATATCATTCGCATAATCAAGATCAACTAGCCTTTAACCAAGTAGCACCTCAACGCCTGCATCGGTAGGTTCCGCAAGGAGACACACCATGACAGAGTCCACGACGAAACTGAACAGAAATGGGGAAATCGGACAACCTTGACGACTTGTTATCAGAATGATATCCGACAGGTCACCGTAGACCCTGACACAGCATGCAATGTTCGAGTACAGAGCACGGAACATGTTCACATATTTCATGGGAACACATTTTCGCGCAGATATTTCGAACAATGCGTCGATCGACTATCATCGAACACACTTAAAATCTAGGAACACAGCTATTGTTGGTCTACAGTATGCGTAGCGCCTGCCGCAAAGTGAATATGTGATCTGTACAGCCCCATCCTGGGCGAAAACCTGCTTTCATCTGCCCAATCCGGGATTCCCGTTTCGCAGTGAGGCGAGGAACGAGGATTGAGGCCAGTACTTTTGTCACAACTGGCGTTAGGCTAATACCCTTGTGGTTAGCACATTCGGTGCGCCTGCTCTTCTTGGATATTGCCATTACAATCGATTCATTCCAGTTAGCCGGAACGGTTTCCTCCTTCCATACATATTCGATCAGAGAGGTCAGTGCTTTGCAGAGAACCTTACCTTCATTCTTAAATAGGCAGATGGGAGGGAATCCGGGAAGCACGAAAACTATTGAGAGTTGCGATCACATTTCGGAACTCAGCCGCCGATGGAAGCTCTAGACTAACCGTCTATGGCATATCCTGCATCACCTGAGTAGAAAGACGTCCGGGAGCAAGGGGCCAGCTGAACTGATCTTGAAAGTGTTCCGCCCAACAAGCCATACGGCGCTCGTTCTTGTGAACCAGAGCATCCATGATGTCTCAGATTGTCTCACTGACGCTTGGTTTCCTGGGATCACTGGTACGGATCAGCTGGATGAGTTTGCGATAGTTCCCCACCGCTCCCGCCTCCTCCATTTTTAAAGCCGACTTGTCCACCAGGCCCCTTGTCAACGCGCAGGTTCCGCTTTAGTTCGCATTTAATAATCCGTCTGGTCACATTATGTTCAGAGCCAGCCGGGAGGTTTCTTCTGAATTCCAAAAGGTTCACCCACCTTGGATATCCAGTTCCACAAGCAGACGCTCCTGCATCGTGCATGGCGGCCGAGATCCTATTCCACTTAACCTCCGTGTCATTAGGACAAGGGAGCGAATATTAGGTACGCGGTGCAGCTTGGTAGAGTTGTCCGACCGTGGCCAATCGGTGGAGACTTTTGGTGCGCCTCCCGGTAAAGTTCATGGAAAAGCGATATCGTACTAAGGCATCATCAGAGTCGACACGAGTACTCCAGAACGAGCGACAATCCAGAATGGAACGACGCCACATGTAACTTGTGCAATGTTATCAATATGGTTCCATCGCTGGCCAGCTACAGGAGGACGCCGAGTGGCACTTGGGCGCCCAGTTTGTCTGAAATCAGTGCTACGAAGAAACGGCTAGTACTCCGCACACAGTTGCAACAGAAGCTCGCCGTTGTCCGTCCGTTTGGAGTTAAACTCACATTTGCTACCTATCTCAGTTTTTGAAGAGCCCTGGCGACCTACTTGTGCATTCATATCCCCTACAAGTATTATGATACCTGAACCGGTAACACTGCGTAGTAGCATGCTCGGTTCGTGGTAGAATGTGTCCTCGACAGAATCAGAACTACAGTCAGTGAGAACGTAAGCTAAAACCACAACCAAACAGCGTCTTGTACTACTTTATGAATCAACCTTAGTCGATGTCGTCAAACGGGCTACACACAAGCGACTGTTCAGGGGGATCCAATCAACCACAGCTGACAGCCTTGGAGCCGAGTACGATACCTACCGCAGCTTGACCAGAGGCTGCCGCATCAGTGTCTCCGGATGCATGCAGTCAATAGCGAGAGGACAAGCCGGGCGCAGTTAATTCAACAACTCCATGACGGTCATTGATTCTAGTTTCTGATATGCAACACACATCAATACCCAGTGGATGCGTGCGCGCGATTGCAGCCTGTTGGCCTATTCGTCTTAGAGTATGAACGTTTGACGCTGCCAGGGAAACGGGACAGCGTGGTTTGATAAAAGACTGTTGCCGATAGGCGTTCTGTGAGTGGTGCGGAAACCTATCTGCAGATGCTTCAAGTCCAGGGGCATTACGGCTGCTGTCGATTAAGCTGGGAACTATTGAAGGAAGCTTAGTAATGGGGTTGGGAGGACAGTAAGAGCGACAGATGGAAAAGAAGCGAGGAGGCGCCAGCAGTAGCATGCTTTCGCTTATCCGTCAAGCTGTATGCAGCATATAAGGCGACCCTTGCTGAGCTGCGCGATCACCGATGCAGGATGTAGTTAACATTTGAGGAAATTGTCGTGGTTGTATATGGGCGCCCAAACCCAGACAGGAGAATAATTAGAGTCCTCAACCAAAGCGTTTGGCTCAAGAGCAGTGATTTCGTCGTACAGAACTGGATGGCATCCCATTTCAACCCCCTAACCTGGAGGACAAGGAGATTGAGATTGTCTGACCCCTAACCATTGACCAACCTAATAGAAGCAGCTCTTAGGGCGCACGAGAGCACCACCCACTATACCTCAATGGTTCAAAGAGGTACGCAAACCGTCGCACCACGTTAAGGTCAAGTCTCGTTGCTGTTGGAAAACCTTGTGTAGGACGCCCTCGAACAACATTTAAAAGCGTTTGGTCTGCTCAGACTTTCTTAACACGGATTTCGTAAGGGTTGTTGTGTTTCCGCTGATAGTACGGATAACCGATGTAGCCCCTCTGGTCACGGTACAGCTACCTTCCAAATCAGAAGACAAAGGCCTCTGGCGGAACTTGTATGGAGCACTCGGGAGACAGGAATGCACTGGCATAATATGTGGTCGAAATTAATAGTTCTTGAGAGAAAGACGTAAGTGAAACTTCCTGACGATGCGCAAAAACTCGCTTGTTGGCTGATCAAGTAGTGTGCTTACTGAAAGGCTTCAAAGAAGGTCATTCTGCTTGGTCCACTTCAGTGTAAAACGATACCATTGGCTTACTCTCATTGGCTAGCCAATCGACTACAGGTGGCATACAACCAATCTTCTCCGGGCTGCTCCAGACGGAGAGAGAGAGATAGTTTCGATGGCTGCTATGGACGGGCCCCGGTAACAACTCCCTCGCGAAAAGTGACGTACGACTTTCTCCTGGGGTACAGCTGCATTCCGACCACCGACCCACGTATCCGATCAATCCATTGTCATGGCTACAAGATCACAGGACAAGGTTCCTTAGGTGGCTCCTGAGTTTCAGGGTATATATCGAAATTGTGCAGGAGAATATCCAGTGGCAGCGATTGTTCACTGGTAGCTACCTGCATACCCTCTCGATCGATATATGCTGCTTATCAGAGACTCGCCTGCAAGACTCGAGCACTGTGCTCACTCTGCGATCCCCTTCAGGTGACGCAAACAGTATTTTCTCAGTGCGCCTATCCGGTGACGATGCAGCTTCGAGCACCGGCCAATCCGGTGTTGGTATTGCCCTGAGTCCCCGGGCTGAAGCTGCTCTGGTTGATTGGATTCCAATCAGTAGCCGGATGTGTGCGGTCCGATTGGCTGGCTCGTTTAAAGCTTCGAAGTCGCGCGGGACTAATAGATGTCTATTCATCATCGCTGCCTATGCGCCCACAAACTGCAGCGATGATTCGGTAAAGAACGACTTCTACCGCCAACTGACCCAGCTCCTTCGCCACAGAAGAAGCACGGACACTGTTGTGCTGGCGGGGGATATGAACGCACAAGTTGGAAAGTTGTCCACTGATGAACTGCATCTGGGCAGTCAACACGGTGTAGGCTCCCGTAATAATAACGGTGAGCGGTTACTTCATTTGTGTGAAGATGCTCGCTTATTTCTTGCGAGCACTAATTTCCGACACAGCACCCGCCGGAGGGTGACTTGGCGCCCACCAACCTCGAACCAGCCTTGCACGCAGATCGATCACATTGCTATCAGTTACCGCTGGAGAGGCTGCATCCAGAATTGTCGCTCGATTTGGAGCACATGTGTGGACACCGATCATGCACTTGTATGTGCTGACATGCGGATGCGTTTTGGCGGACGCCCACGACGACGCTGTGAGCGTATTGACACCAGCCAACTGACAAAACCAGCTGTTCTGAATGCGTATCGAAGTACGCTAACATGCGAGTTGCGCAAGCGCTCACAGGAGACAATTGATGGTCACTGGTCACATGTTCGCCAGACCTTACTAGCAGCAGGCAAATTCTCATGTGGTATGTCTAATAGACAACATGGACATTGGGTCTCTTCGCAGTCTTATAGATGCTCACCGGCAAATCCCGGCTGGAAGCGAGCACAATGAAACTCACAAAGAGCTCCGGGCAAAACTCCGTGCTAGCCTGAAGAGAGACCGCGAATCTTGGTGGTCTCATCGTGCGTCAGAGATGGAAGTGGCCGCTGCCCTTGGCAACCATCGTAAGTTATTCCGTCTGATACGGGAAACGGGCAGCAGGAGACCTGGTGTTAGTGAAACTATACGTGACGAGAGTGGACAGCCTATCCACAATTTGTCAAAACGTTTGGAGCATTGGGCTGAGCATTTTGAAAAGCAATTTAATCGGCAAGAATTGTTCGATTCGCCGGTCACTGATCGCCCCGCTCCGTGGGCTGTCCCTTTGGATCCACCCTCTCGCTCAGAAGTCGAACGTGAGATCGGACTGTTGAAGTTGAACAAAGCCGCGGGACCAGATGATCTTCCTCCAGCCCTCTTCAAATTTGGAGGCTCTGCTCTTGTTGATGCTTTGCATGAATTACTAGTGAAACTGTGGGAGCAGGAATCTGTCCCAGCCGACTGGAGCCGCTCCGTTATTGTTCCCATCTTCAAAGGCGGCTCGCGCTCGGAATGCGGCAACCATAGAGGAATCAGTCTGATCTCCATCGCCTCCATAATTCTCCACAGACTGACTGGCGCTCGTGAAAGCCAGATTCGTGAGGAGCAAGCCGGGTTTCGTCGGGGTCGTGGCTGCATCGACCACATCTTCACCTTGCGTCAGTTGTTTTAGCACCGCCACACATATTGGCGGCCCACCGTAGTCGTGTTCCTCGACATCAAAGGTGCCTTCGATTCGGTTGATCGATGTGCCCTTTGGAATTGTCTACTCAGGAAAGGTGTGCCCGAGAAATATGTAAATATTGTCCAAGCATTATATGCGCGTAGCACGGGCAGAGTAAGGGCTTACAGCAGGCTGTCGCCACCCTTCAATATCTCCAGCGGTGTGAGACAAGGATGCACGCTGTCACCTTTCCTATTCAACTTCGCTATTGACGAAGTCATGGAGATTGCATTTACAGGACATGACTTGGAAGGTGTGGAGCTATTCCCAGGAGAACGACTTCTTGACTTAGAGTATGCAGACGACATTACCCTCATCTGCGACAGCTCCCAGACGTGTCAAGCCGCGCTGGACAGATTAGCACTGGCTGTCAGTCGCTTCGGGCTTTGCTTTGCACCACCGAAGTGCAAAGCGTTCCTCCAGGATTGGCAGGGTTCGCCCCCTGTGCTGTCCTTTGGTGGGGATCAGCTAGAAGTCGTTCAGAAATTCAATTATCTGGGAAGTTGTATCAGCGCCCTTGGGATCGAAGACGAGATCACGAACCGCATAGCGAAAGCTCGAAGTGCTTTTGCTAACCTTCGCCACCTATGGCGACGGCGCGACATTACTCTCGCCCTGAAGGGTAGAGTGTACAATGCAGCGGTACGTTCGACCTCACTGTACGGTTGCGAAACCTGGCCCCTAAGATCGGCGGACATGAAGAGGCTACTTACGTTCGACCATCGGTGCCTTCGCATTTTGGCTCACATCTGGTGGGAACACCGCGTGAGTAACGAGCGTGTTCGACGCCTTGTTTACGGCCTAAGAAAAGGGAATGATCCGCTCAGCACCGTCATTTCACTCACCAGGCTCCGATGGCTGGGCCACGTGTTGCGCATGCCAGCCCACCGACTCCCTCGACGTGCGTTGTTTGCTCACCGGGGATGTGGGTGGAAGAAGAGGAGAGGTGGCCAAGCGATGACTTGGTCCAGAGGAATGAAGGCCCTCACTTCGGAGCTGGCCTCAGTTGGAGCTTCACGGCTCCCTGGTTGGGGTCCGAAAGAAGATGAACACGTTTGGCTGGATACACTTGCTGATATGGCAAGGAGCCGACCTCAGTGGCGTTCGTGCTGTGAGTTTCTTTGTCCCTCCCCATCCCTTTAGCCTCCCCCTCCATCTACGATCTTATTTCGTAGGGTAAAACGTAATTAAATTTTTGTTTCTGCCTATTAGCTTACCGGAACGATGCGTATCCGTTGCTGGTAGCTCAGCTGGCATTCAACTGTCGTATTTATTTTTCCTTTATGTATTGTATGTATGTATGTATTTCCTTTATGTATTGCGGTACAATAGCGGAGGTGTTTTACCATCTCTAGCTGACATGTATAATGATGATGATGATGAGCTACCTGCATGCTGGTAGGCCGCAGCTGGTTTACATGTCTGGTCCAAATCATAGAGCCCACTCGAACTTTATACAGCACTTGTCCAAGTCTGCGGTCGATCGAGCCTGTGGTCCAGTGTGGTTGATAGTCTTTGAACAAAACACTGTCCTGTGTGAAGTAGACGTACTTGCGTCCTGTGCCACTAATTGAAGTAATTTTCCGTTCTCACGTTCCTCTCTTGCGGAGCGATACGCTTTGGAAGCAGCAATGGATTCAGAATACGGAGTTTCCTGCCCATAAGCGCTTCCGCTGGGGACAGCTGATTTGGCACCTGAGTGTTCGGAGTTGATCTGTACAGTAAAAGGGAAACATCCAATATCTCTTGGGTTGTTCCTTCTCCCCTCATCTTCAGCAACGTCCGTTTAAAGGTATCAACAAAGCGCTCAACTTGCCCATTGGACTGCAGGTAGAGCGGCGGCGAGCGCAGGTGTGTGATACCGTTCTGCGTGCAGTATTCGGCGAACTGCAAAGATGCAAACTGAGGGCCATTGTCAGTAACCAGGGTCTCTGGTATTCCATGCTGAGCGAAAAGTCTTCTCAATACTCCAATGGTTGCGCCACTTGTTATGCGTTCCATGCAGATCCCTTCCGAACACTTACTGAAGGAAGCAACAACGATGAGATACTGTTGTCCATTCAAGGGACCAAAGAAATCCGCGTGTACTCGCTCCCCCGGTTTCGCTGACAACGGCCAAGAAGATAATTCCGCTTTCCTCGGCGCCTTGCTTACAAGCGCACATTTCGGACAAGATTCCACTAGTTGTTCCAGCTCCGAGTCGATATTCGGCCAGTAAACGTAACTCCGTGCAATCATTTTCATTATGTTAATGCCAGGGTGTTCTCGATGAAACATAGAATTCTTTGGCAAAGCTCACTAGGGATAACAACTCTTTCCGCCAAAAGCAAACAACCATTGACGATAGATTATTCGTCTTTTCTCCTGGACAAGCTCTGCAATTCTCCATTTAGATTGTCTTTCGGCCACTGTGTAGTATGAAATCAGACCGCTTGTTGTAGGACAGGATCCCGCATTGATGCATCACGTATCATTTCAAAAGTTGCCGGAAGTTCTCTGAGCGCTTCCAACAACACCTGATTCACTTCCGACTCCAGAGAGAGCGCTGCAATGATGGATTCTTCTTGCTGGCGCTGCTGGATTTTTAATAACAGGGAAAGTGCATCAGCTTGACTAATGTCTTTTGTGGAAATGTGCTTCAACGTAAAGTCGTAGTCGAGTAATGTAGTAGCCTACCGCTGCATCCTGTTTGCCGTATAGACAGGTATGCCCGATTTCGATCCGATAACTGCCAACAGCGGCTTATGGTCAGTAAGAAGTGCAAAATTCCTTCCATACAGCTTTTTTTGAAATTTCTTTACAACGTAGACTAACCCTAAGGCTTCTTTCTCTATCGGGCCATAATTTCGCTCTGCGGCGGACAGCGACCGGGCTACATGTGTAGTTGCCTTTTTTGAACCATCTGCGAGCTTGTGGACTATGACTACGCCAACGTCGTAGTTCGAGGCGTCTGCGGCCACCACAATCTCCAAACTTGGATCGTAATGTGTTAGCAGAAGGTCGGAACATAGTAGCCTTTTCACCTCGTCAAATGAGCTCTGGCATTTTTTCTTACCAGTTCCAGTGTTTATCCTTGGTCAGCAGGTCATTGAGTGGACCATGCAAGCGATGCATGTGCGGTAGGAACGGGTTGTAATGGCTTATGAGTCCTAGGAAGGACCTTAGGGTTTCGACATCTTGATTGCCTCGATGTTCTCTGGGTCTGGATGCCTGCCGTTCCTGTCGATTATAAAGCCGAGAAACGTAATCGAGTCCATGAAGTACACTTCTCAGGTCGGAGTCTGAATCCATATTCCTCAACACGGCCCATAACTCGATGCAAGTTTTCGAATAGGTCATCAGCATTGCCTCCGACAACAATGATATCGTCCAGGTATGCGGCTGCTCCATCGACATCTGTCAGCATTGTGTCCATGGTCTGCTGGATTATGGCTGGTGCGGACTTGACTCCAAACGAAAGACGGTTATACTGGTACAAGTCCCGATGCGTATTGGTGAGTAATTCTCGTGAAGCTTCATGTACTTCCATGTGCAGGTGTGCATCCGAGAGATCCAGCTTTGAGAAACATTCAATTTTGCGAACAAATCATCTGGGAGCGGTAAAAGGTACTGATGGGCGTTCAATGCAGCATTTAGACCCGTCGAGAAATCGGCGCATATTCGAATCTGACCGTTTGACTTTTTGACCACTACAATGGGTGCAGCCCAAGACGAGTAGTTCATCGGGCGGATAACCCCTGCTCTCTCTAAGCGATCCAGCTCCTAGTCAATCATTGATGTTGCTGCGTAAGGTACAAAGCACTGGAACAGCACCGGGCTTAAAGGATAGTGAAACTTGTACTTTAGTGCACTTACCGAGGCTTTCCCGAAAAACTGCTACATATTTCTGCCGTAGGCGCTCGATAGCTACAGTTTTAGGAGCTGTTGTCTTGTGTATCTGAACACTTGCACAAATCTGATTGATCGGAACATCAAGTAGGTTGCAACGCTCGATCTAGTCCAGACCCAGAAGATCCAAATTCTGGTGGCTCATGATAAAAATCGTTCCCCATGCGGTAACATCAGCATAACGACACTCACAATCGACTCGACCAATCAATTGCAACTCAGCACCTGATGCATTTTTCGCCTGATGACTGGTAGGTTTGATTTCTGGTGACCTGACAGTTCTCCACAACCTTTCTGATTTGATCGTAATATCTGAGGCCGTATCTGTCTGCAACTGCGCCTGTCTTCCATTGAGGTTGGTGTTAATGTACTTTCTACGATGTCTGACATCGTCAGTAAAATTGGCGTTCGCTCTTATCGCGAAACCACCGTAGGTTTTCTTTCGTGCATCATGAACGGGTCTGAAGAATAGATTGGATCTGCAATGACATTCTCTGTGCCCACGCAACGAGACTGGACCTTAACGTGGTGCGACGGTTTGCGTACCTCATTGACCCATTGAGCTATACTGGGTGATGCCTCCGAGCATCTTGAGAGCTACTCCTACCAGGTTGGTCAATGGTGAGAGGTCAGACAAACTCAGTCTCCTGGTCCTCCAGGTTGGGGGTTTGAAATGGGATGGCGTCCATTTCTGTAAAACTAAATCACTGCCACCCCGCTGCCTTGCGGACAGGCTTTTGAGCCAAAGGCTTTGGATGAGGACCCTAATCGTTCTCCTGTCTAGGTCTGTGCGCGCTGGCAGTATCCCAGCCCACATACAACCACGACATTTTCTTCAAACATAAACTTCATCCTGCATCGGCCGTCGCGCAGATTATCAAGGGTCGCCTTATCTGCTGCATACAGCAGGGCGGATAAGCGAAAGCATGCTACTGCTGGCGCCTCCCTTCTTTCTTTTCCACCTTTTCTCTTACTCCCATCCCGGCCCCCCTTACCAACCTTCCTTCTATAATTCCCAGCTTAATTGACAGCAACCGAAGGGCTACCGGAGTAGAACCATTTGCAGCCACCATCCCGCAGCACCTATCGGACGCCTATCGGCAAAAATCCCTTATAAGACCACGCTGTCCCGTTTCCATGGCGACATTCAACGTCCGCACTCTAAGACGAACAGGTCAGCGGGCTGCACTGGCACGCACCTTGGACACACTGGGTGTTGATGTGTGTTGTGTGTCCGAAACTAGGATTAATGACCCTAACGGGGTTATTGAATTGACTGCACCCGGCTTATCCTCTCGTTATTGGTTGCACGCATCCGGAGACGCCGATGCGGCACTCACGGGTCAATCTGGTGTAGGTATCATTCTCAGCTCCAAGGCTGAGTCATCGTTGGTTGATTGGATTCCGGTGAACAGTCGTTTATGTGCAGCCCGTTTGACGACATCAGCTAAGGTGAATTCGCGAAGTAAAACAAGACGCTGTTTGTTTGTGATTTCTGCTTATGCTCCCACCGACTGCAGTTCTAATGCAGTCAAGGACACTTTCTATCACGAACTGAACACGCTGCTACGCAGTGCTACTAGTTCAGATATTATAGTACTTGCAGGGGATATGAACGCACAAGTAGGGCGTCTGAGCTCTTCAGAAGCTCAGCTGGGTGGTAAGTATGGACTTAACTCCGAACGGACTGACAACGGTGAGCGTCTGCTGCAACTGTGTGCGGAGCACCAGTTGTTTCTTACTAGCACTGCTTTTAGACACAGTGGGCGCCGAAGTGCCACTTGGCGTCCACCTGTAGCTGGCCAGCGATGGACCCAAATTGACCACATAGCCATAAGTTACAGGTGGCGTGGTTCCATTCTGGATTGCCGCTCGTACTGGAGTACCTGTGTCGACTCTGACCATGCCTTGGTGCGCTGTCGTTTCTCCATGAACTTTACCGGAAGGCGCACAAAGCGTCTCCCCCGATTGGCAACGGAGAAATTGTCCCAGCCCTCTGTCAGGCAAGCCTATCAAGAAGCACTGCATAGCGAACTCTCGCTGTCTTGTCCTAATGATACTGAACTTCAGTGGAATAGGTTCTCGGCCACTATGCACGACGCAGGAGCATCTGCTTGTGGCACTATCAGTCGTAATCGCACCAGTCACTGGATATCCGACAGGTCGGTGAACCTTTTGGAAGCTAGAAGGCACCTCCCGGCTGGTTCTGAACACAATGTGACCAGACGGGCTATTAGGCGTGAACTAAAGCGGAGCCTACGTGCTGACAAGGAAGCCTGGTAGACCAGTCGGGCTCAAGAAATGGAGGAGGCAGGAGCAGTAGGCAATTATCGGAAGCTCTTCCAGCTAATACGCACCACTGGTCCGAGAAAACCAGGCGTCAGTGAGACAATCAGGGACAGCGCGGGTGCGCTGATACACAATAAGCAGCGCCGTATGACTCGTTGGGCTGAGCACTTTGAACATCAGTTCAGCTGGCCCCCTGCTCCCGGACCTCTTCCTACTCAGGTGATGCAGGACGAGCCATGGACGGTTAGTTTAGAGCCTCCGTCGGAGGCCAAAGTCCGAAACGCGATCACAGCCCTTAATCGTTTTCGTGCCGCTGGCCCGGATTCCCTACCACCTGCACTATTTAAGGATGGTGGTGAGGTCCTCTGCAAAGCACTGACCTCCCTATTCGAACGTATCTGGAACGTAGAGAGTGTGCCGGCTAATTGGAGCGAATCGATTATAGTGGCAATATACAAGAAGGGCAGTCGCACAGACTGTGCGAACCACAGGGGTATTAGCCTAACGCCAGTTGTGACAAAATTACTGGCCTCGATTATCGTTCGTCGCCTCACTGCAGAACGGGAATCTCGGATTAGAGAAGAGCAGGCCGGTTTTCGCCCAGGACGTGGCTGTATAGACCATATATTTACTTTGCGGCAGGTGCTAGAGCAGCGCCACGCATAGCGCAGACCGACAATAGCTGTGTTTCTCGATTTCAAGAGTGCGTTCGATTCAGTCGATCGATCGATTCTGTTCGAAATACTTGCGCGGAAAGGTGTTCCCACGAAATATGTGGAACATCCTTCGTGCTCTATACTCGAACACTAGAGGCCGCGTCAGGGTCTATGGTGCCCTATCGGATAGCTTTTCGACTACAAGTGGCGTTCGACAGGGTTGCCTGATTTCCCCATTTTTGTTCAATTTCGTCGTGGATTCTATGATGGAGTGTTCCCTTGCGGAATCTCACGATGTAGGTGTTGAAGTGCTGCCTGGTGAACGGTTAGTTGATCTAGATTATGCGGACGATATCGTCTTGCTTTTCGACAATGTTGAGGCGGCACAATCAACCCTGAATAGCCTATCCAGAGTGGTCCCATTATTTGGTATGTACCTCGCACCTTCAAAGTGCAAAGTGTTGCTGCAGGACCACCAGCCACTCGATGACCTCTTGACGCTTGCTAACGAGGAACTCGAGGTGGTTGATCATTTTACTTATCTTGGCAGCTGCATCAGCAATGATGGGCGCATAGAAACTGACTTGAGCTCACGCATTGCAAAGGCCAGAGCTGCCTTCTTGAACCTGCTGTCATCTTTGGCGACAGAAGGGAGTTTCCCTCCGTCTGAAAGGCCGTGTATACAAGGCCACAGTGAGGGCCGGTTCTGCTCTATGGTAGTGAAACTTGGCCCCTTCGGTCTGAAGATCTGAGGCGCCTTCAAGTCTTTGATCATCGTTGTTTGCGAAGCATTGCTGGTGTCGGATGGCACCAGCGGTGTCCGCAACGATGATGTGCGTAGGCGAGTACTAGGTGGTGATGATCATGCTAGCTCCCTAGAACAACAGATAACACTGAATAAGTTACGTTGGCTCGGGCACGTGCTACGCATGCCTGGTCACTGCTTACCTAGGAGGGCCTTGTTTAGTCTACCAGGTGTATGATGGCGCAAGGCTCGAGGTGGACAGAAGTTGACTTGGCAGCGGGAAATGAAGTCACTGACGACCAAACTGGGTGCCGTTGGTCCGTCTCGCCTTCCGGGTTGGAGTCCACGTGACTCACCTTGTACTTGGCTCGAGACTTTACAGGACATGGCTCGCAACCGACACCAGTGGCGCGTCTGCTGCCGTCTCCTAATCGGATTGTCCTGTTTAAAGTGTGTTGGTGCTGAGTTATCTGCGGAGTAATGGCTGATTATGACGCGTGGCAGTGAAAGCCGCAAGGAAGCTGTCTCGCCGATGCCGCCTTATCTTTGCACGATAGGCAGCTGTTTGTGACGGAGTGTTGTCTACACAAGGTGTAGGCGCCTTGACCCTGAATGTTTGCTTAAGGCATTAAGGTTTTCAGGTAAGTCCCCCTTCTCTCCCTCTTCTTATTCTTTATTTCATAAGTCCTCATGGTTGTATGGCAGCGAAGCATCAGTTCAAATGGCTGATGTACTGCTGTTGATGACCACGTCTACGACATTTCTGACAGATATGCTTGTAGAATTTACAAAATCTAACGAAATGTCAATGGTAGCATTGCCAACGTGCTGATGGTGGCTTACCTTGTGGGTCTTCTTGTGATCAGTAGCCGGAAACTTGTTCCTCAAAATCTGCTGAACTGCGAAATCACTGGAATGCGCCTTCGTATCCTTGACCATAGGTGTATCATGTTTTCATTTGATGGTTCTCTGAGCCTCTGCAATGACAGCTTGCAGTGTGACGTCCGTGTCACGGTCCAACAACCCAAGTATTCTGGTTCGGATCTCGGCATCCTTGGAAGATTGGAGGCTACATACCAGTACCAGACACTCAAATTGGTCTTCAGTAAGTGAATTTCTGGCACTCTCGCTTCAGTGTTGTTGCATGGGCAGTAAGACTGTCGCTATCCCTCTTGCACAGCTTCAGGCAATGGTACCGATTGTTGAAAAGCGATGCCTGCTCGCCGTACATCTCCGTAAGTCGGGAAATGGTTTCATCAAAGCTTAAATCTTGTGCACCTTTTGACAAAAGTTAATTGATGTATCTGTCGTGCTCCACAGTTCCGAGTTTACGTAGCAGCAGCCGTACTTTTGACGCATCATCAAGATTTGCCAGCTCCGTCTTGAAAATATCTTCGTAACGTCTGAACCATGCATCGAAAATCAGTCCTGAAGCGGGATCAAAGACAAACTTACTGACACTGTTGATTATTGCATCAACTGAAGGCTTCTCAGCATTGTGGACTGATGTTGACTCTTAGCGATAGTGCTCGAGTGAAAGTCTCGATCATACGCAGTTAAGCCTCCTCGAGTTGTTGCTGCTGTTGAAGCAAAATACCTTTCAGCTCTTCTGCCGAGATTGACATCTTGAAAACCTCCACTCGCGTCGCCAAAATCCGTTGTGTTTCCGCTGATAGTACGGATAACCGATGCAACCACTCTGGTCACGGTACAGCCACCTGCCAAATCAGAAGACAATGGCCTCTGGCGGAACTTGTATGGAGCACTCGGGAGACAGAATGCACTGGCATAATATGTGGTCGAAATTAATAGTTCATGAGAGAAAGACCTAAGTGAGAGTTCCTGACGATAGCAACTACTAGATGCGCAAAAACTCGCTTGTTGGCTGATCAAGTAGTGTGCTTACTGAAAGGCTTCAAAGAAGGTCATTCTGCTTGGTCCACTTCAGTGTAAAACGATACCATTGGCTTACTCTCATTGGCTAGCCAATCGACTACTGGTGGCATACCACCAATCTTCTCCGGGCTGCTCCAGACGGAGAGAGAGAGAGATAGTTTCGATGCCTGCTACGGTCGGGCCCCGGTAACAAGAGTTATTCCTGTTTTTCTAACTTGTTGGTGGCTCGAGAATATTGGGTCAAAGTGCAGTGGACGTGATGTTCGTTGATTATTCCAAAGCTTTTGACTCCTTTCCGCATTTGCACCTTTTGTGCACGTTGCATTCCTACGGTATTTCGGGACTTGTTTTACAATGAATCTCAGCTTTCCTAATCGGAAGAGGTGAGTGTTCTTGTGGGTTTCGGCCTGCCTTTTTGACAATGCGTACGCAGTGGGGTCCCGCGGGGTTCAGTCCTTCGTACCTTTCTCCCCTTTTAAACGATTTATCTGATGAGCTGGGGTGCCATCCTTGATGTTTGCGGATGACTTAAACTTCTGCTTCGCGGTAAACGATCCAACTGATCTTACAAAGGACTCTGCTAAGACTTTGGTAATAGGCTATTTTGTAGCAGTTGTCTGTGGATCTCGCGAAACGTTCAGTCTTACGCGTATTACTAAACAACCCACTGATACGTTATTTGCTTGGTAGTAACAAAATGCCGCTGGCGCAACCTCAAGCTGACCTAAGAGTGTTGCTGTCACCCGACTTTAAGTCCAGTGAACATTGGACGGCAGCTGCTCGCAAAGGATTCGACATGTGAATGATCCGCAGGTAATTCGGAATTATAACTACTGAAATGTACGTTAAACTGTTTTCGGTTTTCTTTTGGCCGCACTTGGAATACTGCACAGACTTGTCAACCATACCTCGTTCGTGACAGGATGGTAGTTGAACGGGTCCTGCGGTCTGGCACGAAAATGATGCATGCGTTAAAGTGGCTGTGGTACCCGGAGAGGCTACGTAAATTGAAGATGTTTTCCATTCATTACAGGCGACTTGGTCCTCACATATCGCATACTAATGGGTCAGATTGATCCTGGTTTAGCTAGACTCTTCCACCCGGCTCGAATGCCAACCCTTCGTGGCCACCCATTGAAGTTGCACAGACCCCGATCTGACCGGGTTGGGGCAGCCTTTCGTTATCGCGTAGGGTCATAGGTTATTGGAATGCGCTGCCTGCAAAAGTTATGATGCCATCGACGGTGAAAGAATTAGAGCATCGACTCGATGCCGTCGGTCTGCAGTTTCAAATCCTTCCTTTCATACCATATGCTTTTACTTCTCTACTACGACCTACTCATCCTTAATTCATTTCCACTTGTATCTCAATATTACCTATGTAATTCGATAAGCTTGTCCTTCCCATTATTTGTTATCATATTTATATTCACGTGACCGGCACAGCGGGGAGTGCTAGTGCAGGGCACGTAAGCGTTGTTAGGTTGACCATGTGAATCGCGTGTGTTGATTCGGCTCTCCTTTTTCAGATCAATCTACTGCATTCTCTGTTGGCTCAACGACGTTGTCGAAGGTGGAACATTCACGGGATATTTTTATTGTTTCCGTCTCACTCGAACTTGAACAGTTTGACCGGTTTGCAGGCAACCGCTACAAGTTATACCATTCTCGGTCTATCTTCAGCCTGTTGAAGAGTCTCGGCACTACAAGAAATCCACAATATTCTAGAGCTTTAGGTCATCAATACACAAGAGCGATGTGCTTCAAGCTCCTCAAGCAAGTATCTACGTAGACTGCGAACAGCAGCGGATTTAGGACAGCCTTGGGAAACGCCGATAAGAATTGTTTGTCGAAACGAAAGACTGCATCCAACGCATACATGCTGTTCCCGCCCATACAAGAGAGCTGCCACCTGCTGAAGTGCGCGACCAGATATTCCATAGGGCCTCAGTGTCAATAGCCACAGTGTTCCTACAGTCAATCCATCTTTGACGAACCACCACTTAGTTCGTTAAACACGAAAATCCTTTGAGAAGTCCGTGTCGTGCGACACTGAGCGAGTTAAATTTATTCAAATGGTTCCCCAAGGCATCTCACCAAATTTTCAAGTACTTTAACCACCACGCTAGTCAAGCTGACAGATTTATAATTAGACGGTAGGTCTTTGTAACCGCAATTGCAAATAGGCCAGGTCACCGCTTCCTTCCACTCTGGAGTCGTAACCTAGCTGTTGAATGACTTAAAGGGCACACAAGTCAGTGGCCTACTCAGTTCCGTTGTCGATTCGTGCGTGGGTTGTACAGAATTTGGACCGGAAGCCTTAGTTTTAAATTCACCAACCTGAGAGGTTGCGACTCTGTCAAACATTGTCCACCTTTGGTGTGCCCTGATTGAGTCTGTTTATGGCCGCGATTACCCCAGTTGGACACATTTGGGACGGGTTCCATTCACACAGGAAAACTGTTTTCCAGCGCACTCTTAACATATGCCCTAAATGCATTTTTCTGGTTGTACATGCTGTCAACATTAAGCGGAAATCGATTTCAAAAATTAAGCAATACTGAAAGCATAATGCCCAACCGAAACATTTTTCAGCACTCGAAATTCATTCCAAATATGCCCGATTAGGACGGCCATAGGTTTAAAGAACGGTCACTCGTATCAATTGAAACTACGATTTTATTAAAATGTAAATACTCATAGGCAATGAAAAGCGGTGTTAAAGCTGTACAATATTATTTTACAGACATTTCAACATGTTATACCATTTATTTTCATGCTCAGTTTTTACCTCTGCGGGTGACCACAAGCACACGGCTGGCCGTCCATCTGTGCAGACAGGGGGCCTTCAGAAACTTGAGATTAGTTCTATGTACGGCATATTTGTTTCGCGAATGAAGACACTTGAGTACTGCTCACCAAGCAAATAGGAGGGTGGATCAAAAAGTTCTCGGCCCGACATAGAAAGAAGCCAGCTATCCACGTAATGCTCTATTATTATCCAGCGCAATCTTTCATAAGTTGAATGCACTTAGTCCAGCGGTGTTCGAGCATTTCTATCCCTTCGTGGAAAATGCTCAGACTATCCCTCTTAAAAGAGCCCCACATCACTAATCAACTCATCATCGTCGGAAAATCTGCGACTCCGGAACTGAGATTTTAGTTTAGGGAACAGATAAAAGTCTGATGGGGCCAGCTCTGGTGAATAAGCGGGTGTGACAGCAATTCAAAGCCACATATGGCTGCTTCTGACATGGCCACTTGAGAAGTGTTCACAGGTGCGTTGTAATGCAAAAGAATTGCTGCTGCGATCTTCTCCTTTTGTTTCTCTTTGACTGTTTGTTTCATTTGGCGTAATTCTGGAACATAGTACTCGCCTGTGATGGCCTGACCCCTCGGCAAGAACACTATCATGATAACACCACTGTTCCAGAAGACAGGTCATCACCTTACGCGCGGACGTCATTTGACAAGAATTCTTTGGGAGCCTAGGATCCCACTGCTACCAAAGTGAACCCAGCTTTCATCCTGGGTAACAAATCTCTCGAAAAAACTTGTGGGATTTGCCTTGAAACGGTTCAAAAGTTGCCTCAAATTTTTCAGCCTTTTCAATTTCTGATCGGGTGTCAACATTCTTGGCACCCATCTTCCAGTCAGCTTTCTCATCTCCAAGATGCCCATTAAAATAGCATGCACTGAGCCATAGCTGATGCCCATAGTCTTAGATATTTGAGAAATAGATAACCTATCATTTAGTATCGTTCGGTGGATTGCTTCCACACATCGAAGCTTTGGGGCAGCCATACCATGACTGCCCCTCCTTATATTCGCAACCTATTTCTTAACAGTGGAATAAGAAGGGAATTCCTCATCAAGTGTCAACCGTATCAGTATGAATTTCCTTTGACGTCATACTCTTTATGTAGCTCGTCTTTCAAATTTGTCCATTTAGAAATTGAGCATCCGAGGTCAGTTCAATGGATCATCACCTTCAAGAAAATAAAGATAGAAACTTGTGACTTGGCACTGATAGTTCCAGGATATGATACTTTTATAAAATAAGCTTACTTTTCATTCCTTTCATTTATTTCTTTATCGGGCCGATGACTTTTTAATCCACTCTTGTATGTCCTGTCATAGTTGCTATAGGCATGGGTGCCATCGCCCGAAGCAGTGCTAGAATGAGAGAGTTTGCACCGGAACGTCTCTTAATGTAGGCCAAGTACGTCTTGAGATTGGTCGAGACAATCAGCTAAACCGTTCTCATAATGAAGCCGAACCAACCTTAGATGCAGCTTACACTTATTCCAAATCACTTGATACCTGTCAAACGTGCTGGTCGACGGAGCTGCTTGGTACGTTCGCCAGGATTCATATCGCTTCTTCAGCAGGCTCTTCTCCAATGACTCCATCCGTGGTGGTTGCGCTCTTGACTCCCTTTTTCACTATTTTGATGTGAAGTGTGGGAACATCAACGAGGTAAGCCTTAAATTTTTTCAGCCTACCTGAACAGTATCCTCCTCGAAGATCACACAAGGCAATGATGAAGCCCTTTTTCCCATCGTTTGGAAGTTCACGGCCCGAATGTTAGAATGCCAAACGCTAGTAGACTGGTAAGCGCACACTGATAACACAATCAAACGTTGTCGCTAGCATCAAGTGCGTGATGTCTGACGAATTCGATTGACTTAGCGAAAATAAGATCTAAGATAGATGGCTGCTGGCTGCTCATATACCTAGTGTGGAACCTCCCAAACTAGTGTAGTGGTATTTGCAGCGTCCAATCTAGCACGTCGGCACTAAATAATCGCAGTGCCTAGTTGTAGATAGGTCTGCCCACCAAACCTCTGGGAGTTTGAAGTCACCCAGCAACAAATACTTGTTCGCTGAGTGCACGTGTAAAGTCAGTGATCTCCTTAGGAGTACTCACATGGCTTCCACACACTACCACGGCCGTAAACCGGACCAAGGAAGCGCAAGTCACGACTACGAGAACCTCAACATATTTGCCTGTCGACTGAAAAACGCTGTTGTTGTTACAACTAAGTAGTAGCTGACACAAAGATACACCACCTCTTTGACGGCCAATGAAACAGTGTGTAGCCAGGCAGATATACTTCACCATCTGTGATTTCCTTAAACAACCACCTTTTAGCGAAATGCATATCTGGAAAAGATTTGTCTGCGAGCAGACCCACCTCGCACATCTTGTTCTTCAGGCTACGCACGTTACTAAGCACTATTTGAATGACGTCATTGCGACCAGTCCTGGGTCGTGCACAACTAGAATGGGTTCTAGCAGGGTGGAAATGAACCACCTGAAAACCCACCACTCGGAGACCCTGTTCGCCAGCTTCTCGCCGAACTTTGAACTCGATGATGGCTTCTCTTAACTTTAATTTAAGTTGCCCAGCTCGGAGAACTCCACAACTACTGAGCAAGCCTCCCGAGCTACCAATATTCCAATTCATTTCGAACTTTAATTTATCTTCTAACAGAAATTCAGTTTGAACACTTAAGTCATTAAATTTTAGCCTGAAGGCAAATCATAGCAACGCCCTGCTTTCCTCTGGAATGGAGAGAACCACTAGGTCGGTGGGATCAGGGTTCGGTTTGTCTACCGTAACCTTCCCCAACCGAATGAGATGTGGTGGTAACATCAGAGAGGCGTGCTAGGAGAGGCCTGGTCACAAACTTTACGCCTACCAAAGCCATCAGTCGGGCGCTCGGTGAGAAGGGCGGCAGTGGACTCAGATACGTTACCGAAAATTACACTACTGTACGTGCAGGAATCGTCCCAACACAGTATATTCACCCCACGTGCTCTTCCATTAACACCGCTTAGCTTCTTGATTTCGATCGGTGTGACCGAAGGTGAAAGCACCTCACATTTCCCTGAGCCAGTTTTGGCAACTGTTGGTTCCTTCTGCTCAGGCTACTGCACCTTACGCATTTGCGAACCTCCCTTTTTGGAGGTGTTCCCACGAAATATGTGAACATCCTTCGTGCTCTATACTCGAACATTACAGGCCGCGTCAGGGTCTATGGTATCCTATCGGATAGATTTTCGACTACACGTGGCGTTCGCCAGGGTTGTCCGATTTCCCCGTATTTGTTCAATTTCGTCGTGGATTCTATCATGGAGTGTTCCCTGACGGAGTCCAACGATGTGGGCGTTGAAGTGCTGCCTGGTGAAAGGTTAGTTGACCTAGATTATGCGGACGATATCGTCTTGCTTTTCGACGATGTTGGGGCGGCACAATCAACCCTGAATAGCCTGTCCAGAGTGGTCCCATTATTTGGTATGCACTTCGCACCTTCAAAGTGCAAAGTGTTGCTGCAGGACCACCAGCCACTCGATGACCTCTTGACGCTTGCTATCGAGGAACTCGAGGTGGTTGATCAATTCTCTTATCTTGGCAGCTGCATCAGCAATGATGGGCGCATAGAAACTGACGTGAGCTCACGCATTGCAAAGGCCAGAGCTGCCTTCTTGAATCTGCGACATCTTTGGCGACAGAAGGGAGTTTCCCTCCGTCTGAAAGGCCGTGTATACCATGCCACAGGGAGGGCCGTTCTGCTCTAAGGTAGTGAAACTTGGCCCCTTCGATCTTAAGATCTGAGGCGCCTTCAAGTCTTTGATCATCGTTGTTTGCGAAGCATTGCTGGTGTCAGATGGCACCAGCGTGTCCGCAACGATGATGTGCGTAGGCGAGTACAAGGTAGTGCTAATCATGCTAGCACCATAGAACAACAGATAGCACTGAATAAGTTGCGGTGGCTTGGGCACGTGCTACGCATGCCTGGTCACCGCTTACCTAGGAGGGCCTTGTTTAGTCTGGCAGGTGTATGATGGCGCAAGGCTCGAGGTGGACAGAAGTTGACTTGGCAGCGGGAAATGAAGTCACTGACGACCAAACTGGGTCCGTTGGTCCGTCTCGCCTTCCGGGTTGGAGTCCACGTGACTCACCTTGTACTTGGCTCGAGACTTTACAGGACATGGCTCGCAACCGACACCAGTGGCGCGTCTGCTGCCGTCTTCTTATAGGATTGCCTGTTTAAATTTGGTGCTGTTATCTGCGGAGTAATGGCTGATTATGACGCGTGGCAGTGAAAGCCGCAAGGAAGCTGTCTCGCCGATGTCGCCTTATCTTTGCACGATAGGCAGCTGTTTGTGACGGTATGTTGTCTACACAAGGTGTAGGCGCCTTGACCCTGAATGTTTGCTTAAGGCATTAAGGTTTTCAGGTAAGTCCCCCTTCTCTCTTTCTTCTTATTCTCTATTTCATAGGTCCTCATGGTTGTATGGCAACGAAGCATCAGTTCAAATGGCTGATGTACTGCTGTTGATGATGATGATTTTTGGAGTTGAGGATTTACGGGCTTTCCTGGCTCATTTATGCTTTTTTTTGTATCAGAGGCCCTTGACTTGCCTTCGCGGATGCCATCCGACCCATCTGTCAATTACCTCCAAAGTAACTGAGGCGTCCGCTAAGTTGGATGACAAACCCCAACACGTGGACTAACAGCATTCTGCTGCAGGGTCCCCATTTACAATATACAGGGATTTCAGAATCAAATCAATTTAGTGTTGAGCAAGGCAAGAAACGCAAGCTCAACCAACACCTCAACACTTGTCAGAATGATGAGGAAAGCAAGTTATAGAAGATGAACCTCACAGCAAGTGTGCGATTGCGTATGGTCCTTGGCCGTATCCAGTAACGTTTGCGACCAGATGTGCACGGGATCGTTTGGTCCCCAACCTGGGAGTCGGAAATGCCCAACAACCGCCAGCTTCGACATTTGCGCCTTAACGCATTAGATCCCGGTTTTACACGGGCCTCCTTGGTCGGCGATTAGCCTGGGGGTAACGAGTTTGTCTCGTAATCTTGCGGTGCGGGTTCCAAGCCGCGTATGGGGTGGGCGTTCTCGCGGTACACTCAGCCCTCTTGCGACTGCTGGTGGTCGCATGGCAGCGAGGCGCCGTTACGGCATACAGCTGATATTCTTATTTTGTTTACTGACCTCATTGTCGTCACCCATCCCACGCCTGTGCTCGCAAATAGAGCACATCGTGACAGCCGCCGGGCAGGCATACGAAGCACATGCCCAAGCCAGCGAAGCCTGTGCAGTGGAATGATACTATCAGTCGGTCGGCGGAGTTTGTCAGATTTGAGGGCCTGCCGACGGACCTCCTCATTACTGATGTGATGCTGCCATCGAACACCAGCAATGCTTCACAAGCAGCGGTGATCGAAGCCAGCTAGCCACTGAACACTACTTTTGCGAACGGGCCAAGTCTCACAACCGTACAGCAGACTGCCTCGTACCATAGCATTGTGTACTTGTCCCTTGAGAGTGTAGCTGGGGTCACGACGAAGCCACAGGTTATCTAAACCTACTCTAGCCTTGGAGACACGCAGGGAGATCTCATCTGGCAAACCGCCAATACTAAGACAACTCCTAAGTTAAATGAATTTGTTGACCACTTCTAATGGATGCCTCGTAATAGTAAGAGGAGATGCACTTGGCCAGTCCTGTAACAGGACCTTACATTTGGTGGGGGCAAAGGTCAACCCAGATTGAGAGGCGAAAATCTCTAATCTAAGCAGCACACGCTGAACTACCTGGGAGGACTCACAAATAGCAGCGATGTCATCTGCGTACTCTAAGTCCTGAAGGCGGTCATCTGGGAGCGCTTCGACGCCGCTGGACAGCGTTTTCCAGGCAGTATTCAGAATCTCGTCCATGGCGAAGTTGAGCAAGAATGGAGAGGCTGGACAACCCTGTCTTGCACTACTAGTGATCTTGAGAGGGACGAAAAGTCTCCATATACTCGCACGCGGCCTGATGTTTGACGGTAACTGGCACGGAGAATGCTGATGTATTTCTCAGGTACTCCCCTTTTCAGTGAGCAGTGCCAGAGCCACTCTATCAACAGAGTCAAACACGGCTCGAATGTACAAGAATGACTATTATTATATTATTATTTGCAAATGTCTGCTAACAGACATAATGCCATCAGAAACCATGGGATTCAAACGAAAGTACAGAAACGGTACAATAAAACACAACACAACAATGTCCATGGTTTCCTCAGAGGGCGAGATACTACCCGGTTGCCCAAGCCGAAGTAGGGTGTTGACTTAGGGGACACCACCCCGAGCCTTTGGCTGAATAGCCTGCCCGCAAGGCAGCGGAGCGAATTCAGGGAATCGCGCCCATTGGGAGCCGATGACTGATTGCTCAGTTCATACGCCTTTCGTTTGTTCCTTTGTCAAACAGGGGCCCAATGCTCCCCAGAAGTACAGCATAAGGCTGCTGGAATACAATGCTTCGCCAGGTTGAAGCAAGGGGCAGTGACTTTATTTAGTGGCGAGTCACGTCCGCCACGTCACAGTGTTGTTAAACGGACATGTGGCTTTTTATAGGGAGAACGCTTGCCAGGCGAAAACCCACCACGTCCTGGAACACTGCCGCCGAACCATTTGCTGGAACGTGAAAATCCCGAACCACCCAGCTGGCACCACGAGGAGGTTGTTCGGCAAGCCAGCCAAGAATGACTATGGTTGGTCGGGTAAACGTATGGTGATGTTAAAGTATTCGACGGATCATGGAGATGTGATCGACGCAATTGCGACCAGGGCGAAACCCAGCTTGCTGTTCACGCAGGTGCTGTTCCCGTACGCAGCTGAGCCTACGCAAGGGTAGGGCAGCGAGTAGTTTGGATGCAACACAAATGAGACTACTCCCATGATGATTGGAGCAAACGGTCCGATCTTCTTTTTTGTTGACAGCTACGACATCCGCTAACTTCCAATCGGATGGGATGGTTTCGGTAGTCTAAATATGATCAGTGAGGGATGTCAGGTCACGGGTGAAAGCAGGACCCCATATTTGTAGGAAGTTCATTTGGACCAGGCGAGTTGTGGCGCTTTAATAGGCGAAGCTCATGGGAAATCTCACTCTCAGTCGGTGGAGCACTGTGAATCCTGGGGGCTGGGCTCGGTTGTGCTGGTGGCCAGTTGAACTGATCTTCAGAGTTCTCTGCCCATGGTACCAGACGACGTTGACGACTGTGAATTAGTTCGCCGTACTTTTCACGCAAAGCCTCACTCACTGTTGGATTTTTGCCTCCCCTGGACAGAATCATCTGGAATTGTTTACGGGAATTTTCTGAGAAAACTGCTCGCTTCCTCTCAACGACGCGTTGTGTCCACCAGACCTCCCGATCCTGAGAAGCTGTCTGAGCTCAGCACTTGTGGTTCTACGTAGTGCGGTTACACAACTTCGGCGAGAATTGCTCGACGGCTTTCCATTAATTGGAGAGATCGTGCGGACATCCAGTGACTAGCAGCCCGACTAGTGAAGCCACTGACCAAGGTAACGGACTTTCATAAGGCACTCTGAATCTGTGCCCAGTGTGTCTCGAAGTCGAAGGATAGGAAAGGCAAGTTAGTGTGGTTTTTTCTGAAATGCAATAAGAACATTTAGAGCGACGAGCTTGCCTGTGTCAAGCCGTTTGCGGCGACCCTGTTAAGTGCCTCCAAAGCGCAGAACGTTCTTAGCACACAGGAGCACATAATCCGAAGTCAAGTAAATGTTCCAAGTTGACTTGCATTCCGGTATGCAGCCTCGCTAACAGTAACTAACAGCGATGTGATTAATCTGCGTCCACGCTTGACCAGACGCCAAGTGGCTCGTTGGCGCCAAAAATGTCGGAGATTGGTGCTCATAAGGAACAAGCCGTCGTCGGCGCACGGTTGAAAGAGTCGATTGCCGTTCTCCGTCATGCTAGTACCGTGGCTGTTTTTACTCCCAAGTTCGCGTTCATGAAACTCTAATCTACGGACCTGCGCCTTTAGGTCTCCAGCGAGTATCACGTCTGTGCGGCCTTTCTTGTTGGGAAGATCGGTGAATCGATGCTAGAACTCATCTTTGGCTGCATCCGGGCTGCAGTCCGTAGAAGCGCACGCTGCTACAATGAATAATCACCGTCTACTGGTCCCGTGACTGGAAGACCGCACTGGACTGCACAAAGCGGGCTGTTGACCGGGAACCAGTCAATGTGCTCTGCCACAGCACGCGCATTTAACGCGACTCCTAAGCCGGCGCAACCAGGGGCTGCAGTTGTTGCATCTCCAGACAAGCGCAAGGTGAATGTGTAGTTGGAATTTGAGAAGGGTGTGAGCAATCGCAGCGTTGTGCTGGAGCCCTGTAAACGGGTTCCGATTGGGTAGCAAACATCGATCGAGAGCGTTTCCAGGGTGAGCGCAAAAGCAGCTTGGGACCCAACCTACAGAAGCGCTCAAACATTGTACATAGCTAGCTTGAATAGCTGGCGGGATGCAATAAGAACCTTGCTGTTTTAATTGGATTATGTGCGGTCGGTTTTGAGCGGCCCATCGTTGAGGCCAGAAGTCGCTTACTTTGCAGTGCGCTTTTGGCGACTCGAAAAGGGAGCGGAGTTGCCAAGAAAAGGTGGGTTGAATAAATGTGGAACGAAGAAGGTTGTTTGTGGTGCGGTAGAATAAGGTTTAGCATGCCCAGTCGCCAGCACCTCGACCAAAGAGCGAGTCCAGAGAGTGATAATCGTCAGTACAAAGTTGTAAATCCATCATTTCATGTGTTGTGTGTGCATACAGCTTCCCGGTAGCCCAGGCCGAGGAAGGGGTTGACTTATGGGGCCCGATCCGGAGCCTTCGGTCATATAGACTTGACCCGCAAGGTAGCAGTTCGAATTCTGGAAATCGCGCTCATTTTGACCCGATCTCCAATCGCTCGGTTCGTTTGGCGGGCTGCCAAATTGGGGCCCAATACTCCCAGCAATTCAGCGTCCAGCTGAAGGATTGCAGTGCTTCACTGAGATGATGCAAGAGGCAGTGACTTTATTTAATGGCGCGTCACATCCACCACGTCGCAGTGTTGTTAATCGGGCATGTGGCTTTTTGTAGGGAGAACTCTTGCTAGGTGAAAACCCATCACGTCCTGGAGCACTGCCGCCGAACATTTTGTCGGAACGGGTAGATCCCCAACCATCCAGTCGGCACCACGAGGAGGTAGTTCGACAATCCAGCAAAGATAAATGTTGCGCACGTAATTATTATAGGAGCGCTTTACTTGCATAGTTCGGGTAGTGAGGGCTTATGGCAATCTGTCGCCGCCATCCAATATCTCCAATGATTTGAAACGGGAATGTCTGATGTCAGCTTTTTTAACTTCAACATTGACAGTCATAGAAACGGCGCTCACTGGACATTTGGATGGTGTAGAGCTGCTTTTAGGTCATCGATTTCTTGACTTGAAGTATGCAAATCATATTACCTTAATTTGTTGTGACTCACAAACCCTCCAAGCAGCACTGAACAGATTAGCGCTGGATGTTGGCCTTTTCGAGCTTTGCTCTGCACTCTCGAAATGCAGCGTTGTCCTCCAAAGTTGGCAGGAACCACCCCCTGCACTTACCCTTTGTGCGAATCAACTAGTCCTTCAAAAATTAAAGCACGTGCACAGCTGTATCACCGTTTGTAGAGCAGAAGATAAATTGACCAACCATATGGTAAAGGCTTGAGGTGATTTTGCCAATCGTTGGCGCCGGTTCGACGTTACTTTATGCTGAAGTCTACATTGCCGCCGCCCGTCACACCTACGGTTGTGAAACTTGGTCCATCAAAACTGACGCAAGGAGGCTTGTTGCGTCCGATCACCGGTGCCTTCGCAGTTTGACTCACATCTAGTGTGGGATATCGTGGGGCCAATGAGTTTGTTCAGCGTCTTGTTTATCGCACAAAAGAAATGAACCATGACACCATTATTTAACACACCAGATTTAGTTGTTTGGCCCCGGGTTACGTGGGCCAGCACACTAACTCCTGCTGTTGTTTGCGCAACGGGGATCTGGATAAAAGAAGAGGAAGGGAGGCCAAGCGATGACTTGGTCAAGCGGGAGGTCCTTCATCTTGAAGTTGGCCTCGATTGGAGCCTTTTGGCTTCCTGGTGGAGTCCGAATGACGATGTATGCCTTTGATTGGATGCACTTGTTAACATTGATAGGAGCCATCAATGGGGTTTGTGTTGTGCATTCCTTTGTCCCACTCCATACCGCTTTTCTTCATCCTCCAACCACGATCTCATTGCTGATGCATAATAATAATAATAGTAATAATAACAATAATAATATTCGTTTTTATCTTGTGCTTTTTACTACTTCCTGTTTCGATCGAATATCTTCGTGCATTCTACTACGGCAGCACAAAAGCCGCGTTTCTCACCCCTAGCTGATGTGTAGAATGATGATTCTTCCAACTCCTGCAGCTGTATCGTCAATGTAACCGTTCGCTTTTTACTTTAGGTGCACTCTAAGGACATGAATCGGTTCAACCAGGCCTATTCGAATCTTCTGAAAGCCAGCATTGACGGACTGAAAAAGCGCGACAAGAAAGTTAAGGCTCCACCAGCGAAATCAACCCGGTCCAAAACTGAAAAAGGATGAGAGTGGAACTCATTTTTTATCCATGCACATGTACAGTGATTTCATTCTTATGCGGTGTTTTTTCATCATTTGGGCTACTCACTCCTGTTGGTTTTGTCATTTGCAACAGCTGCACCGGTCGCTCAGAATCTTTTTACCTTTCCCGTTTTTTTATTTTGGCTACAAGAAGGTTCATTTTGGGAGGGTTTCGTAGCTACTCTCTTCTAACACTGCGACCGGATTCGTGCTGCTTTTTACTCTTTAGGCAGCTAGGACTTTAGCCACCAACATAGAGCTGCGCGATCAGCGCTTGACACAGCAGTCAGAAGGTTATTATTGGGCCTTGGATTACGCGCCGTGTCTGCATTGCGACGCGCAATTTCGATATAGGCTACACTTTGCTTTGAAGCAAACCTACGCAATTTCGGTCAGTGGGACCGCATCCGAAGTGGAGAGTTTCGGAGCTTTTCTCTCCCAACTCATTTCGCATTAGGATTGGCGGTCTGTACTTCGATGGGTGTCTAGCAAACACTTACCAATCATCTCGTATTTACCGCGGATTTCGAGAGTTACGTTCAATGTGGTTCGAATTTGCCAAACCTGGTCAATGAACTAATCTTTCTGCAGCAAATTCTGCCAATGGCTAAGCTACTACTTATCTGCTAGTGTTTTCTCGGCGAGCATTCTTATCTTTGGACTAGTACGGAGAAAAAAGCATCCTTCTGTCGCTTAATATATTTCTTAAGAATAGTCTATCGTCACTTTTGTATTGTACTATTCATGGATTAAGTACTTTAATGCCCTCATGGTCGCCAGAGTTGGCATGGCTCCGATTTCATCCTATGCCCCATTACTTGTTATATGAATGAATTGTTGGGTTCCGTTCGGTTTGTCAGCTGTGGTCAAGACATTTATTTGGAGGTGTAAAATTATTGTTGATTTGTACAACCATCAACAGCAGAATAAAACACACGAAGGCCTAATGTGACATTCATCTAAAATTTGTGTGAATCTCTGAACTCAACCTGCGTTTTTCAATATTTCTATTTGAAATTTTTAAGAACATTTCTCAAATGAAATTTCTATGTTCAGCCCGTTGAGTGGGGGATCGATTGACTATTCTCTGCATTTGAGTGTGGTTAACCTATTGAATAATGTTAACACGATATGATTAATTACTGGTTAGGAGAAAGTGAAAGGCGAATGTGAAAAAGAGTGAGACAATCATAGCATTATAGACAAGGAGTCACAGTTTTCTGGTACGTGAGTTCAGGATCAGATCAAGAGATTTGCAATACTGCCTCTGGCTTAGCTGTCGCACCATTACTGTAGGATTTGTAATCACTGAGCTAACCGATCGTATGATCTCCACCTTAATACGCACCAAGCTGCTTCAGTTTCCATCTCCTATTTTGCCATCTTGACTGACTGCCTTAGTAATCCGCCCAACCATACCTTGAGCTGACAAAAACATTATGTGACCGGCGTATGGAAGAACGCAGACCGGCCATTTTATACAGCTCAGGTGATACCAGCTGTCCAGTGCGGTCTCATCGGATTTGTGATGGTATATCGTATGTATACATCGGAACTACGCACTGGGTGACAGTTTCTCTTTTCAGTTGCTGACATTTATGTATTGCCTTCCCGTATTGTGATCCATGTAATATTCCCTACTATAGCGCTTCGTATTTCAATCAATTGGTGCTTCGTCATCTTAACGTATTATTACTGAGACTTTGAAAGACACACGGGCCTCTTCGATATGTCCTGGCCCGTCGCCTTACGGATCACAAGCTTGCCTTGTAATCTGGGGTCACGGGTTCGAGTCTGCGTAGGGTACCGAACAACCGTCGCAGCGTCCTTAGCCCACACGCGACTGGTGGTGGTTATCTGGCAGCGGAACGTCGGTATTGCGTACAGGCTTACTGCTGATACCGTTTTTGCCTTCGATCTGTGGACTAGCCCCTCGGCTATTTGTCCGTCGGAAGTGATGCATTTGCGTATATAGAATGAACCGATGGTCATTCGCTGTTGCTGTTGTGTGATCTTGCAGCGTATCCTTTCTTTTTCAGCCGTCTATAAGTAAACCGGGACCCCTTCAAAAACCATGGAAATCAACGGAAAGTTTAGTTATCGTAAAAAAAAACCGAACATCACACAGTATAACCCATGATTTCTTCAGGGGGGTTGGTACTACCTGGTTACCCAGGCTGAAGTATGGATTGGGATTTGTGAACACCCCTTTCGAGCCCTCAGCTGAATAGCCTGCTCGCAAGGTAGCAGAGGGAAGTCAGTGATTCGCACCCATGCGGAGTCAATGATGGTTTTTTTTATACTTTGTATGCTTTTCGTCTGGTGATTTGCCAAACTGTAGCCTAATACACTTCGGGTCCATCCTTCTAACTATAGTGACCCACTGGAAAATGATGAAAACATTGTGTCGGCTGTACGCCGTAACGGCGCTTCGCTGCCGCGCGACCACCAGCCGTGCGCGGGCTAAGTATACCGCGAGGACGTCCATTCCTACGTGGATTCGAACTGGTGACCTTATATTTGCAAACTAGGCGCGCAGACCACTCGGCCACCGGCCGAGGTCCAACAAGCAGCAGTGATTTTGTTCAGTGGCGAGTCACATCCGCCTTGTCACAATATTGTTAGACGGACATTTGTGGCTTTATATGAAAAACACTTGTCTGGCGAAAACCCGGGTACATTCTGAAGCATTGCAGCCGAACTATTTCCTGGAACAGGATAAGCCCGAACCACCCAGCCGACACCACAGAAAGGCAGTTCGGCAAGTTTGAAGTGATCATCATCATTACACATTAGCTGAAGGTAAGAAACGTGCTTCATCTACTGTGACACCCTACTTAAAGATATAAGCAAAGGAAATATACTAAACATTATATAATGCAAAAACATATAACACACTGCATACTAACATATGCTTCAAGAGGGAAATTGTGGTTGGAAGGAAACTTAAAGGGGAGGGTACGAAGAGACTCACAACACAAGCGCCATTGAGGTCGGCTCTGTGCCACGTCAGCTAGCGTATCCAACCAGACGTGTTCATCATCCTTCAATCCCCGGCCAGGCAGTCCGGACACACCAACCGACGACAGGTTCGAAGTGAGGGATTTAATTCATTTTAACCAAGTCATGCTTTGGCCTCCTCTTCTTTCATCCAGACCCCAGGCGCGCAAACAACGCGTGATGCGGGAGTCGGTGGGCTTTTTCCGAAATGCATCTTGTTCCACAGTTCAGAACCACACTAACAAGTCGACAACAGCTAATTGAATTTCACAGTACACTAAACGGTGTCCAATTGCAATCGAAGCCAACTACCAATGGACTGCGCACAAGTACAGTTGTTAACAGGTTCGAACAAAGGATGAAGCTAAATAGACAGGCTGCCTGCATGATGCGGCTCATTTCGATGAACACGGAAAAATTGATGAGAAGGCCTCACGCAGTCCCCGATATTGTGGTCGGGCCTCCGCATTTTACTTATCATTGCAACCTTATTGACTACCGACTCATTTTGGCTGCGTCCCTGAATAACTGGATTTATCCGAGTCCTCGACCGGGTAAGCTCCCAGGATGCTCTACACGCCGGACTTTCGCCCTCTTGCCCTAACGACATCTTCAGTAAACCAGGACCTCGGTTGCCACGCACGACGCAGGAGTCTGCTTGCTGCACTATCAGTCGTCACCGCAACAGTCATTGGATGTCCGAGAGGTCAGTAAACCTGTTGGAATTTAGAAGAAAACTACCTTCTGGCTCTGAACGTAACATAACCGGACGGACTATTTGGAACGAATTAAAGCGGAGCTTCCATGGTGACAAGGAAGACTGGTGGAGCAGTAGGACTCAGGAAATGGAGGTGGCGCAAGCAATCGGCAATTCTCGCAAACTCTCCCAACTGCTACGCACCACTGGTCTCAGGAAACTAGGCGTCGGTGAGACAATCAGAGAAGCATGGATGCCTTGTTTCACAATAAGCAGCTCCGTATGCCTCGTTTGGCGGAGAACGATTCAGTTGGCACCCTGCTTTCGGACCCTTTCCTACTCAGGTGATGCAGGCTGAGCCATGGACGGTTGGTTTAGAGATTCCATGGGAGGTTAATGTCCGAAACGCGACCACCACCCTCAATCGTTTTCGTGCTGCTGGCCCCTTATTCCCTGCCAACTGCACTATTTGAAGAATGGTGTTGAGGTTCTCTGCAAAGCACTGACCTCCCTGTTCGAACATGTCTGGGAGAAAGAGATTGTCCCGGCTAACTGGAATTAATCGATTGTAATAGCAATTTACACGAAGGGCAGTCGCACCCACTGTGCTAACTACAGGGGTATTAGCCTAACGACGGTGGTAACAAAACTTCTCTCCTCGATTCTCGTTCCTCGCCTCATTGCGAAGCGGGAACCCTGGATTAGTCAACTGAAAGCAGGTTTCCACCTAGGACCTGGCTGTGTAGACCATATACTCACTCTGCGTCAGGTGCTAAGCCAGCGTCACAGGTACCGCAGACCGACAATAGCTGTGTTCCTGAACCTCGAGAATGCGTTCGACGTGCGGTTTACAGCGAGTCGTTCATGCGCTATATACCAGATTCGCGGCTAAATTACCAACCGGGAGCGCATGGCAGAGCACACAAAAATAAGCTGAAAAAGATTTATTGGACGGTAGCTTAAGTGGCTAAAGCTAAAAATAGCGCACTTGTGGACAGTTAGCTAGAGAGGATATGGACGTGTGTGAAGTGCGAGGACAAGCGCCAGGTAGCGTCCGATTGGTCGCAACGCGGATGCCCGCTTTGCATGTGTGGCTCAAACAAACGGGAGCAAAATACAAACAAGTGAACTTGTAAAGCACGGAAAGAAGACGAAGGCTGGTAAATGCATGCATTTCGTATTGTCTCCTCAGTACCATTAACAATAACCGATATGCATAGGTATAGCTAACAGTGGGTGCAACCAGACAAGCTTAAGGTGCAAACCGAATGACGGAAGTTCACACCTACGTCCAAGGCAGCTTTAGGCTGACAAGGAACATGTGCCAAAATGGTTTCAACGTGAAGTTGCTCAGATTGCCTACCCTCGTCAGATTCCATGTTCGCGCAGACCGCCGGCTTCCTCAATAGGCAAACACCTATTAGACTGGGGTCACTAATTAGAGCTAGGCTCAGCGTTTAAATTTGTGTTACGTCACACTAATCCCCGCTTCCTTCGGTTTGCTGAGGCTGTCGCAATAAGCCGGATTAAGCCAGCCTTGTGTGTTCAGAAACAATTATTTGTCAGCCTAAAGCTGCCTTGGACGTATGTGTGAACTTCCGTCATTCGTTTTGCACCTTAAGCTTGGCTGGTTACACCCACTGTCAGCTATATCTATGCATATCGGTTATTGTTAATGGTACTGAGGAGACAATACGAAATGCATACATCTACCAGCCTTCGTCTTCTTTCCGTGCTTTTTAAATGGTTGAAGGGAACTAACTGCTTTAAATTTCTGAAACGACGAATTCCCTCTGAAAAAGTAAACTTGTGTTGTACCAAAGCGCTACACGAAAAGTCCTAGATCGTGTGGCTAGCTGCTGTGCTCTGCACGGTTTATAACTGTCATGGCAGTGGAAGATGAGTCGGGCTATATCGTAGTCAACAACTGCACACATAGGTCGGGTTTTGTTAACCAAAGGCATACCGACTCCGCGGTAGCAAGCAGTCTCGCCCTCAGTCCATGGATGTATGTTGTTGGTACTTTGTAGAGGATCTTGAAATCCGTTTGTTTGTTTACATCTTTCATCAGTAGACGGTCCCCAAGAGCACAACAGAATCAAAGGCCGCTTTGATGTCTAGGAACACAACTATGGTGGGTCGCCAATAAACATAGTGGTGCTTCAATAACTGACGTAAACTAAAGTTGTGGTCAATGCAACCTCGATTGTACCAAAACCCGGCTTGCTCCTCGCGCATCTGGCTTTCACGAGTGCCAGTCATTCTATAGAGACGAGAAAATTAGAGACAGTGGAGATCAGACTAATTCCCCTATGACTTCCGCATTCGGAACCGGAGCTCACCTTAAAAATTGGGACTATAACAGAGCGGCTTTGTCTGTTAAGACAGTCTCTTGTTCCCATAGATTCACTAGTAACCTATGTAAATCGTTCAAAAACGTAGGCCTACAAAATTTGTATAGGGCTAGATGAAGCCCATCTACTCCGGTGGCCTTGTTCAATTTCAGTCATCTGATCTCACGTTCGATTTCTGCGCGTGAGAGCGGATCCAGCGGGACGGCCCAGGTCGAAGAGCGAACATTGGCCGATGGAGAAGCCGGCAGGTGACTGATTGAACTGCTTCACATAGTGTTCGGCTTAACCCTCCAAACGCTTTCACAAGCTGTGGATCGGCTGTCCACTCTCGTCGCGTATGGTCTCGGTAACACCAAGTTTCCTGTTGCCCTTTTCTCGTATCAGACGGAATAATTTCCGATGGTTACCAAGCTCAGCGGCTCTCCATCTCCGAGGCATGATGAGACCACCGGTCTTCGCGGTCTCTCTTCAGACTTGCGTGCAGTTTCGCCCTAAGGACTTCGCGTGTCTCATGGTATTCGCTTCCAGCCAGACCACATCGTCGAGCATCCAGAAGTTTTGGAGACTGGGCGGATACCCAATGTCTAGGTTGATAATTTGATTTGTTATACGGAGACATACTTGCTGCTAAGAACGTCTGGCGGATGACCTACCAGTGATCTGTGTTCAGGAAGTGTTTGCTCAGCTCAGTTGCCAGCGTACTTTAACACGCATTCTAAACATCTGGATTCGACAGTTGGCAAGCATCTATACACTCATAGCGCCGTTGCGAACGCCCACCGAAATGCACCAACAGGTCAGCGCAAACAAGTGCTTGGTCAGAGTCCACGCACGTGCTCCAAATCGAGTGACAGTCTTGAACGCATTCTCTCCAGCTGTAACTGATCGAGATGTAATCGATTTGTGTCCATGGCTGCTCCGAGGCTGGTGGGCGCCACGTCACCTTTCTGCCGGTGCTGTGTCCGGAATTTAGTGCTCGCGAGAAAGAGACGAACATCTTCACACAGGTGTAGCAATCGCTTACCGTTATCACTACGGGTGCCTACATCGTGTTATTCACCCAGATGAAGCTCCTTAGTGAGAACTTTTTCAACTTGGGCGTTCAAGTTGCCAGCAACCACCACAATGTCTGTATTCTTTCTGTAACGAAGGACCTCGTTCAATTGGTGATAGAAGTCGTCTTCCACAGAGTCAGCGCAACAATTGGTTGGCGCGTAGGCCGCGACGACAAACAAGCACCTTCTTTCCGTACGCCGCTTCGATGTTTTGAATGAGGCAGCACACATCCATATGTTCATTGTGGTCCAATCGATCAGGGTAGCTTCAGCCCGAGGACTAAGAGCAATGCCCGGCATTTGCAGCCATGTCATCTCCGGATAAGCGCGATAAGAAACCCCCGCCATTGTTACATGTTGGGGATCGCAGTGTAACCACAGAATTCGAATTTTGCAGGCGAGTTTCTGATAAGCAGCAGCTATCGATCGATAGGGTCCCCAGTGTTCAGACAGGTGCTGGCTGTGGAACAATCTGCAACAAAGTGCGCACATTGAAGCATGGTAGTGTTAGGGAGAATCGAGGGCTCCAAATGGAAGCAGATGGATTGACGTCCGTTTGGTTGGATATGGACTTGCCGACTAGACCGAATCAACGCTCTGGGATTGCGTGTGAGTCTAAACTAGAGGATTAACGATTATTGAAGGAAGATAGGGGGTGGTCAAGAATTGGGAGGTTGAAAACAGGAGGGATAAAAGCGAAGTGGGGATGGGACGAAAAGGTACGCGAGAGAGAAGAAAACAAGAAAGTTTGAGCAGTAGCATTTAAACCCCTATCCATCCTGCCCAATGCAGTAGATAGGGCGCCGTTTTTTTTATCCTCCGTCTTCCGGAGCATCAAGAAATCGTTTGAATGTAAAATCGTTGTATTGTGTGGGCAGCATACTGTCAGGTTGCCCAGGCCTAGACAGGAGAACGATTAGGGTTCTCAACCAAAGCCTTGGGTTCAAAAACCTGATCGCAAGGCAGCGTGGTTTTGGCACTGGGCTACACAGAATCCGTGTTATGGAGTAAGGAACTACCCTCACTCCGACCTGGAGCGTCAGCAGACAGTTTGTCGGACATCTAACCATTGAGCAATCTGGTATGAATGGTGCTGAAGGTGTAAAAAGCACCACCCAGCATAGTTCGCTGGGTGGATCGCTGAGGCACTCAAACCACTGCACCGCGTTAAGGTTTAGTCTTGTCACGATGGTAATTTTTACGGTGACTTGTTAAATATCTTTCTGACAACAAGTGGCGTTAGTCGGGGTTGGCTGATTTCCACATTTTGATCAGCTGCCTCCTGGACTCCATCTTGGAGTGTTCCCTTGCGAAGTCTTACGAGGTATGTGTTGAAATTCTACTTGGTGGTAAGCTAGTTGTGATTGATACTTTGGACCATATTGTCTTGCTGTTTAACGATGTTGGGGTGGACCAGTCAACTCCGAACAACCTCTGTAGAGTGGTTTCATCATTTGGCATGCGCTTCACATCTCCGTAGTGCAAATTATTGTTACAAGGCCACCAGCCACTTGATACCGAGGAACTTGAGGTAGTTGATCACTCAACTTACTTTGACAGCTGCATCAGCAACGATTGGCGCATAACCACTAAGGTCAGTTCAGGTATTGCGGAATTCAGAGTTGATTTCTTGAATCTGTGACATCTTTGACTTCAGAAAAGGGTTTCCTTCGGTTTTATAGGCCGTGTTTACAGGACCTCAGTGAGCGCCGTCCTAATCTTTTCGTGGACCCTTACTCAGCCTATGTGGTTATGGTAGATGTGCTTCAGAATGGTAATGAGTTTTCTAGGTATTCCTTTCACCGATATGCCGTGCCACAAGCTGGCTCGATCAACAGAGTCGAAGGTGGCTTTCAGGTCAAGCAAAGCCACCATAGTCGGTCCTGTGCAATTATAGTTTTGATCCAACACTTAGTGGAAGGTAACGATGGGATCAATACAACCACGACCAGAGCGGAAACCAGTCTGGCTTTTAGTGATTCGACTCTAATGAGGACCAGTAACTGATTGAACAATGCTATTCGTGAGAACTTTAAGGCGATGGAAAGATGTTAATGCCTCGGTGATTTTCACACATAATCTATTGATCCTTTTTGAAGATGGTCACGACAGTTGGCAGTTGCTATTCTGTGAGCACCCCTTCAGTGTCCCAAATAGTGTTAAATATATCAGCAAGGCCAGTTGGCACAGATAAGAAAGTTTCTCTGGTCCAAGAGCCTTGTTTCTTTTAACACGGCGTACTCATGTCGAATCTCTCCCGAAATGGGAGATGAGGTATCGATTTCCCACGTTGGCTCAGGTAATTCGGCAAGCGTCAGTGTCCAAGTTGCCCTGCTGAACAGCTCTTCAAAATGTTCCCCCCAACGGGCTACTCGGCGCGGCTGAGAATAGCTTAACTATCCATCTTTCTCAGCTATTGTCTCACTGAGTGTATTTTGGCACCCGTATTTCAGATGAGCTGCCACAGCACTTGTCTATTCCAATAGCACTGGCTTTCTCCTTCTCACAGACATTTATCACCCACCAGCGTTCTCTGTCAATTCGAAGATGATTTGCCAGTTACTGACACGCTGAGACTTATTGCCCAACGGAATTTGTTTTCTTGCTTCTCTCAAACTGATCGATGCTCAAGGGATCCATTCGCTGTTCGGACATCTCAATTTGGGTGTACATCAGGCGTCAAAAACACTCTTCATGGTAAATTTAGAGGATTCCAGTCATTGTTCCGTTCACCTTCCGCATTCATCGCTAACAACTGGTAGACCAGTTTGTCATGAGTTCCGAGTACAAGTGAGAAGCTTAGAAGTTAAGCGCTTCTTTGAAGCGGGTAGTGTGAGTGCCAGGCATGCACATACTAGAGCATGGTCGGAATCCAGGCAGATGCTCCAAATTGACCGACAGTCATGCACTGATGTGCACCATCTGTAGGTTATGGCAATATGGTCATTTTGGGTCCAAGTCACCGAGGAAATTGGTGAGAGCCTGGTAACACAATGCGAACGTTTGTGCTGGAAAGCATTGCTGCTAATATAAAGGTTATGATCAGCACACAGTTGCAGAGATTTACCGCTATTGTCTTTGGCGTGCATCGACCCAGAAGAGGCTTTGTAGTGTTTTTCAGACTCCTGAAGATTACCCGTTTGAGTATTCATATCACCAGCAATAGTCACGATGTCAGGAACTTTTCGCCATGCTGTGCAGATATGAGAGCTGTTAATAGAAATCGTCTTCCATACCTTCCGAACTGCAATCCGTTGGGACATAAACGGAGACGACTAAATGGCACCTTGTTTTCAGACCATGCTTATTAGCTGTAATAAAGCCTCGAAGACGAACCGAACACATGCGGCTGTTCATTGGTATCCAGTCGAGTTGATTGCCCTCAGTATGTTTTGCTGAAGGCGATACCAATATCGTAAATGCCTTGACTCATTGTCACCAGAGACTCGACGTTTGGCCATTGTCGGCAGCTACGGAGTCAGGGTGCCGAAGGTTCATCATAACCCTATTTTGTTGTATACGTGTTTCTGAGACTGCACACATTAATATCAGCGGAGCGATCGTTTCAATAAGTTTGACAAATGATCGATTAGTGATTTTCTTATGGTGTACAACTTTTCGCTTTTGACTCAAAAGCTTCATCGGGCGAAGTGAATTAGCTTAATAGTGAGTGGCATTTTCTAACAATCATGGGTAAGCTACCTACAGAGGTCGATAGTCTTTCAGCTCATTAGTAGAACTTTGCACTGGTCATAGATTACTAGGTTCGCGTGAAATCCGTGGGTCTCATTTGAGGTCAAATTGCACCAAAAAGTGCTGGTAGAGGGTTGTTACAGAGTGAGTTAACGCTGACCTTGGCCGATCCGATCCAGAGTGCAGACGTTAAAAGGACCGACGTGACCGTTGGTTTGAGGGGCAAGTAACATGTATCGATGGCAGCAGCTGTGGGTTCAGCAGCAGTCTTGTACAATTGGCGGGTAAGTAGAGAGCTGCGAAAGAAGAGACAAACAGGAAGAAGAAGCGGAAGTATTATCTACGGGGTGTAAAGGGTATATGGTACTCTCCGGCTGCTTATTCCGAGAGAGAGAGAGGGGGGGGTTGTTCGGCGTGCCTTACGTCTAACCTTTGACTAAATAGTCTGACCCACAAGGCAGTGGCGTACCTAAAGGTTCACTTGAGAAACTCCACCCGGAGCCTTTGGCTCAATAGCCTGACGCACAAGGCGGTGGAGAGCAAGTTCAGCCAGGGAGTGTGATACCAGAGATCGGTCGAGATCTACCTGAGGCCTATCACACACATCCTTCGAAGACTTAAAACAATTCACATGTGTTTTACGACCATAGTATGTTACTCACCTGTGCCCTATGCTGAGTTTGATGCTGAATTCATGATGCTTCTTCGCCGCAGTTGAGCTAAAGCAACTTACACTTAAACTAAGTCTTTTTAAGCTGAATAAATTCCATTCCACTTTAATGGGTTTGTTCTGCTACCTGATTAATCTTCTGTTAATTTGCACATGTTAACTGCGCTTATCTTCATTAACTTTATAGCGTTTGTAGCATTTTTAAGTAACGTGTGGGACGTTTTGCACTTATCGCGGATTCACTGCTAACCAGCTTACTTCATATGCTAATTTAGCGAAATGTCACCGTATCTCTATGCATTATTCGGTTCATTTTATTTCATCTTGTTGTTTCAAGTGACTAGCTGTTGCTTGATATTCCTGGTGTGGCTGAGCTTGGTGTGCATGTTGACAAGGTGCCTACCTGTCTATTACCCACTACGTCGTCCATACTGGCTCCAGAGACAGTTGGTCGTTGCTGGAGGGGACGGGGTGCACGGTCCTTGTGGCCGTGCTAGGCTCGAAGAGTGGTTCCATGCACTCAGTGTGGAGCGGACTACGGTCCAGCCACCGCCTTGTGTGCGGTTGAATTCCCCAACTACAGCGTGCTTGTGTTTACCTTTGAAGGAGTGTGGGCCGGCTCCGTTGATGAAACGTGGCTCCTATCCACATGCCTCCCGGTCTTATTCCTTCGGGTTTACACTGGATATGGTGTGTGTGTTTGGAGCTGTGGGTGGTGCAGTGCAAGCCACCCATGTTCCCTCCGTAGGCGCAGGCGTCCTGTGGCTGGCCGCAGTGACAGGCAAATCTCGAAACCATATGCCACCAATCATGTTACGCACCTGTAACCATGCCCGACCGCATGTGGGTTGTCAATTTCGCACATATGTGACCAGGGGCCCTCTGGCTTGATGTGAGCACTAGCAAACCATTGTGCACGTGACGGTGCCATCCCTCCGCCAAAGGCAGTGCGTGGCGCTGGAGCTGTGAGCTTATAACCTGTAAACCTGTTGTCTCCCATGGCTAGATTTTAAGGGTAGGGGGACGTCGGGCTATCCCTAACCTACGAGGAGGTTGGTGTAACGGTTCGCCCGACCCCTAACAATTGACCCCTCTTGCATGAGCAGTTCTGAAGGCAGTTTGAAAGTGCCGGCCAGCGTAGCTCATTGGGTCACGGAGGTACGCAAACCATCGCACCTCGTTAAGGTCCAGTCTCGTCGTCACGAGTGCCTCAGGTACTGCACATTTCAAAGTCTGAATTACTGATGGCATCGGATATTATTTTGTACATTACTTACGAGTAGGAGTATTTGAGTCGTACTTTTAATGTATTCGTCCAAACAGCTCACAAGCTACATAGCACAACGCCAATGCGGAAATGCACCGGGCACGTTTCGCCCTATTGGCGTTCGTCAATGGTGCGCATTCCCTCGGTCCCCTACTGAGGATCGGACCCATGACCGCTAGTGCCTGATGTTAACTAGCCAGTAGCTTAAGCCACTGAGCCATAGGGGACAGTGGCTGAGCTACATAATTTGCAAGCTAAATGGGATGTAGCACGACCTCTCTTCCTCTGCCACGTAGGTTGCTACTTTTGCAGCTGACACTGGTTAGTCTCCGAGGTCATGACTTCCTCTCACTAGACGCTGTCCATAGCATTTTTAACTAGGAGGGGCCACATGCTTGAGTACCGCCTTGCCTCCAGACGGACAATGAAATCAATTTGAGATCCACCCATCTGCACTATCCCCCAGAACTCTGTTGTACTTCGTTCTGAAAGAACCATACACTGTAGCCCTAGTGATATCAAGACATCAGCTCAGTGTTGGTTTATAGAATTTCCTCATTAGTCCATCATCCAAACCATTGTCTGTGAAAGTGCCTGTGGCGATATGTGGCAGCGTTTAACTATTCAGCGTTGTAATTTTTAGCCTTGATCGTTTGGGTAAATTGCTTGTATACGTTACGAATACCCCGAGATGGTTGCATTGAATTGTGTTCTGTTATTGATTACCGATGGAGAGATGCACCGAAACAATGGGATCGGTTTCCTTAGTGCTTACTGCACATATACTTGCTAAAATCTGACCAAATTCTCGGCCATCATCGGTGACACTGTTTACCGTCTTCAGTGGACTTTCACTCGAAATGCATCACAATGCCAGCGTCATGTACATGTATTTCCCACACCACTCACAGTGTGCTAGTACATACCACCCGAATAACTTGAAGGATCTAATTTCAGGTTGAACCCATTGTCGATATGTGTTATAAATGCATGGAGATCATTCTCGTCCGTTCATAAGTTTATTACCGGATGGAATCCAATGACGAGACGGGCGCTACTTCTTGTCGGTCTTAGCAGTGTGCCACATTCAGGAGGATTGTGAATTCTCATCCTTGAAAGTCACTCGGAGGGTTGATTCGCCCCACTGAAAAGTCTCTTAACGCCAGACTGCCAATCATCTTGCAGTATCACAGTCTAGTTTAGACGGAATACACACTATTCTCTGATATACCCCAGTGTGTTGTGGCAGGTTGTTACGAAATCAATTTGCCCGCTCTAGAGTTGTGTATTACAGCCACCCAAATGCTATCTTTCCAAGTTTTGTGTACTTACACTGTCCCATTTTTTCATCCATGAGTCCGTCCTATCTTTCCTCTGCTCCTCTGTCTTAGCAAGTTTGTTAATTCAATCATGCCACTCACTCATTCTTTGGCACGGTGTCACCGCATTTTACAAGCTATCATCTTTTGTCTAGGTCCATTCGATTGGCGACTCAAACAGCCGACACTCTTTTGCATATTTTCACCAATTGCTCGCCTGACTCTAGACAGACCGATTTCCTCCGTTCGCACTTTTTTGCTGATAATGTGCTATTCACAGGCTCTAATATATTCTTGATTTCCGTCAATCATACGCAATGTAAATACACAAAAAGTGCGAAAACCAACAAGCATTGATGAGTGGGAAGTTCCGGAAAGATTGGACGTAACACAGTGAAAAGGCGAAGACGTCACAGCTCAGGATAAGATCACTGAGGGGTGAGATGGAGCAAATGATATTTGTAGTTTGGAGGCAGCTCTCCTAAAACCTCCCTTTGGGATTGGGTTTCCTTATGACTGCTGTCGTGGATCCATTTGGATGGGGACACGGTGCTGTCTGACTCGATCAGTCAATTTTCTAGGTTTGTGATCGACTCACGTAACTGGTTTGGTAATTGCTTCCTAGATTTCGGACTGCAGGAGCTCAAAAGTATCCAGAAGAATATCGATTGGAAGGTCAAGGTCGTGGGGTATTGTTTGGCAGAGAGACGAACGCAACTGGTGGCGAGGGATGTACATCCACTTCATAGGTATCTCTACGCGTGCGGCTTAGAATCAGTACCTGCGTCCACTTTTCGTCCCCATCACGATAATCCTTATCCGACACAGTGACTAAAGTAAGACGTGCGATTCACCTCGCCTTTATGGTGCTTGATTTGGTTCTCCATGCGGATGTTTTAACCGATCCGCAAGCGTGAGAATAAATGGATGACATCGAGGAGAAAACGCAGTTTTCCATTCAAAAAAATATCTGCTGATGTGTTTCTATACCATTTTCAATTTAAATGGGACATTTTGCAAAACAAATCGGACATTTTGTAAAGCAAAGTGGACGTTTCGCACTATAAATCTTATATGTTATTCTTGTCCGAAAAGCATGAAATGTTAGCTAGAAATGTGGAGTAAGGCTATTGGGCGATGTTCAGAACACCTTTTGATCACAATGCAACCGAACTGTGCAAGTATCGGGCGATTGATGAGCCACTTTTTTGATCAGGAGTGTCACCTCGATCAAAGTTTTCCTCTGTCCATGTAGTGGCCTCCATGTATTTTGTTTGGTTTTGTGAGCGAACCTACGCAGCTGCACGGCTATTGCCGCAAACGCCTTGTGCTGCATCAAAGGACCAAAATGAGCGACAGAAGACGAGTGAGCGCAGCTCCAAGGTGGCGATCGTACAAACGAACGTCATGGGCGCAGAACGACATCCTCACCAACCTAGTTTTCGTCGGCAGCAAGACCACCCACAAAGCGGACTACACGCAAGAGAGCATCATTACTCAGCGCACATGTAGAAACAACGGAGAAGCGAATTCCCGATGTCATGCAGCATGTCGAATGGATCGCTGAACAGCATTCGCAAGATACTTTGGTGCAGCGGCTGAGAGAGAACGGGATCCACCTGTCCGGGTCTACAGTCTTCAACATACTCAGAAAGCTAAGGATTGCGCTGAGGAAGTGCCACTACGAACTAGACCGTGTCAACAGTGCCCCGGCCGTCGCGAGTCAGCAAGCCTGCACTCTCGACTTCTTTGTACACGCCATACAACACACGGGAAAGACGTCCTTCGACAGACTAGTGTTACTTTGAAATCCCTACCCATGACCGAAGGAGGATCCGCTAGTGCAGTTTGTACAATCTGACTAATTCACGCCGGTTCACGTTTTGGTCACCGAATGAACTCACGCACTCGCCATGCTCATTCTTTCCTGGCGGTTGGTCTTCTCTACACTCTTGCAGTGTCAGACACAGCACATTCCAATGACACTGGTGCTGCAGTGGCTGATAACGGGATCCACCTATCCATGTATACGGTCTTCAACGCTATGAGGTAACGCCGAAGAAGTGCCACTACAATCTGGACGGTGTCAGAAGTGTCACGACAATCGCAAGTCCGCATGATTGCACTCTCTATTTCCCGGTAAACGACTTACTCATGCTTGCTGACCCTGGCAGTTTGGATAGAAACTCGCGCGCTGTAAAATGAAAAAGGTGTATTGGCAAGAAAGAAATTGTTTAAGTTATAGAGGCGGTCAGTTGATGTACGGCTACCCAGATGCCACGTTTGTCAAGTTCAGTATCATATTTAGGACGCATTTGCTGCAGTCCTTCTGGGTAACCATCCCATCGCTCACTTGTATGATCGCACTTGGCGACAGCTCAGGTGTTGGGTCCGTCAGTAGCCGTCTCGCCGACGTTTTCACCGTCGAAGAAACATGCTCCACAACGTTCAGTATGTATCAGTAGGGTGACAGGAACTTCAACTGATCAATAGAGCTCGCGATCCTCCTTAGGTCATCTGACATGTGAGTGCGCGTGTTGTCCATGATGGACCATGCAGCGTACCGACGCCACAAGTTCCTCGCTGAAAATGGAAACCTTGGCATCACTGCAGGTGCCCTTGCTGATTATTGTGCAGTGGACGATTCCTTGGTTATTCATTACCACAATCAGCGCCACCCTGCGACCTCTGGCTGTGGACCAGAGAACGTTCGCGCGCGTTCGTCTTCTTGGGCGAGCCTGCGTCCGCCGCAGATCGAGATTGAACCCATTTTATGATTGAAAATACCTTTGCTCTTGTCATGCAACGCTTGTGCCGAGAAGTCCAGAGCGTAGGCCTGCCGACTTTCGATGGTCGTGGCACTGTTGACACGGTCTAACTCCTGGTGGCACTTCTTCAGCGTGAGCTCCAGTCTTCTGAATGTGTTGAAGACCGTAGACATGGACAGGTGGATACCGTTATCCCGCAGCCGCTGCTGCCGATGCACTAACGTATCCTGCGAATGTCGTTCAGCGGTCTCTACAACGCGCTGCAGCACATGGGCAGTCAGCTTCTCCCTGTCGTTACCTCCACATTTGCGCAGAACAATGCCGCCTTCTAACCTGTAGGCACTGGTGATGTTTCTTGCCGTACTTTCATTGATATTGGCGATTTGAGCAGCCTCATGATTGATTTTGCCGTCAACGAAGGCGAGCTTCGTGAGTGTTTCTGCGCCAATGATGTTCGACACCGCCGTCTAGCTGTGTTCTCCTATAGTTCGTCGCCCATTTTTGTCGTTTAATGAAGCACATGGCTAATAATGCTATTCTGGGTTCTATGGAGTTCTGACAGTCGGTAATACTCCAATAACCGTGCAGCTGCATATGTTTAGAACAACACCCACAAAAAATAAGCGAAAGCCTCTGTAGTGACAGGGGAAATCTGGGTAACTGAATGCGATGAATGTGAACGAAACTAATGATCAAGTGATGGGTTCGTACAATCGCTAGCGCTTCAGTCATGCAGCTACGTAGGTTCGCCCCCACACACACAAAATACGAAGAGACCACTACAGGGACAGGGGAAAACTTTAATCGAGTTGGCATTCCTGATCAAAAGAGTGGCCCGCACAATCGCCCGCTACTTGCACAGATCGGTTGCATTGTCGTGACCAAAATATGCTCTGAACCTCGTCCAGTCACCTTACTCCACATTTCTTGCTAAACGTTTCTTGATTTTCTAACTAGAACAATGTGTAAAATTTATTTTTACGAAACCTCCAATTTTCTTTGCAAAAGGTCTGTTTTGTTTTGCAGACCGTCTGATATGTTTTGTAAAACCTCTAATGTGCTCTCCGAAATATCCGATTTAAAGTGAAAATGATGTATGCACTTTTTGCTTCACTGTATATCTCCCAACAATGGAAGAAGGCTTTATGCTGGTAGTAAACTTATGGTTATCTCTTTCCGTAGGGTTGCTATGGTGGTACTTCAAACTGTAAATAAGTATTAACAAATCTGGGTTTACACCAGTGAACTTTCTGAATTATACGTAGTATATACTGTAGATCCTGGATGAATTCATAAGAAAGAACGACAAATGGAATGATCGTAAAACTCGCGTCTTCTTGTTGTGTATACAAATTTGAGGTGAAAAAAGTGGGACGAAATCTGTGATTTGACCGCCAGTGTAATCGCTTACAGACACTTGTGTTTATCCATGGGTCGTGTAACATGGTGCAGCGAAATATGTGCAAGGTCAACGCGTTCTTTGCACTCTGCTAGTTAGAGAGCACATATGACAAATTCCCGTACGCCATTCCCCGTTCTGCAAATGCGTACGAAAAAGAGATTCCGGCGGCATCCCAAACGTCTGCATTGCTCAGCCAGTTTGAGATGTTGGCCTCTCGAACTGCTGTTGTGACTAAGCTCTAGCAAGAAACGGCACGTGTGGTTGGGATCTCACAAAACCTGGTAAGTCAAAATGGAGTCCCCGTGCAATCGCCGCTGCCGTCCGCTGCAGACTCCGAGCACTTGGAGCTATCGTTCATACGGCAAATTATACGGACCCTTGACATTTTTATTTGCCAACGTTGGGGTGTCTCCAAAGCGGTGAGATCTCTCCTCTGCCATGGCTGCCAGAATTGTATTGCGTATTCCACATTTATGCATATGTCTGAGCCGAGAAGTTGTGGAAATATCGATGAGTCGAATCATCCGAATGCACGCTTCAGGGGGGCCACATGTTGGATGCCCATCGTAGATGCCGTTTCAGCCTACTTCGAACATCCAAGGTTGACCGGCACTAAAACACAGATCCTTCTCGCCAAAGGAGGTTTACAGCTCCCGGTAGCCGAGTTTGTAGGAGTGCACCAACTTGTGCAGTAGGTGCAGCGCTCTACATTTTTCCACATTGAATCAAGTCGATTCTGGATGAGCCACACGTATACCATATCCAGATCAGTTTGAAGTACTGTGATATCATGTGGTGTATTTATCGCCCCACACACCTTGATGTCATCGGGTTAAAGAAGGTAACTCGAGCTTATGACGCGTGTGCCAGTTAATATACATTAAAAATAATCGCAGTCCAAGTACCGATCCTTGTGGTACTCCGCATTCAATTGGTTTTGGATCTGAGAGCGTTTCACACACACGTACTTTCAGGCGCCGGTGCACAACCAAGCTTCTGATCCATCCTAGGAGGGGATCAACAACACCAAAGGTCTGGAGTTTGAAGAGTAGAATGTTTTGATCTAACCGGTCGAACGCCTTTGAGAAGTCGAGAAAGACTACACCAACTATTGTGGCAGAGTCTACTGCTTCCGTCCAGTTGGATCGTGCTGGTAGTAGATTTGTAGTGCACGATCGATTTTGTCGGAAGCCATGCTGTTCCTGTGCGAGGTAGTTAAATTCTTCCAAATAGGCCGTTAGCGCATCAGAAATAATAGCTTTCATGACCTTTGAAAGAACCGGTAATAAGATTATGGGACGGTAGTTGGCTGGATTGGAACGACTACCTCCCTTGTGAATAGGAGTAATCATCCCGTGTTTCCACATGTCCGGCGCGTACACTTCTTAAAAACCATATTGGATGAATCGAGCCAAATGTTCAGCTAAAGTCTCCCTTACCGCCGCTAACGATTTTGTGTGTAAATTGTCCACTTCAGGAGAGTTGTACATGCGCATATGTAACAGCTATTTTAGTACAGCTTTCGCTGTGAAGGATATGTGAGGGAATTTTGGGAGTGAAACAATCATTGCCATAGGGTTAGGTGGCCAGTGACCACACTGAAATGTTGCAGCATATTGTAGGCGCAGGATATTCCTCACCTCTTTCGGTGTCCGTTCCATTTCATCATACGTAGATTTTTGATATGTTGATACAGAAGCTGGTGAGATAAGGCCATACGCACTGACAGCTTTAGCTGGTACGCCATTCTATCTTCGCGA
>OX104063.1:31972378-32107066 GCA_944474145.2 Dicrocoelium dendriticum | reverse complement strand
CTGCACACATTAATATCAGCGGAGCGATCGTTTCAATAAGTTTGACAAATGATCGATTAGTGATTTTCTTATGGTGTACAACTTTTCGCTTTTGACTCAAAAGCTTCATCGGGCGAAGTGAATTAGCTTAATAGTGAGTGGCATTTTCTAACAATCATGGGTAAGCTACCTACAGAGGTCGATAGTCTTTCAGCTCATTAGTAGAACTTTGCACTGGTCATAGATTACTAGGTTCGCGTGAAATCCGTGGGTCTCATTTGAGGTCAAATGGCACCAAAAAGTGCTGGTAGAGGGTTGTTACAGAGTGAGTTAACGCTGACCTTGGCCGATCCGATCCAGAGTGCAGACGTTAAAAGGACCGACGTGACCTTTGGTTTGAGGGGCAAGTAACATGTATCGATGGCAGCAGCTGTGGGTTCAGCAGCAGTCTTGTACAATTGGCGGGTAAGTAGAGAGCTGCGAAAGATGAGACAAGCAGGAAGAAGAAGCGGAAGTATTATCTACGGGGTGTAAAGGGTATATGGTACTCTCCGGCTGCTTATTCCGAGAGAGAGAGAGGGGGGGTTGTTCGGCGTGCCTTACGTCTAACCTTTGACTAAATAGTCTGACCCACAAGGCAGTGGCGTACCTAAAGGTTCACTTGAGAAACTCCACCCGGAGCCTTTGGCTCAATAGCCTGACGCACAAGGTGGTGGAGAGCAAGTTCAGCCAGGGAGTGTGATACCAGAGATCGGTCGAGATCTACCTGAGGCCTATCACACACATCCTTCGAACAATTCACATGTGTTTTACGACCATAGTATGTTACTCACCTGTGCCCTATGCTGAGTTTGATGCTGAATTCATGATGCTTCTTCGCCTCAGTTGAGCTAAAGCAACTTACACTTAAACTAAGTCTTTTTAAGCTGAATAAATTCCATTCCACTTTAATGGCTTTCTTCTGCTACCTGATTAATCTTCTGTTAATTTGCACATGTTAACTGCGCTTATCTTCATTAACTTTATAGCGTTTGTAGCATTTTTAAGTAACGTGTGGGACGTTTTGCACTTATCGCGGATTCACTGCTAACCAGCTTACTTCATATGCTAATTTAGCGAAATGTCACCGTATTTCTATGCATTATTCGGTTCATTTTATTTCATCTTGTTGTTTCAAGTGACTAGCTGTTGCTTGATATTCCTGGTGTAGCTGAGCTTGATGTGCATGTTGACAAGGTGCCTACCTGTCTATGATCGACTACGTCGTCCATACTGGCTCCAGAGACAGTTGGTCCTTGCTGCAGGGGACGGGGTGCACGGTCCTTGTGGCCGTGCTAGGCTCGAAGAGTGGTTCCATGCACTCAGTGTGGAGCGGACTACGGTCCAGCCACCGCCTTGTGTGCGGTTGATTCCCCAACTACAGCGTGCTTGTGTTTACCTTTGAAGGAGTGTGGGCCGGCTCCGTTGATGAAACGTGGCTCCTATCCACATGCCTCCCGGTCTTATTCCTTCGGGTTTACACTGGATATGGTGTGTGTGTTTGGAGCTGTGGGTGGTGCAGTGCAAGCCACCCATGTTCCCTCCGTAGGCGCAGGCGTCCTGTGGCTGGCCGCAGTGACAGGCAAATCTCGAAACCATATGCCACCAACCATGTTACGCACCTGTAACCATGCCCGACCGCATGTAAGTTGTCAATTTCGCACATATGTGACCAGGGGCCCTCTGGCTTGATGTGAGCACTAGCAAACCATTGTGCACGTGACAGTGCCATCCCTCCGCCAGAGGCAGTGCGTGGCGCTGGAGCTGTGAGCTTATAACCTGTAAACCTGTTGTCTCCCATGGCTAGATTTTAAGGGTAGGGGGACGTCGGGCTATCCCTAACCTACGAGGAGGTTGGTGTAACGGTTCGCCCGACCCCTAACAATTGACCCCTCTTGCATGAGCAGTTCTGAAGGCAGTTTGAAAGTGCCGGCCAGCGTAGCTCATTGGGTCACGGAGGTACGCAAACCATCGCACCTCGTTAAGGTCCAGTCTCGTCGTCACGAGTGCCTCAGGTACTGCACATTTCAAAGTCTGAATTACTGATGGCATCGGATATTATTTTGTACATTACTTACGAGTAGGAGTATTTGAGTCGTACTTTTAATTTATTCGTCCAAACAGCTCACAAGCTACATAGCACAACGCCAATGCGGAAATGCACCGGGCACCTTTCGCCCTATTGGCGTTCGTCAATGGTGCGCATTCCCTCGGTCCCCTACTGAGGGTTGGACCTATGACCGCTAGTGCCTGATGTTAACTAGCCAGTAGCTTAAGCCACTGAGCCATAGGGGACAGTGGCTGAGCTACATAATTTGCAAGCTAAATGGGATGTAGCACGACCTCTCTTCCTCTGCCATGTAGGTTGCTACTTTTGCAGATGACACTGGTTAGCCTCCGAGGTCATGACTTCCTCTCACTACACGCTGTCCATAGCATTTTTAACTAGGAGAGGCCACATGCTTGAGTACCGCCTTGCCTCCAGACGGACAGTGAAATCAATTTGAGATCCACCCATCTGCACTATCCCCCAGAACTCTGTTGTACTTCGTTCTGAAAGAACCATACACTGTAGCCCTAGTGATATCAAGACATCAGCTCAGTGTTGGTTTATAGAATTTCCTCATTAGTCTATCATGCAAACCATTGTCTGTGAAAGTGCCTGTGGCGATATGTGGCAGCGTTTAACTATTCAGCGTTGTGATTTTTAGCCTTGATCGTTTGGGTAAATTGCTTGTATACGTTACGAATACCCCGAGATAGTTGCATTGAATTGTGTTCTGTTATTGATTACCGATGGAGAGATGCACCGAAACAATGGGATCGGTTTCCTTAGTGCTTACTGCACATATACTTGCTAAAATCTGACCAAATTCTCGGCCACCGTCGGTGACACTGTTTACCGTCTTCAGTGGACTTTCACTCGAAATGCATCACAATGCCAGCGTCATGTACATGTATTTCCCACACCACTCACAGCGTGCTAGTACATACCACCCGAATAACTTGAAGGATCTAATTTCAGGTTGAACCGATTGTCGATATGTGTTATAAATGCATGGAGATCATTCTCGTCCGTTCATAAGTTTATTACCGAATGGAATCGAATGACGAGACGGGCGCTACTTCTTGTCGGTCTTAGCAGTGTGCCACATTCAGGAGGATTGTGAATTCTCATCCTTGAAAGTCACTCGGAGGGTTGATTCGCCCCACTGAAAAGTCTCTTAACGCCAGACTGCCAATCATCTTGCAGTATCACAGTTTAGTTTAGACGGAATACACACTATTCTCTGATATACCCCAGTGTGTTGTGGCAGGTTGTTACGAAATCAATTTGCCCGCCCTAGACATTTGGAGTTGTGTATTACAGCCACCCAAATGCTATCTTTCCAAGTTCTGTGTACTTACACTGTCCCATTTCCATCCATGAGTCCGTCCTATCTTTTCTCTGCTCCTCTGTCTTAGCAAGTTTGTTAATTCAATCATACCACTCACTCATTCTTTGGCACTGTGTCACCGCATTTTACAAGCTATCATCTTTTGTCTAGGTCCATTCGATTGGCGACTCAAACAGCCGACACTTTTTTGCATATTTTCACCAATTGCTCGCCTGACTCTAGACAGACCGATTTCCTCCGTTCGCACTATTTTGCTGATAATGTGCTATTCATAGGCTCTAATATATTCTTGATTTCCGTCAATCATACACAATGTCAACACACAAAAAGTGCGAAAACCAACAAGCATTGATGAGTGGGAAGTTCCGGAAAGATTAGACGTAACACAGGGAAAAGGCGAAAACGTCACAGCTCAGGATAAGATCACTGAGGGGTGAGATGGAGCAAATAATATTTGTAGTTTGGAGGCAGCTCTCCTAAAACCTCCCTTTGGGATTGGGTTTTCTTATGACTGCTGTCGTGGATCCATTTGGATGGGGACACGGTGCTGTCTGACTCGATCAATCAATCTTCTTGGTTTGTGGTCGACTCACGTAACTGGTTTGGTAGTTGCTTCCTAGATTTCGGACTGCAGGAGCTCAAAAGTATCCAGAAGAATATCGATTGGGAGGTCAAGGTCGTGGGGTATTGTTTGGCGGAGAGACGAACGCAACTGGTGACGAGGTGTGTACATCCACTTCATAGGTATCTCTACGCGTGCAGCTTAGAATCAGTACCTGCGTCCACTTTTCGTCCCCATCACGACACATTGACTAAAGTAAAACGTGCGATTGACCTCGCCTTTATGGTGCTTGAATTGGAACTCCATGCGGATGTTTCAACCGATCCGCAAACGTTAGAATAAATGGATGACATCGAGGAGAAAGCGCAGTTTTCCATTCAAAAAATATCTGCCGCTGTGTTTCTGTGCCATTTTCAATTTAAATGGGACATTTTGCAAAACAAATCGGACATTTTGTAAAGCAAAGTGGACGTTTCGCACTATAAATCTTATATGTTATTCTTGTCCGAAAAGCATGAAATGTTTAGCGAGAAATGTGGAGTAAGGCTATTGGGCGATGTTCAGAACACCTTTTGATCACAATGCAACCGAACTGTGCAAGCAGCGGGCGATTGTTGAGCCCCTTTTTTGATCAGGAGTGTCACCTCGATCAAAGTTTTCCCCTGTCCATGTAGTGGCCTCCATGTATTTTGTTCGGTTTTGTGAGCGAACCTACGCAGCTGCACGGCTATTGCTGCAAACGCCTTATGCTGCATCAAAGGACCAAAATGAGCGACAGAAGACGAGTGAGCGCAGCTCCAAGGTGGCGATCGTACAAACGAACGTCATGGGCACAGAACGACATGCTCACCAACCTAGTTTTCGTCGACAGCAAGACCACCCACAAAGCGGACTACACGCAAGAGAGCGCCATTACTCAGCGCAAATGTAGGAACAACGGAGAAGCGAATTCCCGATGTCATGCAGCATGTCGAATAGACCGCTGAACAGCATTCGCATGATACTTTGGTGCAGCGGCTGAGAGAGAACGGGATCCACCTGTCCGGGTCTACAGTCTTCAACATACTCAGAAAGCTAAGGATTGCGCTGAAGAAGTGCCACTACGAACTAGACCGTGTCAACAGTGCCCCGGCCGTCGCGAGTCAGCAAGCCTGCACTTTCGACTTCTTTGTACACGCCATACAACACACGGGAAAGACGTCCTTCGACAGACTAGTGTTACTTTGAAATCACTACCCATGACCGAAGGAGGATCCGCTAGTGCAGTTTGTACAATCTGACTGAATTCACGCCGGTTCACGTTTTGCTCACCGAATGAACTCACGCATTCACCATGCTCATTCTTTCCTGGCGATTGGTCTTCTCTACACTCTTGCAGTGTCAGACACAGCACATTCCAATGACACTAGTGCTGCAGTGGTTGAGAACGGGATCCACCTATCCGTGTATACGGTCTTAAACGCTATGAGGTAACGCCGAAGAAGTGCCATTACGATCTGGACAGTGTCAGAAGTGTCACGACAATCGCAAGTCTGCATGATTGCACTCTCTATTTCCCGGTAAACGACTTACTCATGCTTGCTGACCCTGGCAGTTTGGATAGAAACTCGCGCGCTGTAAAATGAAAAAGGTGTATTGGCAAGAAAGAAAATGTTTAAGTTATAGAGGCGGTCAGTTGATGTACGGCTGCCCAGATGCCACGTTTGTCAAGTTCAGTATCATATTTAGGACGCATTTGCTGCAGTCCTGCTGGGTAACCATCCCATCGCTCACTTGTATGATCGCACTTGGCGACTGCTCAGGTGTTGGGCCCGTCTCGCCGACGTTTTCACCCTCGAAGAAACATGCTCCACAGCGTTCAGCACGTATCAGTAGGGTAACAGGAACTTCAACTGATCAATAGAGCCCACGATCCTCCCTAGGTCATCTGACATGTGAGTGCGCGCGTTGTCCATGATGGACCATGCAGCGTACCGGCGCCACAAGTTCCTCGCTGAAAATGGAAACCTTGGCACCACTGCAGGTGCCATTGCTGATTATTTTGCAGTGGACGATTCCTTGGTTATTCATTACCACAATCAGCGCCACCCTGCGACCTCTGGCTGTGGACCAGAGAACGTTCGCGCGCATTCGTCTTCTTGGGCGAGTCTGCGTCCGCTGCAGATCGAGATTGAACCCATTTTATCATTGAAAATACCTTTGCTCTTGTCATGCAATGCATGTACCGAGAAGTCCAGAGCGTTGGCCTGCCGACTTGCGATGGTCGTGGCACTGATGACACGGTCTAACTCGTGATGGCAGTTCTTCAGCGTGAGCTCCAGTCTTCTGAATGTGTTGAAGACCGTAGACATGGACAGGTGGATACCGTTATCCCGCAGCCGCTGCTGCCGATGCACTAACGTGTCCTGCGAATGTCGTTCAGCGGTCTCTACAACGCGCTGCAGCACATGGGGAGTCAGCTTCTCCCTGTCGTTACCTCCACATTTGCGCAGAACAATGCCGCCTTCTAACCTGTAGGCACTGGTGATGTTTCTTGCCGTACTTTCGTTGATATTGGCGACTTGAGCAGCCTCATGGTTGATTTTGCCGTCAACGAAGGCGAGCTTCGTGAGTATTTCTGCGCCAATGGTGTTCGACACCGCCGTCTAGCTGTGTTCTCCTATAGTTCGTCGCCCATTTTTGTCGTTTCATGAAGCACAAGTCTAATAATGCTATTCTGGGTTCTATGGAGTTATGACAGTCGGTAATACTCCAATAACCGTGCAGAAAAACACCCACAAAAAGTACGCGAAAGCCTCTGTAGTGACAGGGGAAATCTGGGTAGATGAATGTGAACGAAACTAATGATCAAGTGATGGGTTCGTACAATCGCTAGCGCTTTAGTCATGCAGCTACGTAGCTTCGCCCCCACACACACAAAATACGAAGAGACCTCTACAGGGACAGAGGAAAACTTTAATCGAGTTGGCATTCCTGATCAAAAGAGTGGCCCGCACAATCGCCCGCTGCTTGCACAGATCGGTTGCATTGTCGTGACCAAAATATGCTTTGAACCTCGCCCAGTCACCTTACTCCACATTTCTTGCCAAACGTTTCTTGATTTTCTAACTAGAACAATGTGTAAAATTTAGTTTTACGAAACCTCCAATTCGCTTTGCAAAAGGTCTGATTTGTTTTGCAAACCGTCCGATATGTTTTGTAAAACCTCTAATGTGCTCTCCGAAATATCCGATTTAAAGTGAAAATGATGTGTGCACTTTTTGCGTCATTGTATATCCCCCAACAATGGAAGAAGGGTTTATGCTGGTAGTAAGCTTATGGTTTTCTCTTTCCTTAGGGTTGCTATGGTGGTACTTCAAACTGTGTAAATAAGTATTAACAAATCTGGGTTTACACCAGTGAACTTTCTGAATTATACGTAGTATATGCTGTAGATCCTGGATGAATTCATAAGAAATGACGACAAATGGAATGATTGTAAAAGTTGCGTCTTCTTGCTGTGTATACAAATTTGAGGTGAAAAATGTGGGACGAAATCTGTGATTTGACCGCCAGTGTAATCGCTTACAAACACTTGTGTTTATCCATGGGTCGTGTAACATGGTGCAGCGAAATATGTGCAAGGTCAACGCGTTCTTTGCACTCTGCCAGTATGAGAGCACATATGACAGATTCCCGTACGCCATTCCCCGTTCTGCAAATGCGTACGAAAATGGACTTCCGGCTGCATCCCAAGCGTCTGCATTGCTCAGCCAGTTTGAGATGTTGGCCTCTCGAATTGCTGTTGTGACTAAGCTCTAGTAAGAAACGGCACCTGTGGTTGGGATCTCACAAAACCTGGTAAATCAAAATGGAGTCCCCGTGCAATCGCCGCTACTGTCCGCTGCAGACTCCGAGCACTTGGAGAAATCGTTCATACGGCAAATTATACAGACCCTTGACATTTTTATTTGCCAACGTTGGGGTGTCTCCAAAGCGGTGAGATCTCTCCTCTGCCATGGCTGCCAGAATTGTATTGCGTATTCCAAATTTATGCATATGTCTGAGCCGAGAAGTTGTGGAAATATCGATGGGTCGAATCGTCTTAATGCACGTTTCAAGGGGCCACATGTTGGATGCCCATCATAGATGCCGTTTCAGCCTGATTCGAACATCCAAGGTCGACCGGCACTAAAACACAGATCCTTCTCGCCAGAGGAAGTTTGCAGCTCCCGGTAGCCGAGTTTGTAGAAGTGCACCAACTTGTGCAATAGGTGCAACGCTCTACGTTTTTCCACATTGAATCAAGTAGATTTTGGACGAGCCACTCGTATACCATATCCAGATCAGCTTGAAGTATTGTGATATCATATGGTGTATTTATCGCCCCACACACCTTGATGTCATCGGGTTAAAGAAGGTAGCTCGAGCTTATGACGCGTGTGCCAGTTAATATACGTCAAAAATAATCGCAGTCCAAGTACCGATCGTTGTGGTACTCCGCATTCAATTGGTTTTGGATCGGACAGCGTTTCACACACACGCACTTCCAGGCGCCGGTGCAGAAACAAGCTTCTGATCCATCCTATGAGGGGATCAACAACACCAAAGGCCTGGAGTTTGAAGAGTAGAATGACATGGTCTAACCGGTCGAACGCCTTTGAGAAGTCGAGAAACACTACACCAACTATTGTGGCAGAGTCTACTGCTTCCGTCCAGTTGGATCGTGCTGGTAGTAGATTTGTAGTGCACGATCGATTTTGTCAGAAGCCATGCTGTTCCTGTGCGAGGTAGTTAAATTCTTCTAAATCGACCGTTAGCCCATCAGAAATAATAGCTTTCATGACCTTTGAAAGAACCGGTAATAAAATTATTGGACGGCAGTCGGCTGGATTGGAACGACTATCTCCCTTGTGAATGGGAGTAATCATCCTGTCTTTCACATGTCTGGCGCGTACACTTCTTTAAAACAATGTTGGAAGAATCGAGCCAAATGTTCAGCTAAACTCTCCCTTACCGCCGCTAACGATTTCGTGGGTACATTATCAACTCCAGGAAAGCTGTGCAAGCGCATACTCAACAGCTATTTTACTACAGCTTTCGCTGTGAAGGATATGTGAGTAGATTTTGGGAATGAAACAATCATTGCCATAGGGTTAGGTGGCCAGTGATCACATTGGAATGTTGCAGCAAATTGTAGACGCAGGATATTCGTCGCCTCTTTCGGTGTCTGTTCCATTTCATCATACGTAGATTTTTGATATGTTGATACAGAAGCTGGTGAGATAAGGCCATACGCACTGACAGCTTCAGCTGGTACGCCATTCTATCTTCGCGAACAAGCTGAGTACAGTAGTTCGGTTGGGTCGCATAGGATATCCGGTTCTCAGTGCTCTGGGAGAGTTTGTAGATATGCCAGACTTAGTTTCGCGTCGCTATGCACTTCCGTGTCCTGCTTCGCAGAAACTGGACCACGTTTCTCATGCGGAACGTCTTAGTTTCTGATGCTTCAGCAACCAGAGAGTTAAAATGGCTGATGAAATGTTCCTATGCACTAGCTGATGCCTCGTCTGCCAGAAAGGTCCAGTTGGTTGTCTCACCTAGTCGAGCTCATATGTCGTGGCGTACATACGTTCTTGTTGCAGCGGCAATTTCCACGAGATATTCTGCATAGCAAATGTATTCGTAGAGTAGTACCGCATGATCCTTGCAGCTAAATGGGACGTCGACGATCATACTCTCAACCATTAGTTCTTCTTTGGTGAATATCCGATCCAGAATAGAAGACCCTATCTTTCTCTCGGAATCGGGTGGCACTTTTGATGTGTCCATACAGTAGATAACTGGAGACAAACTCTTGTGGATCGGTCTTAAACTGTTCTACGTGAGCTGCTTTGGATTCCAGAGCATGGATCTTGAAATCACCAGTAATGCGAATATGACTGTAAGTTGTGTTTCTCACCCTCCTTATTGTGGATCCAAGGTAGAAGTCGGGCATGGATGAAGGAGAGGGTAAATAACCGCCACTAATGAAGTGTCGTCGCCTTATAAACGTAGAGGGCACCAAAGGGAATGTTGTACCATGCTGACCGGATCCTCTATGAGCTCACATTGGAGGTCGGTACTGAAGTACAGAGCCACCCCTCCACCTTTGCTGGGTCGGTCATGCCGAACAATGGACATGCCTGGCAGTGCGATCTCGATGTCACTCATGTCAGGGCGTAACCATGTCTCCGTTATGGGGATGAGATCGCAGGCTCTTGACGCAGCGGAATTTCGGAAAGTTTACTCAGTAAGCCTCGGATGTTGGTGTACGTACAAGATAGCTTCTCGGATGTCGAAAGCTGTTGGTTAGGAGCACAGGAATGATGAGGATTTGTGCCGACCGATGAGATGCCGGCACCTCAGCTTCTTTTGGGAGAGTTGCCAAAGTTCCATAGGAATGCGATCTGTTTTTGTTCTCACTTGCACCTGCGGTATATTTTCCATCGGCAGCCTTCTTGATAGCTACGATTCTTAGCGCACAGGTTTCTGAATCGCTGTTGTGGTTATATTCAGTCGTGGGTGATGTCGTTTCTACGAGAACAACGAGTGGCCGCTACTCTTTAACTGTTGTCTTCAGTCGTAGTTCCCAAGGAAGTTTGTTACGTACTAACTGCCAGCTACGGATTAAGTTCACGGTCATCTGTTGTGATTGCACCGTTAGTTTCAGTATCCTCATGCTACTGCCTCTAGTTTGGCGACACGGGTAACCGAGTAATCGACGGAAGTATGATGTCACCCTCACAGAGAACTTCACAGATGTAACTCCATTCTTCCAGGTCATGAGCGTGGGCTTCTTCGTTGCTGGTTGTCGGTAGCTCGGGCACTCCGTCAACAAAAATGATTCTTTTGCTATTCACCGTGTTAATCCTTTGAATTATTTTTGTCTCCCTGGCGTTCGGTCCATTGAACATCCGGTAAAATGCGTATCCCACTGTTTTCAGTCCGCAGGCGTTATGCCGACAAAAGCACCGTCTCGACAATATCTATTGATCCCAATGTTACTAGCACTAACTGGAGCTCCCCATAATGACTCAAGGTTGGATATCTAGTGATGCGCATTATATTAGTTGGATTGGCTTGAACTCCGATTTTATCACAAGGGAAATTCCATTGCTTTAAATCATCTAGCTGTTTACTCTTTAAGGAGTTTGCCTTGGAATCAAGAAGGTTGGTGCATATAAGTATCAAGGCCCCGTAGTTCCACCTGGTCTTCGGTGATGTGGGAATCACGGTTATCGAGGGATTTAATGATGTCTTTGCAGGTTGAACGTGGTCCTTCACCCGTTTTGTGGCAGTACTGGGTGAGGCTACTGAGGTCGCACTTCGATTATACGAAGCAGCAATTTTTGCATAGGGGAATCGGTCTTTAAAGCACTTCGGATTTCATTGTTCAGTCGGAACGGTGGGAGTTACCGAGGCTGCATCAGTCTATATATTGAATAAGAGGATGTGGGCGGTGGGGCTAGGCGTGCTTCTATCGGTCGCGATGATGACTTGCTTCCCAATGTTTTTAGTACTGCGTGACCGTATGAACGCCTGGCCCTTTCCCTTGGTTTCTAGGCAGCAATTGGGGGAGACGAATGAGGTGCAAGATGTACTATTGTCGCTTCGAGCGAAGCAATTTTTGCATGCAAACGATGTTCATTTTCGGCGACTAGGCTGTCGTACTTTCGTGTTAACTCTAGTACGCATTTTACTAGTGAAACCGTCGTACACTTTAGACAGACCAAAGTGAACCCGACGCACAATAGAGAAATATACACATTATTATTATTAATACAGTTGCTACAGCGGTATATGGTACTGGACCGGTATGGTATCTGGCTGTACTTGGAGACGGATCTTGCGCTTGTTGCAGCACCCGAGACCATCCTGGACAACCTGTGCAAACTTTTCCTTGAGCTGTTTTGTAATGTGCTCTGCGATCTGTGTAGTTAGGTTAACTGTATTGCATAGGGGTGAAACTGGAACATCCGGGAGTACAAGTCTTTCAATCCAAGTAAGTTTAGATTGGAACAGTTGCTGAGAACAGCGCGTTGTTACAAACACATTACTGATCAGTTCTGCAGTCAACAGGAAAGTGCTATCCATATGCATTCGTGCAGGTTAACTGATTACTCCCATGTGGAATGTGAGATCAACGTAATGACGGAAGCTGCGTTCAGCTGAATACGGACGAATATATTATTAACGGAAACGAATACGTCTTTTCCTCTGGATTGCAAATCGACATTGAAAGTTGCAAAAACTGAATTATACTGAGAGCCTTATCGGTATGGTTACCTTTGGGACCTCTGGCTGAACTGCGGACGTTCTATTGTGGGGTTTGTTTCTTGACATTTGTGGAACAACAGAAGCCTTCTCTGCAGTGGCGTACCAACCACTTTTATCGCAGGAGGCGGCTGACTGAAATCAGAATAGGCGCGTGAATGCAGCATAATCAGCTCATGGTAAACTGCACATTAGCTTTTTTTGTCAAAATGAATGACCGTTTGGGACAATGAAGTGAATGTGGTGAAAGTGCACACAATGGGATAAGTAAGGGGATCGTGGGGAAGAACATTTGCACAGGTGTGACACATGGCGCAAAGGTGCAGATGGCCATGCAGGCTAACATTAAACATGCACTTTCAGCTTATATGGAAAATTTATCCTTTCTATTTGGTAACGAATATTAAACGGTAGTAAAATTGCGCGTGGACGCTGTTTGAAGCTGGTGCTCGTTATTCTACCACTATGGCGGTATTGTGCTTAAGGCTGAACAGATGTTGACACCTGGTGGTGAGGGATTTTACGGCGATGTCCGGCTAGTGTTCCAGTTTTCAAAGCAGTCGACTGCCGATACCCGACTCATGGGAGAATGGAGACCAGAAACAAAAATCAAACATTTAAACTGATATTCTGTAAGTATCTGTAATTGAAATTCTTCGCACTCGGTTAACATTGCCAGCATTAGGGACATAATCGCCTGCATCACGCTTCGCCAACTGAAGGCAGTTGTAACAGACGCTGAAAATCGAAAGCCGCTAGCTGAAAATCTCGCCTGGTTGTTCCACTGTGTGCGCAAAGTCAAGGTCTTTGTGTTGTTTGGGGAGAGTGAAGTTAATGAAGCAATCGTGCTCGATGGTTCCAAGTTTCTGGATCAAGAATCGGGATTTACACAAGTCATGTTTATCCCTAAACTCATTCCCAATTGTATGCTTCCAGCGCTTGTACCACGAATCAAGTGATATTCAAAGTAGGCTCCTAGTGAAGCTATAAGATAAAAGCTGCAATTGCGTCGGTTTAGGATATCAAGCTTCTAGTTGCGCACGTGGTCAACGCACCAAATATCGCTACCTTCGAAAGTCTATTAGACTTTCTTATAAGTGATGAACGCTGCACAACAGTGGGATAAAGTGAACTCTGGATTACTGATATTCCACGTCGAAACATTTTGCGTTACATTTACCATGCTGTGACTTTTGTAAACTCTTGCTTTTTGATCCCGTCATACACTAATGAACTTGTGAAGATTGCGACTTTGTTCCATCTTGGATCGCTCATATCATATTCAAACGCAGCTACTACATTTGGTCTGAGCAGATTGCTTCGCGCCTCTTCCATCATAAAACCGATGCTCTAGTACGGACCACCCGCCTGTTGCCTGATCAACCGTGGCTAGGTTCAAAGACTGGAACGCGTTCAACCTGTGGCTATCATGCTCACTCCCAGTTTATGGGGTGTGCCATACGAAAACCGATGCAGACGACTAGGGTTGACTTCATTATGACGCATCGGATATTGCATCTGGATCACTTCTCCATGCTGAGGACACTGCTTCACGTACGCGCACCAGGCAGCACTCGCAGACACCGGTATAAACTAGTCGTATCGGACCTAAAGCGGATAACTCACTCTCTATGCTTCGAGCGGAAAGTAGTGAATTACTGGGTCAGTTTGCCTGCGAAAACTGTCGAGCCGAAATCGATGTCGGAATTCAAGCAATTCCTAGACACCCACTTTGCGGTTTGCAGCTACAGGGAGCGTATCGCACCCGAATAGCTTATGGTGCGGATGTAATTTGCAGCAGATGCTAAGGAATCACTGACTTGGCTCTGCGCACGTGCTCGAACTATCAATGATGGAGCAACGCAGACGCATGTCTGCTAGTTCTCTATCTTCAGTATTTATCCGTATCTCGTTCGTTCTAAGGACATGCGCTCTATGAAACCACCTACCACGTCTCGAGATTTTGCTGACACATACACTTATTCCCGTCTTGGCGAGGCAAACCAGCCAACCAACAAACTACAACTTACTGATCATTGTTTTCAACCAAAAGACAGTGGCATCATTCCGTTTACTTTTCTAGGCTTATTCGGTAAGATGGAAAAGCTGTTCCTCATGCGTTATGTCTGCGTTGGTAGCAATCTCCTGACCGCAGCAACTGGTTTTTTACCTGTTGATCACGTGGTATACTACTCAGATGCTAGTCGGATGACGTGGCACGTAAGAGATGTGCCAAGTACAGAAGCAGGGAGAACCATTGGATCGTTTGGACCCAACGTGTATTGTCAAAAGCTACAAAAATTGGAGGGTAAGTGAGCAGAAGCAGATAGTTCTATGCAGCGTGACTCATGTGAGGAGGAAGTGTTCGGCCGATACAATCAGTTAAACAAATGGACGGTCGGAAGATATAAACAGGAATGCAATCTGATGTCACAAAATACAGAAAGCGTGAATGGTTCGTGTTCATTGCAATCAGAACGGCTCTACTATCACTCCTTATTTTTCGTTTCGAACCTATTTAAATACATCAGACAACTGGCCTCCGAATCGAACAGCCTCGGATATGTACACTTGTTGTAGTCCAGTCGGTTCTCAAGTTGGTTGAGTCCATCTCCGATATGGACAGTTCATTTACATCATCAATAAAACGTCTCGCTAAACCGCAAAGCTTTCCACATTTTTGTTAAGCATGTCACCACAATGAGAATTTTACTCTTTCCCACTACTCGCTTTTTTGTGTTACCGCCCCTGTTGTGGGTACTAACGATAACAAACGTTGTAGTCTAAATCGAGATAGAATACGCGGATCGGCGGTCAACTGTTCATCTTCTCGGCCGACCTTGAAGTACCCTGTTGCGAACGAACAATTTTTTATACTGGCGTATTTGCTAGCTGTGTTGTTCAACTCACTCTGAGATGTCTGCTTCATGAAGTCTGTATAAGGATCAGAGCATTTCATCGCGAAACGTAAGTTATTATTACAGTCCGATCTACTATGACGGCCAGCCAAAGGCATCCCCGACGTTTTTTTCCGATGAATAATGTCCCTATGCATAAACCTGTCCATGGCGACCACTTTTGTCGGTCGCTTGAGAGGTCGCATTAAACAGGTTTGACTGTATTACCATTCGTGTGGCAACGGAAAGCCCGAGGACAAACCATTCAGATCGAACAGCAGCTCAGTACTTATGTCCCGAGAGACAACCTGTTGACATCAACGATCACTTGAGGGCTTGATAGACGACTGCTTTCGATCACTCACTACTTATTATATATATCGTACGGTTTTAATGTCTGTTCTTACAGTCACACCATTAGAAAACACTCTTTATTCACCTTGTGATTTTCGCCTAGTATAACCATATGTTAGATGAGGTACTTGGCTCAGATCGGTGGTAAAAGGTTTCGAAATGAGTTCAAAACGTCATGTTTACTTGTCACATAAACAGCCGTGTTAAATGTGTGATTTGGCAAGTGGTGCATGATACCTACGGTTTATCCGGTGAGTCCTACACTAGCGCAATTACTGGTAACTTTTATTATTGGCTTTTGGAGTACCCGCCGTGTGTCTGGATTATGACATGCAATCGCGATTGAGGCTGCAGTTTGCTTTGAAGCAAAAACCTGGCGAAACCTGGCCCCTTAGATCAGCGGACATAAAGAGGATAGTTACGTTCGACCACCGGTGCCTTCGCAATTTGGCTCACAGCTGGTTGGAACACCGCGTGAGCAACGAGCGTGTTCGACGCCTTGTTTACGGCACAGGAAAAGGAAATAAACCGCTCAGCACCGTCATTTTACGCATCAGGCTCCGATGGCTGAGCCACATGTTACACATGCCAGCCCACCGACTTTCGCGACGTGCCTTGTTTGCGCGCCGGAGGTGTGGATGGAAGAAGAGATGGCCAAGCGATAAGTTGGTCGAGAGGAATGAAAGTCCTCACTTCGAAGCTGGTCTCAGTTGGAGCGTCTCGACGCCCTGCTTGGGGTCCGAAAGACGATGAAAACGTTTGGCTGAATACACTTGTTGATATGGCTATGAGCCGACCTCAGTGGCGTTCATCCTTTGAGTTTCTTTGTCCTACTCCATCCCTCTTAGCCTCGCTCTCCAACTACGATCTTATTATTTGATATTCAATAATTTTGCATAGTGAATTATCTTTTTCTGCTGCATAGTCGCCGGCAGGTAGCTTACTGGAACCATGCCCATCCGTTACCGATAGCTCAACTGGCTTGCACCTGTTGCATTTTATTCCGTTTTTTCTTTTAGGTATTGTGGCAAAGTAGCTGAGGTGTTTCCTACCTCTAGCTAACGTGTATTTTGTGTGTGTTGCTTTGAAGCAAACCTATGCCATTTTGCGCACTGGGACTGCATCCGAAGTGCGGAGTTTCGGAGCTACTTTCTCCCAACACTGCACGCCACGACCGACCGGTTTCGTCCTGATTTGGATTCGTCAAGTAGTGATAGATTCAGCGGAGAGGGGAGCCCAATACAGTGGTTGATGGCTTTCGTCTTAGTCACTGTATCGGTGCTCCACAGCAGCGCTTGACACAGCAGTTACCGGTTACTTGTGTAACAGTGCGTAGCAGCCACATTTACATCCGCTAGCTTCACCCGATAGCCGGAGGTAATTATCGTGCAGTTGTCAGACGATGGATTCAGCACATTAAAGAACGCCATGCAGACTTCAACTGGGGTGGGAATGTATGTTACACCGGATTTGCAGTGACGTTTTCTGAAAGCATTTGTTTTGCGCAGATGAGGAGTGAAGTACTTTACGAAGCATGTGTGGTTTTTAAGCACAGCAACAGGGTATGTAGAGACGTTATTTAACATGGAAGTGAAAACTGGTGAACCACATGATGGCTAGTGTGGCGGAAAATTGTCTCACCAAGCGCATCTTCCGGCATCCATCGGACGAATTCCGAACACTGGTGCAATATGATCGGTATGTATCCCTGATGATTGCTAAGCAGCCGGTTCTTACGAGATGACCTAGTTAATTTAGTGGGACCACACAGGTCGTCCGCAATTCTAATTGGAACAACACATCAGCACTAACACGAATGTACTACGCAACTACAGGCAATGCGAATACATTTTGAAATAGGGGCGAAACCCATACACCGAGGCGTTTTGCCTTTTAACCTCGTATATACATCCTCCGTGTCTCGTGTATGTCCATGGCGATTTCTGATGTCGGTTTCGTTCGACTGCCGTCGTTGGTCATCAGGGTGCACCTGGTTCTTACACTGGTCCACTCCTTCCGCCGATGACTTTCCAGCAACATTATGGTCCGCTTTATTACATTACACATACACGATCGAGAGTTACCCTAGTTCCGCAATTGTCTTGTTTTCAAACTTCGCTTTCAAATCTGATAAATGCCACGGTCGTCCCTACTGATGCGAGTGTATCCACTTCCCTGATTTTCGCTTTGGGATCTGTCACTCATAAAAGTGAATTTGTACCTAGGTGGAGTAAAATGCCTCACCGAAACTTAAGTCATTGCAAACGGTTTAACTTTGACTGATCACATTGCTAATTAATCGGTATCATCCTGTCATCAGGAAAAACGTCTATGTCTTCATCTTGAACCCATATGGTGAATATTTTGACAATTGATCAAACGACGCTCATCTTTCAGTTGCACTCAATCCATATTGTAGTGGTGCCCCAGCCATGTTGAACTTGACCCCGTTGATCTTGCTGTTTAAAGCGACAAGTGTTTGCACGCATCTGGTCTGCCAAGCACAGCTTCCTTAAGTGCTACGCATTTTACTGCACCAGAATGCACTAGAATGCTAATGTTTGTTCTGAACAGATTAACATTCCTAGCTTACAATTTGTCATTTATGGATCACGGCAAAGTGATCAACTTGGACCTAAGTGGCTTTCCGTGGAAACTGAAAGATGCTATGAACACGCAATATCAAAAACTTTTTATACAATCACAATAACCAGGAATCTTTCTGCCTTGCACCCGCAGCCTAACACGCATGAGTTTATGTCTCTGTGGCCACCGTCTCTCATCACTTAGGTAATCAGGCCCTATCTCAACTGAATACAAGGGCATGTAATTTGTTCGGCAGTAATTAACACTTTGCGTAGTTCCTGTGAAGTTCGGATTGACTCTCCCTATAACCATACCGACGCGCTTCGACTTAGAAACAACATTCTAACCACCTTGGTGGGTCCTTCGTGAAATCTGACTGTGAGTTCACGTAACCAAGAGTGATCGTTATCGTATCTGCTTTCGTCGTTTTATCGAACCCGCGTAGCTTGGTGCTCTTCGTTTGGCTTGGACTCACATCAAACTAACAATCAGCTCATAATTTTACGGCATTGTAGGTTCGACTTAAATGACGAAATGCTAGTCAGACTCTGATCGGGACGGGATGTTCCAAGATTCCTCTTTGAGCACAGTTTTAAGATCCCAGGTCCATGCTTACCTTGTCCATCTTCAGCCTGTTTTCTCATACGCATACATCAAATACATTACCCTCATCAGTTTTTAAATACTATGAGGCAGACTTTTGATGGTTCTTTTGCTACTAGAAAGTAGCCGGAAGTAATTTTGCTGTGAACACATTTTCTTGCACACATGTTGCATCCATTCTTAGCTTGGTTATTCTACATGTTGCACTCCAAAAGTTATACCCACAGCGCGGTCTAGAAATTAATCCTAGTTGTCATAATCAAACACCTCTGTTCTGGAACTCTTTCCATCGTGTTCTGTGTTTCTGGACTTACTGTTCGGTTTCGATATGCGACCTTTAAGTTGTACGAACAAGTATCAAGTGACGCCTTGGACAATTATAGATCTTGACATTATGGTTGACTGCTAATCAGTATAAAACTAGGGAGGTGTAAATAAATAGTATTTTCTAGACATAGCGAGGCACGCCTGTATAGGCGTGACCATAACAATACTAAGACGAATGATTGGCAAAGGTACAACCATGTTGCAAGGTTAACAATAGCATATTGGATCTGTGGTATGTATGTGTGTGTGTCGGTATGAATGTTTGCAGCTGTGTTGTTTGAATTTGTAGACGTGACGCCGTAATTGTGATTGTCTTCTGTCAGGCCGTCTGCTTGATAAGGGGTGAAAAGGAACATGTGTACAGGATAACTGGCGGTCGTGGAGTGTGTTTGGCAATAACTTTATTTAGTGGCGGGTCACATCCGCCACGTCGCAGTGTTGTTAAGCAAACATCTATGGCCTATTTTTGGGAGAACGCTTGCCAGGCGAAAACCCACCACGTCCTGCAACCCTGCCGCCGAACCATTCTCTGAAACAGGATTAACCCGAACCATCCAGCTGGCACCACGGGGAGGTTCTTCGGCCGGCCATCCTGAAACGTATTTCGATCCTTTTTGTTAAACGGCTTAAATTCATTGGATTTTGTGTATAATGCGACACTGGACAGGGAATTCCATGCACCGTTCTAAACCTAACATAATAACACGTAATTTCTTCAGATCCAGGGGATTATATACTTGGAGGTCAAGCCAGTCCAACTAATATAATGCGCATCACTAGATATCCAACCTTAAGTCATTATAGGGAGCCCCGGTTAATGCGAGAAACATTGGAGTCGACAGATAATGGCGAGACGGTGCTCTTGTCGGCATAACGCATGCGGACTGAAAGTAGTGGAATACACGTTTTTCCGGATGATCCTTGGATCGAATGCCAAAGGGACAAAAACAATTCAAAGGACCAACACACGGAGAGTAACAAAAGAATTATTTTTGTTCATGGCATACGCGAGCTACCGACAACCATCAACGAAGAAGCCCACACTCATGACCCGGAAGAATGGTAATATATCCGTGAAGCAACGTCATACTTCCGTCGGTTACACGGTTACCCGTGTCGCCAAACTAGAGGCCGTGACATGAGGACACTGAAACTAACGGTGCAATCACAACAGATGGCCGTAGCTAGCAGTTACTACACAACACACTTCCTTAGGAACTACGACTGAAGACAACAGTTAGAGAGCAGCGGCCACACGTTCTCATAGAAACGACACCACCCACGACTGAATATAACCAAAACAGCGTTTCAGAAACTTGTGCGCTATTGATGGTAGCCGATGGACTACATACCGCAGGTGCAAGTGAGAACAAAAACAGATTGCATTCCTATGGAACTTTGGCAACTCTCCCAAAAGAAGCTGAGATGTCGGCCTCTCATCGGTCGGCACAAATCCTCAGCATTCCTGTGCTCATATTCAACAGCTTTTGACATCAGAGAAGCTATCTTGTACGTACACCAACGCTCATGGCTTACTGAGTAAACTTTCCGAAATGCCAGTGCGTCAAGGATCAAGAGCCTGTGACCTCATCCTCATATCGGAGACATGGTTACGCACTGATATGAGTGACTTCGAGGTCACACTGTCAGGCATGTCCATTGTTCGGCACGACCAACCAACAAAGGTGGAGGAGTGGCTCTACACTTCCGTACCGAACTCCAATATGAAATCATACATGATCCAGTCAGCACGGTACAAGATTCCCTTTGGTGCCGTCTAGGTTTAAAAGGTGACGAAACTTCCTTAGTAGCTGTCGTTTGCCAGCCGTCTTCCTCCACGACCGAGGTGGAATCCTTTCTGGCATCCACAATAATAAGGATGACAACCACAACTTACTGTCACATTGATATTACTGGCGATTTCAAGATCCATGCTCTGGAATCCCAAGCATCTCCCAAAGAACAGGTTAAGATCGCTGCATGGCCACATCAACACCCCACCCGATTCCGAGAAAATGAAAGAAGTTCGATACTGGATCAGATATTCAGCAACAAAGTACTGATGGTCGAGAGTATAACCGTCGACGTCCCATTTAGCTGCAAGGATCATGCGGTACTACTCTACGAATACATTTGCTATGCAGAATATCTCGTGGAAATTGCCGCTGCAACAAGAACGTATGTACGCCACGACATATGAGCTCGACTAGGTGAGACAACCAACTGGACCTTTCTGGCAGACGAGGCATCAGCTAGTGCATAGGAACATTTCATCAGCCATTTTATCTCTCTGGTTGCTGAAGCATCAGAAACTAAGATGTTCCGCATGAGAAACGTGATCCTGTTTCTGCGAAGCAGGACACGGAGGTGTATAGCGATGCGAAACTAAGTCTGGCATATCTACAAACCCTCCCAGAGCACCGAGAACCGGATATCCTATGCGACCCAACCTAACTACTGTACTCAGCTTGTTCGCGAAGATAGAATGGCGTACCAGCTGAAGCTGTCAGTGCGTATGGCCTTATCTCACCAGCTTCTGTATCAACATATCAAAAGTCTACGTATGATGAAATGGAACAGACACCGAAAGAGGCGACGAATATCCTGCGTCTACAATTTGCTGCAACATCCCAATGTGATCACTGGCCACCTAACCCTATGGCAATGATTGTTTCATTCCCAAAATCTACTCACAAATCCTTCACAGCGAAAGCTGTAGTAAAATAGCTGTTGAGTATGCGCTTGCACAGCTTTCCTGGAGTTGATAATATACACACGAAATCGCCGTCTGCAGTAGGAGAGAGTTTAGCTTAGCCTTTGCCTCGATTCTTCCAAAAATGTTTTGAAGAAATGTACCTGCCCGACATGTGGAAACACAGGATGATTTACCCTATTCAGAAGGAAGGTATTTTTTCCAATCCAGCCCACTATCTTCCCATAATCTTACTACCAGTTCTTTCAAAGGTCATGAAAGCTATTATTTCTGATGGGCTAACGGTCGATTTAGAAGAATTTAACTACCTCGCACAGGAACAGCATGGCTTCTGACAAAATCGATCGTGCACTACAAATCTACTACCAGCACGATCCAACTAGACGGAAGCAGTAGACTTTGCCACAATAGTTGGTGTAGTCTTTCTCGACTTCTCAAAGGCGTTCGACCGGTTAGATCATAACATTCCTCTCTTCACCCTCCAGACATTTGGTGCTGTTGATCCTCTCCTAGGATGGATCAGAAACGCTTCTGCATCGGCGCCTGAAAGTGCGTATGTGTGAACCGCTGACAGATCCAAACCCAGTTGAATGCGGAGTACCACAAGGATCGGTACTTGGATTGTGATTATATTTGACGTATATTAACTGTCACACGCGTCATTAGCTCGAGCTGTCTTATTTATGCCGATGGTATCAATATGTAGATGACGATCAATACACCAACTAATATCACAGTACTATAAGCCAATCTTGATATGGTATAAGATTCGCCCATCCCGAATCTACTTAATTCAATATGGAAAAATGTAGAGCGCTGCGCCTACTGCACAACTTTGCGTAATCTTACATACTCGGTAACCAGGAGCTTCAAACGCTTTCTGATGAGAAGTATCTGGGTATTTTAGTCGAGGCCGTCCTTGAATTTTTGAGTCAAGAGGAAACGGTGTCACGTAGGGCATCCAACATATAGGCCTCCAGACAATTTGGCACCGATTTTTCCAAAACCTCTCTACTTATAGATATGGCCACATGTGGAATACTCAATACAATTCTGGTAGACATAGCTGAGAAGAGATCTCACCGCTTTGGAGATACCCAACGTTGGGAAACAAAAATGTCAAGCGTCTGTATAATTTGCCGTATGAACGAAGGCTTCAAGTGCTCGGGGCCTTCAGCTGACATTTGCGGCGATTGTGCTGGAACTCATATTGACATACCAGATTTTGATATATCCAAACCACACGTGCCGTTACTTGCTAGAGCTTAGTCACAAGAGCAATTTGAGAGGCCACCATCTAAAACTGGCAGAGCAGTACAGTCGTTTGCGATGCGGTCTAAATTTCTTTTCCGTATGCGTTTGGAGATCGTGCAACGCACTACCGGAATCTGTCATATGTGCTCCCACGCTGGCAGAGTACAAAGGCCGTGTTGACCGTGTACTTATTTCGCTGCACCACCTTACATGACCCATAACCTGTGGATAAACACAAGCGTCTGTAAGAGATTTCGCTGGCGGTCCCAGATTTTGTTCACCTTTTTCACCTCCTGTATGTGTACACGAGAATGAGACACGACTTTTACCAACATCCCATTTGCCGTCATTCCTTATGGATTTACCTTGAATTTACAGTTTATACTACGTATACTTCAGTGAGTTCACCGGTGAAAACCCAATTTTGCCAACATTTTTAACCATCCTAATGGACCTGTTAAACATCAGCTATTTTAATCGTATTTAACCCTTTTTCCATTGTTTCATTAAATTCGTACAAGGCCATAACCCTAACCGAGGATGTTTATCTGCAGATTCCTTGACTTTTGCAGTTGCTTAATTTCAGTGTTGATGATTCACACGCTCCGCTTCTTCTCTAAATTTGGTCGGATCCGGTTACACAGCAACTTGGCAGCTGTAAACCAGCCCATCACGATTAAATCACCTCCCGCGTTTTAATAAAGGTGACTACTTTAAGTAGTTTGCTTTCACAACAAAAACGTCACACTTTGCTGAACGACTGGCTGATTCGCATCGACATTTGAACGTCTGGAGGTATCAAAACGCCTCCGCTACATCCGGATTCTTAGTCACTAACAAACAATAGAGTTTTACAAGTTTAATTGGTCTATAGTTTTGAAAATTATTAGCTCAAGCAAAATTCGTCTAGCCTGTCAACGAAACTTCCGCAACTAAATTGCCCAGCTCGAACATCACAATAATCGCATCCACAAACAAAGCTACTCGTATACGCGATAATTTCCAAAAGTTGCCGATGTTTTTCGCCCTAGTTTCGTGGCCTTTGCGTGGTAACGGTACTGTCCCTTGAGCTACGTCTTTCACAGTTCCACCAGTTACCACGCACAATGCTATCCGGGAGAAACATGTTGGCATGGTTTAATGTTTAGGGAAGCGCTTGAAAACAAATAGTCCCTCGCCACACAAGCCAAGTTGATGGAAGGATGACAACATTTTGGCATATCAACAGAACTGAGACCACAAGCGCTCCTCGTAGAAACTCGAATAAAATAGGATGTAGGCAGCAAACACGCTTAGGAAATAAAGCAAAGCCGGTCCCTTCAGGAAATCAACACCAACGACAACCGGAACCCAGATAACGGTGCTATTGAACAAAGTAATCATAGAAAAACCGACAATACCTTAACGCTTCCTAAATGTTCGTTTATCAGCACTGTGACGTGACGAATGTGACTCGCCACCAACTAAAGTCACTGCCCGTGCATATCTGGATGGGTATATCTAATCTACAGACATCAATCGTCTATGCTTACATCGCCGGCGCTATCAAACCGTCACAAATACAATGGCACCCTCACAAGCACAAGCTAAAAAGCTACACATACACACAATTACATTTACATTTATATGCACATTCGTTGTTATTGCAAAAAATGTCGTTTATTTGTACGTTCTTGCTCACACTTTGTTATAATAACACGATCATGCCGGTAAGGGCGTGCCTCACATTGTCGAGAATAAAAAAGTTTATTTATTTAGCTACAATAACTCAAATGCACTAAGGGGTCCCTCAATAAAAAGGCAGTCTCTGGATTGAATCCGCGGGCCGACCAGTGTAGCAAAATACAACAAATCCTCTCGCACAGGCATAAGGAAACATGTAAAGGTGTACAGGCAAATCGTGCATTCTGAACAATAAATGTATTTAGTCCCCGGCCAATGAAGCTCTATTCGGATCAATACAAGATCACGTCGACCCTCTAGAGCACGATGCACGATTGGGTGAGTGATGTCTAGGTCACTGGAAGTGCAATGTGACTGACTTAGGATGAAGGCACAGAGATACGGTAGTAAGGCAGGCGGGACAGAACGCAGTTCAACTGTCACTTAGCAAAGCACGACACAAGGACGAGCTCAGGAGCAAATGGGTGATGTCAAGGTCATTGGAATTGAAACATGTACAGAGAAACGGGATACAGTAGAAAGGTAGACGGAATAGAATGTAGTACAATCAGGGGGTGATGCCGCTGCTCGGAATGATACAAATTACAGACACAGCGGAAACATGAGTAGTGGAACGCTAAACTAGGCAATGTCAGTAACGAACGGGGTTCATGTAGGGGTTAGGCAAGCGTAGGCGTTTGGGACGACATTCAACTCCGGTGCCTGTTACACGCGTAATAACAACTACTAGTGGGTGACCAATGGGTATATTGTACTTTCATGACTTAGTGACAGCCATAACTTTCCACATTTGGATGCTTAACTGAGCCTAGAAATCCTGGTGAACATGTATTTAACCATTAGCGCCAGCAACCTAAGCAACCTCCTCGGGTCAGCATTGAAGACAGTTGGGTCGCAGCTTTAATAATGATCACATCGTGTGCATTTGAGCAATGATTTATACAGGTTAAGAAGCACTGCTTTACCATCCCCGTTGGGTAGTCTGGTGAGTTATCGTAAGGTGTTGATGAAAATATGCATTTAATAGTCCTACTCTCAAAGGAATTGACTTATCGTTGTTGTATCGACAAGGCAACCAAAAAAGCAGGATGTGTATCGATACTCTATTCATGTACACACAGTGCTAACACCCAGAATAGGCAAATTTTTACCGTCCGGATTATAATCAATGAGAAGTGAGTGGCTGTGTTTCAGACAGCCACTGAACCATGAGTTAGTAGAAACATCGTGATGAGCCGGCCACAGTAACCACTCCCATTTTTAATGAACGGAGTCACGCGGGCTGCTATCGATCGACAGCCTTAGAACGCCTGGCGGACCGGCGAGATTGACTTCGTGGTAGCGGCGATTCGGCCTGGTGCTCACGCATAGCTTGAGACTGTGTAGCTGGTCCATGTTCCGTGTGCAACCGACGTGCATTAGCACTTAGGCCATTTTCCAATCGATCGGTCCCTGGACCTACTCTCTAGGCGATTCGTAACGGTACGGATAGAGCTGGGATGCCTTTAGGCGTAGCCTGCTTTATAACACGAACGTATGCTCCAGGCTGCATAGGAGTTGACGATCTGGTATAGGAATTTTGGTAATATGCAACGCGATTTGGAACTTATGCACGTCCCGCAGATGACGGGTTATATGCAACATTTCGTTTGGTGCGTAAGGGCATATTTAACAGCAGCTCCGCCGGCGTTCTTCCGGTAGCGCTGTGATCACGATTTCTGTAAGTATATACAGCAGTTAAGACGGCATCTTCCCAATTCGACCCTCCTAATTGGATCGGGCACTCGGCTGCGACCCCCCGCAAGATATTGATGAACAATGGACGTGCATGCAGATGACCATGAGCTCATCCAGTCAGCATGTCCGTGAATGTCTGGATCTCCACGCGCTCATTGGATTTATTTGACTGCTGCAGGAATTTCCCAGCGGAGTCGAATCATGCTGTAGTGCGCCGTGTTGTCAGTCGGCAGCTCTAACAAAGCCTACGCAGTAACCGAGAAGCGTGGTTGTCTTAGCGTTCTTCCTAAATGGAGTCCGCTGCCCTCTCTGGTAATACTCGCAACCTTTTCCAGCTCATTCGATCCACTGGCCACAGAAAGCCTGGTATCAGTGAGAATATATGCGAAGCGAATTGTTCGCCGATTGCCAGCTTACAGAAACTCTTGCACTAATGGGCCGAACATTTTCAATCCCAGTTCAATTGACCCTCACTATCCACTTATGTCCGCTGCGAACCTAGCTGCCCGCCCTGGGTAGTCACACTTGATTCATCCAGCGAAGCGGGGTTTGTCTTGCGATTCGACACCTAAGATCATTCAAGGCTACCGTCTCAGACGGACTTTCTCCGGAGCTGTTCAAGCATGTTCAGTTATCATTAGCCGGCCTACCTCATTTGTCTCCGAAATCTGGCATGAAAAGGGTGCCTTCTTCCTGGGGCAAGTCAGTTATTGTCCCGATTATAAGAAGGGTGCTCATAATTCATGCATCAATCCACGTAGACTTAGTTTCATTTCGGTTACATCCAAGCTATTGGCATCCATTCTACTCCGTGGACTATCTCACATGCGCGAATCTCAGTACCGGGAATAACAAGCTGGCTTCCGAGCTGTCCGCAGGTGTGTGGACTAGATATTCATAGTCCGCCAAATCCTGAAACACCGACACCTTTACCAGAGGCCTACCATAGTTGCATTCCTGGGCATTCGTGCTGTATTCGACTCGGTTGATCGACCTGCACTATGGCGTTGTTTGCTAAGGAACGGTGTCCCGGAAAAGTACACTGCCATCCCACACGCAGTGTATTTCCCCATCTGCGGCAGAGTGAGGGTGTATGGCAGGCTTACGTCGTCGTTCGCTGTCAACAGAGGTATACAACAAGGCTGCACCATGTCCCCGTTCCTTTTTAATTTTGCGATTGTAGACATCCTGTCGAGAGCTCTAGACAATTGCCAAAATTTTGGGATACAGCTATTATCGGATAAGCGAACAACCGACAGATTATGCCGATGATCTCGCCTTACCTGTGGAGGACTCACAGAGTACGCAAACTATTCTAGACCGTTTGGCGATCGAGACATCTAGGTGCAGAGTGTGCTTTGCCCCGTCAGAGTGTATGGTGTTGCTTCCGGAGTGGCGCTCAAATGTTCCCATCCTCAATGTGGAAGGCATAAAGGTTGAACAAGTGGATAGCTTTGTCCACCTCGGCATCTGTGTGTCTGCTGGTAGTACCATCAGGAAGGAAGTTTCTCTTCACATCGCCAAAGCTCGGTCGCCGTGTGTCAATCTGCAGCACTTTGGCGTTATCGGGATATTTGCCACTTGGTAAATGGCGTGTTTGAAATATCACCGTTCGGGCAGTGTTTCTATATGGAATCGAGTCATGGCCAGTTCCCGTAAACGACATGCGCGGGCTCTGGACCTTCCATCACATACCAAACTTGTTAAGGAGGCATTTTGTGCAGTAAGTGTCTCAAGTCTTTCCATGCGAGATGCCTCCGAGTTAAACCTAGTCTGGTCAAGTTATTAAACAAACCAGACTCTATGATTCTGCGTGGAATGCACATCGATCCCACTGATAAAAAGCGTGCTCCTATTATCTTAGAAGTATGACCAGCTACTAGCCAAGTCTGATGAAATGGTGACCACCAAAATCACTATGGTTGGGGCAAGCATAGCGGACTGTGCAACCCAATCCTCCCCTGGGTTGCTGATCCTATCCCACGAAAAACTGCTAGTAACACTGTAAGCGACACGACACCTAGAGTCCAGAACATCAACAGACGTCCCAATGCCACATGTCGCTCACATCTGACTAATGAGGTTCCCAGTTCGATCGGAGTAACTACAGGTAAGGCTACTTCCAAACTCCCGACGGAGTGCATAGAAAAAGAGCAAGCCGATACTAGCGAAAGTTAGGTTACGGTTGCCTCAAGAACAGCCGTCAATTAAAAGTAACATCACCTCGAAATAGATCGGAAACTGAGGATCGTAGCGGAGATTTCTTTGTGCAAACACCACCGGTTTCCTGGGGTACATCTCCGCGTATTTCACTCATTAACCTCGACATATCGAAAGGTGAAAGAAACAACTACCTGTACTGAGCGTACTGTGCTCTAATATCTCAGAATCAAAGTCGACATCAATAAGAGGTAGGCAGTTGGATGAGCTCAACCAGGGGGATATTATTAGTAACCAAATCGGAGTTGTACTGAAACCCGTACATGTAGTGCGTATTACACGACACCCCAACTTTAAGCATTACGGAGAGCCAAGACTCCTACGCGTTGTGCTGAACTCCATCACTGAAGTAGAATCAGTACTACCGTCGACAGGTAGTCTCAGAAATGAACACTGCTCCATCCGTATCTTTCCAGATATCCCAAGGGGCGAGCGTTATCAAGTTAACCGCAACTTAGAGGACTACCAGAAGGAAACTTCAACCAGAACCATATTTCTTCATAGTATTCCTGAAACTGAGACATGTGATGAGCATGAACAAACAACCTATGATAAGGAACAGAGGCGTTATATTCGTGAAACACTATGCTTGGATGGTGTGTTAGAGAAATCCGTGTCACGACTGCGTACCTCACCGAACTACGAAGGAAGTGGTCCGAGAGTATTGAAGGCAGTCCTTCAGTCAAAACATAGGGTAACCCCTCTGTTAAAAAGCTGGTACTTGTTCCATTGCAGGCTAGCACCTGAGCTTCTGCTGAACACAGTCAGTGATATGCCTCCTAGAGATAACATGTCACTCAAAGAACCCAGCGCGATGGGATCTACAAAAGAACAGTGCACCAGTGGTGTGTCGAATGAGCCCATACTACCTGTAGAAGATGATATTGACCAGACACGTTACACTGTACGTAGAAGATTGGTCACGGGACTAACAACACGGACGATGAATAAGACGTTAAACCTTTCACCAAGTACACATCGAAAAAAACGATTAGTCGCCGGCCACTCACTGGTTGGCGAAACTTCATGTATGAGTTGCACAGCCTCCGAAATAGTGCTTAAGTCTGAGAAAGTTTCATGTGTATACACTAACGCTCAAGGGCTCCTCAGTAAACCTACCGAACTTCGGCTACGTCAGGTTGCGAATGCTTGGGACCTAATTTCCATTACCGCAACTTGCTTACACCAAGAGGTGACTAATGCTGAGGTTGAGATGGCAGGAGTGTCACATATCCGGAACGACCGCCCCAGCAGTAGAGGTGGGCTCCTACTCTAATACCGCAACGATCTGCAATGTGCTTCACCATCATCATTATACACGTCAGCTAGAGGTGGGAAACACCTCAGCTACTGTGCCGCAATACATAAATTAAAATGGAAAATAAATACAAAAGTTGCATGCCAGTTGAGCTACCAGCAACCGATAGGCATCGTTCCGGTAAGCTACCGCCGGCTACTAGGCAAAAAGTAAAAAATTATTATGTTTTACGCTAAGTAATGAGGTCGTAGGTGGTGGGGGAGGCTAAAATGCATGGGGAGGGACAAAGAAACTCACAACACGAAAGCCGCTGAGGTCGGCTCCTTGCCATGTCAGCAAGTTTATCCAGCCAAACGTGTTCACCGTCTTTTGGAACCCAACCAGGGATTCGTGACGCTCCAACCGAGGACACACAGAAGTGAGGGTCATCATTCCTCTTGACCAAGTCATCACTTAGCCACTCCTCCTCTTCTTCCACCCACATCCTCGGTGAGCAAACAACACACGTCGTGGAAGTCGATCGGCTGACATGCGCAACACATGGCCGAGTTACCGGAGCCTGGTGCGTAAAATGACGGTGCTGAGCAGATCAATTACTTTTCCTGTGCTGTAAACAAGGCGTCGAACACGCTCGTTACTCACGCGGTGTTCCCACTAGATGTGAGCCAAACTGCGAAGGCACCTATGGTCGAACGTAACTAGCCTCTTCATGTCCACCGATCTTAGGGGCCAGGTTTCGCAACCGTACAATGGGGTCGCATGTACCGCTGCATTGTACACTCTACCTTTCAGGGCGAGAGTAATGTCGCACCGCCGCCATAAGTGGCGAAGGTTAGCAAAAGCACTCCGAGCTTTTGATATACGGTTCGTGATCTGGTCTTTGATCCCAAGGGCGCTGATACAACTTCCCAGGTAGTTGAATTTCCGAACGACTTCTATCTGATCCCCACCAAGGGTCAGTGCAGGAGGCGATCCCTGCCAATCATGGAGGAACGCTTTGCACTTCGGTGGTGCAAAGCAAAGCCCGAAGCGGCTGATAGCCAGTGCTAATCTGTCCAGCGCGGCTTGGCACGTCTGGAAGCTGTCACAGATGAGGACAATGTCATCTGCATACTCCAAGTCAAGAAGTCCTTCACCTGGGAGTAGCTCCACACCTTCCAAGTGATGTCCTGTAAACGCAATCTCCATGACTTCGTCAATAGTGAAGTTGAAAAGGAAAGGTGACAGCGGGCATCCTTGTCTCACACGGCCGGAGATATTGAAGGGTAACGACAGCTTACCGCAAGCCCTCACTCTGCCCGTGCTACGCGTGTATAATGCTCGGATAATATTTACATATTTCACGGGCACACCTTTACTGAGTAGACAATTCCAAAGTGCACATCGATCAACCGAATCGAACGCACCTTTGATGTCGAGGAACACGACAACGGTGGGCCGCCAATATGTGTGACGGTGCTTTTAACAACGGACGCAAGGTGAAGATGTGGTCGATGCAGCCACGACCCGACGAAATCCGGCTTGCTCCTCACGAATTTGGCTTTCACCAGCGCCAGTCAGTCTGTGAAAGATTATGGAGCCGATGGAGATCAGACTGATTCCTCTATGATTGCCGCATTCCGAACGCGAGCCACCTTCGAAGATGTGAACAATAACGGAGCGGCTCCAGTCGGTTGGGACAGTCTCATGCTCCCTCAGTTTCACTAGTAATTCATGTAAAGCATCAACAAGAGCAGAGCCTCCAAATTTGAAAAGGGCTGGAGGACGCTTATCTGGTCGCGCGGCTTTGTTCAACTAACAGTCCGATCTCACGTTCGACTTCTGAGCGAGAGGGTGGATCCAAAGGGACAGCCCACGGAGCAGGGCGATCACTGGCTGCCGAAGAATCGAACAATTCTAGCCGATTAAATTGCTTTTCAAAATGCTCAGACCAACACTCCAAACGTTTTGACAAATTGTAGATAGGCTGTCCACACTCGTCACGTATAGTTCCACTAACACCAGGTCTCCTGCTGCCCGTTTCCCGTATCAGACGGAATAACTTACGATGGTTGCCAAGGGCAGCGGCCACTTCCAACTTCGAAGCACTGTGCGATAATCAAGATTCGCCGTCCCCCTTCAGGCTAGCACGGAGTTTTGCCCGGAGCTTTTTGCGAGTTTCATTGTGTTCGCTTCCAGCCGGGATATGCCGACGATCATCGATAAGTTCTAGAGACTGCGAAGAGACCCAGTAACCATGTTGGCTATTAGACATGCCAAATGGGAATTTGCCTGCTGTTAGTAAGGTCTGCTGAACATATGACCAGTGACCATCAATTGTCCCTAGTTGGCGCTTACTCAACTCGCATGTCAGCGTAATTCGAAACGCATTTAGAACAGCTGGATTTGTCAGTTGGCTGGTGTCAATCGCTCACAGCGTCGTCGTGGGCGTCCGCCAAAACACATCCGCATGTCAGCACATGCAAGTGCATGGTCGGTGTCCAAACATGTGCTCCAAATCGAGCGACGGTTTTGGACGCAGCCTCTCCAGCGATAACTGATAGCAATGTGATCGAACTGCGTCCAAGGCTGGTTCGAGGCTGGTGGGCGCCAAGTCACCCTCCGGCAGGTGCTGTGTCGGAAGATAGTGCTCACAAGAAGTAAGCGAGCATCTTCACACAAATGAAGTAACCGCTCACCGTTATCATTACGGGAGCCTACATCGTGCTGATCGCCCAGATGCTATTCATCAGTCGACAATTTTCCAACTTGTGTGTTCATAACCCCCGCCAGCACAACAGCGTCCGTGCTTCTTCCATGGAGAAGGAGCTGGGTCAGTTGGCGGTAAAAGTCATTCTTTACCGAATCATCGCTACACTGTGGGTGCGTAGGCAGCGACGATGAATAGCAACCTATTAGTCCCGCGCGACTTCGAAGCTTTGAACGAGTCAGCCAATCGGACTGCACACATCCGGCTACTGGTTGGAATCCAATCAACCAGAGCAGCTTCAGCCCGGGGATTCAGGGCATTGCCAACACCAGCTTGGCCGGTGCTCGAAGCTGCATCGTCACGTGATAAACTCAACGAGAAACTTCAGTGTCACCTGAAGGGGATCGCAGAATGAGCACAGAGCTCAAGTCTTGCAGTCTCGAGTCTTGCTCCCCTTGGATATTCCCCGGTTTCCCAAAGAAGCATATCAAAATCCTAAATAGGCCATTGACACAACTGTCGCAATGTAGTGGTCTTCTAAAGCAGACTTTTGTTGACATTATTGTCCATTCATTCCAGTTCATAAAGGAGGCTTGCTTCAATAATACTTGCTGATACAAGTCACCCCCGGTATGGCGCGCCGTCTGACTGCATGTCAACTTCCCCAACTAGACAAGAGTACGGATCCATTTATTCCCGTAAAAGGGCTTAACACTCATAGGTAATCCCATATTTGGCGCGCTTTTTGTGCAAACAGACCTCAGACGTTATGGAGCTTACAAGCAAATTTACATTGTAATAATATTGCTGTCTTGGCTGCTTAGTACTTATTTTGTATATTCTTTACAGTATGCCAAAGGCGTTTGTGTAATTGCTGGTCGACTTGTACAACGTGATCGTATAATATAGTTAATTTTACATGTTTTGTAGGAAGGTTCCCGTATCAGAGAGATTAATAAACGGAACAATAAAAATGTAGATTTCACGGGAAGTTCAAGTAAAGATACGGTCATCCATGGAACTGCCCCCAGGGGATCTGCTTCCATGCTGAGTATTCCCTCGATGGGATTCATCCACACTTCCATGCTCCGACTGGCTTTGTGCCGGTGGGACAAAATATTAAATAGGCCATCAGCTGAGTAACAAATTTTTTTCCTAAGAGCTATTTTTCGCATACATTATAGGCCATGAAGCTTCAGCCCGTTCCTTCATGCGGATCAATCAAGTGTGACCATTTTTGTCATAAGCCAGCGAGTCAGTACCAGTATGATTTACAGGGGTATACCTTTTATAGTTTGGAAGCTTTAATCCATCATCTCAAGTGATCGGCCCAGTCATGGTCAACAATGAAAAGGAAGAAGAAGTAGGAGGAATTAAAAGAACATAATAATGAATACACTCGCTTGCACCCCGGGTGCATAAAGCTCTTCCTTGAATTATAAAAATTGAAAAAGTAGTGGCCTCGAAGTTGAGTGTTACTGCTGAGTTGCAGTAAAGAGCGGCAGACATGATTTGGATTGTGTACATTCAAGTACACCATGGTCAAGTCGCCTAGTAGTCAGCGATACCGCCCGCTGAATAGTCCCAAACGTCTCAGCCTCTGCTTGTATGGAAGGTGACGCATTCCATTGACGTATTTAGAAGCCCGATGTCGAAGTTGGTCCAGTGCAGTAAGTCGTACTTCAGCCAGGCTTGGATTGCGTATCCGACATGGGGGCGAACATAAGTATTAAATATCTGTCTGAAAATATAGGTTTCTATTTGTCTGAACACCCGTCGTAGCAAGCCGACTTGTTGGTTACCAGTTTTCCATGCTTTTGCGGATTTCTTGAAAAAACCCAAGTTCTCCTGAACTATCATGCCAAGGTCTCGCTCGAAGGATGATCGCTGCATTAGTTGCGTCCCTAGCTTGTAGGAATAGGTACTCTGGTGTCAACTGGAGAGTGCTTTGCATTTGTACACGCTGAACTTTGGCAGATTTCGGTTTGACTACTCATGTACCATAGTTAAGTCCCACTGAAGTAAATTCTGCCCGGCATCCGCCTGAATCAGGCGCCATCTCTTGAAATCGTCAGCAAACAGCAAGAAATTTGAAGCAATTGTCCGTGCAATGACATTGATTAGTACAAAAAGAATCATGGACCCAGACCCGAACCCTGGAACACACCAGACTCGACTGGTATGGCTGCAGATAAGGAATTCGAAATCTGACCACTACTTTACGTTGCAGGATAAAGTTGGGGATCCAGCTCAAGAGTGAGTCGCCAATTCCGTAATATTAAGGCTTTGGAAGGAGAATCCGATAATCTAAACGATCGAATGCCTTCGACAGATCAAAGTTGATCACATCAATGACTTCTCCAACGTCAGCTGACTCGGTCCACATACTCAGCTGGATTAATAAATTCGTTGTGCACGATCGCCGCCGACGAAAGCCGTGTTGCTCGGGAGCAATAATGTTACAATTTTCTGGATAACACACCAATGCATCGGCAACCATGTATTCCATGACCTTGGATAAGAGAGGGAGAAGAGACACTGGGCGGTAGTTTCAGGGCGCAGTCCTGCTTTCTCCTTTGTGAATCGGAGTTATTGTTCCAAGTTTTCACATCGCAGGAATCTGGTTCGCGTCTAAGCAGCGCTAAAAGAGCTGGGCCAATGGTTTAAGCAGTTGCTTGCGGCTGCTCCGATTGCCTCTGGGTCGATGGTCTCGACTGCCGGGGAGCAGTGGTTGTGCAGACACGTCAGCTTCTGCAATGCAGCTTGGACTGTAAAAGAGATGTAAGTGAGTGCTGGAGGGGGGAAAACAAAGTTGGCATAGTAAGACCCTCTGAAATGTGGGACCACATTGCGTCCGCAATGCGTTTGCTGTTTCTATATCTGTTCTAGTTGGACCACCAGTCTCACGGAGTGGAGGAATTCCTTGCCTCACATTACGACGGCCATTGACATACTTGTACAGCAGTTTGTGGTTAGCGCTGAAAGTGTTCACTATATTCTGCTGATATGCGACTTTGTCATCTCTGAGCAGTTGAGTGCAGTAGTTACGATGGGCTTCCTATTTGTCCGAATTATCTGATGTTGGTGATGATCTATACTCTCGCCAGGCTGTGTTGCGTACGGACTTCCATTGTCTAGTGCTGCTCTTCATGAAATAAACGGTTTTGGGCCCATTTAAAACCATTGTCTCTGAGGTATCCGTAACCAGTTGATTGAATTTGCTGACGAAATCGAGTAAAGTGACTTCCGCGTGGCCTTCAGCGAGGAACGACCAGGTTGTGGCACTGACGAGTTGGGCAAGGCGGACGCAGCGTGTCATGGTGTGCACCATCTCAGACTTCTGGTAGCGATATTCCGCATAGCAGATGAAGTCGAAACTGATGACTGCATGATCACTGAGAACCAAAGGACAGTCTACACTCAGTACATCAATCATATGTTTCTAGTTGGTGAACACATAATCCAGCAAAGATGGTCCGTTATCTGTTATGAAGCGAGTGGGCAAAATGACGTGCTTATAAAGAGAACTCTGGTTATGAGCTCTTGTAGATCTGCTTTGAATTGTTCTCCGATTGTAGCAGGAGTTTCCAAACAGTGTACGTTGAAATCACCTATGATAAGGGTGTGAGTGTGCTTTCGACTTAGACTGCATCTTAAAGCTGTCGCAAGGTGGTGGTCCATTTTCGGTGCGGTATTTGAGAGGTGGTACAACGAAGCTATGAGGCAGGCGTCGCTGTCATGTAATTGCAGGCGGAACCAAAGAGAATCGACGAACTGTATGTCTGATTCTTCAACGTCTTCGCATTGGAGTTCGCTTCGGTATTAACGAATTACCCCTCCTCCTTTCGTAGGCCTGTCGCTTCGTGTGAGTGACGTACCTGGCAGCGAGACTTCGAGATCTGTCATTCCAGTGTGTAACCATGTCTCCGTGACACCGATGATATCGCATGGCTTCGAAATTTGTCGATCTTTCAATTCGGCCAACTTATTGAAAAGGCCTTGAGCATTGGTATAAAGGCACGACAGTTTCTCCGTCTCAGGGAGCCGAAGGAGTCAAGTGTGGTAGAATGCCGACCGATGCGAGGTCGGCCTTTATTCGTTTTTAATGGGATGAAGATGACGCGTCGTTCACAACTTGAGTTGGCGAAGGTACATCCCATTCCTCGTTCGGGCATACTGCAGAATCACCTGACTGAGCGGCAAAATGATGCTCCTACGTAATCGCTGGTAGGATTGCTTTTTCAGCTGGGCTCATGTCCGATTTTTGCGGAGCTTCAGCAGCTTTTAACCGAAGTTCAGATGGAACGCTTTTCCTATGTCGCCGCCAACGTTCTAACACTTCCGTTTCTGTCTGCTCTAATGAACCAGAAGTGTTAGGATCCTTCGTCCGCTTCCTCTATAATTTGGTAAGTGTAGTGACGAGCAACTCTCTCTAGGTTTGTGGGTTTGGATTTTACTTTCATTATGATGCATCGTGAGTCCCATGGTCTTGATCGTCAGACAACTTATTCCGCAATGTGATGGCCGTAGATTCGGGGACATTCGTGCAGTCGACCGTCAAGGCGTCATCGTTCGACCCTCTTTTTGCTGAACTACTAGGTCGGGTGATTGTTGCGCCTGGCTTTATGCCAAGTGATAATGATCTACTGTGTATTTATCTATTCGTGTTAGCGGTGTTTGCAACAGAGAAGACACTAAATGTGGCATTCCAAGGGACTTTTGCAGCGATCTCTGCATATGTGACTTGAGTCGGGGGATTTGAACTCAAGCAGAGACCCTTGAGTTGCAGACGCAGTTGACTGGCTTTCGGTTGTCCCATCCTTGTTAATGACACAAGTTGTCAATCCCCACTGAATGTGATCGATCACACGTTTTAGGTAGTGTCTTATTTTCTTGTGCTTGTATACCATTGGTCTACCCGAGCTAAGGTCTGTTTTTGCCCGGCGTTCTTTCGAAATTGTAGGAGATAACAACAATGGAGACTTTGTCAAGCGTGGTTCGAACAAAGCCAATTTTTCGTCTTTGCTTCTCTTAGAAGCCAATGTGTTGTCATGGTGCATACTCGCTTCCAGTGATATAACCTTAGCGCTCACTCGTTGTCCAACTTCTGTTAACCGGTCGCCCTTTTGGGCTAGGAGAAGTATGCAATTGGGATGGTCGAACATGCAGTATAAAACCAGCGATCGTCATGGTAGCTGTTTCGATCTGTCACGTATTGTTGGGAAAGATTTGCACGTGTTGGATGGTGCCATTTGAAAAAGTGTGTACAGCGTAAACCAAAGTTGATTAATCGGTTACAAGCTGCGGACCCACATTTACCCTTCGGCTGGAGTTGCATCTACTTCCTTCCTGCTAATCGGCAAAGTGTGAGCTACTTGACGGTGCGTACTTTTCCGACCGGTTGGTTGCACACCGTAGTCAGACGGATGGATGCGTCAACTTCGTTTCTTGGGCACACCTTGCCCTGTGGAGTGAGAGGGAACGCGATAAAATCTACCTGCCCCGACTTGAAGCGGATGCACTGCATGCTGGGTTCAGTTCACATGCCGGTCCAAAAGCCGCACGGTCAGCTAACTGCCGGTGAGAGTTGTAATCCCGTTTACTGTCCGGGTCGCTGTTCGCGACTAGGAGACGCAGTTGGGTATAACGTTTGCCGTCGACAGCTAAAATTGATCAGCCGATGCGGTCGGCTTGCTGACAAATCTGCTTCAACACCGAAAAGACGATTTAGGTGATAAGGCGATGGAATAATTCCTAACCTTGTCGATCCACTGGATAGAGCTGGTAATTCCGAGTCGGATGATTAGGAGTTGGGCGATGTGTTATGAAATGCGTAAGGGACGCTCCACTACAAGGCGGATCACAGAATGATTGAAAGAGATTTGCAAAGTTTCCATAAAAACTGATAGATATCCTTCCATATTTTTTACCGGTGACGGAAAGAGCACACAAAAAGGAGTTGAATGATATATAATTCACAGTCCGTTAAGGTTGCACGTTGAAAACGCACAACCTGTCGGAGCTTCGGTTATGTGTCCACTTGTGAGTGACCTTGACAAGTCCAGCAAACTTGCCTAAGTTTGAGAGTAACGCACCCTTATGCATTAATACAGTCCAACTACGGAGTGTGACCAGCATATATTCCATACTAACGACGATATATTTATTTTACGAACATGGAAAGCACTCACTACTTGCCACTTTAATGCTAACATAAATCACTGCATAAAGTCGCATTTATATTAGAAGCAAAGTGCAGAAATGCGCTATCAGATGATGGGACATCGTGTCGGAGCTTCGCTGCCAAACAACCACCGCCAGTTCTATTCTGCCTGCGATTCTGTGCGGTTCACTAGGAAGTTTGTTAATGAGTTGTCGATTCAGTTCTATTTTGGCACATGCGGACGATGGTGCGTCATTGTCTTCTCGTCTGCCGTCTGCTTGCTGAGCATTTTCAGTGCCGATTCAGTAACACATGTGCAAGCACTTGCAAACTTACAAGCATTTTAACTTAATGATCCTTCTGCGTGATGCAAAACTTACCTGGTACCGATATATCATTGTCCATAATCCAACTCGTGTTTCATTCACATGTCTACGAATATCACAGCTTAGTCCCACTCTCAAACTATGCTACCTCTAGCCAGATGTGTGTACACTTGCTGCCCGTCCCTCGCGTATGTAACACCTGAGCCATTATGAGATCCTCACGATTGCAGTCACAATGGTCGGAAGCCATCGGTGACCTCACCATCGCTCGTATGCTAATACCCGATTATCTGATACTTGAATGCGCTCAGTATGCCATTAGGTCAACTAGTTAACACAAAAGTTGAAAATTGTTGGTTTCCATGATTTTCCACTTGTGATGAGCGCAAAAGTAATGTGGCACAGTGACCACTGGCTGTGCTGATGGGCATACCCGGTTTTCGAGAATTTGATAGGCAACACCGTTTGGCATGGATTTCATGAGACCAACACTTCCCTACAAAATTATATTTATAGCTACTGCATATTTTTCATAAGATTGCCGGATGTTCTACTATAATAAACGGCGGCGCACCTTGAACCGCTTAAAGGACAAGAGAAGCTCTTCACTGCGGTGCCGCTTTAGTCCCATTTGTTCTACTATGCACATCTTTACATGGCAAACTAATATCCATCTTGTTGAGATAACAGGGAAATTTCACAGATATCCCGGCTGTTCTACCGAATAACTTAGGCCATCACCCATTTGACACTTGTCTGACAGCAACAACACAGTGTACCTGACTACTGTAGTGCGCCTGAAAGCAAACGCTTTCAGTATTTTACAACATTGGGTGTTACTGTTGTTCGAACATTCGCAACGTCCATCTGTTTTACTGACTGTACATCCGATTACACAAACTGCTCTGATGAGTGTCGCGTCAAAACTTCCTTGCTCCTGTTAATTTGCTTCCCATTCTTTGTAGCCTGTAAAATATACGTTGGGTCTAGCTGCCTCAATGTTTTCCACCGTCCCATATTTGGCACCTCTTTTATGTTTCATTGCTACCGACTAGTATTGCAGGGGCCACCCAAAACTACTCAGTGCAACTACAGAAAAATCTGCTTACCATTGGCCACATTCGGTCAACCCAATTTGCGTAGTTTATCACGGCTTCCCGGATGATCGCTTATCAAGTGTTTAAAAAAGTAAGTTCCCTTTAGTGACTTGAAAAGCACAATTAGAAGACGAAGCTCGGCAGATGCATGCATTTCGTATCGTCTCATCAGTGCCGATAACGATAACCGTTAATTTTATATAAGAGTTTGTGGGTACAGACATACATACAAACGAAGGAGAGAAAAAAGGGGTGTCTTTGTTCTACAACCAGGGCAGCCTGAGGCTGACCGATAATTGTTTCTGAACACAAAGCGCTGGCTTAATCCGATTAATGGCAATAGCCTCGGCAAACCGGAGGAGACGGGAATTAGTATGGCGAAGCAGGATTCGAAACGACTTGTTGACCTCAATTCGGTGACCCGATGTCAATAAGTGCCTGCCGATCGAAGATGCTGGCGGCCTGCGTACACATGTAATCTGAGTTGGGCTTGCTTGCTGACTAAGTCCGCACTGAACCCATTTTGGTACATGCTCCTTAATTCGGGAACTCAGTGTTCTATTGGTTCTGCCTATGTAACTATCCCCGCAGTTACATACAAATTGATATACACAGTGGGAGTTGGCGCCAATAGGCTGAGGTTCCTTCAGTGGAGGCAACGGTAGGTTATGAGTTCGGTCGAGGATTACAACTTCGGCAGCGCAAAAAGTGCTCTTTGTGGCGGAAATCAGACGTCTCCTGGTCCTCAAAGAAGCAATGTCACCCTTAAAAGGCAGCTCCAAGAATACCTTTTTCTTAGGCACGGTAGGTATAGCAACTTTCATTTCACGAATTTCACTGTGTTTCTGGATGAACTTTCGAGGGTAGCCATTGGCAATTAACGTGTTGGTAATTAATTCTAGTTCATCGGCTAGACAATCGCTCGAACATATTCGTCTGGCGCGACTAAACAGGGTCCTTACAAGCGTTCGCTTGTGCCGCATTGGCGTAAAGCTGCTGAAATGCAGATACTGTCCCGACCATGTTGTTTTTCGATAGACAGACCGTTTTACTAGTCCGTCCTCCCTGCGGCTGATAAGAACATCCAGATATGGAAGACAGTTCTGTTGTTCGATTTCACAGGAAACCCTCAAATTGGCATGCGCAGAGTTAAAACGTGCCACTAGCTGTGCGATTTGAATTTCTGTCGAACTGAATACCAGGATGTCGTCAACGTAACGTTTGTAATAGGGTAACTGCGCTATTTCCTCGGATAGGCTTCGTTCTATCATTATCATAAAGAAATCCGCTAGTATGGGGCCCAGTGGGCTGCCCATGGCTACCCCATCAATTTGGCGATACGGTATGTTACGGAAGTGGAAATCGACATTCTCTGTGCAGAGAAGTAATGATTCTCTTAAGAATTCAACAGGAATCGGCAACGGACATTCGGAACTTTCTGCTAATTCGCAGATGTAGTCAACAGTCTGGTGTAGCGGCACGTTAGTAAACAAAGATTCCACATCTAAGGAACACATCACCTTATCGGACAAGTTCATTTTATCGAGGTCTTCGACAAGCTCGAAGGAATCTTTGAGGCCATGTAGATTAAACTGAGCTTTTAGCGGAGAAAGCACATTAACCAACCAGCGAGCTAATTTATGTTGGGGTGCGTTTGTCATCGAGAGGATCGGTCTGAGCGGCACTCCGCTCTTGTGCAATTTTGGAAGCCCATATAGCTGTGGCGTGGTTGATCCATTTGGCTTTAAACTGTTATAAGTAGCGCTGTCGATTACGTGATACTGATGAAGCATTTCTAAGTGGCGAATGATTCGGGATTCGAACGCAGTCACATCCCCTGCCTTCTCCAGTCGTTTGAATTTGTTGGTGTCACTGAGTATGATACTCATCTTTTCGATGTATTCAACTTTGTTCATGACTACAACGCCTGAACCCTTATCCGGCTTCATTACAACGACATCCTTATCGCGTAATTCGCGTAATGCTCGTAGGTGTCTGTTCGTAAGCGCGCACTTTTCTTTTATCGGCGCATTTTTTACTTCATAAGCAACATCGGTCAGTTTGTTTCTAAACCATATAAGCTTATCGGTACTAGTTGGTTGAAGGTCCTTCAACTGATCAAAAAAGTTCTCAAACTGAGCCTCAATGAACAATCCTATCAATCGTCTAGGAGGCACTCTGTAATCTAGCCCGAAAGACAATGCTTCTAACTGTAGTGCATCAAGTTTCACATTTGACAAATTCACCACATACTTACTGGGGTCCCGAGTACATGGCTCCTCATCTTGGTTGTTAATCAATGCTTTTTCAAGCCGTGCTAATTCCTTCATTTTGGTACGATCGATTTTGACTTTACAAAATTGGGTGAATATAATCCGAGAGCAGACTGACAAGTTTGCGACTACGGGCAGCAGGCGTGCATGGGTTTCCAGTAGGCCATCAATTCTGGCTCGCGCGGTCTCCAACTGGGCAGTTGCGACGCGTCTGAGATTAGCAGAACGAAGCTTATCCGAGGAAATAGCGCAGTTACCCTATTACAAACGTTACGTTGACGACATCCTGGTATTCAGTTCGACAGAAATTCAAATCGCACAGCTAGTGGCACGTTTTAACTCTGCGCATGCCAATTTGAGTGTTTCCTGTGAAATCGAACAACAGAACTGTCTTCCATATCTGGATGTTCTTATCAGCCGCAGGGAGGACGGACTAGTAAAACGGTCTGTCTATCGAAAAACAACATGGTCGGGACAGTATCTGCATTTCAGCAGCTTTACGCCAATGCGGCACAAGCGAACGCTTGTAAGGACCCTGTTTAGTCGCGCCAGACGAATATGTTCGAGCGATTGTCTAGCCGATGAACTAGAATTAATTACCAACACGTTAATTGCCAATGGCTACCCTCGAAAGTTCATCCAGAAGCACAGTGAAATTCGTGAAATGAAAGTTGCTATACCTACCCTGCCTAAGAAAAAGGTATTCTTGGAGCTGCCTTTTAAGGGTGACATTGCTTCTTTGAGGACCAGGAGACGTCTGATTTCCGCCACAAAGAGCACTTTCTGCGCTGCCGAAGTCGTAATCATCGACCGAACTCATAACCTACCGTTGCCTCCACTGAAGGAACCTCAGCCTATTGGCGCCAACTCCCACTGCGCATATCAATTTGTATGTAACTGCGAGGATAGTTACATAGGCAGAACCAATAGAACACCGAGTTCCCGAATTAAGGAGCATGTACCAAAATGGGTTCAGTGCGGACTTATTCAGCAAGCAAGACCAACTCAGACTACATGTGTACGCAGGCCGCCAGCATCTTCGATCGGCAGGCACTTATTGACATCGGGTCACCGAATTGAGGTCAACAAGTCGTTTCGAATCCTGCTTCGCCATACTAATTCCCGTCTCCTCCGGTTTGCCGAGGCTATTGCCATTAATCGGATTAAGCCAGCGCTTTGTGTTCAGAAACAATTATCGGTCAGCCTCAGGCTGCCCTGGTTGTAGAACAAAGACACCCCTTTTTTCTCTCCTTCGTTTGTATGTATGTCTGTACCCACAAACTCTTATATAAAATTACCGGTTATCGTTATCGGCACTGATGAGACGATACGAAATGCATGCATCTACCGAGCTTCGTCTTCTAATTGTGCTTTTCAAGTTATTAAAGGGAACTAACTGTTTTAAATTTCTCAAACGACGAATTCCCCTTGATTCCATTAGACTGCTTCATCGTATCGTCAATTTGCGTTGCAAGATTGCTCGCATACGTGTGGAAATTAACTTTTTGTCGGATTGTATTCGCATGCGTCGTTATCCTCGGGCGATTTGGAAACTGTTACGTAAAAACAAGCTTAAGCCTTCTGCTGCTAATCTCAGACGCGTCGCAACTGCCCAGTTGGAGACCGCGCGAGCCAGACTTGATGGCCTACTAGAAACCTGTAGTGCAACCGAAAACATGCTCTTTCAGTATCTTATAACATTAGATTTTATGGTTGTTTTAACCTTCGAAACGTCCATTTGTTTAACTGACTGCACATCCATGGTCACAAACCGTTTTGGAAACCCATGCACGCCTGCTGCCCGTAGTCGCAAACTTGTCAGTCTGCTCTCGGATTATATACACCCAATTTTGTAAAGTCAAAATCGATCGTACCAAAATGAAGGAATTAGCACGGCTTGAAAAAGCATTGATGAACAACCAAGATGAGGAGCCATGTACTCGGGACCCCAGTAAGTATGTGGTGAATTTGTCAAATGTGAAACTTGATGCACTACAGTTAGAAGCATTGTCTTTCGGGCTAGATTACAGAGTGCTTCCTAGACGATTGATAGGATTGTTCATTGAGGCTCAGTTTGAGAACTTTCTTGATCAGTTGAAGGACCTTCAACCAACTAGTACCGATAAGCTTATATGGTTTAGAAACAAACTGACCGATGTTGCTTATGAAGTAAAAAATGCGCCGATAAAAGAAAAGTGCGCGCTTACGAACAGACACCTACGAGCATTACGCGAATTACGCGATAAGAATGTCGTTGTAATGAAGCCGGATAAGGGTTCAGGCGTTGTAGTCATGAACAAAGTTGAATACATCGAAAAGATGAGTATCATACTCAGTGACACCAACAAATTCAAACGACTGGAGAAGGCAGGGGATGTGACTGCGTTCGAATCCCGAATCATTCGCCACTTAGAAATGCTTCATCAGTATCACGTAATCGACAGCGCTACTTATAACAGTTTAAAGCCAAATGGATCAACCACGCCACAGCTATATGGGCTTCCAAAATTGCACAAGAGCGGAGTGCCGCTCAGACCGATCCTCTCGATGACAAACGCACCCCAACATAAATTAGCTCGCTGGTTGGTTAATGTGCTTTCTCCGCTAAAAGCTCAGTTTAATCTACATGGCCTCAAAGATTCCTTCGAGCTTGTCGAAGACCTCGATAAAATGAACTTGTCCGATAAGGTGATGTGTTCCTTAGATGTGGAATCTTTGTTTACTAACGTGCCGCTACACCAGACTGTTGACTACATCTGCGAATTAGCAGAAAGTTCCGAATGTTCGTTGCCGATTCCTGTTGAATTCTTAAGAGAATCATTACTTCTCTGCACAGAGAATGTCGATTTCCACTTCCGTAACATACCGTATCGCCAAATTGATGGGGTAGCCATGGGCAGCCCACTGGGCCCCATACTAGCGGATTTCTTTATGATAATGATAGAACGAAGCCTATCCGAGGAAATAGCGCAGTTACCCTATTACAAACGTTACGTTGACGACATCCTGGTATTCAGTTCGACAGAAATTCAAATCGCACAGCTAGTGGCACGTTTTAACTCTGCGCATGCCAATTTGAGGGTTTCCTGTGAAATCGAACAACAGAACTGTCTTCCATATCTGGATGTTCTTATCAGCCGCAGGGAGGACGGACTAGTAAAACGGTCTGTCTATCGAAAAACAACATGGTCGGGACAGTATCTGCATTTCAGCAGCTTTACGCCAATGCGGCACAAGCGAACGCTTGTAAGGACCCTGTTTAGTCGCGCCAGACGAATATGTTCGAGCGATTGTCTAGCCGATGAACTAGAATTAATTACCAACACGTTAATTGCCAATGGCTACCCTCGAAAGTTCATCCAGAAGCACAGTGAAATTCGTGAAATGAAAGTTGCTATACCTACCGCGCCTAAGAAAAAGGTATTCTTGGAGCTGCCTTTTAAGGGTGACATTGCTTCTTTGAGGACCAGGAGACGTCTGCTTTCCGCCACAAAAAGCACTTTCTGCGCTGCCGAAGTTGTAATCCTCGACCGAACACATAACCTACCGTTGCCTCCACTGAAGGAACCTCAGCCTATTGGCGCCAACTCCCACTGTGTATATCAATTTGTATGTAACTGCGGGGATAGTTACATAGGCAGAACCAATAGAACACTGAGTTCCCGAATTAAGGAGCATGTACCAAAATGGGTTCAGTGCGGACTTAGTCAGCAAGCAAGCCCAACTCAGATTACATGTGTACGCAGGCCGCCAGCATCTTCGATCGGCAGGCACTTATTGACATCGGGTCACCGAATTGAGGTCAACAAGTCGTTTCGAATCCTGCTTCGCCATACTAATTCCCGTCTCCTCCGGTTTGCCGAGGCTATTGCCATTAATCGGATTAAGCCAGCGCTTTGTGTTCAGAAACAATTATCGGTCAGCCTCAGGCTGCCCTGGTTGTAGAACAAAGACACCCCTTTTTTCTCTCCTTCGTTTGTATGTATGTCTGTACCCACAAACTCTTATATAAAATTAACGGTTATCGTTATCGGCACTGATGAGACGATACGAAATGCATGCATCTGCCGAGCTTCGTCTTCTAATTGTGCTTATCAAGTGTTTGTCAACCTGTACCTAATGTCTGCCTCCCACGGTCCGAGTGCAAGCCTGCATTTCGTCACTCACCTCAGCGCGGATGTCGATACGTTACCGGTGACGTCCCCTATACGTCCACATTGTGCGTCATCAATTCGTAGTTTGTCCGTCCTAGCCAGGCCGGTGTTTATGAGTAAATTCTACGTTCACTGAAGAGTTTCACTGAAAGCAGGGGATTTGTGATGACGGCATCTTCCTGCAGTGTGTACCCACTAGGACTATTGAACCAGCCGACAATTTTCAGTAATCAAATCATGTTTTCTCCGCGCCATTTGTTAGGAAAATGTTACCCGCAAGATAATGTGCTTCATGTGGGTTTAAATGTTCTCACAAAGATTTTGTAGTGCGCCCGACTGTTCCATAGCTCTGAAACCGAATTTGACCTCAAGCGATCATTGCATTTAGTTCACTGCAGGAGAACCGGTGGGATTAGTTTAATCTGCAATCACTTGGATAACATGTTTTGAAGAAAAGTCGAATTAGTTATCTCGCCGTCTACATCATTTATAGTGCCCTTCCCTCCAAGGTTTCTGCATCAATCATTTTGTCAAGAGACTGTTTTTATAATAATGCCTTCTCAGAATTCTACTGAATTCCTACCACACATCAACAAAGGATAGGCAATACCACGAAACAACACAGCCAGTCAAATTATGTAAAGACTGAGACTGGATCATCGGAATCACAGACACTCCTCAGTCGTTTGTGTGTGTTCAGTTGACCCGTTCAGGCACATCGTGCTACGAGCACGCATCGAAGACACACGCGTACACAATTGGCGTTTGCTCCATAGCTTCATTCCGACATGTGTCAACCTCAAGTGACATGTGATTAAAGTGCACTAAGATAGTTGATATGCGCTAGTTCTTTATTTGCGTGCGCAATAGTCGTTAAATGACGAACAGTCAGACTCAATGTGTTTCCTACTATACAATTTCCCACCTAATGTTCGTGAATATTTCAATTAAATTCGTTTGGTCACGAGGCGAAATAGTTTGTCACCCTCTCAAGTTCATGGAGTTGGCATTGACCCTGATTGCGCGCACAGTCGTTTAGTGGCCTCATTGTTCGGCCGGCGTCAGTCATTTGGACATGGGGGTGAGTGTTGAGGAACAATGGAACAATGGTTTATTACGGGTAAAAAAGCATCGCTTAACAAGTCCCGTGGGATGGAAATTATTGCGAAAATCAATTGCACAATAAAGTGAAAAGCGTTGTGGTGGACTCACCATAGACTTATGTGAAATAGCGAAGATGTTCGCGTATTAAACATATAAATCCATAAATCCACTGGTTAGGCGTTTGGCAAGACACCGTTTGATTGCGTTTTGTAGCCCCTGGCTAACAAGTCATAAAATGAAATGTGAGTGAGACAATGCATCCTCAACACGTTTTTAAATATCGCCAGATTGGGAGCAGAGACGACATAATTAGGGAGGGCGTTCCAAGGCTGGCACACGCGGAGAGAAAAGAAATTTCTACGGCATTCAAGCCGGCTATAATGAATTGTCAGTTTCAGAGGGTGACCTCTTAGTTTAATGTTGGGGTTCAATTCCAGCAGCGGACGGCAAATGTGGTTTGGGTTCTTCAGAATCTGCTAAACCATTATGAGATCCCCCTGCAAAACCCGATATCGACTGCTGTAGATTCTTATAGATTTCAGTCTAATCTGATAGGGCAGATGAAAGAGGCCCCTGACGTTCTTGGTTGTCCGTCGTTGAGGAGTCTCGAGAGCAATGAGATCCTGTTTCTGCCACGGCTGCCACGCCTGAATAGCATATTCCACGTGAGGTCGCACGTAGGCGTTAAGCATTTGGGGAAAGATTGAGGGTTCAAACAGACCGAAGGCTCTGCGAAGAAGGCCGAAGTGTTGATTTCCGGTTCTCCTCGCCTTCTCTGCCTGTTTCGAACACCCGAGATCTTCCTGTACCAATAGACCCAGGTCACGCTGCTGAGAAACCTTCCCCAAGGTGTGGTCTCCAATCTTGTAGGCGCTCACCGGCTGGTGACGCAGATGCATCACTTTGCACTTAGCCATGTTCAATTGAAGCATGTTCCTCTTTGACCATTCGTAAATGCAATCTAGGTCATGTTGGAGAAGATCGTGATCTGCCTTGTTACTAATCGTCCGCCATATCTTGACGGCAACGGGGAAAAGCAGGAAGTTTGAGGAGATGACTCTTGCCAGGTCGTTGATAAACAACAGGAATAAACGCGGCCCCAGCACTGAGCCTTGTGCGACACCACATTCCACCTCAATTGGGTTAGAAAGTGATCCCCTAACACGTACTTGAAGCTTTCGTTGGTAAAGGAAGTTGCCCATCCAACCAAGTACAGGATCTCCGGTTCCGTAACTCTGAAGCCGTTGAAGTAGGATGCGGTGATCAAGGCGGTCGAAAGCTTTGGAGAAGTCCAGATAGATGACGTCGACTCCGACCCCATCATCGGCCACTTCCGTCCAACTACCTCGAGCAATAAGTAGGTTGGTGGTGCATGACCGGTGTTGACGGAAGCCATGCTGTTCCGGTACCGAAATATTGCATTTTGCTAGGTAGTCCATTAAAGCCTCAGCGACGACTGCTTCCATCACCTTCGCGAGCACAGGGAGGAGAGTCACTGGACGATAGTTTGCAGGATCGGAAAGGCTACCGCCTTTAAAAATAGGGGTTATAATGCCACACTTCCACATAGTGGGGACTTGTTGTTCATCAAAGTACCTTTGAAAGTACTGTGACAGTGGTTCAGCTAGCTTGGGGGCCGTAGCCTTCAGTGCCTTCGGGCGGATGTTGTCTGCTCCCGGAGAACTATGTTCACGCAGTGAGAGTAACTTCCTTAGCACAATTGATGGGTTGAAAATAACATTTGTAAACAAAGGTGTCGATAATGTGCTTGATATTATGGGACAGGTAGATGTTGCGAGTTCAAAAATTGGTGCGTATTGCAGCCGCAGGGCATTAGCTGCTTCTTCGGCACTTTGTACTCTACCGCCCATCGTGAAAAGTGGGGGGATTCCATGATTCACTTTACGAAGCTTATTGACATGCTTATACAGCAGTTTGTTGTTTGCCATGAACTTTTTGGCTAGGCACTGTTGATACGTTACTTTGTCCTCACGGACAAGTGCAGTGCAATGGTTGCGATGGGTCAGGAAATTTCCCCAAGTCTCTGAGTCGGGGTTAATCTTGTAGGCACGCCATGCTGCATCCCTTATCGTCAGGCATCTGCAAGTCCTACTCCTTATAATTGAAGGCACTTTCGCGGGACGAAGGGGTTTGGTCTCTGATGCTTTGTTGACGATGTCGCTGAGTTTATTAACGAACTCTGCCCAAACGTTGTCAAGGGGACTTTTGTTTAAGAATTCCCAATCAGCTGCGTCGGCGAGTTCTTTCAATAGGTGGTAGGGTGTGATTGTATGAGTTAGTTCCGAGTGTTCAGATGGATACTCTGCATAACACACAAATTCAAAAGTTATTACTGCATGGTCACTGAGACCTAATGGACTATCCATCAATAACTTGTCAATCATGAGCTCTTCATTTGTGAGCACAAGGTCCAATATGGACGGTTTGTTTGCTGTCCTGAATCTAGTGGGCGTGGTGACATGATTGTACAAAGGAATAATAGCGATCAGTTCCTGCAAGTCTGCTTTGAACTGCTCACTGGGCGATGCCGAAACCTCCAGATTGTGTAGATTGAAGTCCCCGGAGATGAGAATGTGGCTGTACCTAGTGCGTGTTACTCTGTTTAGGCCACGGATCAAGCAGGAATCCATTTCCAGAGTGGACGTTGGGGGGCGGTAAACGATAGCTATGAGACATGTATCGTTGTGTCTCAGTCGGAGACGGCACCAGAGTGAGTCGGTAACGTGTGTTTCCAGGTCCTCAACTATTGTACATTGTAGATCGCTGCGGTAGTAGAGTAGGACCCCACCTCCTCTGCTGGGGCGGTCGTTCCGGATGAGTGACATTCCGGCTATCTCAACCTCAGCATCAGTCACCTCTTGATGTAACCAGGTTTCGGTAATAGAAATTAGGTCCCAAGCATTCGCAACCTGACGTAGTCGAAGTTCGTTAATTTTACTGAGGAGCCCTTGGGCGTTGGTGTACATACATGAAAGTTTCTCAGATTTAATCAATGTTTCAGAAGTTGTACAACTCATACGTGAAGTTTCGCCGACCAGTGAGTGGCCGGCGACTGGATGGATGGATGAAGCAAATGAGTTTACGCCGACCATTAAAGGGTCGGCGACTAATCGTTTTTTGGATGGGTTGCATACTCTCGAGAAGTATTTGATATACAAGCAGGTATCAGATGCTCCGAATCCCGGTGTTTGCTCGTGCTCTGCTGTGCCCCTCCGGATAGTATGGCTACTCTTGAAACCGTCCCCGAGTCGGGTCCTGCAGCTGGCGTTTTCATTAAGAGTTGTGCCTCTACTGAATTGTCATTAAAAGGTGTTGGTGTTCTTGCTGTTTTCAGACGAATTTCTGTTGGCAATAAGCAACGGGATTTAATCCAGTTCGCTAGTAGGGTTTGTGCCATTTGTTCTGACTGTAACACAAGTTTTAAGAGCCTGGGACCGCATCCTTTATAGTTTGGTGATATGGGGATCCTTGTCAACGAGGTGACCACGACATTTTCGAGAGAAAGAACCTCCCGGATGTAGTGCCATTGCTCGCGGTCATGCCTCTGAGCATCGTCGGAAGAGGAGTCAGTAAGCTCAGGAACACCGTGAGCAATCACTGTTTTCTTATCTTGACTTATTCTGTACCTATCTTTGTTAGCGGGATCCACTGAACGCTTTTTCCACGGGATTTCGGGTAGTATGCGCACCCCACTTGAGTCGTTGCGGAGACGATTCGCAGACAGCAGAACGGCCTCAGTCTCGTCCGCCGAGTTTAGTGTTACCCGAAGTAACCGGGGTTCGCCGTAGTGCAACGCGTTTGGGTGGCGCGAGATTCTTTTTAATGTCGTGGGATTAGCATGGACTCCGATCGACGTACAGATGGAACCCCACTGATTTCGATCGTCCGTCAACTTACCCTTAATTGTATTGGATTTGGATTCGGGGACATTAGTGCATACAATGTTTAGGACACCATGGTTGCGCCTGGTGGCTACTGGTTTTGGATTTGGAGGCTTAGTATCTGGTGTTTTTGTTGAATTTGTGAACGGCATTGGTGTGTGCCATCCATGCTGCGGCAGTTTTGTTTTCTCTAGTCCGGGCACAAAGGTTACCGGTGCTCTTTCCGGTGTTTACTTGGCGGCAACCGATGCGTACGTTGCCGGGTTGTTCACTATGGCTGGTTGACTGTAGCTTACAGTCTCGAGTGTAGTGAACAGACTACTAGGTGCAGCACACAGTACAGAAGTTAAGGCAGGCGCGCTGCAGGCACTGTTTTTACTTATAGGAGGGAGAGAGAATGGAGTTGATACTGCTGGAGGCTAAGTCGTTTGGGTTGGGTGGGGACGCCTGGCTCGCTTCTTCGACCTGACTAGGGAGTTCAGGGTGTTATTTTCACTCAAAAGTGCAGGTCCGTTTCCTCCCATGGGTGTAACTCTGGCGCTCACCAGTTGCTCGACCGCTTCGGTTAGTCTTTCACACCTCTTCAGTAGCACAGATAGACAGCTAACAAATGGAATAGACTTGCATACTTGGCAGAACCAAGGCGCCTCTGCGGTGTTTGTTTCCGTCGACCCCTTCCCAAGGCAGGTAGTGTGGTATGTTTTCAAACACATGGTACACACCAGACCACTTTTTAACACTTTGGCACATGAATCGCATTTGCTTTTCATACGAGACATGTTCTCAGTAGGGGTAGGAAGAGGATGGAGATACTGACGCACCGTTGCGTGGCGATCGGCGCTGGTTTGAGGTCAGCAGGTCCAGGCGATGTGCGTGCTATCGATCCAGACAGTAGAGTGCAGACAGCGATGCGAGACAAAGCGACTGATGCAAAGCAAGGTGACTTGGAAAATACTGTCTAATGACGACACTGGCAGTTTCAAGGGCAGATCAAATTGACGACTATCGCTTTGTAGAGCGACTTGAAGGAATGGTAGTAAGCTGATCGGGTGACTCTCAGAAAGATCTTTAAAATAAGACCACAAGAGTTCTTATGCGACGAGAGGAAAAATAAAACATCCGATAAGCTTCAAATACGGTTGACTTCGAAGTTCCAAGAGCACAGTTTGTTGGTGATCCGTGAATGATAGATCCAATAGACGAACAGTGGTAGGAGGAGCTCGCGAAGCCAAATCGAATGATGGCACGTAGGTCTCTGTGAGAATAAATCCAAAGATTTGGAGGCGAATAACGCAGGAGGACAGTTTTTTGCGATCACACAGGAAACCTTAAGCTGCAGGAAAATATAGACATGTGTGACCGGACGTTGTGACCGGCGCGATGACGAGCTGAGAATGAGGACACCAAATACTGGTTAGGATGTAAGCTGCACTAATGTCACAGCTGGTAGTCGTTAAAGCAAATCTGGGTACTTCGGTCAACGATTATGACGTAAATGGCCGCTGTCTATAGAGCTTGTCCGTGTTAACTATTGCTAGGGAAACAGAACTGAATTCCGCCTAGAGAGGCCGGCTCACGGTTATCTGTGTTGGGACCGCGAAGCTGCATGTAAACCACTTGCACATCACCAAACCGAGTGATGCGATGACCTGTGCGCAATAAAACTCAATGAATCAATGCATCCTTTATGTCTCCGCAGTGGGGTAGTTGGCATCCACTTAGTTACAGATCAAATGGTACACAGTTGAGTTTCACAAACGATGTCCTTCAACATCGGTTTATTGAGAATTCACTCCAACATACGAGGACTAATGAAAGAAGTGGAGCATGCCATGGAAATGTACTTAGGTTGCGGTTCCTCATACTCATACAAGGCTATCCACGGAATTGCTTTCGGCACGTATCAATCATGGTTGTTGTACTTTGGTTCCTGTCTCTTTGATTAGTAGAAGTATCTTCCAACTTCGAATGAGGTTACAATTTTCTAAAAGACAAAAGTTGACCATACGATTGTTCCATCATGTGCAACTTGAAGCAATCCTTTTTTACAGTCAGTAACAAAGTGCAAGCAATGGAAAGTTTGCACCTATTCGATGTCGAAAACATTTTCGAGTACTATTTCCTAAGGCTGAGATATTCGTAACATAGAAATGAGCATGCGTACACCAAGACATTACTTGATAGACATTTGAAACCAATGTTTTGAGGTAATTTGTTACAACGCTTGAACAATGAACAATGATTTATAACGGGTAAAAAAGCAGGTGCTTGACATGTCCCGTAAGGTGCTTAGCGTGACAAAAAAGGTTGCGAAGGGATAATGGAGTCGTCAGTTCAGGCGCTTACAGATGTAACTGCACTGTCGTATAAAGGGAGTTTGAAATGAGAATGTACGCACACAAAGCACTAAGGGGAGTGATTATTGACCACATAATAGGCGAGAAATAATAAAAAAGATAGCAAGGAAAACGTTTACTCGTGTGCGACTATCTTGGGTCACACAGGATACAGAAATCCAGTTTCTATAGTAGTAGCATTTATCAAATTTCATGCAAGGCGCTTGGAGTGACTCATTCTCGATTAATGACACTATCTACTGTCTGTTGTGCATTCGTGTCAGCATCTGATGGTCATGGGCTATAGCACGTAGTGTAAATGTGACAAAGTATCATCGACGTTTTTTGAAAAGCGATAGGGTGGAAGCATTAATTACATGTTCCGGGAGGGCGTTCCAAGGCTGTGACACTCGAAGGGAGAAAACATTTCGCCGACATTCCAGGCGGCTGTACTGCGTGACCAACTTAAACTGGTGACCTCTTAGTGAGGTGTTTTGACTGAGTATTAGAAGGGAATGGCATAGGTGGTTGGGTAGATAATGATAAATAAGTTTTCTTTTTTTCTTATTTTCGTCCTTGGAAATATGCTCTCGCAATTTACATTACGTACAAAATATCTGCACCCTGCGTCATAGACAAAACGACCCCTGCGGTGTGAGCACCGTAACGTGTGAATTCGAACGGAAAACACAGGTTTGATATCATTGTTCGCGGCTAAAAGAATTACGGTTAAAGGACAGTAAACTGGTCACTGTAAGTGGAGTCATCAATTATCATTTGGGTAACCGGGCATTGATTTCGCTGAACAACCATTTCGTCTGATTTGGGCATGTTTGGACTCGCTAATGAGCAGTATAAAATGCTTGGCAGTGACTATGCTGTATGCAACCGGAACCAAAGTCACAAAACGATTTGCATTGGGAGATGGTCATACCATGCGGATTAAGGCTGTTGGGAGTAATTTGCGACAAATAACATTTGTCATAAACAACAGTTTCAAGAGACGTAAGATCGTCTGAAATATGTTCTGAAACCTCCCGTGTGTCCCCATTTCTGCGAGAAAAGGTAACTTGTATTTCGTCTTTGAACAACAATGCCGTGCCATACTTGGTGATCCTGAAGATATGATGTGCGTAAATAAGAATTGGCAAATTACCAAAGACACCCACCTGTATGACTGTTTTGGAGAGTGAAATACATTCGCCTATTTGTACCACTTGCGTCCTAGTCGATAGGTATGCCGAAAGCCAAGTAAGTTGTGAAATCGAAACCGAAATGGAATTTTGCATATCTACAGATAAGCGGTGTACGATCCCTAGATGTGGGCTATCATTTATGCACAGAATCTGTGGCATAGGTTCCTTGTCTTAACAGAATCAGGAAGAAGAATTATTCATGTTAACATATTCTCAATCAAATCATGCTAAAAGTAGATGATGCATTGCTTGTTTCGAAAACCAAGGACGTGTTTCTCTGAATTTCTGTTTGTTTATATGTCTATGCTACCTTTTCAAAGGTACTTCGTAGTAAACCGTAAAAGCTCATTCCATGAGTGAGAGGAAAAGTGTTGCATGAGCACAAGTTTCAATGGGTGATGCATGAAGAATGCATTGCATACGTGTTTCTAGCGCTTCAAATGTTGCTAAGACCAAGTTTCGTTAATGTGTCCGGAGGCAGCTGTAAGCTGAAGGTCTCTAACGCATTCTTCGGTAAAGTGAAAAGTTTCCAGGGCTAGTCAGAATGTGGAAAAGTTTGGACATGCATGTACCTTTAGGGGCAGTTTGCTCCACAGATTGGAAAATCTCACTAAGAAAATCGATTTTTTTATAACAGGCAGGTTGTCAAGGTAGTAGATAGTCCCATTACTAGTGAGATAGATATAGCTGCTCGGCAATTCAAGGGAGGGGCTGTATAAACATGAGATGGGCTTTCAGACGTCGCAGCCATAGAGGACCCAGTCGGAGTCAAGTATATCGATCGTGGTAACTCAGGGTTCAGCGGTAACCCATGACTCTCTTGATAAATGATCACTGGACGTTTTCTATAGCTATCCTGTCTTTCCTCCTCAGTTGGCTGTGAATGATTGTACAATACTTCAGGGTAGGTCTCACTATGAACTTGAATGGTTCAAGCCAGGTTTCAGGTTTGGGGATAATAGTCCCGGCAAGAATGATGGAGCCTTCCACGATTCGATATCTGTACCCGAATATCTGAGGCTTCCATGCGCAGAATTTCATAGATAGGCTTCCAATCGATGCATTCAGCACAAATAGGTCGTCACGCATGTTACCCTGGCGTAGTGGTGCAAATGGGTAGACTAGTTTAGCATCATCTGCTAACCAAAATAGGCGTCCATATCATACGGGATCGGATATATTGTTTATGTAGATTAGGAAAATTAACGGCCTAAGCACACGTCCCTGGAAGACACCACTCGTTATTCGTTCCAACGTAGAGTACTTCTGTCCTATTTAGACTTTTTAGGTCCGGTCGTTCAAATATCAGTCGAACCAGCTTAGCGGAAGTTTTGCAATAACTTATGATTGCAGCACAGCTACAGTGGCTTGTGTGAGACTCGGTCGAAGGCACTTTGCATGTCCGGAAGAATTATGATTACCGCCATTCCTCTGTCGATCATGGTTGTAACATGGTCAAAAAACTGTAGCTGGCGAGTAACGTAGAAACGCTTTAAAAGGAAGCCATGCTGTGATTGGTTGAGCAGTGCAGTCGTGTCAGAAAGTGAACAACCTTGCTCCTGACTACCCTTTGCAGGACTTTATAGGCAGAAGAGTTATGGTTTGTAGGGTGATAGCTTGACATTTCATTTCCCGGACCCCTTTATGTTTCGGTATTATGATACAGCGCTTCCATTGATGTGGCTAGGAGCTGGTGTGAATCGATGGAGTGAAGATGTTTGGATAGAAAATAGAAATATTTCCACCACTGAATCTTATGACAGCTGGGGGAGTATCATACGGGGCCGGGATAGGCCCGGGGGTTTTACGGATGTGATGTCGTTCTGCACCTCTATTCACGTCACCGGCACATTACAGTGTAGCTCACTCGTTCTTCTGGGGAGTGGGGTTGGGACATGCGGGTGTCAATAACAAATGAGGAGGCTAAGCTGGAACTGAGTCACACGCATAAACAGGATATGTCGAACCTTGATGAGTCATCGTGTAATGCCAATGTTTCGATCGTTTGATGCAGTTAAGGGCTTCTGGTCTTAAGTAGCCATGTCAGTGCCCTCGATTATTTAAGAGTTTTAAGCGCTCGAATTTTGTCTGTGACTTTGGCATGTTGCTTCATCCGTTATAGCTTTAATATGGCTTAAAGTATATATGGTAGCGCCGCGAAAATGTGGGCCTTGTTATTAGAATCCATAAGTTTCTTCAGTTTGATTTCGGCCTTCTTCAGTTGTGTATGTTTGCCGCATTGTTTACGGGTGCGGCCCCTTACCACAGGTACTTGTACATCAGTACACGCAGCAATCTTGTTGACAAATTCACCGACAACCATAGTCAGGTTGTCGGTTAATAATGTTGGCTCCCAATTCATAGGGCAGCTACTTTCCTTAAATGTATTGCAGTCAATTCAGTGAATGTTATGAGTGGAATGCAACTTTGTACTTCAGTGGCTTAGTTCGTTCAGTGTTCACGATACAAAACGTCGTGTTGTCGTCACAGTCCGGCAGTGGACTGTCAAAAAGTGCACAAGCGGAAGGGATCCTCATGGTGAATACCAAATCTACGGTATTGGCATTTCTGGTGGGACCTCTGACATGTGTGCTACAGTCAAGGAAGTGGATAGAGTGCACCATTTTGCCTAGTCCCGTTTATACCGTAGGTCCAGGCAGTAACCAGTTAACTTGTGGCGCGTTGAAATCTTCACACAAATGTTTGGACTGGTAGGTAGTGCTATAAACTGTGTTGATAGCAACCATTAGCAGCAGTTTCATGGTGCATTCCTCGGGGAGGTCGGTAGATTCAACGAACTACAAGGTACCAACAAATTGCAACACGTTTCACAATCCAAAGCGTGAAACTCGGTGAAATGATTGACGTATATCGAGATATATACTTACAACGGGCTTTTCAGCATTAGTAGGTGATGTTGTGTGTTAAAAAAAGTTCACTTGGAAAGTCGTACCAGACCAGGTCTGCAAAAAATCCGTTATGCCTAATTAATTAAATATAAATAGTAAGCAACCTATTATCTCGTTTTAACCATTCGTTGTTGCTCCCGACAGTCCGAGTCTGATTTGAAAAGGCAACCAATACGTTGGTCTCTCGCAAAGGGTACTCGACATTTTAGATCCATCCAGCTCCTCCCGTGTGCTGAGCGCCTACGTACGTTCCAGGCTTGGCAACCCTGACCAAAGCGCGTCCTCACAGTGCTCGAAAGACGCCGGGCAACATACCTTGCTAATGGTTTGCGCCAACTTCTGTATCAGAACGACTTCAGAGACTCGGATGGCTCATTGGACGCTACGGGGACCTCATACGGGTATACCAAATACTGAGTGATGGCAGTCATGCATGCCGACACCTTTTGATGCTCCATCAGAAAACTATCTTGAGGGGAAACAGCTTGAGATTAAGTCAAAATCCCAGTCGTTTAGACTGTCCACGATCTTGCTGCAGAGTTTCGGAGCTGCTTTCTCCCAATGCTGCACTCCTTGACCGACCAGTTTCGTCCTGATTTGGACTCGTCAGGCAGAGATAGCTTGATGTGAGAGAGGAGCCGATCACAGTGGTTGTCGACTTTCGTCATTGTCACTAGACCAGAGCTCCACAGCGGCGCTTGACACAGCGGTTAGAAGTTCATTATTGGTTTTTGGATTACCCGCAGTGTGTCTGGACTGTGACACGCAATCCCGATTGAGGCTACCGTTTACTTTGAAGCTATGCTATGAGATTTCGATCACTAGGGCCGCATCCGAAGTGAAGAGTTTCGGAGCTGCTTTCTCCCAACACGATGTCACTTCTTCCTCCTGGTCGTTTGTGCACCTACATGGTTCATTTGCTAAACGCGTTTGTATATTGTACTCAGTTCCTTAAACTCTATTATCTGATCTGATACGACGCAATGTACTTGTGTGAACTAACGGCGTTGAAATTAGAAACCACAGTGATGACGCAATTTGCTGAAGGCGAATGAGCAATCCCATCTATACCTGTGGATTGGTGGCATCCGCTTCCGGATTTGCTTTTCACTGTGGCCTCTACGGTGACATTCACAGGAAGTCTGCGTCTACAGAGTGACCATGAGTGGCTTGAGCTTCATCACCCACACACCTTATATCCGGTGTAAACCCGAAGGAATAAGACCGAAAGGCATATGGATGGGAGCCACCTTTCATCAGCGGAGCCGATACACACTCCTGCAACAAGCAGAACAGAAGCATTCTGGCCTAATTGGGAAATCATGCCCACCAGACGTACACAAGGCGGTAGCTGGGCCGTATCTTGATCCACACGGGAGGCATGGAACCACTCTTTGAACTTAGCACTATCACGAGGACGGGTCATCCCGTCCCCTTCAGCAAAGACCAACTGTCTCCTGGAACCGGAAATCACGGTGGAGGGTATTAGGCAGGTAGGCACCTTGTCAACATTCACATCAAGCGCAGCCACACCGGGGAGCTCAAACAACATATAACTTCTGAAATGCAATAATGCTCATCACGCAGGCAAACCTACCACATACACCACCTTATACGCCTGGATTAGTAAATCGAATAGTAACGTACACATCATGTTTCTCTTCTGGGTGCAGTAGTGCCTTCGCCTGCACCTGGTCAAACGTCCGCTTGATTAGTCCACGGAATTGGCACCCATCAACTTTGCCTTTGATTCGCAACAATTGAAACCAATATGAGTTCGTCATAAACTCACTTTGTTCACGTGCTGGTAATGTTATTTTCACTTTGCCCGTGTGCTGCTTCTTTGACTAAGTTGGACTTACAGAACTGAATGAGTACCCTGGTCGAATTCATGCGGTATACATATATACATGGATTGTTGTCATCCGTGTCCAATGACGGTTCGAATACAACATATGCACATGTGTTAGTCCAAACTTAAGTATGAACTACCACAAACTGGAGAGAGAAACATTAAACCTCATGAACAATAGTACTACCTAAGTGCATGGGTTTCGTTTGGAAGTCAGGCTAACAGGTATGTTCACACGCATGAGAATAAGTACCTAATACGAACGGTTGGTGGTTTCTTTAGCATTTAGACGTGATCATGAATGACAGCTTAAATCTTAAGCATCAATATGTGAACGAAACGTGCGGATTCTCAAAGAACGAATTTTACGCAACCTTAAGCGCTGAGAGGTGGCAATACCACATATTCGCCGTTTACGGCCTCGTCGGCACAACAACTACCGCAGTACTACATCAACTAAGTCCAGCTGCCCATTGACAACCATGCAGTTTTCCAGTGTTCGCAATGTTTCGCAAATGTTCAAAACGTAGCATATCTGTCATCCAAGTACTCAACCGTTTGTACATACTGCTGTGTACTCTGCTGTGTCCATAAGCTATTCGGTAGCGATGTGTATCCTACGTCTCTGTTGCAGTCATTCGATTCTGCGAAAACGATTGTCACTGTGCGCCGATTCCTGTCCGATGTAATATAATAAGCCACTGAGCCACTGGGATGTTAAACAATTGTCGTTATTCTCTGAGTCCTTTCCGATGTATTATACTAAGACACAGACGTATCATTAACGTTGGCATTACCTTTATCTTAGTCTATCCAGAATATTGGTCATGTCCAATTCAACTTCTGGTAGGCGTCTCTGTGGTTCCACCTTCAATCCGCTTAGTACTTGAGTTTTCATAAGCCCCGGTAAATTCAGTATGGCTGATGAACAACGCGAAATATAGCTATGCTCGCTCTCGTCACTAAGCTGTGGAGCGGAACATGAACTGTCGAAATGAGAATCGCTAGTTGGTTACTTGTCGGTATTGTTCGCTTGCCACGAATTTTCCAGGGCAATTTCTCTTCGGATCCACAGTCCAACGTGGTCGCATGAGGGACAATCGTTGAGCATCGTGTCCCAAACGTCAAACATTACACCATTCGTTTTGTAATCGGTCAAGCGTTGGTAGCCTTTTGATTCACGCGCATCCACCGAACAATAAACATACTCAATTATTCGCTACTCTAGCGTCGATGCGTATCAACAACACAATTCGCTCGGAAACCGCGTGCACGTCAACTACGAATGAGCTCATGGATGGATCGAACCTCTATCCTACGATGTACTGGCTATCTAAGCGTCTTGCTGATTGGTGTGGGGCTGCTGGTCTGGATAGGGTCATGTAATCTACCAATCGATTTCAAGGAGCAGAATATAGGTAGCAAAATCGACCGTGGCAGCCTCGCAGAGTCTGGTGAGCAATACCATGGAGCTTACATAGTCATGTGAATCGTGGACGGATAGTAATACGAAGAAGATGATGCCGTAGCTCACCGTCTCGGTACGTCATCGTACTAGAGTCCACTTGAGAAGGTAGCAAGGGTATCATAGGTCACCCTGAGTACCACTGTGTAGTGGGCAACAAGTGATCGCAAACTACAACCCAGCTACGTAAGCCCAATAAAGGTAGGTATATGTGGCTCTTCCGTATTAGACAGGTGCAGTTAGGATCTACATTGCACCAAGACAGTAGTTATTGGTTCTAGAATGAAACTGTACCCAAGCGCGACTTACATGAGCGATAGAATATGAATGACACAACGAGGATGACGGAGTTGCAGTAATTAGCTTTTCAGCTAAGCAGGGAAAAGTTGCGCTTAAGTCCGCAGCCATTCACTACTTCAGTTAAAGTCTGCGTTGACAGAACAAGATTTGTAGCTATGCTCACTTTGACAAAGAAGTTAAAGCACAGTGGAACAGTGATGACTTATCGTTGGTGTGTGCTGTGAATCCCGTCTCCTATATCAACTGCAGGCTATCCGTGACGGAATCAGAGCCAGTCCGATCGTCTCTTGTCTGAAGTGAGCGAGAATTAACAGGTATGTAGAACCACCAGGTAGTCGGTAGGGTTTTACTATTTCTTTCCTCTTGGTCGTTCGTTTTGGGCGCTAGCATATCTCAACCAATTCATCAGTGCCTAGAATGCTACCTGTGCCCAGGCATTTCGATTCGGAGGTCACATCTTGTTGCCACTATCCGTGAATCAAAATTGAACACTTTTCGTAATCTTTGTGCGCATGACAGAGGCATTTGACTTGGCTACATTGACATCGCAATGCAACCCGCTATACTTCACGATGTCACATGAAATGTAATGTGATATGATCCATCTGTCAATTGAGAACGTAAGGAGACACGACCAGATGTTAGCGCAACCTGTAATTTGGGCGAGCTCCGTTGGACATCGAGTTAGTAGATAATGGTGTCAAGCGTGTGAAGATGCCATCAGTTTGTCAAGCTGAAATGTGGCGCCTACAAGTGTTTCTATGGGGGTTCCACTTAGTCATTCAACATGATGGCTAGCACCGCCCGCTGCGAGTGGAGATATCAGTTGACATACCAAAGGTCCCTGGTTCGAGTTGCAGTACTGCAGTGGAGCGAGCGGGCATTTGTTCAAGCAAGTGTATGGACTACCACAAACTGAATGGAGAAACAGCAATCCTCCTTGGAAATAACACCACGAACATGCATGCATTTGGGATGAATGTAAGAATAACAGCCATATTCCTCTAGGTTTTGGAAAATCAACGTACAATTATAAGCAACCAAGATGACTGTCGATGGTTAGTTAACATTTAAACCTGAACCTAGAGGACAGCCTTACATTTAGTCAGAAGTGTGGGCATCAAAAATACATAGCGACAGATAGAGGAATAGGGAAGCAAATGTTATCAATCGGTTCCCAGGTGGAATGATTGCAAGCAAGAGGTAGAATAAAACAGTGATGACTTATCGCTACTGTGTTTTTAGATGCCATCTGTCATAGGTGAAGCTGGTAGTAGTCGCACAGCTTGTGAATGAGACGGGGTGTTAGCTGCAGTCTCTTCGTGTCGTCGCCGCCTAAAACTGGACCGATCCGATCATCTCCTGTCCGGGGTTTATGCGGATTTCCGAGCGACGTTCCTTGCTCTAACTTAAGCGTTGGAATATGGTAATATCACACATTCGCTGTTGTCCTCTTTGACGCGACCACAGCGATAACACATCTAATAAATCCAACATTCAGCTTTTGAAAAATGTTCAAACTGTTATAGCAAATTTCAAAGAAATACCTTGGCCATCATCCAATTACTCAAGTGTATACAGTTGAACTAACTTACTTCCAAATCAATCCATAAGTTTGGCCAATTCTAATTCAAATTCTTTCAAACGCTTTTGCTCTTCCGCCCTTAACCGTGATAGTAACTGTCTTTACCTAAGCGCACCTAAGTTCCATATGACAGCTGAACAACGGGAAATAGAGCTACATCCAATCTCCTGGCTAACATGTGGAGTATAACATGCAGTATGGTCATTACAACAATCGTTAGTCAGTTACCGGGATTGTTCAGTTTGCACAGATGAGCCAACGTGGACAGTTGTAACTAAAGTTATTGGGCCTTAAACTCCGAACTTCCAAAATGCATTCCATCGCGAGGAAGCGTTGTAGAGTACTTCGGTTCTAGGGACACTTGTTGATCACAACACCCAGTTCTAGCTTTACTTATAACTTGGTATATAATGACATGTAACGTTACTTTGCACAATGTTAGGCCATTTCAACAGTCGTGTTGGATCTGCGTTAAGCACCTACATGTCGTGCAGTTAGTATGCACCTTGTAAAGGGAAACCGTGCCTTTCGCCCATGGGTTCGCAACATTGTCTCTCAGTGGCTCCATCATTTGTCACCTTGTCAAGTTTCTGTGTTCTTCGCTTGTTTCCAACCTCGATTTCACACTAAGAATAGTTGCTAAGCACCAAGTGTTTTGAATCAGTATTTCAACCGGATCTGTTGACTAGCTCTTGGTTCCTTCTGACCTTGTACCACTTTATCGGACGTCGTACTGACATGGGTCCATTTCACACTGACTATGGGCACCGCGACCATGCGCTTTGTTTGAATGCATGTATCTGTCGTGCAGTTTTCATTCAAATGCTGGGAAACAGTTCCTATACTGTGAATGACGTAACCCGGAAACAAAATATCCCCCATCCTTGCCACTCGGCGATGGGGGCACCGTGCCCTCTCGATTTAAGGGGATGACGCATCCAGAACGCAGACAGCCCGATGACAGGTCCCGTCATTAGCTGGCAACATAAGCTTGATGAAGTGAATAGACATTAGCCTAGCGACGAGACTGTATATTTCTGTGGTGCGATGATTCGCGGACTTTTTAGACGCATTCAGCTATACCGGTCGGTGGCCGCTGGCCACATAAAAGCCAGTCCTCCCAGGTTTCGAAATGGTTAGAAGTCAGTTGCTCATGACAGATTTACATCCGATGTCGTTTTGATTACATGTATTTTGTAAATGTGTTTTTTGTTTTCTACTTTATCGCCAGGTGCCTTCGTGCAGCAGGATATTCAAGCTAATTCCGTGCGTTCCGTTCTATAGGTGGGGGTCTGTTTCGTCAGATATTTCGCTCTAAAAATTGGGATAGATCCTTTCTCTACACCTGAACACTACTTGCGGCAGACTTCATATTGAATGGAGAAAAATTCCGGCGGTATAGTGCACTGCAAGCGCACGTGCTGAATACATGCGATTCACGGAAGCGCCTGGAATTCGCCCGTTTGTTTTTAAACAGTCTGGACATGTATTCCAATTTGTTCACCAACGAGGCGGTGTTTCTGCCGCATGGCGAAGATACGCAACATGTTTGGGCAACAACTAACCCACGACAATGTAATGCTTCACGTGTGAAACATAGCGCGAACCTCATGGCCTGGGCTGGGTTGACTGGTCGAAAAATCTTTGAGCTCTTTTTCTTTTCCAGGAGTATGTCTGGTAGGTTGTTGTTTAATGGTAGCATTGTTTGACATTCCATTGCTTCCTCGTACAAGGAAATGTTACAGAGGTGCGTCATTCCACAGCTACAGTCGGAAAAGTTAAGGAATAACATTTGGTAGCAGCAGGATGACGCACCTGCATATTCGGCGCAATCGGTTCATGCCCACGTGATCGAGACATTCGGTGGACGTTAGATCAAACGCGGAGGACCAATAGAATGATTTACGCAATCACCGGATCTAAATCCAATGGATTTCCTCTATGGGGATAATGAAGAGCAGAGTTTAGAGAACGAAACCCAAAAACCCGGATAAAATGAAAGGGCACACTGTGAATAAATGTAAGCAGGTTTTGTTGGAGACCTTGCAGAAAGTGCTCGCCTACACCACCCGGCGAATGCTTCTCGGTAGTCAAAACGACGGAGGGCAATTCGTACATCTAATTCGTTGATAGTTACCGACATTACAAACATTTCATGTAAATATAAGTATGGAAATGTATAAATGTATATTCTCCATTGTACACGAGAAACACCATCGAAGGCCTGATCGACTTATACAACTAGCGATTGTCTGACTGTGAGGGCAATAGTTGCATTCACGACTAAATTGGTGTGTTGTCTAATGGTGCCACCAGTGCGTCGGGGCAGACTGAAATCTAAGAGCATTGTCATGTCAAGTCAAGTCAAGAATTCGTTCTTACGCACCCATGAAGGTTGAATTTTCAGCTGTAACACACACGCGATCGAAACCGTAAATGGAATAACCCTGTAACCTTACAATGTGCTCCCGGCCGTATGCTTCTCTTCAGAAGCGAAAGCAGCTTAATAAAAGCATACGGGTTTGTTGGAAGTCAGTCATGAGGCGATAACAGCTTTTGGGTCGGAAGGAATACGGTACCCATCGACCGATCATCACGTACGGCCAGGCTGTTTTTCTCAATTGCTAGCACAGTGACCCACTAAGCACTTCGTAGGGATCCATGTACTGGCTTTTTCACCTGTGTAAAAGTCGCCCACCGATCGATCGAAGCATGACACATTCAGTGCGGCTGTGATGTCTGGCTAACGTCCAGTACTCACAGCCGAACGGTCTGTGTTCTGTTGGTCTTGCCCTGCGGACCACACATGATGTACTCATTGCGACTGTGGTGTTTGCTAACGTTCACTTCTCACAGTCGAACGGTTCGGTATGCCCTGCGAGGATAGACACACATGTGACGCCTCTGTGCTCCATCTCACGGCTGCCGGCAAAGCAAGTTGCGCCATTGAACGATTTGCAATTCAGCGAACCAGGGTACGTCGGCACATGAGTGCAGCCGCTCCTAGCTCCGGACATGATTAATAAATCTCCCTGTTTTATGGAAAACCTCTCCGCACGTGCGCGCATTACAATTACATTGATAGACTTTCGAATGGAAACCAACAAATGGAAGATCACGTGACTCGGACAAAGGGTCGTTAATAGTATTCTTTGTAGAATAATCGAATCGATGGCAAAAAACAAAGCAAAGTATTTGAGCTCGATTTTGTCCACTCCTCTTCTCGCAAAAATATAAGCACTGTATGTCCATGTACGATTTAACTTAATATCCGCACCCCGAATAAGTTTTATGTGGTGTTACCCGTTAGGGTGTATAGATAGACCGGACGGCTTATCCGACCGGAATGTTGTACGATTGTATTAGTTTTTACCGAGCGCTGTGTTGTATGTGTGTTCGTTCTTTTAATAACACGTTGGCAAAGCGCTGTATTCAGCCTTCTTGCATTCGCCTTTGTCCCATTAGCCAGGTTGTAAGTTCCTGGCGTGCGCACAAATTCCACACCTGTCGGGAGTCCGAAAACATTGCCTCCTTTCTGGGAATAGGATGATCTCACACGAACAAATATCCCTGGAGGATACGTTCCCCCAACGCGTCTATATTTAACCTGATAAACAGCCCGTTTTTCGTATTCTCTGTGAGCGACGGTTTCTTCGTATGTAAAGGCTGCATTTAATTGAGTTCGAATTGTTCGCCCTAGCGTTAGCTCCGAGGGGGTCGTTACCGTTACAGTATATGGAGTGGTTCTGTATACCTCCAATGCAGATACCAACGCATCACCCCAGGATTCTTCCGAAAGCCGAAGGACTTGTAGCGATTCTTTCAAAGTACGATTAAGTCGTTCGATGAGTCCATTCGCTGCGGGATTATAAGCTGCAGTTCTCGTGTGTCTGATATCATTGCGCCTTAAGAATTCAGCATATCCGTTACTTCGGAACTGTGGGCCGTTATCAGTGACTCTTTCTTCTGGCAAACCATGCGTTGCAAAATACGACCTAGCCACTTTATGATGACGGCTGTAGTTACGTCCCAGCATAGAATGGCCTCTGACAATTTGCTATAGAAACAGGTATCCACTAGCACGTTTCGCTTCTGCGGGGGTGCATTGGCAAACGAGCCCATTATATCGATGGCAGTGTTTGCCCATGGCTTCATTGGGTACACGATAGGTTGAAGTGGAGCATTCAAGGGCCTTCAACTCTTACTAGATTGTTAGCAGGCGTAACGGTCCCTAACAACAGCCCCGACGCTGGAATTCAACTTCGGCCACCAATAGTATTGTCGTATCCGAGCTTTGTTCGCACAATCCCTGTATGACCTTCATGCACACATGCAACCACCAGAAGAATAAGGGTTGCAGATATCACAAACTGCTCGCCTCTAATAATGCAGTTGCTCATAGTAGAAAGCTCGTTCCGTAGGGTATAGTATGGAAGTAACAGGTTGGATCTTGGTACGTCTGGGCGATGAAGTGGATATGTACTCCCGAAGCTTCGCTAGGACAGGGTCTTTGTCAGTGTGCTCTCGTACCAGGTCATATGTTATTGCAGGTGTCTTCTCTGAGAGCTGCGATATCATTTTTACATCATCGAAGTCCTCGTTTTCCCCTTCGTTGGACAGTGGGAGTCTCGACAGGGCATCTACAAGTTGGTTAAAGCACCCTGGAACGTATTTTATTTCATAATCATAGTTCAATAAACGTGAATACCAGCGACTCAAGCCTATCGGCTTTTGGACTTTGTTACCGCAACTTAGTAGCGTTGTAAGTGCAGAATGATCGGTGCGCAAAGAGAATCGACGTCCGAATAAGTAAGAGTGCCATTTCTCACACGCCCAGACGCATGCGCGGGCTTCCTTCTCGCCGGTGGAATAATTACTTTCACTGTCAGACAAGGTACGCGATGCGTACGTAATCATTTTCTCCTCGCCATCGCTCAGTTGGGACAGAACTACACCCAAGCCAACACCTGAAGCTTCCGTTGAAACAAACGTCATTGAATATGGCTACCGTGGAAGTGGATTCAATCATCGCTCTTATGGTCATGTAAGCATTGTCTTGTTCAGTGGCCCAACGAAATTTCTGGTTTTGGCGCTTAAATCTCCGTAACGGCTCAGCAATAGTCTCGAAATTCGGCAAATGTCGAAGGTGAGAAGAACACAAACCCAAGAAACGTTTCATCTGTGTAACGTTACAAGGTTTTGGACAATCGAGAATGGCTCTGGTGTTCTGTACATTAGGCTTAAAACCCAAGGTAGAAGTAACATGTCCAATAAACTCGACCTCCGTTACGGCGATTTGGCATTCGCTGGTATTCAGGCGGAGATTTAGTTCATTCAGTCTATGCAACAAGTTATGAAGGCTTTTCTGTGATTCGGTGGGGTTACTACAAAATACAGAAATATCATCCATATACACAACAAATCCTTTGAGATCTGATAGCGATAGAGTAACAAATTTCTGCCAGGCTGCTGGGGCACTACTAAGGCCATTGGTAGCACTTTCTATTGATACAAACCGTCTTGTGTGAGGAAAGCAGTCAAATGTCGGCAATCTAGAGTCAGCGGCATGTGACAGTATGCACTGCGAATATCCAGCCTTGAGAAAAGTTTGGCGTTTGAAAGCCTAGCCATCAACTCTTCAAGAGAAGGCAGAGGGAATTTGTCCACAATTTTATGTCTATTAAGCGTGAACGCTTCCTGAATGGCAACTAGTGGATGAACCCATTCAGAACACTGCTTGGGTTCTATCAAGTCTTCCATGACCATATTTTGCAAAGCTTGCGACAAAACCTCTCGCTTGGCCAGAGGTACAAGCCTAGGTAGTGAAATGTTGAACGATTTGTAATCCGCGCTCAACCAAATGCGGTGCATTACTTTGGGGACTCTACCAATATCCGGAAGAAAGAGATTTGGGTAACTGGACCGTAACGAATGTAGGTTGACGCTGGCAATAATCATCCGGCTGACGCATGCTGATACGTTCAATGAGACCATGACGTTACATCCCAATAGAGGCTTACTATCAGTATTAGAAACGTAAACTTCAACTATAGGCTTCCTGCTGTTTATAAGAAAAATTGAAACCGTAACACAACCGAGTATGTGGACATCACCATTGGAGTAGCTGCTGAAAGTGTAAGCGAAAGGATGTACAGTTAAATGACCAAAATGCTGTTTCTAAACATAATATGGCACAACTGTGATTGGTGACGCGGAATCTAGTTCCATGTCTAGACAAATGGTTTTGTTGCTAACGTCAAACAACACACGAGGAATATCTGTCGAAGGCAGTTTGGGTTCTTGAGTTGGAAACGAAAGTGGATATTCACATTCATTAGCTCCATATAGGAATTGTTCAGTGGTGACCGGAGAAGCTCTGGAGTCATTTGCTGAATCAACTAAAGAAATGGCGCGGGAACGACAAACCCGAGCAAAATGACCGGTCTTACCGCAATTCCGGCAGATTTCACTCTTTGCAGGACATGACTTATCATTTGCATGATGTTTAGCATTTCCACAACGGTAACACTTATTTCTAACTAAGGATCATGTCAGAGAGCGTGCAGAATCCAAACGGTCAATTTCAGTAGCTCCTGTGTTAGAGAGGAAAATTTTGTTATGTTCCGTGACTGCGACCTTCGCATGAGCTACATCACAGGCCCTGTCCCACGTGAGCTTTCCTGCGTTCTCCAGTAACAGACTCTCTATGCTCCGTGAATCCGCGAGGCCAGAAATCAATTGTTGTATTAGCATAATATCTCCACTTTTTCTTGGGAATACTATCGTAGCCACACTTTCGAACAGAACAAACAAGACAGGAAATGAATGCATTCATTGATTCACCAGATGCTTGTTTCAGCTGCGGAATATTGTACCGAAAGTATAAATGTTCACTTGAACACCCCAATGTTTATCGAGGGCCGATAAGGCTTCTGTCAACGTGGGTTTCTCCCGCAGGTTTAGAACATCAAATATACGCCGACATTCTGAGCCGAGGTACAAGCGCAAAAATTTTACAATATCTTCCGTTTTCAGCGTCACAGATGGATTGAGAACTGGTAGCACAGAAATATAATCTGAAGAACTAATTTTTCAGGCTTCCCAGCATTCTGCATTTGCGGTAACCGTAGAGTCAGTACAGAATGGTGCAGGAGCAGTAGCATGCAAAGACATCGGTAACGCGTGACGCCAATTTGTTGTATCCCGAAAAAGCAGCAGACCAGAGCATCACCGGAACGTATGTATGGAAAAACTGTGTATACATACGCGCGTTACAATTAAATCGATAGACATTCGAATTGCAACCAATCAAATTTAAGATCACATGACTGGCGAACGGGTGCTAACTAGCAGTGCGAGTGGGATAAGCGAATCGAAGGCACAAACAAAGCAAAGTATTTGAACACGACATACGTTTAGGCGCATCTCAGATTTTTCTGTACGTTGACAGTAAACAGTGAATGTAGAGAGAATTAATGCTAAGAATGAGCGACAAAGTTTAACAGAAGAACAGAAAGCCATGAATGACAGGGACAAAATCGCCCGTTTATCAAGTATCTTCCATGCTGTTGGGTCTGACTGAACCAGTCCTCTAAACTATGTTGTGCTGCAGCACGGATCATACATTGACGACCCGATAGCTGTGTGCAAAACTTTCAGCGCATACTTTATTTCATCTTCAGTGCAGCAGCTATAACCCTTGCCAAAGGTTCCTACACGCACCACAGTGAACACGTATGTGATGTCGAGTTCACCACGGCGAAAATCAGAGAAAGAATTTCTCTATTGACTCCAGCCTTTACCCAGGGACCTGATGAGATAACCTAAGGTTAGATTACACAGGTTGGTAATGCTTTGTAACTACTGCCAATTAGCTTCTATATCCTACGTATAAATAATGTACTATGCGCGACTAATTGATAAAATTCGATAATCATACGTCAACAGAAAAAGATCAGACCTAAAGAGTCTAAATGGGATGGAAGTACTCCACGTTGGAACGAATAACGAGTGGTGTCTTCCAGGGACGTGTGCTTAGGACGTTAACTTTCCTAATCTACATAAACAATATATGCGATCCCGTAGGATATGGACGCCTATTTTGGTTTGCAGATGATGCTAAACTAGTCTACCCATTTGCACCACTACGCCAGGGTAACATACGTGACGACCTATTTGTGCTAAATGCATCGAGTGAAAGCCTGTCTATGGAATTCTGCTCAAGGGAGTCTCAGATACTCGGGTAAAGACGTCGAATCCTGTTCACAGACGAAATACAAGTTACCTTTTCTCACAGAGATGGGGACACATGGGAGGCTTCGCAACATATTTCACACGATCTTACATCTCTTGCAACTTAGTGTCGTTTAAGGCAAATGTTGTTTGTCGCAACAGCCTTACTCCGCATGGTATGATCACCCTTGACCTTGTCAGCATATATATGCTAATCGTACAATCCTGTGCTTTGTGTTAAACTGGACTTATCCACTCACATCCTTGTGCCACCTCTTCGGAAGTGCGCTCAATCGATTCGGATCACCGAGCTCTACACAAGGAGGTCTATATTTTTGAAGTAAATCCACTGACACACTGGTACACCGCAAACCAAGTCTTCGGGAGTCTATACATTAAGGCCAACGTGATTACCTTTGCTTATTTGAGTTCTCTCAGTACCTTTGGGATACCATTTGACAGAGTTTCTTTAAAGCTATCAGACAATATATAATTTAATATAGTGCACCACTGTATACCATAGCTACAGTCATTTTTCTCATCTCACGTTACCACAATATTTTTACGTGCATTTCACTGCTCAAAATTTGTGTGATTTTGGCTACCCGTACGCTTAGTAACGCACCACTGCTAAACCTGCTGACCGAAGCAGACAACAGAGGCAGCGCAAACGACGTGATCAGCGCAACCTAACAATGTATAACGACCATTAATCCATGCAAGTTGGGCGCCCACGTTATCTATGCTAAAAATATAACCATATTATCCATTACACCGTTTGCATTACGTGACATGACTCACGTTCGTTGAGTGACGATGAAACTCTAACAAACACTTCGCTGCCATACAACCATGAGGACCTCATGAGGTCCTCATGGTTGTATGGCAGCGAAGCATCAGTCCAAGTGGCTGATGTACTGCTGTTGATGATGATGAACAAACACTGTGCTCACCAGTTCCCCATGAAATATCGGTAGATGAATTTAAACCCGCGCCGACGTGGATAGTCTGGTTAGTCTACAGAAGCATAGTTCACCCTGTTAGCAATATTTTCTCTTTGAACTAATGTATTTCACGCAGACCATCAGACGAACATAGTCATGCCCTATCTACTTTAATTGTTTTGCATCACTGTTACATTAGCTTATCGATTCGCTTAAAATGAAATATTCACTGGATTCTCGCATCGTTCCAGTCGAAATGGCATATCTTATTGATTGGTCAGGCCACTCAGTTGGACTGTGCCTCGCACCGTCAAGAAATAAGCCGTTTATTTTATTTTAGTTATGAACACTATGGACCAGGACGCGCACAGTGCCTACAGGGCGTCTACAGGGCGATTATGGGTGGCTTGCCCTGCACCACGCATAACCCATGCTTTCACCCACACCATGTCTGATATTAACCAGAAGGATTTTGACCGGGGGGCATGTGGATGGAAGGCACGTTTCAATAACGCAGCTTACCCACATCCCTTTAACACGCACACCAGCAACATTTATGTCTAATTGAGGAATCATATGTATTAGACGTACCAGATGTACTCAAGGCGGCGGCTTGGCCGTAACCCGTTGCACACCATATATGGAACCACTGTGCATATTGTCCCCCCAGCGACGACCAATTGTCTCCTGGATCCAGTATAATCGAAGTGGAGGATTGTATACAGGTTTACAACTTGTCAAGATTCACATCAAGCGCAGCCGGGCAGTGTATATCACGCTGGAGGTCTAGTGTGGCAAACGTACGTCCGACAGACAGCCAGTCGAATTTAACTAAACTTGGGAAGCTTAGGTTTATATGTTCCTCTCTTACTGCAAGTATTCCAAGTGCATGAAAATGCATCTTCTGCTTATGCGTTTACCTTGTGCAGGCCGCACGGACAATTAAGACCAACGATACAGTAAGAACGGAAATTTTTTCTAGCTCTACCCAGTTTCTGGACAACCTCGGTGACGTTCTCTCTCCACAAACAGACCAGTTTTTGTCAACGCAGTGGAGTGATAGCTGGCATTTAAAATCACGTGTCACTGTACACCACAGGTTCCTGTGAGCCCGGTCGCAGGATGACGCGGAACTTCGTTCCAACATGTCTGAAGCCGCAGTAAGTGGCTGGGCGGAATGCACCGTCTTTGTCCTTATGATTGTATTTACAAGAGAATTTCGAAACTTCAAACACAGCTTACGCGAAAGGCACCGCTCTGCATTCAAGTTAGCAAACCCGACTCTCGTCAAGCTAACATCCTGGACCAAACTGACCACAGAATACTCCTGGACTACAGAACTCGCCGGGTGATGTGATCAACCTGTAGTTAGCAAAGGTTAACTTGTGTTTCAACATGGGATAAAGATAAAACAGATGAGAGGCACACTGCGCCACTACGGCGAGACGGCTATGGCCAACTACGTGGTGGACAATATTATTGCTCACCTGCTGCACCAGCTCACAATGTACAGTGCTAATATTTTGTCCACGCTATGCATGGAGTTAATATGATGTGTCGATCGAGGTAGTATAATCACATTGGCTATTTCCATGTAAGCGTCGATGCGCCTAAAATCACGCCGTCTGTGTTGCTTCGCGCTGATTCATTATCTAATGTGGTAGAGGTGGGGTTGTTGCTAGTTACTTTCCAATTGTCCTGTGTCTAGCTACGCAGTCCTATCCTAAATGCTTCTTACTTCTTCCTTATTCGGAAAACAATGATTTGTGACCTCGATACACAGTGGCTTTCTTCGCCAAATGCTGTCAATTTGCCCCAGTATAACTGAAAACTCTCCTCATCAACATGTATTGTGTTCACTGCATCCTTAACATGGTGACTTGATGTTACTTTTGGTCGACCCCTAGCTGCGTTCATCTGTTTCCTGGCTTGACAGACAGAGTTGTAGTTTTCCTAATTTCCTTGCATTTTATGACATCGTCAGCTTAACCTTCGCTCTCATTGGGTACGGTGAATTCAGTGCGTACCAATGAGCTTTGATTCTATGCAAAAGAAATGCTGTGTGAGAGCATGACAAACAAGTGGTATAATCGACCTCCTTTCACAAGTCCCATTAAATCAAGATATTTAACGTTTTTCCTAAACAGACCAGCGAAAGCTAATATCTGACGTACTGGCACATTTCACTCCTCATTCAGAACTGGGTTGGAGAGGACTGTCCTTTTCTCTGAGCCGGGCATTTCTGTTGCAGACGTTTCGTTACCAAACTAGGCAACATCTTCAGTGCGGCTATTCAGTCCTGATTCGTGGAATCTCGCAAACCAATGCCAGATCCAAATTACCATTGATTGTTATCTGCTTAGAATGTCAGACTTCGATCGGTTCACGTGAGTCGGCCGAGTGAGCACGTCTTCTCATTACCGATCTGGTGCACATAACTGGCTTACCTTACAGAGCTTCGTAGACACCCTCCAGCTTCAGGTGTTTGTTGACCGATTTCCGGCCAGAATGCCAGGCGTGGAGGAATTCACGCGCTCTGCAGTTTCTTGCTCTTCCAAGTATTTTAACGTTCTCCAGATCGAACTGATGGACCTCGACATCCATGTGTACTGACATTAAGGATTTCTCATCGTGGCGGCGGATGGCTAGTCTTTGTTCGCGCATTCTTTTGCCATGTCTTATTTCAGTCCGGCCTACATAGTACTTGTCACCGTTCATGCAGGAAATTTTGTAAACTACCCCTTATGCTTCTTTCTTAGACAGTTTTTCCTTTACCCTAAAACGCTCACTTCGAAAGATTTCCGCGGCTTCATTTGCAATCTTTATCCCGTGAGGCATTAGAAGCCTCGCTGCCATTTCAGAAATCCCATGGATGTAAGGTAGGATAATCGTTCTTCTTTCTGTTGCACATGTGAACGCGAGTTGTGACTGGCTCTTCGACATCAAGCAGCGTAGAATAAAGCTTCTAGGGTACGAATTTCGCTGAAACATGCTAACTAGGTGGTCCTTCTCCGTCTTCCTCAGTTGTGGTGTGCTACAGTGTGTCTAGGCCCGTTTGAAAAGCATCCTCACGCAGCTTCGCTTGTATGTGGTCGGATGTTTACTGCAATAGTTTAAGATCTGATCGTTGTGGGTCGCTTTCCGATAAACCGTTGTTTCCACTGACGCAGAAACATGTCTTCTCACAAGCACGTCCACGAATGGAAACTGACCATTGTTCTCTTCCTATTTGGCGGCGGATGGCCACGCTGCCACGATGAGAAATCCTTAATATCAGTACACATGGATGTCGAGGTCCATCAGTTCGATCTGGAGAACGTTAAAATACTTGGAAGAGCAAGAAACTGCAGAGCGCGTGAGTTCCTCTAGGCCTGGCATTCTGGCCGGAAATCAGTCAACAAACACCTGAAGCTGGAGGGTGTCTACGAAGCTCTGTAAGATGAGCCAGCAATAGGCACCAGATCGACAATGAGAAGACGTGCTCACTCGGCCGACTCATGTGAACCGATCGAAGTCTGACATTCTAAGCAGGTAACAATCAATAGTAATTTGGATCTGGCATTGGTTTGCGAGATTCCACGAATCAGGACTGAATAGCCGCACTGAAGATGTTGCCTAGTTTGGTAACGAAACGTCTGCAACAGAAATGCCCGTCTCGGAGATCAGGACAATCCTCTCATCCACATCCGGAGCTACAGATATTCTCAGTAATTGTGTTTACGTGAATGTGTATTAATCTGCAACTGTCCCCGATGTGTCTTAGTTTTTGTGCAACCATCCAAATAATACTCCTGCCTTGACGCACCTCAGTCGATGGGTATGAAAGTTGAACTCCACATCACCGGCTCCGCCTTGGTGCCTCGCTTTAACTCCATCGCACGACTGCGGAGCATGTTGCACCCTTCCATTCTCCCTCTTTTGTAATGCACGACATTGGTGTACTTTGTGGTAAGTACACAAAGACCCTATTATTTTCAAAATAAAGGATCGTCCCTGCATCCACCCTACTTCCAGACTAGCAAATTGGCCCATGATAAGTACTCTGACACTTCTGGGCCTTGGAGTACCAGCCATGTGTCTGAATTGCGACACGCATTCTCAGTTACGGTCACGGTTTAGTTTTGAACAAACTTTTGCCACTTCGATTATTTGGACCGCATCCGAAGGGGAGAGTTTCCGAAATTCTCTCCCAACCCTGCACTCCACTCACTTCAATGGGAGAGAGAAGTTTCGAAGTTCTCCATGCTATTATGCACATGCTACTTCTTGTATCGGTATTTGCTTATTTTCTCTCTCTCCAGTACTCAGTAAATCACTTCCATAACCCCATTCATTCTTTTAGAGCTCTTGAACATATTAGTGTTAAATACTTATCACCATGCACAGAAAAGAAAGTAAGGCGTCAGCAGTTCGCCGTACCGACGCTACGCTGCTGCACAACCATCACTAATCGCACGTGGGGTAAGGATACTGCGCTAGTCGAGCTGCATGCTCGAACCCGTACCATTCAAACAAGCTCATTACCTTTATGCTGAAGGTGGATTCGTCCCTCTGAGGGGGGAAACTTAACAAACGCAATTGATTTATCTATATTTGTGAAGTCGACACTTTCAAAGGCAATACACTTCTATACGTTAGTTTTACCAAGTACCAAACACTGACCATGTTCGTGCTCACATCAGTGCTAACTTGGCACCTAAACCCAGGCTGACTTTTCGGGAACTCAGAGCTACTGCTTCAGTAACTCCGCAACAGGAGAAGCTCCCATTTTCCTTCGATCACGTGTCTTTGTAAAGGCAACAACAATCACCCCAGAATGCTTAGAAAGTTTGAGACATTGAAGGAGCAATTCCGCAGCCATCTCCCTGCCCTCTTGCTGTACTGCTCGCCACTGTAGTTCAGCCACTGATACCTCTTCCGCTTAACCTGTTTTTTGTTCGACTCAGCACCGCAAAAGAATGAGTATCGGCTGTCAAACGGTGTCGGGAACTTAGGGCGGTTTTCCAGTATTCCGGCAATTGCCATTCATCGAACTGTATTATTGTGACTCGACTGGCTTGCGGTGAGCCGTATCTCCTCTATTGTCTCCTGTCCTATGGCACGGCTCGTATTCTAAACAGGTTTTGTGTCAACCCGCATTAACAGCTACTTGTAAAAACCTTTGTTGCAGTGTAAGCCCTTTCAACCTGAATATTTACCTCTTCCCCGGATAGTCTGGAGGATGGGAACACTGCAATGAAATTGCTTCCTATGCGCATCGAAATGATCTATGTTGATAGCTCAGTGTTTACCGCCTATCAGGGTCATAATGTTGTGAGTTCTGCTAGTCACACTTTGCTTACACTGAAGCCACAGTACTTCGCCAGACCGCAACATTTTTGCACTCAGTCTCTCTTGGAACACCGACGAACCACTGACTTCATTAGGTTTTATTGATCATTTATTTCTCACGAATGAGCAGGGTAAGGCGTCAACTGTCGGAATTTATTAATCGTTACATTAGAAGGAGCTTACGGTTGTTGTAGCAACAACCTGGAGTAGTACTAGGAATATAACTACGGAGACAATCTTGTCCGCTTACTGTCGAGAAACACCAACCTGATAAATTTTGTATTTGTAAAACAAGCCAACGGTGTAAACAACATACCTGTGATCATTTTTATTGACGAGTGAAGCAATTATCAATTAGAATTTGGTGATGTAAAAAGCTGTCGTGACAAGAGAGCGAGGCGCGACGATTTTTGGAGACAAATTGATGGTGCCATGTCAACTTTGAGTATGAAAGCGTGATATCGCGCAAGATCCCAGATTTATTGTTATTGGACACAAAATTCTACGTCAGTTGAAACGAATTCGGAAGCATTTTTATGAAGTCTTTTCCGTTTTGAATAGCTACAAATCCCAAAGATTTAGCTGTGTTTGGGATCATTGCTCGATCCATCTTTCTCATTTTGCTACCCGTTTGTAAACCTAGCATTTTTCATGATAACCGTTTAGTAAATTTACAGTTGTTAATGTAAAATGCTGAAAAGGCATCCGTTTAGATAAATAAAGCGTATACTGTCTTGACTTGATAAAACACCATAGATCACTGAAAGATGGTCGCTTTACTTAGAGCGTTTTAGATCAATTTAATCACTTTAGTTTCGGTGTGTTATCTTAACACCTAAGTCGCGTTACAAAAGTTGACACTTTGGATAGGTTGCTTGTTCTGGTTGCAAACTAGCGATCTTTGGCAGTGAGTCGCTGGGGTCGGTGATGGATGCGGCCATCACACTAGCCAAGCGAACTCGGCATTATGATGGATACTAACCAGGAATTCACCCTATTCTCCGTGAAAGGAAAACATTCGGTCAGGCCCCAAACTTAGCCTACACATCTTGATAACCCCCCTTTGCTCATCCACTTGGCTGATTTATCTACAGCCGTATTCTGCGTTTTGATCTACCATTAGAAGGGATTGGCACCTTTCGTGATCCACTTGGCTTTTGGACCTACCGGCCACTTTGCATATTCCTCCGCGACCGTATTGAAATCTCTAAACCTAAAGAGTGGTTTGGTTGCGCTGACCTCAGATAGTCGCAGTCCCCCCCCCGGGTGGCGTGAAACTAGCCATCTGGGGTGTAGCATCACAACTCGTTCCGCCCTCCCATTGACTATGCGATTGTAAACTGCCTTAGTTGGACAACTCAGCAGCATTTAGATGAGCGTCCGCCTCTGGAGACCTTTGAAGCAACTAAGTGGTGAAAATTTCCCTAAGCACCCTAACAACGTGAATATGGACGAACTCAATACTGAGTTCTGTTCTTCCTCACAGCGCATATTTTCCTTACCATCATTCACAAGGACATGTCCTATGGTCATCCTTAGTTGCATCGATGTTTACCGGGAACTCAAAAAGGTTGGGTAATATCAAGGCTTATGGAACTGGGGCATTATCACCACTTGTTCAAGTGGTGTGCGCAGATTAGCTGACAGTGCCTTTAATCCTTCTGTTCGACCGAACACTTAAGAATGGAGATGTAAGCATAATGCTTGTGCCCAAGAGAGAATCCCGAAAATATAGTCCAACCGCATACATGTCGGTGAAGCTGAGGGTATTCGAGGAACTACGTGTTCCGCAGTTTTTAACTCGCACCCATGCAAAATATGTCTAACAGTTCGCTTATAAACCCGGTCGGGTCACATTACACACTATATCGCACTTTGTGTATTCTGCGGCACATGCACGATGAAAAATTCAGGAGATTTCAGCTTCTGTTTCTTGACCGCACAACTACTTTCAAGAATGTCAACAAATCAATCCTGTTCAGCTAACATCTTTGGAATAGTGTACAAACAAGTGTTTGCAATATGCATGAAAACGGTGTTACAAATCGCACCCAATTCACGCAGCTTGATGGAGCAAAGCCTTCTACACTTTACTCCGGTTGTGATGTTTACAGGGAACGATCATTTTCTTCCCTGTGGGACAATGGAACGATGGAACAATGGTTTATTACGGGTGAAAAAACATTGCTTAACCAGTCCCGTAGGATGGAAATTATTGCGAAAATAAATTGCATAATAAAGTGAAAAGCGTTGTGGTGGATTCACCATAGACTTATGTGGAATAGCGGAGAAGTTCGCGTATTAAACCTATAAATCCATGAATCCATTGGTTAGGCGTTTGGCAAGACACATTTTGGTTGCGTTTTGTAGCCCCTGGCTAACAAGTCATAAAATGAAATGTAACTGGGACAATGCATCGTCAACAGGTTTTTTTATTATCGCCAAATTGGGATCAGAGACGACATAATTAGGGAGGGCATTCAAGGCTAGCACACGCGGAGGGAAAAGAAGTTATTACGGCATTCAAGCCTGCTATACTGTATTTCCATTCTCAGAAAATGACCTCTTAGTTTAGTGTTGGTGTTCAATTCCAGCAGCGGACTGCAAATGTGGTCTGGGATCTTCAGAATCTGGTAAACCATTATGAGATCCCCCTGCAAAACCCGATATAGACTGCTGTAGATTCTTATAGATTTCAGTCTAAGCTGATAGGGCAGATGAAAGAGGCCCCTGACGTTCTTGGTTACCCCTCGTTGAGGAGTCTCGAGAGCAACGAGATCCTGTTTCTGCCACGGCTGCCACGCCTGAATAGCATGTTACACGTGCGGTCGCACTTAGGTGTTAAACATTTGGGGAAATATTGAGGGTTTAAACCGACCAAAAACTCTGCGAAGAAGCCCGAAGTGTTGCTTGCCGGTTCTCGTCGCCTTCTCTGCTTGTTCCGAACACCCGAGATCTTCCTGTATCAATACACCCGGGTCCTGCTCCTGAGAGACCTTCTCCAAGGTGTGGTCTCCAAGCTTGTAAGCGCTCATCGGCTGGTGACACAGAAGTATCATCTTTCACTTAGTTTTGTCCAATTGAAGCATGTTCCTCTTTGACCATTCGTAAATGCAACCTAGGTCATGTAGGAGCAGATCCTGATCTGCCTTGTTAATAATCGCCCGCCATATCTTGACGTCATCGTTGAAAAGCAGGAAATTTGAGGAGATAACTCTGATGAGGTTGTTGATAAACACCAGGAATAAGCGCGGTCCCAGCACTGAGCCTTGTGGGACACCACATTCCACCTCCATTGGGTTGGAGAGTAATCCCCTAACATGTACTTGAAGCTCCCGTTGATGAAGGAAGCAGCCAATCCAACCAAGTACAGGATCTCCGATTCCGTATCTCTGTAGCCGTGTATACATTCTACATGGAAAACTCCTCACCATCCAACGTTATTGGATGCAAGTGTACAGACAAGTCGTTTGGAGATATACTGTTCTAACCACTGAGTTATCTAATCTTCAAAGAGCTCTGGGTGAATTTGTGCTGTGGTTGTCGTCCCGGCTCCTCATTCTGAGCAGTAAATGTTGTAACATTCACCTTCCCTCATTTTGATAAGTTACGGGATGCTTGAATGCTACTTCTCCACTGGTATTGAGTGATCAACTACTACCCAGCTCCTCAACCAACAAATATCTGGAGGCACTCTATCTTTTTATGCCCTGAGGCTTAAAGATTTTTCATACAGTGTGTTTTATGCTTTAAATTTGTGACTGGGTGAATTATACTGCATTAGTTTCCCTCCCCTGTAAGTTTCTCCATATTACTTCAAGAAGACATCAATTTTATTGCTCTTAAGACTTGTTTTTAAATGCAGTGAATCGACTAGAGAGACCCTTGTTTGGTTATATTCTTAGCGAGCATCTAGGTTTTATATGCTAGTACCGGCATTTTCTACGAAGTTCAAAATTACATTTTCTCGTGTTACAACTTACCACCCTTGCCGACCCACAGAAAATCATCCTTATGATGCCCACTCGGGTGATATGCGTAAAAACTCTCAATTGGCGTTATTTGTTTAGACTCATTCATATGTTTATCCATTCGCAGTGATTGTGTAAATAGCTGAAATGATGCCTACCGGGGCACGTAAAGCCTATTTTGACTTCAGTTGACTCCACTCACTCATCGACTGCCGTCTGTAGCGGTTGTATCTGGTCCTACGATATGCTGTAGGTTCACTCTCTAACACAAATTTCTGCTAACATTTTAGTTCGCATCTCTAACAATTTTAGTCTGCACTGCCTAGAAACTGAAGTACTGAGAACTACCATGTGTTGAGTTGGGATTTTCTGATGACGGGGTTGTGGGAACCTTTTCTCGGTTGGTCAGCAGCCATCTTCACTGGTTCGGCAATGGTGCTGAACTGCTTGAACTCACCTAGAAGAATGCACACCCAGCCGTCACTGATGTCTCATATTTACGCATAGTGAAGAAGTCGGGAAAGGCATGCTCCTCAAACAGATGGTATGCCCCCTGTTCTAGAGCGGGAATTGTTTCCAGCTGACTACGATGGCGTCTATTAAAACAGACATAGGGAATCGGTGCTATTGAGGAGAAACTTTACTAAAACTGTCATGGGGAATTCTATTATATCGTGGTATTTTGACATGGCCTCCTTTACTTTCGTTACATGAATATGCTGTACGGAACTGACTGCGCATGCTTTGGGTGCTCAAATGCAACTTCCGAAATTGATCAGAAGATGTTGCCACTCGTCTCTTCTCTTCCATCGTAAGACCAATACTCTAGTACGGCTCACTTGTCTGTTGTCTGATCACCCGTGGCGCGGCGCAAATCTGGGTCCTATCCAGCACGTCGCTACCAGGCTCATTCCCAATTTAAGGGGTACTTCGTATGAAGACCGATGCAGGAGACTAGAACTGTGCACCCTGCCGTATCCTCGGTTTCAAGCTGACCTTCTAATAAGCTCCCGGTGACTTCAGTATGCTGAGACTGCTGCACCATATGAACGCACCAAGCAGCACACGCGGGCACCGGTAGAAGCATGTAGTACCGGACCTGAAGCGGATAGCTCACTATCTAGGCCCTGAACGTCGAGTAAAGAAATATTGAGAAAGTTTCGCAAGGCAATAGTGGAGGCAAAGTCTGTCGCAATTCAAGAGGTGCTTAGGTGCCCACATTGCGGATTATAGAATTCCAGAGCGTATCGCACCTGAATGAGACCGCACAACTGTAGTAACTTGAAATGGCGCGGTTTTCTTCATGTGTGCCAGATAATACTCAGACGGCGCAACACATGTGAACCTCTAGCTACAGTATTTAGTTGCACGTGAAGGAGCCAATGGATTTGTAGGTTAGAACAGGGATCCTTACCTGATTGAAAAGTAAGATTTTAAGAGAGGAGCTTGAAGTGAACTCATTATGTTCGAATAACCCCAGATCGGAGAAACAGCGGAGATCTGTCTTGATTGTGCACTTCTGTCTTGCTTCCACTCTCTTAGTATTTAGATTGCGTTCAAACGCATTTTCCTACCATTTTTATTTGATGACAATCTAGCGACATGAGTCGTAGCAACTGGCTCCACCGCACTTCTGTGCCCCTCGGACCATAGTTGCTCAAATGTACTGAACCCAAGGTGCAGACGTCTTGCGCTAACCTTTAGTCGCAGTTGGGGTGTGCAGATCAATCTGGCAAAGCAAAGCTTTATTCCTTAGCTGTTTTTTGCAATATCGCAAATAACATGTACTGCGCACTCAGCCCGTACCTCTATGTGTACATTGGTGCCATTAAAAATGATACACCGAATTCTGGTCAGAAAGACACACGGATGGTTGGCGTCATCCAAATCCAGGCTTATCTATCACTGCGATCTCCATAGGACAGCAATAGAACAACCGCGTCTACAGAGAGACCATAAATGACTGGCGCTGCACCGCCTACAACTCCATTAACCCAGCACCCCATATCCAGTGTAAGGATCTTTTCCAGTTAAGCCCCGCCACCCAAAAAAGATTATGAAAAGGGAGGATATGGAACTTGAACTTTTACTCTCTATTGAAGAGGGTGAAATTGAGACAAGTCATTAATAATTTGCATGAAAAGGTCCATTTTTCGGTGTCTTTGCCTCCAAACGAACTCACACAGGTAGCTGTCCACTAAAGATCGGTGTGTGCCGCATTGGCGCTTATTCTGCATCTTGTAAATGTGCCAGAGAGATTCGATGGTTTGTGTGTGAGCTCCAGTCGTTGGATCCACAAAGTTTTCGGTATGATTAACCGTTTGATGAGTATAACTCATGCCAAGCATCGATTCAATGCCTTGGCATGATGCCCACATATCGGAAATGATAATTGAGCCGGGAGCGATGCAGGCCTGGATTGTGTCCAGCAGAGTGGCCGCAGTTCGATCTGGCACTGCATACAAGAACACTTCTTTAGTCTCCCGGCAAATCCCTCCGAAAATCCACTGCTGGGGAAGGACTCGCCCTGCATGGTTTTTACGACGTGATATTAGGGTTTCATCGATCTTGACATGTAGACCTGGGCCGCCGACAATCGTTGGAGTCTGCAAAAGCTGCCAGGCGCAAATTTCACGCAGAAAGTTCTTCCAGTCGACAGCGGTCGCGTGGCCAATAGATAACTCCTCCGAGCAGAATTTGATTGTTGTCAGGTTTTTGGACCAGCAATAAATGAATAGGATTATTGTCCTGAAATCCATCCTAGACCGCTGCAGCCAAGTTCCCTTTCGAAGACCGATTTCTTGCCGACACTGTCGGGCATCGCACCTCCATCCGTCAGAAACAGTTGAAAGTGGCATTTGGTGTCCTCGTCTGCATAAACGTTGATGATGAATCACTCCATGGCTTTGCAAAAAACGTATTGCTGTTTCCTTGTCATGAACGACCGCCGAAAGCGTCAGAAAGTTCATGTCAGGTTTTACGTGCGAACGTAGAAACTTTTTGGACAAAAATGACCTTAGAAGCGGATAAGGAGTGTTTTTATGGGGCACGTTCACATGCATTACGTACACTGGAGCTGGCAAACAGTGGCGCGGCTCAACTTTTCACGCGTGCCCTTTTTGCACTATTGGTGGGGCTTGACTTTTCAGGTGTACCCTTTTTGCCTTAGTGGCGGGGCTTAACTTTTTGCGCGTGCTCTTTTTGCATTAGTGGCGGGGCTTAACTGGAAAAGATCCCAGTGTAAACCTAATGGAATAAGAACAGAAGGCATGTGGATGGAAGCCACGTTTCATCAACAAAGTCGGTCCGCACTCCTTCTACGTACACAACAGTATCATTCCTGCCTATGTAATTGGGGAATCGTGCGTACGAGGCGTTCACAACGCGGTGGCTGCGTCTTAGCCCGATCCACACTTGATGCATGGAACCACTCTTTGAGCTCAGCACAGCCGCGAAGAGTGTGAAAGTTGCCTCCCAAAGCAACGGCCAACTGTCGCCTAGAGCCAGTATAAGCTATGTAGCGCTTTCTCGAAAGGTAGACACCATGCCAACATTCACAACAAGCGAAGCCACACCGGGGATATCAAACAGCATGCACATAATATAAAACAGAATCAACACTCACACTAGACATTATATATGTGCCAAGATAATAACATACATGGAAATGCTCGTTGTATTACCGGACCACTGACGCCTGGTAGATTACGCCAGACGGTTGTCAGCGTCTTCACGCGAGTAAACTTGGGTCGCTGAACAATCCTGACCTCCATGAGGTCCTGAGCTTGGCGGTACTTGGGAGTGAGTTTCACCGCAATTGTGTACCCAACAGTTACTACATCGTGTGCTACCCCCGATCCAATTGTGGTAACATTCTTCAGCATACCTACGGCTGTAGTGCAAATTGTCACAAGCCGAACAACATATAGGCAGGAAGACCAAATACTGCATACAGCCTCACGGGAATAATGAAGCAGTGGATTTATCAAGGATAAAAAAGCAACTGTTTAGGCAATTTCCATGGAGTGAGACCAAATTTGAACTTTTCAAGAAAAAGTAACGCGTAACGGTGGAGTAACAGCAATTTTCACATGTGCACGTAGTTTAGTTAGTTTGTCCAGCGTCTCAATAACCTTGGTTAAGTCATGTAATGCATGTGGTCTAATGCACAAACAGATTGAATTTTGGAGTCAGGTGACGTAGGAGTGGAGACTACCGAATGTGGAAGAACGTTTCACTGCTGGGGTACACGAATGAGGAAATATTCCGGATCCATTCCAAGCATCTATACTGTGCGAACAACTTCAACCGGTGGCCTCTCAATGAGGTGAGGTGGCTGAGTTTGAATAAGTATCAGCATCGGTTGTTAGGATCTTTTACCGGACCGCTGTACCGATTTTTCAGTACTTTCTGATTCTGCCGGTATTTCGCTGTACTTCGTTTTCGGTACTTTGCCTAGTACGTGAAAAAGGTGTCACAAATGCTCTCTTATGGCAATCACTTTTTTGCATGTAACTAATATTTTTCTAAATCATGTTGGTTTTTTCCTTTCAGTGCTCAAGAGACCAGGTATAGGGAACAGTTTGGTTCAGAGCCTCAGGTCTGGTAGAGTTAATGACCTTATGCAACTTCATAAGATAATCACGCAGACGACGCTACTGTCATCTGTAAACTTCTAAGGTCTTTAGTGTAGACTGGTAAGGGGATTTGGAACAAACCTCTAACATTTTTAGTCGCCCTGCGCTGTGGATTAGCAAGAGCAGTGAGGTCACATCTTTCCCACGAGTACCACTTCTGGACGGTGTTTTCTACACCCACCCTCACGTAAGCGTTGAATATTTTCGAAACGAATCTAGTAGCAAACCGGTCAAATGGTCTCCGCAGTAGGTCAAAGTGTTGTTTGACTTTTGGATAGCTTTATCGAAATGTTTTGAGTACCCGAGATCGTCTTGCACCAGTACCCGAAGATCATTTTCATGGAAAGCGCGTGGCACAACGTGTTCTTCTAGACGACATTCGTGTGTGCTCTGGTGGCGAATGCTCATTATTTTACACGACAGGGTTAAAATCAAGAATGTTCTGAGCCGGCCAATCTAAAGCCCTACTGACACCACCTTGCAATGTCATGTGGTCGTCTACTCTTTTGGTTGGTTGTCGACTTCTAAGCTCGTCCACAAGGTGTAGAAAGCACGGTGTCGGCACTCTCGCGAAATCGTCTTATGAATACTAGGAATAGCCGTGGTCCTAGTATCGAGCCTTTGTGGACGCCACAGTGAACTTCTGTCGGGTCGGACCACGCGCTATGAACATGCAAATTCAAGCGGAGTTGGAGCAAGAATGAATGTATCCAGCCCAGAATAGAGTCCCCAGCTCCGTAGTTCCTAAGCATTTAAAGAAGAAGGATGTTCTCTATGCGATCAAAGTTTACGAGAAATCGAGATAGGAGGCATCGACTCCTTCCTCAGCACTGGCAGATTCCGTTCACCTGGCAAAGACTAACAACAGGTTCATGATATATAAGCGGTTTCGATAGAACCCATGTTGATCCTAGACAATGATACCGCATCTTTCCACATATCCCATGAATGCTTCTGAAACTATGGCTTCCATTACTTTAGCAAGCATAGGAAAAAATGTAATCTAGCGGTAGTTCATGTGCATATCACGATTACCTCTCCTGTAAATGGAGGTGACTATTTAACGCTTCCACATGGTTGGAAACTGTATCCCGTGGAAACAGAGCTGGAAAAACTGAGATAACTGTTTGGCTAAGCTCGTGGCAGCCACCCTAAATGACTTGGGGTATGTAGTATGCGGATCAAGTGAACTGTACTCGCTTCAGAACATTCGCACAAATAAAGGAGATGTGACTAAGTCCTGGTGGTGGTGTGCTCTGAGCGTGCTTGGTATGCTATAGCAATGGGTTCGAGGAAGTACAAGCGGATTGATGCATATGAGCAATAGCCACCCCTTGTGCAGTTTGCGCGTGCCCATATGCGGTGTTAAGCGGACGGATACCTCACTGTACTTTGTGAACTTCTCAACATGCCTGTAAAGTAGCTTATGACTGGAGTGGAACATCTTCGCTAAATCCTTCTGGTGTTTCAAGTTGTGTTCGCGAATCAGTCTGCCGGAATGATTCTGCTGGGTTATCTAGGCTTTCCAGTTTTCGGTATTTGGATTGCCTTATACGCTAGCCAAAATGAACCGCTCAAGGTCAATCTTTTCCATGTCTTGTTCCATAAGTAGGACTTTAACTTTTGAGCCAAGGATCTTATTCTCTGAAGAGTTTGTTACTGACGTGCCAAACATGCAAGTTGACGAATTCCCATTAAGTAACCTTTCTATGATGATACAATTTAACTTGTTCGAAACAAATTGCGAAAATTATAAAAATTGGAGAATAATACGTTGGTAACTACGGTGGGTGCTCAGGCGTTTCGATCTTTGTCTTCCCACAAATGCGCAACGCGCATGTGAGGCCCCATTTGGAGTGCGCAGTTCAGGCATGTAAACCCTGATTATGCCTTAAACAATTTGCATTACGTGATCTGACTCCCAGTCATCTGGTGATGTCGAAACTAAAAGAAACGCTACGCACCCAAGCACCCCCCCCCACACAATCCCGGTTAGGCAAATTTGTGTGTTTCAGCGTAAATATTATCGTGACTCCACAGATGGCTAGATTGCTTTGCTGACCACTTTGTGCTCTTTGAACTTATTCCTTCCACGCAGACCAAACTGCGCTACCAGTCAAGCCTTCACTATATGCCCGTTTGCCAGCTTAGTCAAGGTCATCCACACACACGCATGACGTGCGTGCTCCTGCGTCAGCTGGATTATTCTAACAGTTTTCACTGTTATGCGTGATTAAGCGAAAGCGAATAACTTAATCATGTTGATAGAAAGTAGAAGTCACGATTAAACTCCACACAATAATCTGCCTCGACGAGGAATCGAACCCCGGCCCAACGAATTTCCGGTCCACTGCTCTACCACTGAGCTACCGAGGGCTGACGATTAGGTGCGCAATTTACTACATGACTTCTGCTTGGTGCGCGACGAATTGCCAATGAGCTCACGGTATCTGTCCAGTTGTTGCAGATTGGTACACTCCTCGTCACCTCCCAATGGACCGAAGTAACTGTCCTTCTGAGGTCCAAAGGGCGATGGTAGATTACATGAAGCATGTTTTGTGAGTAGCGTAAGGTTCGTAGAAAGTATAAGTCACGATTAAACTCCACACAACGAACCTTGCGCTACTCACAAAGCATCCTTCATGTAATCTACCATCGCCCTTTGGACCTCAGAAGGACAGTTACTTCGGTCCATTGGGAGGTGACGAGTGAGTGTACCAATCTGCAACAACTGGACAGATACCGTGAGCTCATTGGCAATACGTCGCGCACCAAGCAGAAGTCATGTAGTAAATTGCGCACCTAATCGTCAGCCCTCGGTAGCTCAGCGGTAGAGCAGTGGACCGGAAATTCGTTGGGCCGGGGTTCGATTCCTCGTCGAGGCAGATTATTGTGTGGAGTTTAATCGTGACTTCCACGTTCTACGAACCTTACGCTACTCACAAAACATCCTTCAAGTAATCATGTTGAACCGATTGCCTTTCTGTTTGACACCATTCGACACAGAATTCTCGAGGCAATTCGAAAAGCCTAAGCTTGTTCCTATCTGTCGTTTCTCAAAGCAGCTGTAACAGAACTTTTACCCTCTTAATCCGTGTTCATAGCTGTGTGCAGATTCAGTTAGCGGGTTCCAGTCACTCGCCTTTTCTTGTGGCATTGTCAGCCAGTGTGCCTGCCTAAACCAGCACAAGGACCGTGCGACCACGCCGACCGTTCATTTGACTCGGCAACCACAACGCTCGCCTAACTGATGTGCGCCATCCTCAAAGTTGGAGAACTACAGATCGCTGACCAACCTACTGAGTCAGGGAATGACACCACGTTGAATGGCAGCAATATAGATCCGAAGAGGCTCCAAGCAAAAGGCATTTGCGGGTTAGGAGGTGTCATTGACTAGTTAAAATAGGTTTGCCTTGCTCGCACTATTGCGAGTGGTATCCTCCGAAATGTGCAAACGTGTCCCAACAACAGGTACGAGAGCGAAGTAGCTCCCAAGACGCACTTTGATACTTTACTGCGTGCTCGATCGTCCCACTCGGTAACTGCTTGCTTATCTTGGTCCAGATGTGCGCCCGGTTAACCGCAGAAGCCGAGCAGAGGATGGGCGATGAGATTACCCCAATGGAAACGAGTATGCACCAAGGAAGATTAGCAGCTTCTATACAAAGGAATGCCACACAATCTGCTTCCTCTGAACCGCAATCAGCCACCTCCCCATCTCCGTTGTCCCCACCAACTTTGGTAGAAGGCCGGGCGAAAACTGACCGTACCTACGGGAGTTGAATAGTACTCATGGCAACGAAAATTAGGCACCACTCGAAACGCCCGGTCAAGCAACTTTCACTAGACTTGATATCTAGCATTAACAAGAATGAGGCAGCCGAACACCAGCCCTCGGCATCTGTAACTCGAGTGTGACAAATCCCCGCGGAACATCAGTAATATATGCAGAGATTGTTGCCAAGGTCAGCCGGGATGCCGTCGTTGCGGTCTCTTCTGTAGTAAACACTATTACCGCGAATAGAGGGACGAACAGTAAACAATAAGCACTTGTCAGCAAGTCAGGACAAATGATTACCCTAACTTGTAGATAAACGAAAAAAGGATCCAACAATAGTGCCCGGACTGTCGTTTGCTCAAATGTCCCCGAAGCTACCGCCATCACATTGGGGGTAAGCTATCGGACGAACAAGACCAATGGAACTCATTACGCGTGCTGATATGTGTCAAAGTCAAATTCATTAACCTATTGCGAAATACTCGTCATCCGAACTCCCCACGCTATGGAGAACCCAGACCTATCCGGGTAACACTGTGATCTTCCACTGTTGTAGAAAACGTTTTGCTCTTCGCAAGCGCGCTAAGACAAGGATCTTGTGGGATAAACATCTATCCTGATATCTCTTGAAGCACTCGACAATCAAACAGAAACACCGAAGAGGGACACGACAAGCAAGACCGCCTAAACAAAAGCCTCTTACATGGCGTGCCAGAACATCCTTCTAATGATGTTCAAGATACCGGAAAGCACCATTTGGAGCAGTGGCAGTTCAGTTGTGCAACACTTTCTTTGGATAATATTGTAGCTATAACGCTCACCATGATAACTCTCTCACCAAATTATAGAGGAAGCGGCCCTAGAATCTTAAAACCTTAGTATAGTCAGAGCGAAAAGCAACGGGTGTTTTGGATCGATGGCGGAGAATTCGGAAATGTCTTCCTTCTGAACTTCGGTTAAAGGACGCAAAACCTTTGCAAAGTTCAGCTATCAAAACACCTACAGCAACAAGCATATTGAAGATTCAGGAGCTTAACTTGACTGCGGCTTTAATTGACTGTAAAATTGGTCTAACCGATGATTGGGACGCACCCTGGCCGAATCAAGTTTCAGACGAGGTATCAATATCCCATAAAAAAACGTGCAACTGCCGACCTGCCATCAATCGGCATTCTCCCACACTTGACCCCTTTACCCTTCTGTGGGCTCCTAGAGACCGAGAAACTGGCCTGCTTGTATACGAATGCTCAGCGTCTTTTTAACAAACTGACCGAAATGAAAAATCGCCAGGCTTCCGAGTTATATGGTGTCATTGGGATCACCGAGACGTGGTTACCTACGGGAATGACGGACGCTGAAGTTTCGCTACCGGGCATGTCACTGATCTGGAACGATAGGCTCACCAAAGGAGGAGAGGTAATCCTGTATTACCGAAGCGACTTACATTGCGAACCCGTGTAGGATTCAGACTTTACAGTTCTCCGAGTATCTTCAGTGCGGCTTGCATTTAAAAGGCAGGAAAGCTTGCATTATTGTCTTGGTGTACCGCCCCCTAAATCAACACCCAAAACCGACTGCCACCTAGCGGCTGCTTTAGGATGCAGTTTATAGCGTAAGTACAATCACATACTTATCATGGGTGGTTTCAACGTGTGTTGTTTGGAGACTCCTTCCACGATGGGAGAATAATTCAAAGCCGATCTACAAGATCTCGTAACCCCTGTCCCTCTTTACAATCACATCACTTTGTCAGCTTGGTTCAGAACAGGTAACGGGCCATCTGTGCTGGATCCTGTACTTATCAACGGGGAGCATATGATTGATGTTTTGGTCGTTGACTCCCCGTTGGGTCGCAGTTATCACGTAGTCATCGGTTTCAACTTCGTCTGCTATACGGAATATCGGAATGAGAACGATGAGACTGTACGAGCCATCATAAGCTACAATCGTTTAGCCCAACTCGTCAAGGCTACAACTTGGTCGTTCCTTGCCGAAGAGCCCCCGGAAGTCGCCTGGCTCGAGTTCATTGGCAAATTCAGTCAGTTGATTGCAGAGGCTTCAAAGAAGAGTTTATAAATAAGTGTAAACCAGTATTTTTCGTTAGGAGCAGAACTCGAAAATGGATGACAGTACGCAACGCAGCTTGATGAGTGAACAGAGAAGCTCTAGCACCAGAAACATGAGACAACTACGTAGCCCAAGGTAAGCACTGCACTCAACTGCTAAGAGAAGACAAAGCCGCATATTAGTAGAACATCGCAAAGACCTTCACTGCCAACCACAAACTGTTGTACAAGCACGTCAATAGCCTACGAAAGGTGGGGAAAGATTTCCTCCACTCAGGACGGCCGATGGCCCAACAAGAACGGCTGTGGAAGCAGCAAACGTGCTGCGGATCCAATATGCTCCCACGTTTCAGAGGTCTTGCCACCAAAAGATCTTTCACCCTTTGTCGTCTCCTTAGCGGGACTAACCCATATCACTTTTGCCGCGGAGGCTGTATTGCAAAAGCTGACGTCACTACGCAAGCACAACTCGCCGGGTGTCGACGCCATTCGTCCAGAGGCACTGGAAACAGCAGCAAGGCAACTGCCAGGATCTTTAGCTCAGTTTTTCCAGCGCTGCTCCAACCACAATCAAGTTCCTGCTATGTGGAAGCTTGGAATAATAACACCGATTTGCAAAGGTGGAAGCAGAACTGAGCCCTCCAACTACCGCCCAGTATCCCTTCTTCCTATACTCTCCAGGATCACGGAATCCATAGTTGCAGGTGCACTGGTAACCTATCTGGGAAACTGTAACATCAACACGCCTGAGCAGCACGACTTCCGTCGACAGCGGTCATGCACAATGAATTTACCAATCGCACTCGGTAGTTGGACAGAGTCAGCGGACGCTGGAGAAGGCGTTGATGTGCTCTACTTGGATTTTCGAAGGCTTTCGACCGTCTATACCATCGGATACTACTCTCCAAGCTCCAGCATTACGGGATTGGCGACCCTCTTTTAACCTGGATTGCCAACTTTCTACTTCAACGGCAATTAGTGGTCAGAGTTCGGAGCTCTTTATCGGACCCCATACAACCGGGTGTGGTGTGCGCAAGGCTCAGTTCTAGGTGCACGTTTGTTTTTGTGGTTATTAATGACAATGCACAGGGAATCACTTCAAACTTCCTAATGTTTGCCGACGATATCGACGTTTGGCGCATGATCCAGGTAAACGCCAACCAGCATATGCTTCGGAGTGACCTAGGTACGGTATATCAATGGCCAACCAAAGGTTTACTGCATTTCAACGTGTGTAAATGCAAGGTACTTTCCATCCGACGTCAGAGCAGCTACTAATACTGGCTCGGCACGAATGTACTGCAGCAATCAACTGTCGAACGTGACTTTTGTGTCCTGGTTTAAGATGACTTGGGTTGCTCCAGGCAACTCGTAAAGGCTTCAAAGACTGGAAACCAACACGTCGGGCTGTTGCGACGGGCGTTGGGACGAATAAATAGTTTCATATTTCGACAAATGCTCACTGCGTATGTTCGCCCCCTTGTCGAATACGCAATTCAAGCCTGGCAGCCACGGCTGAAACACGACCTTAATGCACTGGAACAGCCACAACATCGGGCATCTAAGGACGTGATTGCAATGGGCAACCTTTCATACCAGGAGATGCTGCAACGATTAGAGGTAGTCTGCAGACGGTATCGCAGACTACGAGGCGATCTGATTAAGGCATACTTGATTCTGCGAGACCCACATCATGTGTGCCGCCCTTTACTGCGACTTAGCACCAATACAACCCTGACGGGCCACTCATTTAAACTCGTACCGCAGTATAGCCATCTGGAGTGCCGCAGAAATTTCCTTTCCATTCGTGTCTGTCATCTGTGGAATGGTCTCCTAGAATCGGTCGTCTCTACACTGACAGTAACAGTATTTAAAAGACGATTGGATGATGCACTCATCCGCTTACACTTTGTCGCAGCTCTACATCTCCATCCTACACCTGGAGCTTACCATGGATTTATTTGATGTTAACTGTGGGTGCTGTGAATCTAAGCGGATTGCAGGGCTACAGCGAAACAAACGATAAGTCTTTATTTTCATATTTAAGTACTAACAGTTTTTCTATTATTATTATGATTTTATTATTATTAGTAATATTGTTATTACTATTATTTCGATATCACCACTAACGGGACTTGTAAACAATGCATGTTAACCCGTATAAATTCATTGTTCATTAAACCATTTTCCATTTTCCAACGGATTTACGTGTGCCACAATTGTTGTCAGTAGGTCAAAGTTGGTTCACGTAATTTTCGCAGACACCAATAATCCGTCTGCATGAATGTTTGTGACTCGTAGTGAACCGTGGCTTGTCCACTAAGTCCTCATTGTGTCACATAAGTTGCAGTCTAATCAACTTCGGCGCTGTTCAGCTGTAATCATTACGTTTTACGATTCCGAGGAAGTATGACCCTTTGTTCACTCCGAATGGGAGCCATTGTCATTGTGTTCTTTGCCTTTTTGCATGCACTATTTTGACCTTTTGCAGACGATTCTCCATGTGCGGTGTCGAAATGTTGTTTCCATTCAGTTAAGTATGGAAAACAACCACTCCGATGGGGCAATTCGGTACAGTCAATCCTACTCTACTTCTTACGATAAGCAATGTTCCCTCCAATGGCTGTGTGTATTGGTTCCATAAAGACAACGTCTGGAATGTCAGCGGCACGCCCAATCTGGAGGTCCGGGCAAGGCAGTAGTATAGTGGTAAAAACATCACAACAATCTTATCTATTTGTCTGGCACCTCAGTGGAAATGCAAACGCAGGTGATAAGTCCCATCCAGTTCCATTTGAGTTGTTGTAAGTCGTTGTTATGTGTATGGAACAATAAACAGCTTTTGTTTTGACTGATACGCTCATCGGATCTCAACTTATATCCCATCATTCCATTTGTGATCTTATAAAAATGAAATATCGTAGGAACAGTTTCACTCTGTGCTTTACATTCGTCGACTTCATGTAACATTTTGCCTTTGATTTGTGTCGATGAAGGGATAATGGGTTTTCCTGGGTGAAAGCTGCCGTGGTTAGCACGCATCAAACCGCTTGTGAGCGTGCATGTATTGTCGCTCATGATGATATGTCGGTCAAGTTTCGATCTTCCGGCTCATCAGTTCGAATTACATTGAGAAACTTTTTTGGTCAATAACTAGGTAAATATTCCCTAAACAAATTTGAGGTAAAAATGCTGCGCATTTGGCTAAAGGAGGGAACACTAAAAATTAAGTTACATTCAAATACAATTCGCTAGATCTTTTGAAGTGGCTTTTTCTCTCGTGGTCAGCACGATAATCTGAGCTCGCATGCATCTTGAAATAGATATTTGTATGATTATGTGAGTTATTCTATGGCTAACTGCCGACCATGTTAAGAACTCACTCTGAATTTTGAATGTCTTCCGTTTACCCGTATGCAAGTACACTTCGCTGTGTTATATTCGGGGCTTGCTTACTGAGTAGGTATCGATCTTTGGGTGGAGAAACAACCCTGTCAAACATGTCTACTTAAGGATACGTCACCACGGGGCCACAGCGTCATCCTGGGGCCATGGACAGTGTTCATCTCACAGTGGTTGATTACACGCCCCTACAAACTTATAACAGGGAACTTCATTGGAGTAGGTGTTTTTTCACGCCGGGCCTTTTCCTGGTTGCCGATGAGCATCCGATAAATGCAGAAAGCTAATTTTCTTCCTTCTCGTTATCTATACCCAAGATTTCAAATTCCTTCACTGCCGTGGGGAGTAGCAGCGAGGATTTTCTAAGGATGCTAATGTAATTGACCTGTTAAGTAAGCCCAAAAATACTTGTCTCACGTGCTTGTAAAACTGACGCCTCAGTAGCGTCCTCTGACTTAGCTTAGGTCAGCTTACTTCCATCTACGCACAAAGCGGGCGCATCCTCGGTGTTTATTGCTCTCGACACAGCACCCTGCTATTAGCATAGTCTCTTATTTGGCCCTCCAATTACATTACATTAGGGCACATCCAACTGCTACTGTCAATGTCCATCGTAACTCGACAGAAGTATGCAACTTGCTTTTCCTTACTAACCCAGCCACAACAGAAGCAATTGTGTGATTTTTGATCCATTTTTCTTGGAGTTTCGTTCCATAATCCTCTCAGTCTGACATATTCAAGCCATCTATTTACCCACTCACTTTTAGCGACATTAATTAGATTGCATTTTTAATAGTCACATATTTGTTTATAAGTTGCGCATAAAAATAAATTCCTATATTTACATATAAGCGGAAGGAAAGAGGTGGTACAGGGAAAACTAATCGCATGGGTAGTGATAAGGAAAGAACAAATTGACTTTAGGTTACAGGCTACTGAAATGTTGTTTAGTCCAGCTTTCGTGAATGCATTTGGAGATTGCTGCCAGTCAAGTATCTAGGCTGATCTGGGCTGCTCAGAACATCCTGAAAAGGCGTAAAAGGCTGAAAACCAACACGTTGGCATGCTGCGGAGGGCATTTGGGCGGTTTGATCCATCGGTCTGTTCGCAGTGCGGCTTTTTGTGGAACAAGCAACCCAGGTTTGGCAGCCTTGGAACAAGCAAGACCTCACAGCGCTCGAGACTCCATAGCGACGAGTCACGAAGCACGTCAAAGAATTGCCCAATCTTCCGTATGAACTTGGGCTGAAGATCTTAAAATTATAAAGCAACCAGTATCGGCGCCTACGTGGCCACCTTAGTATGGCCTACCAGATTAAGAAGAACCCAAACCACATCTGCTGTCACCTACTACAACTGAGCTACAACACGAATTTGAAGGGCCACCAGTTCAATTTGGCCACGCAATACAGTCGGCTAGAATGTCGACAGAACTTTCACTCTCTTCGTGTTTGTCAGCGATGGAACACACTTCTAAATGACCTTGGTTCCGCCTTGACGCTAACCTAACCCACCTACATTAAGAGATATCGCCTGTGTGTCTCGACAGACGATATAAAGCGACGAAAAGTGCAGAACCAGACTTAGTATAGGTATTAATTCGTCACATCTAGACTCATTCAGACAACCGTCACACTCCCGGAAAATCACTGTACGCGTGTTTCATCCTTTCGGGAATCGTCAGCAGTGCGCATTCCATCGGACCCTGGTAGGGGTCGAACCAACAACTCGACTGTTGCCAGTCCATGGTTGAGACCACTGAGCTACGGGGGACGGATGGTTCATTCTGTATGCCTCTGTGTTAACACTGTGGTGAATCCACTAAAACGATTTCCATTTTTTCAGTGTTTTCTATTCACCATCTTGTGGTTCTCTTTCTGGCCATCCTACCTGACTTGATAGGCATCCACAAATTTGCCCGTACTATACCATTGCTCCATTGTTCCAACGTTCAACATATTCGGTATAGTGAGGAAAGTCTTCAGAATGTAATGTTCAGAATGTAATCTAGTTAGCACTCGTAATGGCAGTCTGTTCCACAAATTGGTATACCTCAAAAAAGTAGGTCGATCGGAGTTAAGAAGTAGAAATCTCCGTGGGTAAAAATTGGCCAACATTACAGTTGAAATAGCGGTTTTCCGCACTTCAAGAGCGGTACTCTCTGTGAAGACGTGCTTATTTATAATGTGGAAGTGAAGAAGAAGATTGTTCTTCAGTTGTCTCACCAAAAGAGATCCATTCGGAGATGACGAAAACGAGCATAGTAGCCCAGCGTTGAGCGGCGCCCCATGACCAGTTTAGTAAATGATAGTTGGACATTTTCCGGAGATTTTCTGTCTTTCTTTTTTGACTGTGAATCCTCTAGATTAGGTCTTACGATTATCTTGAATAGTGCAAGTCGTGTTAACGTAGCCAGATAGTTTCCCGACTTTTGCAATTTGGTGCAGTACATGTCCAGAGAAATTAAATGAGCTGGTATGCTTAATTCTGATACCGAACTAAATCAGAGGTCGGGATCAGTTCACCGGCAGAAGTGATAAAATCCTCCGGGGATGCAACATCCAAAGTACGTGGGATTTTCATGTAAAGAATTTCATTAACAATTCTTTACTTGATATATCCAGTCCAGTTGGGTCTTCATGTATTCACTGACTTCTTCATTATTTCTTTCTCTTGCAATGCTTCCTTCTTCCGCAGAATTCCGTTACTCTGCCACGTTGAAATTCTCCAACTGGTTGATGCTCAATTCCATAACCCCCAATTTCAGTATGCTGAAATAGAAGTCAAAGAGGAAAGCGGGTAATGCATGGAGGAAAACATTCTCAAGGGATTCACGGCATTCTTACCTTTCTGTGAATGATTCGGCTCACTGTCAGTAGTCGAGTGCAATAGTTGATAATGTTCTACTCCGCTGCCGAGCGACCTCACTTTTAGTTTAGCATTACCCACATCGGATAATAACTCAAATGAGCCCTTGTTCTCTTGACCAATACAAGTACGAAACAAGCCTTTCCCTTTACAATTCCAAACATTAAACTCGGTAGACGTAGATCGTGTGGTGACGCCGTCAGTTCAGGCATTCTTATCAATCACAAATACATGCAACATTGGAACGTAAACAAACGGTGATCATAGTAAAACGCGGTTTAGAGCCACTGTCAGCTGTTTTGGAACGCATAGCGTTAGTCGTTCGCGGTCGATCACGAAAGCCTCTAATAGTCTAAGGATTTGGGGCCGCTAATGGCACATTGGGACTGATTAGGATTGACTCAGTGACCAGTAGTCAGCAGGTGTCTAGTGACTGCTGAGATAGCTCGGTTTCATGAGGCAACTGGTTTCGTCCGGCTGCGTAACCCCCTTGGGATGTGTTCATCGATTCTAACACTTAGACTCCAGTCAGTGTGTCCGACGTAACTGTCTCCATAGCTACAAGTAAATTTGTATAGACAGTGGGACATGCACTGTTTCGTTATCGATGTCTTGATCAAACAAATTAGCATAGGTTTAATCGACACGAGCAGCTGCAGTGCCGCCGTGTGGTACCCCCTTTTCAGTGAGGCACTTATGCGTTTCTCGGTGAGCTTCTTCACACTGTCTACTTTGAAAGGTAGCTCAATGAAAATTGACCTCTTGGGGACTGCCAGCGTACGATCTTGCTTGTTTGATTGACAGTGGCGCTCAATAAACATTAGAGGATGACCATTGGATTGTAGCGTGTTTAATAACAACACACTTAACCCATTTTGTCGTTGTTTACCTTGTGACGAGATGATTTGGGTCTTGTTCTGATAAGATATGTGGCATTTCATTGTTTATTATTTGGTACTATTGCTTTACTTTCCGGTGTCGTAGCCAATGACCCAATCTGCTTGTAAGTCCCCGAAGTCGGAAAGTATATCTCCTCCCCTACTTCCAATCCCCAGTGACGAAATTTTAGTATCATCCTTTCCTCTCCTTCTACTCGTTAAGTCTTAACTTGAATAACCTCACTAGGTGTGTGTGTGTGTGTGAATTTCCCCCGGTTTACGGCCGATTGTTTGTTTTACTCCCACTGCCAAACCAAATTCAATTTTAATGTATTCCTCCTAGCACTTCAGAAACTACATAGCTAAATCCCAATCCGGAAAAGCACCAGTCCCGTTTCGCTCTATTAGGGCTTGTCAGTGGGTCGCATTCCTTCGATCCCGTACTGGGGATCGAACCCATGACCACTAGGGGCTGATGGTAACTCACCAGCAGCTTAAGCCACTGAGTCATTGGGGATGGCAGCTGAGCCAACTGGGATATAGCAAGACCTAATTTCCATTGCCACGCAGAGTACAACATTTGCGAATGATATTGGCTAGCCTTTGAGGTCAATGGAATCACACCGCAACCGCTAATGTTCCATGATGGTGGAGACCCTGATGAGACTACGTTACTCAAAGCTAGCTAACAAGTGTCAATTTGGCCACGACATTCGAAAAAACACCGCTTATCCCAACACTTAGATTACCAAGCAAACAAAGATTGGCTATGGATGAAGAAAATAGCGCGTGATATGTCACCATGGATGATTGGGTTGGGAATTGAGACACAGTATAAAAGCGACATATGCCTACCTATTTTTAGATGAGATCTACACCTGAACCTAGTTATCATAATAGTACCACCCGCAGCTCTAGGATCTATGCTACAAGTTCATTTACCTTGTCAATACATGCACTCACGGGCTGTTCGGCGTTGGAGTGATGCCACCTCAGCTTTACGTGGTGGAGTAAGAACGCAAATGAACGAGGTGGAAATTGAGTGTTGGCCGCCCGAAAACAGTATTTGTTCCTGGGCAACACCCAAGTTCCATCTGCTACAGCTATGCTACTACTGATCGAAATGGCCAAGATTCGATTTGATACGAAGCACGGTTCACACTGAGATTGCGCGTCGCAACTCACCCGCACAACGTGTACTTCGAAATGACCCTCCAGTCAGTCATTAACCGTTGTGCCAAGCGTTGCCTGTTGTGAGCAGGGTTCGAGGCCTGCTATCGTTATCTGATTAGATGAAACGAGGTCGAAACGCGCAGTGGAGTGTAAGGTTTTCGACGTGCAGCATCCAATTCCCTCATGCTTCAGCTACCGTTCTAGGGATCGAACTGGCCATGATTTGAGTTGATGAGTTAATGACGCTGACCGCTTCTATGGTAATTTATCAGTTCGAGTGCGCCTGTGGCGCTACTTACAAAGGTCGAACGGCGCGGCAACTGTCGAAGCGCATTAAGGAGCACTTACCGCGCTGGTTGCGTCGTGGCGGTACTGGGGCTATAACTAGCTCTGTCATGGCTCATTTTGTTGGTAGCGGGAATGAGGTTGACCCAGTCAGTGCCGTTCGAATACTATACAGGGTCCCTCCACTCCAGTCGAAAGGCCTGCGCCTCCGCACCCTTGCTACCACCGAGACGATCAGCTTTCGGTTGTATCAACTGCTTTTGTGTGCACAAAAGAAGCTGATCGAAGCCGTTAATCTACCTTGGTCAGCCAAAACGGGTCCTTCTGAGAGCAACTGTAAGTGTGCAACTGCACCTCTGTCCTAGTTTGCTGTTTGTTACTGGTCCATGCCTTTGGTCGGCACGTGATCAAGCTCATTTGAACTGATCGTTAATCCAGTTTAAAATGTTTCGAAATACTGGTAGCTCGGGTTGATAAATCAAGCTCGGAGAACAAATGAACAATTGGTTAATCCAGTTTTACGCCCATTGCTATTTCACTCATATGATTGTACGGGTCTGAAGATGAATCCTTGAAAACAATTCGTTAACTTCGGTCTTTTGTTCTTGATAATGAAATGGGAATTTTCCAGTTAATGAGAAAAGCGGTATACATTGAGATTGCGCTTCGCAATCCAACCATACGTGTACTTCAAAATCAACCTCCAATCCCATTGATGGTAGTGTTTTGTTTCATTTCATTTCGACATTCATAACTCTAGTTACTGTAGCCACTCCGCTCATGTTGATCCGCCAGTAGCGAGCTATGGAGTGAATTATAAACAGTCAATATTTTGCTGACTCTTACCAGAAAAGGTATCTCATTGATGAACTCTGCGTTGTACCCTAATTTAGTAAAGTTGTTGCAAATGATTGAAGTCCAATTTCACCTGCTAGTGGGCAAACTGTTTACCTTCGGTATGGTTGGAATGTGTTGTAAATATGACGGCTTGGCCTAGTGACCATAACACAAGACCGCCTAACTTTCCAAGGTTTATGAAAGATGCGCGATTTTAATCGTTTTTCTGGGTTTCCAGACGCCCTCTGCTATTTTTTATTATTAACTTCCTATCGGGCTGGCTAGCCGAACAACCTCCTCGTGGTGCCAGCTGGGTAGTTCGGGTTTGACCCGTTCCAGCAAATAGTTCGGCGGCAGTGTTCCAGGACGTGGTGGGTTTTCGCCTGGCAAGCGTTCTCCCTATAAAAAGCCACAAATGTCTGCTTAACAACACTGTGACGTGGCGGTCGTGACTCGCCACAAAATAGAGTCACTGCCCCGTGGGTATCCGAATAATCCTTTCCAGAGCACGGACATCCATCTTCTATTCGAACATTGCCGACGATATGAGAGTGAAAACTAGAGCAGCACAGTTACACACAGGAACCTCACGGTTACACACCCACACACACACACAACTACATAATTACATACCCCCTACATAAACATACAATGGTACGGCAAACATAACGTATTCTTGCACACTCTTGACCGCGCATTGTTGTCATAATGATCATGCCTGTACTTCTCTGATAACAATAAATAAATGTCATTGTTAGTTCAACTTGTCATGTATTTCTAACCGAATTGTAATTTCTCCGTCGCGTGAACGATACTCAGGACCCGTAGGATGTGTACGGCTTCTGTAGACGATTGCCATAAGCGTAGTGCATGTACAAACAGATAGTAACACCTGAAAGCGAAAGTATTATGATGTGGAAAATGCAAACATTTACCATATTCAGCGATGGCAGCAACATGTTCTACGCCAAGTATGTGAAATGGGGTAGAATACGGTGCTCCCATATAGTGGCAGGGCAAAACACTTGCAAGACTCATGGTTTTGAGGAATCCACTTCGGGAGCGTGAGTGTACCCGAGCACTTGCTTATACCTAGATCTTCGGAGGGTATGAATTTGTCGAAGAGTGCGGCGGGCTGCCTGTGCGACTGGACACATACCTCCGAGGTTCTGATGTCCACAACGATCGACGGGGCAACTTGTGCAATTACTGCGCTTATGGGCTGAGTAGTAGTACTCAACGCCCCATAAAGCATAAGTCCGGTAGCATTGCTTGCATCTCTCCTAATTGTCACTGAACCATTATCATCTAAAGGTAACTCCGCAGTCGTGAGGGATAGAGCATAATGCTTGGCAATACGGCGAAAAATCTGAGAAGTTGGCATATTCGGCCCATGCACCGTGCTTCGCAAACGCTGGAGATAGGACTCAAAGGGGAAGGCCGAGAATGTGTCCAGTGGTCCCAAATGGCGCACATCACCGCAAATGTGCTGGAGGCAAGGCATGTTAACTACCAACTCCTTCTCACCGTAGATTGCCACCTATTGGTTGTTAAGTCAACCCAGCATTTTGTCCACCAGGTAGTAAAAGCACCACTTTTGCTGCAAAACTCAAAAGCTGCAAGAGACAGATTAATGAAGTGTTGCTACGTATGTTTCGGCAAGGTGCCTTTTAGCACAACCGGCCCAATTTATAACAAGAACTGGCGTAACTCAGTGGCCTTCTATCTGTCAACATCCTCAAACGGGGTGACTTTTTCTAGGAATTTTCACAGTCAAACATGCGGAGCACAGTTTCAAGCGCTTGTTGATTTGTCAGATGGATTTGGATGGCAACCGAGTTTTTCCTTTAATAGGCCACAACGCCACAACGGTAGAGTCCGCTTCATACCTCGCAGGCACTTCGTGTGCATCTAATCGATAGGGAAGCATGATATCATGTCCATATCGAGGGCTTCGAAAGGTGAATCACCGATGTGCTACTCACATTGGCGCCGGGAACCGAAATCTTCAGTTGTCCGCAAGATATCCTCCACAGATCTTGATATAGGCCTACAACGACGGAATTTGATACGACCTGTCAACTTACCAACGGCCGTACACTTCTCGCATGAGAAGTATCCTGAATGTTGTTTAAGTTGCTTGAGATAAGCTCTTGTTTGCGCATCAGCGATAACGCACTTAAGTTCAAGTTGGACGAGTAGACCGCCAGCATGAATGAACACACCGTCCTTCAAATCCTGTATGGTCGACTGCAAGAACTCGTGGATGTCTATTGGTTTGCTGCGACCACTGTGAATGTCGACGACAAAAATGTCCGATTGCGGTTGCATCACCCAACAAAGAATGGGCCATTACTGTTGTCCGTAACTGCGGAAAAGGGACATCGCATCTACATGTAATTCTAGCCGTAGATTTTGCGGTGGTGGAACAGTAGTTCGCAGGAAAATGCGTCGCAATTCTGCTTCTGGTTCAAAGTGCACATACTGTCCGCCACGGATGAAGCCTTCGGGGCACTGACGTAGTGTGTGTATGAGTATGTGGGAAGATGCCGGCAACTCGGGATGTACAAGCTGGAAATGGCGCAGTAAGATGTTACTCTGCGCAACGGAGAGGTTTGCCTCCAGACAACCATCTTGGAAAAGTTCCTCGAAACTTACATCATCCAAAGGCCGTAAAAAGATGCCTACAAAAAAGTTTTCTGTGCCATTAGCGTAACACATACTCTGGGTCCAGCTTAATTCATGGACCTCCATACGGTACTCAGCGCTTACGGCAGCAGCAGGCGCTGTTTCCGCTGCAACGGGCAGTTCCGGACAAAACTGTTGAGGAAGTGCTAACATCAGCAGTTTCCTCATCACACAACAGATTCATCATGCACACGCTCGGTGTTGAAGCTAAATAACATTACACATGAGACCATATGGTGTATACATGATGTTGCACGTAAGGATGAAAGCATGTTCAGAAGCTCTTCATTACTTCTGCGTATATTTGTTGGACACTAAATCTAGAGCAGCCATCACGAGATTTGGGCAGTTTGTCATCCATGGCAAACACTGGGGTAACATATGGTGATCCAACGGAGTATATACAGAACAATGGCAGCACATATAATGATGCGTTCAAACAAACTCATGTGGTTTATATCTAAGGTAAATAAAGAAAATAAATATGGAAAAGATCAACACAGCGATTTTGACCACAAATCTATAGATTTAATAAGTTTTAAACCTTAATTTTTCGCCGCCCGAATTTAGTCCCAAATCGGGCGCTCGGGCGCGCGGTGGTACCGTCAGGGTATGTGTTTACGGAAGTCATCCGGAATTCGTTTGCGTTGCTGACGTTCACTTCAAGAAACACCTGGGAAGAATCGAATAATGCATCAGGTGGTACGGAGGCGGGTGGCTGACAAGAGAACTGCCTCGCCATCATTATCTGACTGAAGTAATACTTGCAGTAACCGCGGTCCCCCTTAATGTACGGAGTTTGGGTGACGGATGGGAGTACCATACTGGCTGGCTCAGCTTGAACCCTATTAATTGACACAGGGTGTTCTACTGTTTCTTTTCCTTTGTATCTTATCTTTTATGGAGCTCGTCCCAGATGCAGTCACCTTGGAGCATATAAAAGTCAGAAAATTATGATTTTGTCTCGTTGTCTCCTTTTTGGAGGGACGTGTGGCTGTGTTTCTTTGGTTGGACAACTGACGTGATCTCGGGTGACGTGGTGGTATTGTTAGTTGTAACTGAACCTAGTTTGATGGCCAACTGGGTTAAGCTGAGGAATGCCTCTGTCAAGTGGGTAGCAACAACAGAAGCGTAAGTTGTCAGTCCTATAACAGTATTCAATGTGGCACGTGGGTCTGATGAAGTAGATGTGGCGAACGCATCTTTATGAACAGCCACTAGTGTCGGCGTGGTCAAGTCTGGACCGTTGCTCTTACGTTCGGCCTGGCTGCACTGTTTTGAATTGGAATTGGATGTTGAGTATCGGATTCGAGGCACTGAGTTGTCTGGTTCCTTTGGGACAGCTCGCACGGCGGCTGCTTGCTCTGCCATCTTTGTCAGTCTGTCGCAGTTCTGTGCCAACACAGCTATGCATCTGACGAGTGGAACAGCCGTGTACTAATTGCAGAACCAGAGGGAACCAGTCGTAAATATGAGTTTTCTTTATATCGCTGAGACTAAGGCGAGCACACCAGTGATAAAACCCTTTACAGTAGTTTGTGCATTCCAAACCAAATCGCACAAGTTGAACACAACTTTCTACGCCACAATTTACGTTCATTTCTGGGCTTTATGACTGGCTTTCCGTGAGTAAGCCGTGCTTGCCATTGTGATCGCCAATTTTGCGTATGTCGTTCATTGAAGGATCTAAACTAGTGGGCTGAATGCAAACGCTGTGGGTCAAGTTGGTGGTGAGACGGACACAAGTTGGATTACTGGTCTGGGTGCGTAAAGACGTCGAGTCACCTGCGCGCCTTTAGGTCAAAATTATGTGGTGATGGTGGGGCGATGCTCCAAGGCCTTCGCTGTGGTGTCATCAGATTGCGGCTGTCTGTGCTGAAACCACACCATGGTGTCGTTAATGGATCCTTGTGACTCAGTCTATTGCTCGCAAGACCTAGATGCAGAGTATGGTTTGCTGCGGTAAAAGCGAGGATTGTCCTGTACTTGCTTCACGCAGTGTTGGGCTGGTACGAGTCAGAGCTTTCTAGAAACGCAGCAGAAATGCTCTTTCGAGTGAGACAAAACATGAAGTCCAACGATTGAAACGGTGTAACCGTAGCACATGGGTATAGGTGAAACAGTGCCCGGAGTTTATAAATCTAGGTACACCTAGGATTCACTGCACTGTACTTAAAAACATGGTATTTGGAGACAGAGTTGATGAAAATAAGACGAATGGGTTTAGATTCAAAGTGTGTGACCAATTGCCACTGAGAAACAACAAAAATATTACAGAGTGCGCAACTGCGCCATTAGCACGCTCGTTCGTTCAAGGTAGTAGCTGAGATGTACCATCAGCAGCAAGAGTCTCTTCCAACGTGCTTAGTGGTGGCATCCACAGGTTCCCGAGATTAGCAAACAGGGCAAGTACCACTGTCATTCCAGATTTCTGCTTTGTGTCAATTAGCAATGCTTTATGCTGGGTATAAAGACAGTTGCTTGACAAGTCCACAGGATGGTGGGGGCAAAAATATAATTAGCTAAAGATAGGTGAGTTGTCTGTTTGAGCGTTTGTCTAGCAGCTACGTTGCTAAATAATAGTATTGTAAGTGGGAATTTAATGCGAACGACGAGACAAAATAGGGAAGGTTTTAGTTGTTGTACTCGGTGGAAAAAGTAAATACGAGAATACTCACTTCTCAGTTTTATGCAATATGTGAATCCGGCTTGAGGAGATAATTAATATATTCCTCAGTATCACAGCTTAGACAATGAAGTGATGGGACCCAAAGGCAAGATCCAATCGTTTTTTGAAAATATCCAAGGTGCGATAAGAAACAGCAAAGAATCCAAGCGTGGAGTCTCAGTGTTGGCAAACCCGAAGAGAAAAATAATTCCGCCAGCATTCCAGGCGGCTATACTGTGCACACCATTTCAGAAGGTTACGTCTGAGGTTAATGTTATTGTTGAGTTTCAGCGGGTGATGGAGTACGTGATTAGGGGCACTCAACATTTGGAGGACTTATATGAGATCGCCGCGCAGGCTTCGGTAGCGGCCACTGAATACTCCCAGTGACTTCAGCTTTTGATGGTAGAACAGATTTTGTAGACACTTGAGTTCTTTTTGGCTCTGCGTTGTGGTTTCTCTAGCACGTCTAAGTCGCGCTTCGACCAAGGTTACCAAGCTTGGATGGCGTATTCAACTTGAGGGCGCAGGTAAGAATTGTGAATCATGGAGAAGCTGGATGGGTCGAATCTTCTGAATGCTCTCTGCAGCAAGCCGACGTACTGGTTTACTCTCTTCGCAGCTGCCTCTGACTGCTTTGAACAGTTAAGGTCACTTTGAACGAGCACACCAAGGTCGCGTTCCTAAGAAATTGTTTGAAATTGATGTGACTCAAACCTGTACACGTAGTCATGCCTATGGCGCAATCGAACAACGTGATATTTTTCCACATTGAACGGTAGTGTATTCAGAACTGACCAGTTTGAAATTGTGTTGAAATCACTCTGGAGCATTTACTGGTCGTTCGGTTCCTTGATTGCTCACCAAAACTTGATATTATCCGCGAAGAATAGGAAATCGGGAGTAATTGTTCTCTTCAGATAGTTTATGAAAACCAAGCATATACGGGGCCCGAGCATCGAGCCTCGTGATACGCTGCACTTCACCGTAATTGCATCGGACAGGGATTCTCGTACTCTCACTTTCAACCGACGTTAGTGCGGGAAATTGCCTATCCAACGCAGCAGTTACTCACCAATGCCATGGAGCTGGTTTAAAGAGGAGAATTCCGTAGTCGATGCGATCAAAAGAGTTTGAGAAGCCCAGGTAAATGACATCTAATTCTGCTCCAACATCAACTACTTTAGTCTAGTTATTACATGCAATTAGCAGGTTTGTAGTGAATGAGAGCTTTTGTCAAAAGCCATGTTGCTCTGGAGCTATCAGCTTGTGATTTACCATATACTACATGAGTGCTTCCGCGATGATCGACTCCATAAACTTGGAAAACACATGGTGTAGCGTTATAGAACGGTAAATGGGTGGGTTAGTGCAACCACCTCCCTTATGAAGTGAAGTAAAGGCCCCTTCGTTTCCATGTTGTTGGAATATGGTTCTCCTCCATACAGCGCGGATAGAATATAGCCAGTGGTTCCGCCAGATCAGTGGCTGCTGCCCTTAAATCCTTCGGTCGAACGTTATTGATACCAGATCTGTGGATCAATGTACTCACATAGACGATAGACAATGGCTCACGATACTAGTTAACAATAAATAACTTCCTCAGGCATGCACATCATTACCTTCAACTTAAGGATTTAGGCACATTGACGTGCCAAAACAGTGAAATGGAATAGACTAAGTAGTAGTAGTAGTAGTAGTAGTAGTAGTAGTAGTAGTAGTAGTAGTAGTAGTAGTATACTAAGTATTTATCCGAGAGACCGCCTAAATCAAACCTATCGCCGTAGACGGCCGCCTTGGTAACACGAACGAGATGATACAACGAATTTTCTACGTCAAAATGACCACCAAATTGAACTCGTCTCCAATCTGAATGATCCACTGAACCGACCGTATACAATTCCTCCCTCAAATCCGATTTGGCAACTACGTCATATCCGGCTTTCACCTGGCATAGTATGCACTAGAGCGCTTGGATCGCCGACGCAACATAGATGTATCAGTAAAAAGCCGGAAAAGTTAAGTAGTTAAGCAGGTAAAAATGCAAAATAATGTTTCGAAAATCCAAAAGGAAGCTTTTTAATGATCCCACAAGCATGTGAATTCGTTAGTGCCCGAACTAGAGAAAACAAAACTGCCGCAGCACGGATGGCACACACCAGTGCCGTTCACAAATTCGCGAAAAACAGCGGATACTAAGCCACCAAATCCAAAACCAGTAGCCACCAGGCGCAACCATGGTGTCCTAAACATTGTATGCACAAGTGTCCCGAATCCAAATCCAATACAATTAAGGGTAAGTTGACGGACGATCAAAATCAGTGGGGTTCCATCTGTACGTCGATCGGAGTCCATGCTAATCCCAGGACATTAAAAAGAATCTCGCGCAACTGAAACGCGTTGCACTACGGCGAACCCCGGTTACTTCGTGTGACACTAAACTCGGCGGACGAGACTGAGGCCGTTCTGCTGTCTGCGAAGCATCTCCGCAACGACTCAAGTGTAGTGCACATACTACCCGAAATCCCGTGGAAAGAATGTTAAGTGGATCCCGCCAACAAAGAGAGGTACAGAATAAGTCAAGATAAGAAAACAGTGATTGTTCACGGTGTTTCTGAGCTTACTGATTCCTCTTCCGACGATACCCAGATGCATGACCGCGAGCAATGGCACTACATCCGGGAGGTTCTTTCTCTCGAAAATGTCGTAGTCACCTCGTTGACAAGGATCTCCATATCACCAAACTATAAGGGGTGCGGTCCCAGGCTGTTAAAACTTGTGTTACAGTCAGAACTAAGGGCACAAACCCTACTAGCGAACTGGATTAAATCCTGTTGCAGATTGCCAACAGAAATTCGTCTGAAAGCAGCAAGAACACCAGCACCTTCTAGTGACAATTCAGTAGTGGCAAAACTCTTAGTGAAAACGCCAGCTGCAGGACCCGACTCGGGGACGGTTTCAAGAGTAGCCATACTATCCGGAGGGGTACAGCAGAGCGCGAGCAAACACCGGGATCCGGAACATCTGATATCTGCTTATATATCAAATACTTCTCGAGAGTATGCAACCCATCCGAAAAAACGATTAGTCGCCGACCCTTTAATGGTCGGCGTAAACTCATTTGCTTCATCCACCCATCCAGTCGCCGGCCACTCACTGGTCGGCGAAACTTCACGTATGAGTTGTACAACTTCTGAAACATTGACTAAATCTGAGAAACTTTCATGTATGTACACCAACGCCCAAGGGCTCCTCAGTAAAATTAACGAACTTCGACTACGTCAGGTTGCGAATGCTTGGGACCTAATTGCTATTACCGAAACTTGGTTACATCAAGAGGTGACTGATGCTGAGGTTGAGATAGCCGGAATGTCACTCATCCGGAACGACCGCCCCAGCAGAGGAGGTGGGGTCCTACACTACTACCGCAGCAATCTACAATGTACAATAGTTGATGACCTAGAAACACACGTTACCGACTCAGTCTGGTGCCGTCTCCGACTGAGACACAACGACACATGTCTCATAGCTATCGTTTACCGCCCCTCAACGTCCACTCTGGAAATGGATTCCTGCTTGATCCGTGGCCTAAACAGAGTAACACGCACTAGGTACAGCCACACTCTCATCTCCGGGGACTTCAATCTACACAATCTGGAGGTTTCGGCATCGCCCAGTGAGCAGTTCAAAGCAGACTTGCATGAACTGATCGCTAATATTCCTCTGTACAATCATGTCACCACGCCCACTAGATTCAGAACAGCAAACAAACCGTCCATATTGGACCTTGTGCTCACAAATGAAGAGCTCATGATTGACAAGTTATTGATGGATAGTCCATTAGGTCTCAGTGACCATGTAGTAATAACTTTAGACTATGTGTGTTATGCAGAGTATCCATCTGAACACTCGGAACTAACTCATACAATCACACGCTACCATGTATTGAAAGAACTCGCCGAGGCGGCTGCTTGGAAATTCTCAAACAAAAGTCCCCTTGACAAAGTTTGGGCAGAGTGCGTTAATAAACTCAGCGACATCGTCAACAAAGCATCAGAGACCAAACCCCGTCGTCCCGCGAAAATGCCTTCAATTATAAGGAGTAGGACTCGCAAATGCCTGGCGATGAGGGATGCAGCATGGCGTGCCTACAAGATAAACCCCTACTCAGAGACTTGGGGAAATTTTCTGGCCCATCACAAATATTGCACTGCCATAGTCCGTGAGGACAAAGTAACGTAGCAACAGTGCCTAGCCCAAAACTTCATTTCAAACAACAAACTGCTATAAAAGCATGTCAATAAGCTTCGTAAAGTGACGAATGGAATCCCCCCACTATTCACAACTGGCGGTAGAATACAAAGCGCCGAAGAAGCAGCTAATGCCCTGCGGCTGCAATACGCCCCAATTTTTGAACTCGCAACATCTACCTGTCCCATATTATCAAGCACATTACCGACACCTTTGTTTACAAATGTTATTTTCAACCATCAGTTGTGCTAAGGAATTTACTCTCATTGCGTGAACATAGTTCTCCGGGAGAAGACAATATCCGTCCGAAGGCATTGAAGGCTACGGCCACCAAGCTAGCTGAAACACTGTCACAGTTCTTTCAAAGGTGCTTTGATGAACAACGAGTCCCCACTACGTGGAAGTGTGGCATCACAACCCCTATTTTTAAATGCGGTAGCCGTTCCGATCCAGCATACTATCGTCCAGTGACTCTCCTCCCTGTGCTCGCGAAGGTGATGGAAGCAGTCGTCGCTGAGGCTTTAATGGACTACCTGGAAAATGCAACATCTTGGTACCGGAACAGCATGGCTTCCGTCAACGCCGGTCATGCACCACCAACCTACTTATTGCACGAGGTAGTTGGACGGAGGTGGCCGATGATGGGGTCGGAGTCGACGTCATCTATCTGGACTTCTCCAAAGCTTTCGACCGCCTTGATCACCGCATCCTACTTCAAAGACTACAAAAGTTACGGAATCGGAGATGCAGTACTTGGTTGGATTGGCAACTTCCTTCACCAACGAAAACTCCAAGTACGTGTTAGGGGATCACTTTCTAATCCAATTGACGTGGAATGTGGTGTCCCACAAGGCTCAGTGCTGGGACCGCGTTTATTCCTGTTGTTTATCAACGACCTGGCAAGAGTCATCTCCTCAAACTTCCTGCTTTTCGCCGATGCCGTCAAGATATGGCGGGCGATTAGTAACAAGCCAGATCACGATCTGCTCCAACATGACTTAGATTGCATTTACGAATGGTCAAAGAGTAACAAGCTTCAATTGAACATGGCTAAGTGCAAAGTGATGCATCTGCGTCACCAGCCGGTGAGCGCTTACAAGCTTGGAGAGCATACCTTGGAGAAGGCCGCTCAGGAGCGTTACCTGGGTGTATTGGTGCAGGAAGATCTCGGGTGTTCAAAACAAGCAGAGAAGGCGACGAGAACCGGAAATCAACACTTCGGCCTTCTTCGCAGAGCCTTCGGTCGGTTTGAACCCACAATATTTCCCCAAATGCTTAAAGCCTACGTGCGACCTCACGTGGAATATGCTATTCAGGCGTGGCAGCCGTGGCAGAAACAGGATCTCGTTGCTCTCGACACTCCTCAACAAGGGGCAACCAAGAACGTCAGGGGCCTCTTTCATCTGCCCTATCAGGTTAGACTGAAATCTCTAAGAATATATGGTAGTCGATATCGGCTTTTGCGGGGGGATCTCTATATGGTTCACCAGATTCTGAAGAACCTACACCACATTTGCCGTGCGCTGCTGGAATTGAACCACAACACTAAACTAAGAGGTCACCCTCTGAAACTGACAATTCATTATAGCCGGCTTGAATGCCGTAGAAATTGCTTTTCTCTCCGCGTGTGTGAGCCTTGGAACGCTCTTCCTAATTATGTCGTCTCTGCTCCCAATCTGGCGATGTTTAAAAAACGTGTTGACGATGCATTGTCTCACTTACATTTCATTTTATGACTTGTTAGCCAGGGGCTACAAAACGCAATCAAACGGTGTCTTGCCAAACGCCTAACCAATGGATTGATGGATTTATACGTTTAATAAGCGAACATCTCTGCTATTCCACATAAGTCTATGGTGAGTCCACCACAACGCTTTTCACTTTATTATGCAATTGATTTTCGCAATAATTTCCATCCCACGGGACTTGTAAAGCGATTCTATTTTATCCGTAATAAACCATTGTTCCACTATACTCATGTACAAACCGTTAGGTTAAAACTCGAAGAACAGATTGCCTTGCCGATAACCTATAAATGGAGGAACTTTCTAAAGTTATAACATCACCGCTTATGTGGTCGATTTTCTTGAAGAAGGAGACAGAGGTGCGGTAAATCACTTGCCAAGTGTGGGGCACGCATATTCTCCGTCACAACTTCCATGTGTCCCGAAATCGATTAGGTAAATGCAGGCATGATGTTTGTAACCTGAGTCAGTCCATGCAGAGTCGACATTGCTCTCAACCATTTTCAACACTAGGAAATCTATCAACAGTCCTGCACACTGAATTCCGGTGATGGTAGTACACCCCACTATAAACTGAATGTGATATCCGTCCAACAATACTATTAAATATGTTCGTGTTGAAAGGTGGTGCACGATTGCTTATTAAGAAAACCATGCTGCGAATTGTTGATCAGGCCAATAGAATCAACAAAGTTCATCATCTCCATTCTAACTAGCTTTTCAAATAGCTGAGCGATTATCGGAGTATGGTGGGTTGATCGGTAGTTATCAATCGTTTGTTTGGGACCTCCTTTATGCCGAGATATAATAAATGACGTTTTCCATTGGTCTGGAAAGTGGCCAGATTCCAACGATAGAGTGAACATGCTTCTCAGTAGCGATGGTATATCAGGTCCTCCTAGTTTAATGGTGGTTAGTGAAAATCATCAGATCCCAGCTTGGAAGATGGCCTGAATAATTTGATAACTTGATGGATAGCATTGAGCGAGATATTAACACTGCTTAAGAAGTTTGTTTCGGTGACCTCTGTGCACACAGGCACCGGGTCAGCTTCGCGACTCATGATAGTGGCAAAAAGTCGCTGAATGCGTCACAGATTTCAGCTGGGTCATGGATTAAGTGAGCCTCGCCTTCAACAAGAGGAGAGCGGTCACTAGTTCTATGATGCAGTATTTTGACAAGGTACCTAGCTTTGCAGCTTGTCCGTACGGCTGTATGTTCTTCATTTTTTCGTCGTGTTAATTGCACGTGTTTGACTCTGGTGGTAAGTTCGTGCATTTGTAAGACAAGTGAAAATTCATGGGTCTTTCCATATCTTGCAGCTAACTTTTTGGTTTTTTGCCGAGTAAGTGCTCGACGGAATCTTTGGAGAAATGAGGGGTATGAATGCATTGTGGAGCAAGGACGGCCATAACGTGATGGATTTGTTTATAGAACTGCTCCACAGCGGTGTCCACACTGGTAGAGAGGAAAAATACATCACAGTCGGAGAAACGAATGAATGCTGAAAGCATTCCCAGTTTATCTTACGGGTTGCAACTGTGGTTGTAGATGCGAGTCTACTGACCATTTTAATTTGAAAACAGTCGGATCATGTTATGACCGCTGCCAGTGAGATCGTTTAAAATCTCGATCTGTGGATTGGGTATCACCAATGTGAATACTGAGTCTAGTACATTGGCGGACCTGGTTGGACTGGTAATCCACTGTGTCCAGACCCCACCTCTGATGAAAGAAAGAAAAGAGGGGTGCAAGGTAGACGTTGGTTGGGATGACCAGTGTATGGCCGGCAATAATCTTCTGGCTGTGTGGCAACTCTGATGCAAAGTCATATGCGGAAGTGCTGTTTGTGATACTCACGTAGACACTTTCGGTGGGTAGATACATGCGAGCAGTGTGTAAGATGAGACTCCTGTAACTGAGATCCAAATAGATTCAGGGATATTTCCAAATTGTGAGTGGTCCATAAGTTAAGCTTTAAAAGTTTTGCGTCGGTATATGATATACCCTCCAACTGTTCTTTCGCAGCAATTTTTTCAAAATAGGTGGTAGTTTGGAATCATCAGAGTAGAATTGAGTGTATCTGAAGGACGCCATGTTTCAGTAACAAGGATCGCTTGTGGGTCATTGAACTGTGCAAGTGTGCTTATAAAATGAGGTTTGTTGATTATGGATCTGGTATTAATCAGAATCCCTGAAAATACACTAAATATTGGGGATGATCATTTTCCGTCGAGTGTTCGTCTGAATCTTTGCGTTTGAGCATGGTGCACATGGTAGTTAAGTGCGAGTATGGTGGGCCCGAGTTAACCATTAAAACGTTTGTTGATAAGGGTAGCATGTTATAATTGGATATGAAGACAGTTGGGGGCACGACGGGAACCCAGGCGCCATGCTTTGATTTCCGTTTGTTTGACAATGGACTAGCTTTGTCATCTGGACACATTGGAGAAAGAGTGGGATCAAGATATTGACCTCCGCCGGATGTATATCTGAGATGGGAATGGGTGCGAGTCCATTCCTGTCGCCGCTAAAAAATGGTTGTTGGAAGAATCCGCTTGAGTGGGTGAAGGAAACTGGAACGAAGCAGGTGGTAACATGGTCCTATTGGTCGATTTGCTTCCATTCTGTGCAGTTCCAGTGATTGTTGTGGAGTGTAGGATGCTAAACCGACGTATCCAAGAGACAGTTGTTATTGGTCTTATTCAACATGAAAGGTTGTTTGCCCTAGTGGTTGTAGGAGGTAGGTCGATAGAGAATTTTGGGTGCCACCGAGTATTTACTATCCATAGGTTTTTAAAGACACAGATCTTTGGATTGGAGAAGTCATCCTTGAGTGACAGTGGATTATGAATTACGTTAGATTGTCTATCCTTGGACGTGTCTTGTTGGTTTGGACGGGGCTGTGATATATTCAGCGAGTTTTCATTACTCCACTGTTTCAACTACTTACACTTACCTTTAATCCTTATGAATGAGGAATTGGATATAATGGGTGTTGTTGTCAGGAGTAGGAGAACCCACTTTATCCGTTCCTTGTGTATAGGATGTTTCATGGGAGCAAAGGAGGACCACTTTGGAGCTAGTTGACAATGTTGTTAGATTATCGATGTTTAAATCAATGCATCTAGTATCCACCTTGGAAGCACGCGTCTTTTGAAGGTTTGGCTGCGATTTGCCAAAGAGCCTAGTTATTTTTTTCCGGTGTCTGTGGCACAGGGCCTAAACACATTGGAAGTAATGATTTGCATACCTGAGGAAGTTCGGCTAATTACTGTCCACTAGAATCGAGAGCCATTGTTTACAGTCTATGTGACTACATGGATGCGAAGCAGAAAGCTGTAATAACTGGTGTACTCGCGCTGGTTGCTATTTTCGGGAATCTGTGGCTGCCGCAGCTAAGCGCTTTGGAAAATGATCTTGCTGATAAGGACCGCCTACAAGTTCCCAGGGTGTTTCGGTGTTGATGCTTGCCTATACCGTCCCTTTTCGACCCTTGCTTGTTCAGAGATGATTTCCAAAGAGGCGATGAACGGGTATTTTTCGAGCGAACTCCGACATGGCATTGCATTTGCCTTCTTCGTTAACAATACTCGCCAGTGCTCTTTGATAGAATATCTACCAAAAAATAGGATGCAGGCACGTGGAAGATAAAATGGAACACGCCTGACAACTCCCGTAGGGTACTTAAAGTGTAACTTTGAGACGCAAGGTTGCAAAATGAATCACACATCGTTGAGATGAGTGGGCGATGGTACATTGAAGGTGGTTTTTAAGAATATGGGGTAGTTTCACTGGAGAGGGTAAAACTAGTTACAATAGATACCGCCTCTTGTTAAACGAATCAGATTGACAACTCGCTTACGTAAGTGTTTATCATATCTCTTAACTACCCTAATCGCAGAAATACACACCAGAGGACCACGTTTGTCGCATATAGTGCGGAAACCTAAGTGTCATGCCTTAACGCCTGTGAAGAACGCTAAATTGTGAGGCATAGACAAATGAGCTTGTAACATCGTTACAGGGTTTGCAGGCTCAAAAGCCAAAGTACTCCCGCCAACGGTCCAGACAACAGCATGGTCCACATAATTTTAAGTGCCAAACACTCAGGTTATTGTTTAGACTGAACTCCATAAGTTGTCGGCACATAGGATGGGGATAGCACAGTATTTGATAGTTTGTCGTCTCTGCGTAGCCGCCGGTATCATCCGCTAAGCTGTACAATCTCCACCAGTCATAACAATACTGGATGTTGCGAAAACCCCTGCAGTGGTCGGAGAGAGCACCAGTGAAACCATGATGTTTTTCATTACCGGATATTGAGGGACTGGATTTCTCTCAGGTCACGCTTTAGCCAAGGTTACCAGGTCTTTATATTGCATTCGTTAGGACGTCGTAATTAGGCATTGATCATAAGGTCAAAGGTGAATGGATGCAAACTCCCTGGTATCCTACATAAAAGACAGCTAGTTGCTAACCTTTTTGAAGCAACTAACATGTCTGGAACACCAGGGGTCCTGCTGTATGAGTATACTGCGATGAGGTTCTTGACAGGTGGTTTTCTCCGCGTTTGTAGAGATACCCATGTAGATAGAGAACAAGAGCGAATAAGATTTATCGACTGGATGTACCAACGGGTGCCACGGATTTTTGGATTACGGTGTTGGTTTCCACTTTTCTTCGGCATTACTCTGTTATACGTTATATTTCTGTGTGAATTGCGCACTAGTATTCATCTCTTGATGTATGCTTTAATCTGTGCAGTTGGTGGATGTTCTCTGGCTTATTTCAAAATTCTCATTGATTGACTCAACTGCCGTCTACATCCGCCATCGTGGATTTGTTCTACGGTAATCGGTTCTCATGACCACCACAAAGGTTACCCAAAACGAAGTATTATGTGCTTATCAAACTTGTGCTAAGGTATTAAAAGAAGGGTTGACTTCACAAATTTCCAAGACCCGCACCATTCGAAATGCGTGAACGTTTGTAGCACAAACATAAAAATGCAATACGCCGCGTTCACGTTGGTCTGTCCGAAGTGTATGACGGTTTCACTAGTAAACTGTGTACTAGAGTTAATACTAAAGGACGACAGTCTAGTCACCGAAAATGAACATCGTTTACATGCAAAAACTGATTCACTCAGAAGCGATAACAGCACATTTTACACCTCATCGGTCTCCCTTAATTGCCGCCTCGAAACTAAGGAAAAGGACCAGGCGTTCACACGGCCACTCAGTACCAAAAACATTGGTAACCACGAATCAAGTCGTCATCGCGGCCGATAGAAGCATGCCTAGCCCCGCCGCCCACATCCTCTTATAAATTTGTTGACTGATGCAACATCGGTAACTCCCACCATTCCGACTGACCAACGAAATCCGAAGCGCTCTAAAGATCGATCCACTTATGCAAACATTGCAACTCGGTATAATCGAAGTGCGACCTCAGTAGCCTCACACAGGACTGCCACAAAAAGGGTAAAGGATTCGGTATAACTCGCAGATATCATTAAATCCCTCGATAACCGTGATTCCCACATCACCGAAGACCAGGTGGAACTACGGGGCCTTGATACTTATATGAACTAACCTTCTTGAGTCCAAGGCAAACTCCTTAAAGAGTAAACAGCTAGATGATTTAATGCAATGGAATTTCCCTTGTGATAAAATCGGAGTTCAAGCCAGTCCAACTAATCTAATGCGCATCACTAGACATCCAACCTTGAGTCATTATGGGGAGCTCCAGTTAGTGCTAGCAACATTGGGATCAATAGACGATATCGAGACGGTGGTCTTGTTGTCATACTCCCTGTGAGCTGAAGACAGTGGATTACGCATTTTCCCGGATGTTCTATGAAGCAAACGCTAGCGGGACAACAATAATTCAAACGACCACGACTCGGAGAGTAGAAAAAGAATTAATTCCGTTCTTGGCGTGCCCTAGATACTGACAACCAGCGACGAAGAAGCACCCGCTAATGACCTCGAAGAATGGCGTTACATCCGTGAAGCGCCTTGTGCGGGCGACTTCATATTCCAGCCGATTAAACGGTTACCTGTTTCATCACACTACAGAGGCAGTGGCATCAGGATACTGAAACTAACGGTGCAATCACAACAGATGGCCGTGAACTTAATCCGTAACTGGCAGTTACTACGCAATAAACTTCCATCGGAATTAAGATAGCAGTTATAGAGCCGCAGACACTCGCTGTTCTCGCGGAAACGACACCACCCACGACTGAATATAACCACAACAAAGATTCGGAAACCTGTGTGCTAAGACTCGTTGTTATCGAGAAGGCTACCGATGGACAATATACCACAAGTGCAAGTGAGAACAAAACGGATTGCAGTTCTACCGAGATTTGGCAACTCACCCAAAAGATGCTGAGGTGCCGGCCTCTCATCGGTCGGCACAAATCCCCATCATTCCTGTGCTCCTAGTCAACAGTTTTTGACATCCGAGAGGCTTTCCTCTATGGACAAAAACGCTCAATGGCTTACTGAGTAAACATTCCGAAATGCGGCTGCGTCAAGTATCAAGAGCCTGCGACCTCATCGCCATAACGGAGACATGATTACGCCCTGATACGAGTGACATCAAGAACGCATTGACAGGCATGTCCATTGTTCGGCAACACCGACACAGCAAAGGTGGAGGGTGGCTCTGTACTTCCGTACCGACCTCCAATGTGAGCTCATAGAGGATCCGGTCAGAACAGTGCAAGATTCCCTTTGGTACCGTCCACGTTTATAAGGCGATGACACTTCGTTAGTGGTGGTCATTTACCACCCTCCTTCATCCATGCCCGAGATGGACTTCTATCTTGCATCCACACTAAGGAGGGTGAGAAACACAACTTACAATCACATCCACATCACTGGCGACTGCAAGATCCATGCTCTGGAATCTAAAGCAGCTCCCGTAGAACAGTTTAAGACCGATCCACAAGAGTTTGTCTCCAGTTATCTACTGTATGGACACATCAACTCGCCCACCCGATTTCGAGAGAAAGATATGGCTTCGATACTGGATCGGATGTTCATCAACGAAGTACTGATGGTTGAGAGGTTGATCGTCGACATCTCCTTTGGTCGCTACGATCATGCGGTACTACTCTTCGAGTACATTTGATATACAGAATATCTAGTGAAAATTGCCGCTGCAATGAGAAAGTATTTACCCCACGACATATGAGCTCGACTAGATGAGACAAGAAACTAGACCTTTCTGGCAGACGAGGCATCAGCTAGTGCATGGGAATATTTCGTCAGCCATTTTAACTCTCTGGTTGCTGGGGCATCAGAAACTAAGACCTTCCGCATGAGAAACGTGGTCCTGTTTCTTCAAAGCAGGACACGGAAGTGTATAGCGGTGCGATACTAAGTTTGGCATATTTAGGAACTCTCCCAGAGCACAGAGAACGGGATGGTCTACGCGACCCAACGTAACCACTGTACTCAGCTTGTTCGTGAAGATAGAATGCCGTACCAGCTGAACTGGGCGGTGAGTACGGCCTCAGACCAGAACCTTCTATATCAACACATCAACAATCTACGTAAAGTGAAAGGGGGAACTCTTCCTCTTCAAACAGCGGACGGACCCCCATGGTCACCGAAGGAGGCGGAGAATACAGTGGGCCCACAACATGCTGCAACATTTCAGTGCGATCATTAGCTACCTAACCCTATGACGATGGCTGTTTTACCCCCAAATGTATTCACATATCCTTCACAGCAGTAGCTGTGCTAAAAAGACTGTTGAGTTTGTACACGCACATCTTTCCCGGAGTTGATAATATGCACAAAAAATCGAGAACGGCAGTAGGACAACGTTTAGCTGAACGCTTGGCTCGATTCCTCTAGCACTGTTTTGAAGAAATGCACTTGCCGGACATGTGGAAACACGGGATGATTGCTCCTATTCACAAGGGTGGTAGTCATTATAATCCAGCCAACTACCGTCCAATAATCTTACTTTCGGTTCTTGCAAAGTTCATGAAAGTTATTATTTCGGATGCGCTAACGGCCTACTTCAAAGAATTTAACTACCTCGCGTCGAAACAGCATGACTTTTGACAAAATCGATGGTGAACTACAAATATATTACTAGCACGATCAGGCTGGACTGAAGCAGTGGACTCAGACACAGAAGTTGATTTAGTCTTTCTCGAGTCCTTAAAGGCGTTCGACTGGATGGGTCATAACATTCTGCTCTTCAAACTCCAGACCTTTAGTATTTGTGATCCCCTTCTGGGATGGATCAGAAGCTTGCTTCTGCACAGGCGCCTGGAAGTACGTGTGCGGGAAACGCTCTTAGGTCCAAACCCAGTTTAATGCGGAGTACCACAAAGATGGGTACTTGGACTGAGATTATTTTTGACGTTTATTAACTGGCACATGCCTCATAAGCTCGAACTACATTCTTTATGCCGACGACGTCATGGTATTTGGGGAGATAAATACACCAGATATCACAATACATCAAGCTGATCTGGTTATGTAATACGAGTGGCTCATCCAGCATTTACTTCGATCTAATGTAGCAAAATGTAATGCAGCACCCACGGCACAAGTTGCTGCACTCCTACAAACTCGGCTACCGGGAGCTGCAAACCTCCATAGGCGCGAAGGATCTGAGAGTTTTAGTGCAGGGAGACTTTGAGTGTTCGAATCAGGTTGAAACGGCGTCTAAATGGAGCATCCAAAATGTGGGCCCCTTGAAGCGTGCATTCGGACGATTCGACCCCTCGATATTACCACAACTTCTTGGCTCAAACATACGCACAAGTGTGGAATAGGCAATACAGTTCTGGCAGCCATTGCAGAGGAGAGATCTCATCTCTTTGGAGATACCCCAACGTCGCGTAAACAAAATTGTCAAGGGTCTGTATAATTTGCCGTATGAACGAAAGCTTCAAGTGCTCGGACAGTAACGGCGATTGCGCGGGGACCTCGTTTTGACTTACCAGATATTTAGCGATCCCAACCACACATGTTACTTCTTACTAGAGCTCAGTCACAAGGTTGATTGGAGAGGTCACCATCTCAAGCTGACGTAGCAGCACTGTCGCTTGAAATGCTGTCGGAATTTCATTTTCGCACGCGTTTGCAGACCGTGTAATGCCCTACCGAAATCTGTCATATGTGCTCCCACGCTGGCAGAGTTCAAGGCCCCAGTTCACTATACATGTATTTCGCTGCACAATCTTACATGACCTATTACCCATGGATAAACGCAAGTGTGTGCAAGCTATTTCACTGGCGGTCAAATCACATATTTCCTTCCACATTTTTCGCCTCCTGTTTGTGTACACAAGAAGGAAATAGGGCTTTTTCAAACATCCCATTTGCCGTCATTTCTTATGGATTTAGTTTGGATTTACAGTCTATACTGCGTATAATTCAGAGTTCAGTGGTGTAAACGTAATTTTGCTAACGATCTAGTTTATATTTTGTAGTTTCACCATAACCATCCTACGGGAATGGTAAGCATTAGCATTTTTTTCTCCCATAATACCATTGTTTCATGAGCAGCTTGATATTTGTCCAAGTTGTATAGTAGCACGCTTCTCACTAACCTCTTCGTAGCCTTACCAAGGTAGCTCTAGAGGACCTCGTGATCGTGAAATCCCTTGTTGACTAACAAACACGTGGCACAATCCGCCGGGATCAAAAAATCTTAGGCGATAACTCTCGCTAAATCGTTCATGAAGACTAAGAACAACAGAGAACCTAGTACCTACCTTGAAGTATGTCGCTTTCGAATTGAATTTTGTAGGACAATGATTCGTGGACTATATCCTACAGGTGTAAAACTTACCGATCCGACTCAAAATCAAACTGCAACTAAAATGGTTATGAAGCATGATACGATGCTGCAGGCGATGGAAAACTTCTGAAAAGTCGAGCTTCTCTCCCTGAAACTGTGACCACCCACTGTGTAACCCCGTTTGGCTATAAAATACACCATCCACACACTGACCAGGAAGTGATGCAGCTGACAAGGGTTATGCCATCTAGTGGAACAAAGAAATAGTGGTATATTATGGGTAAAAGAATTATTTTTAACAAATCCCTGGGCATGGATAAAATAAAGATTCATAATAAAATGAGTGTCTTTTTGAATTCACCACAGTCAGCGGTACTCACATGACAAAGTATAGATCCACTAATTCGAAGTTTGAAAACGCACCGTTCGTTTGCGTTATGTAGCCCGCTGCATAGCACGTTATAAAATAAATTTCAAATGGTACAATTTTTCGCCAAGTAGTATTTTTAACTATTATTAGGTTCGGGGCAGATATGATCTAAGGTGGGCGAGCATTTCACGGTTATGACATACGAAAAGGAGAGAAATTTCTACACCGTTCTAGCCGGCTATACTGTCATTTTTAAAGGGAGCCTCTTAGGTTAATGTAGTGGTTCAGCTCTATCAGCGTGCGGCAAATGTAATTTTAGTTCGTCAGAACCTAGCAAACCATTATAAGCCCCCCTCCCCGCAAACGTCCAAATCTACTGCTGGGCATTCTTAGGGACTTCGATCTAAGCCGATAGGGCAGATGGCATAGGCCCCTAACGTTTTTGATTGTCCTCCGTTGACGAGTCTCGAGAGCAACGAAATCCTGTTTTTGCCACGGGTGCCGTGCCTGGAGTGCGTTTTCCGTGTGCGGTCACCTGTAGACCTTAAGTATTTGTGGGAAGATTGAGAAGTCAAACCTACCGAACGCTCTACGAAGAAAGCCAAAGTGCTGAGTATCGGTTCCTGAGGCGCTTCATCTGCTTATCTCGAACATCCGAGATCGTCCAGTACCAATAAGCCCAGGTCACGCTCCTTAGAGGCCTCGTGCAATGTGTGGTCTTCTAGCTTATAATTGCTCGCCGGCTGATGATGCAGGTGGATCGCCTTGCACTTAGTTGAGTTGAACTGAACTAGATCCCTCGTTGAGCATTGCTGAAGACAGTCCAGGTCATGTTGGAAGAAATCGTGATCTTTGTTGCTGTTATGCACTCGCCATCTTATAATGTCATAGGCAAAACCCGGAAATCGGAGGAGATAAGCTTTGTCAGGTAGTTGATAAACACTAGGAATAAGCACGGTCTCAGCACCGAGCGATGTGGAACACTGTGTTCCACCTCAGGCGGGTTGGACAGAGAGCACCTAACACGGATTTGAAGACTCTGTTGGTGAAGTTGGCAATATAACCAAGAACAGGACCCCCAGTTCAATAGCTCTGTAGCCTGTAAAGTAGGACTCGATGATCCAGGTGGTCAAAATGTTGGAGAAGTCCAGGTAGATAACATCGACTCCGATTCCGACCCCGACATCAGCCACTTCCGTTCAACTTCTTCGTGCCATCCACAGTTTGGTAATGCATAACATTTGTTGACGGAAGCCATGCTACTCCGGTGCCAAGACGCTGAACATTTTCAGTAAGTCTATTAGGGCCTCAGCGACGACCGCTTCCACCACCTTCGCGAGCACAGTGAGTAGAGTCACTGGGCAATAGTTTGCAGGGGCTGAACTGTTATCTTTAAAAATCTGGATAATAACGCAATGTTTTCACCTGGTGGTCACTTGCTATTCATCGAAGCATCTTTGAGAGAACTGTAACAGGGGCCTGGCTACGGCTCGGCTGCGGCCACCGAGTCGCAGACGTTAGTGCTTTTGGCTCATGGTGAGCTATGAGCGTGCATAGAGAGTAATTTCCTTGGCACGGTTGTTGGGTCGAAAATCGCATGTGTAAATCACAGAGTCGGTAGAGTGGATGAGGTTATTTGACAGGAACAGGTTGTGTGCTCGAAAATCGGGACGTAATGTAGCCACAAACCATTGCCTGCTTTTTTCGACACTTTGTATTCTACAGTCTGTTGTGAAAAGTGGTAGGATGCCATGCCTTACTTTACAAAGTCTGTTGACATGCCCATACAGTAGTTTGCTGTTTGCCAGAAACTTATTGGCTAGACACTGTTGATAAGTTACTTTGCCCTCACAGACTAGTATTGGAAATGGCTGTGATGGGTAAGGAAGTTGCCCTAAGCACCGGGGTCTGTTATAGCCCTGCAGACACGCCGTACTGCATAAATTTTCTGCTATGCACTTTAGAGACCCTTCGGAGAATTAACGGCACATTTACGGAACGAATAGGCTTGACTTTGGATGCGTTTTTGGGCATGTCACTTAGGCTTTCAACGAACTATGCACAAACGTTGTCAAGGAGATTTCCCAAGTGCATGCCTCGACGAGTTCTTTAATGCTTAGTAGCGTGTGAGGGTTTGAGTTAGCTCCGAGTGTTCAGATGAATACTTTGTATACCGACATAGTGAAACGCTGTTACTACATAGTCGCTGAAGCCTAATGGTCTGTCCATCAATAACTTGTCCACCGTGAGCTCTGCATTTGTGAGCACTAGGTCCAATCCGAACGGATTGTTCGCTGCCTGAACCTAGTGGGCGAAGTGACACGATCGAATAACTAAATGTAAGAGATAAATTTATACGTCTGATTTTTACGATTCATTGGGAGATACAGATACCTCCAGATCATGTACATTGAACTCACCTGCGATGGAAATGTGACTGTATCTAGGGCGTTTTACCTTATTCAAGGCATGTATCAAGCTGGAATCCATTTGTGTCATAGTCGGAGACGACACCAGAGTGAGTTTGGAACATGAGTTTCCGGATCACAAACGAATGCTCATTGCAAGTCACCGCAGAGCAGCTTGGCGATTGTATCAACCCAAGCTACACATAGTGTACCATCGGTAATCTGCACCAACTTAACAAACTGGACGTCAATTTCACTAAAAGGAAAAAGACACGATGATGTGAAACAGTGGATTTGCATATGTGACTTCACAGTTGTTGTAGCCAAGCCCGGCAATTCTACACGCGTCACGCGTCACCTAAACTCACAGCACTAGTTTGAACCGAGACTTCGAGTTGTGTTGACTTCCACCGATGAAGCAGCATCTGTCGCGTTATCGACAGATCGCCAGCGGAATGGATCATGTTCCATCCGAATCTTCCCGGAAATTCCGTGGAAAGATCGCAAACAGGTGAAGCCCGACTTGAAGTAAATCAGAAGGGATCCGTAGTCAGGACCATCATTGCATACAGTATTCTCGAGGCTGGAGGACATGATGAGCGCGAAGCGACCACTCACGACCAGGAACAGCGGCGGCACATTCGAGAGACTCTGTCCCCAATGTTTATCTCACAGATGGAATCCCGCAAGATATTAGCATTAACAAGGTTCTCACGACGATGATACAGTCTTGTTCTCAAGTCAGGCGTCTTCAATGTTCATGATCTGAAAGTTCCTGGTCCCACAGCAATCAATTCAAGACCTAATTGCAACAGTTTCTTGCAGGCATTCCGTTCTTCAGTCATGTCACTTCATCCACCCAGTCCAGAGAGGGAAATAAACCATCCGTTCTTGATTTAGTGCTTACAGACGATGCGCTCGTGATTAAGAAATCAAACATGGAGATCGCTCTGGGGCGAAGCGACCACGTACCAATAAGTTACAACATTTTGTGTTATGTGGAATATCCCCAAAAACATAGTGAGTTGTTTCAAACATTCATGGATTAACGGCGTCCGTATCCGGATTTTCCTGTTACTGTGGCCTCCATGGGGTCAGCCATATGACGCCCGCGCCTACAGAGGGAACAGTTCCATCCACATACCCCATATCCAATGTAAACATGAAGGAATAAGACCGAGAGGAATGCGGATGTGACCTACGTTGCATCAACGGAGCCGGCCCACACTCCTTCACAGGCACACACAAGCACGCTGTATGTGGGAAGAAAGTGCCCACAAGGAGGTGGCCAGACCGTAGTCCGCTCCATACTGAGTGTATAAAACCACTGTTCGAGCCTAGCGTGGCCGAAAGGACCGTGCACCCGTCCCCTCCAGCAACGACCAACTGACGCTTGGAGCCAGTATACACAAGGTAGTGGATAATAGTCAGGTATGCACCTTATAAACATGCGCATCAAGCGCAGTCACACCGGGGATGTCAAGCAACTGACAACCACATGAAATGAAATGTCGAGGATAATAGATCTAATACACCGTTTGAATATGCCTGGAAATTACCAGGAGACAAATGCATTATCAAAATAGTCGTGATCGATTCGGGATGGCAGAAAAAGGGATCAAGACACTTATGTAAGAATGAGATAAAAATAAACGAAGTTAATCATCTGCATTTTAAGCCATGTGCATTTTAAGAGATTATTCAGGTACACATTAAAATGAGATAATAAAACAACACAAAGACAAGGTAGCAGCAAACCAACTACCTGAAATAAAATCTTAGCAAGCAAGCACGCGGTTAGTAAATCGTCAACATCGGTCGTGTACTACCAGCCTGCTGGTTGCTTGTCGCAGTTGGACCCAATTAGTCGCAAGTCGTCGGATCGTCACTGATGTCATCTATCTTGAATTTCTAAAGCCTCTGACCGATCACGGCATACTACTCCAACAGCTGCAAACACGCGGAATCGGGAACCCTGTTCTTGGATTGATCGGAAACTTCCTACTTCAGAAGCGCCTTCAGGCTTGAGTTTGGGGCTCATATTCTGATCCAATTGATGTGGAATGCGATTTTCCACTAGGGTCAGTGTTAGGGACGCGCATATTCTTTCTCTTCAGTAAGGACCTTCCACGTGTCCTTGAGTCGAATTTCCTGCTTTTGGCCGATGACACCAAGATTTGTCGGTCGATCTGCTTTCAGGACAATCACGACGAGCTACAACGAAACTTGGACTTTGACTGAATGGTCAAAAGCAAAGCTACTTCCGTTAAATGCGGACACGTGCAAGCCTGTACATATACTTCAAAAGCTCCCTTACGTACACAAGTTTGAAAAGCACATGCTGAAAACCGCCTCACAGGAACGGGATCTTTGGGTGGTGATACAAGGCTACCTCGACTGTTCGGAGCAGTCTTTTAAGGCGTCCAAAACCGCTAACAGGTTGGTCTCTTAAGGAGGGCGTTCGCTAGGGTCGACCCCCCTTCCCATCTTTCCCCCAAAGGACTCCTACTCCTCTACTGGGATGGTCGTTTTTGCAATATCAATCTCGGCAACAGCAACTTCTTGTTGTGAACAGGTTTCGGTAATGGAAATTAGGTCCCAACTATTCGCGATTTGGTGTTCCCGAAGTTCGGTAATTTTATTGAGAAGCCTTTTGGCGCTAGTGCACATGAATGAAACTTTGTTCGATTTCGTCATCTGTCGGAGACAATGTAATTCATTTGTAAAGTTTCGCTGACCATAGTTGACCTGCGGCTATTTGTTTTTTCGGGGTCATTAAGCCACCGGTTCGACGTCTGCGTTTGCGTAGTTAGTTCTGCATGTAATCTTCTACATAGAGCTTAAGGAGTATGGTCACTTCCTTCATCAACTGTTTGAATGGGCTCACCAGACAAACGGCTGGCGCAATGTCCTATTATACTTCCCATTACGTTGGGTTATTTGAGCGACATATCATCTCTGGAGTGCATATCGCTTGCTGTTTTCGGCCATAGCTCAGCTGGCAGTCTGCAACGAAAGATGCACCACTTTTTCTGTAGCCATGCTACCATATGTTTTGACAGTAGGATCACCTTCAACACTGTCAAGCCACATCTTTTAGTTCGCTGAGGTACGCAGCCGAAACACCGATTTCGTTATCACGTCATCCAACAAGTGGTTCACAAATATAACCCCATTGTTCTTTGCCAGGGGTCGGTATTTCATGCTTCTCGAAAGCTACAAGTTCCGAAAAGCCTGAGCAAGGATGGTCTTGATTACAGTTTCCTTCCTGTGGTCTTCTAAGCTGCAGTTACTTCGAGAACGCTCGTCTCTTGGCATGTCTGGAAAGACACGGACGGAGCAGTATTCATTTCTGAGTCGACTTGTCGACAGCAGAACTAATTCTACTTGGGTGCTTGTGTGTAGCATAATGCACATACGTCTTGGCTCCCTTTAATGTTTATTATTGGGGCATCGTGTGATTTGCTCTAGGTGTACAGGTTTAAACACAGCGCCAAGTAGATTACTAATGACATCCCATTGGTTGCTGTTGTATAACTACCTGCCTCTAATTGATGTCAAGTTTGATTCTGGGACACTGCAGCACAATAGCCTCAATAAAGATAGTTTCTTGCACTACACCTTTCGAAGAGTGGCGGTATATCCGCGAAGCACTATCTCTCCACGACGTAATTGCCAGCTCAACATCGAGGTTACCCATATCGCCAAACTACAAAGGAAGTGGTCCACGAGTGCTTAAAGTCTTGCTTTACTCCAAACAAATGGTTGAAACGGTGCTCGGGAATTGGCACAAGTTCCGCACCAAATGGCCATCAGAAATACGTCTGAAGGCGGTTGAAACCAGGCCACCAACGGATAAGGGAACACGAAACCAGCAAGAAGTAGTCGCGATCCCCGCTGTCTGCATTTCTGTACCGGAACACAATGAAATGCCCCAGCCGTTCGATGAAGAAGGAAAAGACAGTCTGCTGCAGATCGACTCAGGGCGCTGTAGGCATCCCACCGTAACGGCCCCGGGAAGTTTGCAAGAGACACATCAAAAAAACGTCCCTCAGCCGACCCAACAAGGGTCGGCGTAACTTCTCGGAAAACCAACGTATGTTCAAACACGCTTCTAGCATCCGTAGTTCTCAATTGCCTTTATACAAACGCCCAAGGGCTTCTAAGCAAATTGGTAGAACTTCGATCTCGTCATAGCTCAATGTGTTGGGACCTCATCATGATAACTGAGACGTGGCTGAACGACATGATTAGTGACGCTGAGATCGAACTACCTGGCATGTCACTACTGCGTAACGATCGACCCACCAAGGGCGGCGGTGTAATTCTCTACTACCGTTCAGACCTTCTCATCGATCTCATGAACGACCCTGGGATTCAAACCGTAGACTCCTTATGGTGCTGCCTACACCTAAAGCACGGCGATAAATGCTTATTGGCCATCGTATATCGTCCACCAATGTCCACTTTAGAAATGGACAAGGCCCTGTCTTCTGCTTTGAAGAATTTACTGGAACGATCATACAGTCATGTTTTGCTGGTAGGGGACTTCAACCTGCACGGCCTAGAAACCCCAGCCACCATGAGTGAACCATTCAAAGCCGATGTACAAGAGCTAATTGCAGGATCACCGCTGTACAACCATGTCACATCCCCAACGCGATTCAGGACAGGAAACAAACCGGCCATCTTGGACCTCGTTTTCACCAATGAGGAACTGATGATTGACGTAGTAACCACATCCACTCCCTTGGGCCGCAGCGATCATGCGACACTATTGTTCCAATACTTGTGTTATGCAGATTATCCTAATGAAAGCAACGTGGAATCTTACGTCGTAACCAACTACGATAACCTGGCAGAACTCATTAGTGCTACGAGCTGGTCCTTCTTAACTGAGTGGTCCCCAGAAGTGGCATGCGGGAAATTTGTCAACAAATTCAACACGCTCGTAGCATTGGCATCTAAAACCAAAATCCCCCGACCCGACAAGGCGAAGTCGTTTCTCAGAAGCAGGACCCGGAAATGCATGGGATTGAGGGATCTGGCATGGCGCGCCCATATAGCCTCTCCGAGCGAGGATACTTGGAACACCTATATTACACAAAGAAACCACTGTGTCACACTCGTCAGGGAGGATAAGGTAAAGAGCCAACAAGATCTTGTGTCAAAGTTCTGCGTTAACCCAAAGCTACTATACAGACACATAAATAAGCTTCGCCGCGTTAAGCGCGGAATTCCGGCTCTGCGCACAGCTTTCGGATTAGCACATACGGCACAGGATGCGGCGAACGTCCTAGGACAACACTTCGGCCGCACTTTCCAGTGTGTGCAAACATCCTGCACCATATCTAGGCAACTTATTCCGCCATCAGGCCTTAACCACATTTCCTTCACAACTGCAGCTGTATTGAAGCGGTTGATGTCGTTGCGCGAATTTAGCTCCCCGGGTGCGGACGGCATTCGGCCGAAAGCGCTGAAAGTTTCCGCCACGAGCTTAGCTGAACCTTTGGCGACACTCTTTCAGCGATGCCTTAACGAGATGCACGTCCCAACGATGTGGAAGCACGGGATCATCACTCCAATCCACAAAAATGGTAGCCGTGCAGATCCAACTAACTATCGTCCGATTACCCTTCTTCCGGTAATCTCCAAGATCATGGAGTCCATTGTAGCCGAGGCCCTCATGGAGTACCTGGAGAAAAACAACATCCTCGTTCCGGAGCAGCACGGATTTCGCCAAGGCAGGTCCTGCACAACTAATTTGCTGATTGCTCGTTCAAACTGGACAGAGTCTGTGGACGCCGAAGTCGGAGTGGATGTAGCCTACTTGGACTTCTCTAAGGCATTCGACCGACTGGACCATCGGATTTTACTGAACAAGCTGCAGCATTGTGGTATCGGCAATCCTATTCTAGGATGGATAGGCGAATTTCTCGTTCAACGTCACCTGAATGTGAGAGTCCGAAATACCCTGTCGGAACCAATCGAAGTTCAGTGTGGCGTACCTCAGGGCTCGGTACTCGGGCCTCGCTTGTTCATTGTTTTCATAAATGATCTTGCAGCTGCACTATCTTCCAACTTTCTGCTGTTTGCAGATGACCTAAAGATATGGCGTGCCATAGCTTCAGGAGAGGATCACACAGCCTTGCAGGATGATTTGGACAAAGCATACAAGTGGTCAAACGAGAACATGCTACAGTTCAACACCACAAAGTGCAAAATCTTGAGCATACGCCATCAGAGTGCGTATAACTACCGCTTAGGACCTGACATTCTACAGCGGACCTCTCATGAGTGCGATCTTGGCGTGCTTGTACAAGAAGATCTTGGGTGCTTAATGCAGACCGAAAAGGCCTCCAAGAGAGCAAACCAACACTTTGGCCTTCTGCGTAGAGCGTTTGGGAAGTTTGACGCCTCAATCTTTCCGAAAATGCTTAGCGCTTTTGTTAGACCGCACACAGAATACGCTATTCAAGCGTGGCAACCATGGCAGAAGTGCCACCTCACTGCACTCGATACTGCACAACGCAGAGCGACAAAATACGTCAAAGGTCTTTCCAGCCTTCCCTACCCACTCAGGCTGAAAACTCTTAACTTATACAGTGGACGTTACCGTCGTTTGAGAGGCGATCTCATATTGGTGTACCGGATACTGAGAACCCCCAACCACCCGTGTCATTCCCTTTTGAAACGTAGTCAAAACGCATCCCTAAGAGGTCATCAGTTTAAGTTGATCACACAGTACAGTCGACTGGAATGTCGACGCAATTTCTTCTCCCTCCGAGTGTCACAACCTTGGAACGCCCTTCCAGAACATGTAATTAACGCTCCCACCCTATCCCTTTTCAAAAAACGCCTTGACGAAACTCTGACACGATTGCACTATGTGATATAACGTGCGACCATCGGATGATGGTATTAGTGAACAACGAATGTGGACGGAATCCACTTAAAATTCCTATTGGATTACCTGTTTATGTGCATCTCCAATCCCTTGGTGAGTCATGCATTTCACACGTACTTTCATCGACACGATTTTTTAATTTTACGATGTTAATTCTCATCATCCTACGGGACCTGCCAAGCATTGCTTTTATTCCCGTCATAAACCATTGTTCCATTGTTCCATTGACATGTTGCGGTTAGTGATTGAAATACTCGGGTATGTACCACAGGAAACCGGCAGTGCTTGCACCAGGAGAACTCAGCTTCGCTCCTCATTTTCCGATCCAGCGGCGAGTTAATTTTAAAAGTCTGCCCTTCTTGGAAGCAACCGTAACCCAACTTGCACTAGTACCGACTTGCTTGGTTTCTATTCACTCAGTCGGAGATTGGATAAAGCCTTGCGTGTAATTACTCTGATCGAACTGAGAACTGCATTAGTAGAATGTAAGCCGCTTTTGGTATTTGAATAAAAATTGATTTTCTGGGCTATTGGTGTCCTTTTGCTTACGGTCTTATCAACCGTTCTCCACATGAAAACCTGGGTTTCAAGCTTCGACATACTTACCTCAATGGTGAATTGGTGGTTACCATTTTTTCAAACTAGTCTAGTGGTTGGTCGTACTTCTGAGAGAAAAGTAGCATGCATTTTATCACCGGAATATATGTGCATTCCACTCAGAACAAATGAGAATCTGGTTTATCTAAGAATCTGGCCTGGCTAGATTTCACTTGGACGCATTTCGCATAGCAACTCTCATAACAGCTGGAACACGGAATACCCACTTTGACAAGTATTGCAGATGGTCCAGATATATCTTTAACCTGTGCATGCTAGGCATCACGCTCGTTCAGCGAATGTTACAGACCATTAGAATGACCCACTATTGATGATTAGTGGTTGTTTTCGGGTAGCTGAGGTCAGTTTGTATGCCATGCTTCAGCTTAATGTGCACAATCATTCTGAGGCAAGCAGCTTATTGAAAGGTAAATGGAGAAGCAATACCTCATTGATGAGATGTATTTGACTACTATGTGTCAATCTGGAAAATATGATCCTATGAGCTCGTGATTAAATAAAAACCATGTCAATAAACACAGTTTTCTTGGCAGCGTCTAATGGAATCCGCCGCTCAATATATGCAGCGATATCGTACTGTTAAAATTTTTCCTACTGGTTCCAAAACACATTTTCGCAGTGATTGACCAGTTGAAGGTACTACAACGGCAGATAAAGTAACATGTACAAGGGAAGTAATACGGCCACCGTTTGAACCGTCGCGAATGGACCTGTTTCCATGAAAAAGCAACACTTGCGAATACTTGCATCGGATGAGGAATATTTGCTGAATGATCGCTGATAGAGACTAAAAACAGCAGCAGCCCAAGGACAGACCCTTGCAGCACATCATTGGAAAAACGCAGCATTTTTGAGTGCATGTCGTCTATTCTTACCTTGAGTTTGCCTGAATTATCCATAGGCATGACGGTACAAAAAAGAAAGTTCACTGTTAGTTGCACACATTCAAACAATAAAGAATTCGATACGGCCAAGCAATGAAACTTACCGCGTATAGCTCTGCCGAGCGGTCGCAAAAAAACCGTCCTCCTGCGTTATTCGCCTCTAAATCTTTGGATTTATTCTCATAGAGATCTACGTGCCATCATTCGATTTGGCTCCGCGAGCTCCTCCTACCACTGTTCATCTATTGGATCTATCATTCACGCATCACCAGCAAACTGTGCACTTGCAACTTCGGAGTCAACTGTATTTTAACCTTATCGGAGGATTTATTTTTCCTCTCGTCGCACAAGAACTCTTGTGGTCTTATTTTAAAGATCTTTTTGAGAGTCACCCGATCAGCTTACTACCATTTCTTCAAGTCGCTGTACAAAGTGATAGTCGTCAGTTTGATCCGCCCTTGGAACAGCCACTGTCGTCATTAGACAGTATTTTCCAAGTCGCCTGGATTTGCCTCAATCCTTCGTCGCATCGCTGCCTACCCACTTACCGGCTGGATCGATAGCACGCACGTCGCCTATCTACCCTAAGGAACGTGTGACTCGTCTGGCCGCGACACGCCTGAACCCGCTGACCTCAAACCAGCGCCGATCGCCACGCAACGGTGCGTCATTATCTCTATCCTCTTGCTACCCCTTAAAACAGCACGC
>OX104063.1:31938169-31971878 GCA_944474145.2 Dicrocoelium dendriticum | reverse complement strand
GGAATTTAAGTACCTGGGAAGCTATATTAGCACCCGTGGGATTGAAGATGAGGTTACGAACCGCATAGCAAAAGCTCGAGGTGCTTTTGCCAATCTCCGCCACCTGTGGCGCAGACGCGACATTACTCTCGCTCTCAAGGGCAGAGTTTACAACGCAGCCGTCCGTTCAACTCTCCTATATGGCTGTGAAACCTGGCCCATCAGGTATCCAGACATGAAGAGGCCCGTCACATTCGATCATCGCTGCCTTCGCAGCTTAGCTCATATCTGGTGGGAACACCGCGTCTGCAATGAGCGTGTTCGACGTCGCGTATTTGGTGCAGGAAGAGCGAGTGAACCGCTCAGCATTATTATATCACGCACCAGGCTCCGATGGCTGGGCCACGTGTTGCGCATGCCAGCACACCGACTCCCGCGACGTGCATTGTTTGTGCGTTGTGGGTGCGGTTGGAAGAGGAGGAGGGGAGGCCAAGTGATGACTTGGTCGAGAGAAATGAAAGCCCTCACTTCGAAGTTGGCGTCGGTTGGTGCATCCCGACTGCCTGGCTGGGGTCCTAAAGACGATGAACACGTTTAGTTGGACACACTTGCTGATATGGCTAGGAGCCGGCCCCAATGGCGCTTGTGTTGTGAGTTCCTTTGTCCATCCCCCTCCTGTTTAGCATCCACCTCCAATCACGATCTCAATCGTTAGGCATAATATGACTTTCTTTTACGGCAGCCAGGTGTTAGCTCTCCGGAACGATGTCCATCCGTTACTGGGGACTCAGCGGGCGTGCCACTGTTTGTTTTTTCTTTTCTTGCCTTTTGAATTGCGGCACAATAGCTGAGGTGTTTTCCACCTCCAGCTAACGTGTAATGATGATGATGATATTGAACATGTGATTTGCTTACTCTGAGCTATGTTTGGCCTGATTACGTATGCAGCGACTAGAGCCTACCAAGTGGGCTGCATCGCGATTTATCGAGAAGTGTATATTATTATTAGTAGTACTTGGCGATCGACAACTGTGGTCTCAGAGCTTGCTTACGTTTATGATCACCAATGTTTTTGCACTGCTCAGGAGGTGGAAAACTGCGCATGCATTTATGCGGAAAGTGTGCAAATATCGCGAGTTGCTTAAACGTGATTCATACAGCTTAGACCCAAAACATAGCGTATATTAAATAACGATCTTCGGGTTTGGTCGAATGAGTGTGGGCACACGTGTGCCTTGCGCATTGGAAGGATAAAACCGAGCAAAGTACGGGAGCAGAGAGAATGCGACTGTACGGTTGACACGTTGTATGAAGGTGCACTGCGAACAAACAGAGAAAACATAATCACTACAAACCAAAAGAGAAGACCCAGTGACCTGTAAATGCCCATCGACATTTGAGTTCCAAATAATATTGGAATCCGTCTTTTCAGTAATACAGAAAAATTGGTACAGTTTGAAGTAACTTTGACACCGCAGTCCCCGCAAACTCCTAGCGTGGGACCAATTGGCTTCAGCTGCGTGAGAATAGGCTGGACTCATCGCGAGCTTTGGATTGGAACAAGTTTACTTTTTGCGCTGGCTATACCTATCGTATGGTACAGTACGAAAACTGCAAATACGAAGTCACAGACAGATTTAAGTCAGGTCAAAATAAGCTTTGTCCACCCATATGGGTGCATTGTCAGTTTATAATTACGGGAGCAATTTAATAATACAGGATGCCACTGAGTATTTGTGCAACGAGCACGGAGCTATCAGTATTGGCGCATGACAGAATAGTTACATATAATTTAGATGCATGCGTAACTCTCAGTCGATCGTAGATGATCCTTGACTGATAAAAAAGCAATACAACACATCTGGAGTCGTCTTTCAATACCGGAAAAATTCAATGGAAAAGTGCATGAGTACCACACCAGTAGTATCTGAGTGGGATAATTTTTAGCGCCACGAGGATTGCGAAAAAGGCCTGATGTAAGAACTATCGAATCCACACTATCTGTATGGATATTGCACTCGCGCGACCTCCCATCTTCAAACCATCAATTGTTCGCTACTTGATCATTGACGATGAGAAAACAGAAATATTTTTAAAGTCAACTGCATTGCCCGCAGATATATGCACAACTCTACGCGAATTCACAGATGCGCGATTTGTCAATAAGACACGAATGTGAAATACATCGTTCTTTTCCATACTGGTGTCACCCATCCTTTCGATAGGAACAAAAATAATGTAAGCACATATTTTCGCATGAAGTGCGTTTATCAAGCTGTTTGGTGAGAAGACTTTTCATGTTCGGAACGACTACTTTCATTAAGTTGTGCTGGTTAGACCGTTCATCAAGAACTCCATTTTCGGTTAAATCCGTCAGCATATGGTGGTCGGAAACAGTAAACCAAACGTTGGGAAACTCTTGATGTTGAAAACGAAGTGCATTCGATTCCTTTTGTGGATGCAGGAAGAAGAAGCAAACAACGACACGGACGCAGAAGGTGAATAACGGTGCTCCGCCGAGTACTGAGAGACTCATCTTGTTTATTTCGAAATGGGCCGTGAGTGACCAACGCACGAAGTAGCAAAATAGGATCTCGCACTAGCCAGATAGGGCGACATTATAGCAATTTGTGCTTTGCCCTTTCCGTGGCCCAATTATTCTCCGTGATTGATAGCTGAAAGTAAACAATTTAGCCCCTCGTATGGTGGCATCCCCGACACATTTATGTATGTCAATTCTTACAAATAACGGGCTGCATTGAGAAAATGAGATGATTTAATACCTACTATCGTTTACAACTACCCCATCACCTCAATCGGAAGAGTTGATGAAAATCTTTGAAATCTCGAGAAGAAGCATGAGCGGATAGTGTTTAGTTGTTCTGATTTCCTATTGGGATGAATACCGACCGCTCCATCATTTAGAATATGTAATTAAACCTGTGCTGCGAACAAGTTAGCATTGAAGTTGAATAAGTGCACCCGAATTGGAAGTTCGAAATCGGTGCAAATTACGCAAATTGCGAGATACATCCGATAAGAACGGTATTTATGATCAACAGACACTGGAGAACGTTCATATTTCGCCTCCGTACGTGCACAAAGTGACATTTGGCAGTGCAAACAAGGTGCAAACTGTGCGCCACATGGGGTGGTCAGCAGAATTGTTCTTATAGTGTTTTGCACTGAATCGCCACCATTCGTGGACACAAAACAACTCTCCTGTGCGTTGATTATCTTCTAGTGACTATTGGATGCAATGTGAGGGAACACGGTATAAGGTGACAATGTATGTCCATATTTATACATATATCAGTTTATAGGGTATGCACAGAATCGCTGAACTCATGAGATTAACGAAGGCGATGATTTCAGTGCTCACAGAAAGTGAAACGCATAGAAAGTGGCGATTTGCTGTCTTTAGCACGCCAATTTTTCCGTCTATTTGACGGTTCTTATGGTTAAACAAATACACTGAAGCTTAATTTCCAACAGATATTCCGTTTAGCCCGATTTTGCGACATGTTTCAGGTGTTTCAAGCCAGCGATATTCTTCGTCCTTGGGGCACCAACGCTGAAGACGCACCAGACAGGGGATGGCTGCATAAAAAATCGGCGTTCAAACGTTTAGCAACATACCGTAGGCTGACCGCCGTGCCGTTTCTATCAGCGCAGTGCCATGCAAGCGAAAAGACTGCGACTTGGCAACCCCTCGCGCGGTGTTAATGAGACGTGGCCAAGCCATCGTAATTGGCGAAGGGGTTCTAATCTGTCGAGATGAAGACCGGTAGTACCCAAGAAGTGACATCTAACATAATCGTCGAAACGATGGCGATATCAATACACAAGGAATGTCCACCGTGAAGTTCTCGAATGAATTCTAACACTATGGACGTAACGGACATTGGAATGATTAGTTTGTGTTCACGGGTCGGTTCAAAACACTCTGCCATTCAACGTAGACAAATGTCGCGTTGTACAATTACGCCTAGACATAACTACACATCTTTGCTTGGGACAAAAGGACTGCAGACCAGCTCCCAGGAATGTGACTTTGGTGTGCTTGTATAGAGCGACCTACACTGTTCAAAACGGACTGAGGTAGCTTCGAAAAGAGGCAACCAGCACGTCGGCATGCTACGAAGGGCATTCGGGAGATCTGACCCATCAATCTACCCAATGATGCACAATTCCTAAGTGTGCTCGTATGTTTAGTACGCTATCCAAGCTTGAAGTAACGTTGGTTGAAGCGCGACTTAGAGGTGTTAGAGGCACCACAACGAAGAGTAACAAAAAATGTAAAGGGCCTGCGCTATCACTCTTACCACCGAACGTTGAAGTTGGTGGGAATTTTCAGCGGACCCTATCGAATGCTGCACAACGATCTCATAGTGGCGTATCAGATATTGAGTGACCGCTATCACGTATACCGCCACTTGCTGAAGCAGCCACAAACGCAGCTTAGGGTTAACTGATTAAAATTGAAGGAACAAGATAGCCGTCTAGAGTGTCGACGTAATTACTTTTTCCTTCGGGTTTGCCAACCACGGAACGCACTGCCAGACTCGGTTGTATCCTCCCCTACCCTGGACCTTTTCAAAAAAACGATTAAATGTTGCTCTTAGCTCCCAACACTTTGTTACCTGAACTCCTCTATTGTGGATTACGCCAAGCGTGCTTTTCTACAGGAGTTATGTATCAAATGGACTCAAGTGAACGACCAAATTTTACTTTTCTCACTCCTTATATCAACGACCCCTGTACCCCAGTGCATTTCTGAAAGTTTAAGCCCTATTTTTTAATTTTACACTGATGTTATTTAACAAAGTATTCATCTCGGCAGACGTTTGGTCGATGACTCACATATATTTTGATTTCATCGAATTCACCCCAACCATCCTACGGGACGTGTCAAGCACTTGCTTTTATCCCATGATAAATCATTGTTCATTGTACCCTTTGATAAAATCGTGACAGTTGCTAACTTACGCCAAGGTTATGTAAGCCTTTTTGCAAAAGTACGGAGAATAGAATCGTTAACGGACTAATCATTACCTCACTAATGTATTTGAGAAACGCAAGAAGAATCCTGTCTGAACAGGCAGGCAGATGTCAAAGCTGTGTTGAGATCCGCTTCAATGGATGGTATTATTGAAATGGCCCAGTTATGCGATCAGATAAACTTTGCTGACAAGGTCAACTGAATCGAAGGTGGAAATGCTCAACCCAGCAATCCATGCACCAACGCAGTTTAATGGCTTGCGATCCATTAGCCTCGCATATAGGTTCACTGACGCCAGGACCTTGGGGGCCACTAATCCGAATGAGCTAACGCTTGTAAAAATTTACGGACAGCTCAGCGGTCAACATCACTGAAACGCGCTGAAATCACTCAGTTTCAAGATTATTGTGTTAGCCTCGTTTTTATTACTGAATAGGTTGCTGGGTTGTTTACTACTCGAACCATCTGGATTAATCTGAGGCACATGCAGGCAGTTCCAGTGAGTGAGTGGAGATCTAGCCCCACAGACAGTGATAGATGATTTCACAGATTGATTGGCCGAAAGAGAGTAGCGTTTTCTGCAAGAAGCCTCAATGCTGCTTGCCATCTCATGGGGAGCACTGGTGAACGAGTCTAATTAGGAAACCTGATAGTGCAACTGAATAGATGAGACAGCTAGCATATTAGTATCAAGCACCCGATTCACTGGTTTCGAGGGGCCCCCGAAGCTCATGCAAATGTTTGCACAGCTCAGAGCGTAAACATAGTGAACCAAACAGATCTACAGTACTGCTGGCATTCCCGGCAGCTGAAGCTGATTGCAATATCGTCGATGCGTGGTCACACCCGTATTGGTGAAGAACGTAGAACGTCTCATCGTATACCTGGAGGGTATGCCCCAGAGAAAATGGAGGTTGTCTTCACATACCAAGAGAAGTCTATCACGGTTACAGTGTAACTCATCAAAGGCACAACGGCCATCAAGATGGTGTCCGCATGACAAGAAGCGGCTGAACCGTGCATTGAAGTCTCCAGGATGGATGACGGCGTCTGATACTTTAATTGAACTCAAAGGCTGGCAGAGTCTACGGTAAAGGTCGTCGTTAGCCTATGCACATATGTAGTCGGCTGGAGTGTAGGCAGAGAGCATAAATAAGCTGCACCTCTCTGCAGAATGTCCGCTAGTTATGCATGAGACCTGAAGCTGGACTACCCAAACTTGCCTGTTGATCGGGACCACTCCAACACCGCGGCCACAGCTGTGCCATTGAATGCGATGTAAACAATAGTCAAGTCGGTTGCCTGTGCAACTGTGTCACAAGACGGACGTATAACATATTTGGTTCCGTGCTCGCAGGTGATGTCAGCGTAAGGACAATGCTGAAGTCCAGTAATCGGAAAGCCAACCAACATCGAGGTTGAGTGATTCCAGAGTGCACGCTAGACCAGCCTGCTGCTCACTCCATATGAGTGATGGGTACATCGATAGGAATGAACAAACCGAAGAAGAGAGCCACTGGCGGGATTACACGTGTATCGTTGAAACTAGTGTCACCAACATCAATACACATCAGATGAGGGTGGGAAACACACCTCAGCTATTAGGTCGCAATATAAAATGATAGGACGCTGAACATTACAGAATACAGAAACTTAGTGACAGGTAATATAGTACTAAGTAGCATATTATGCATGGAGTGTGAGAACGTGTTTGCAGAGGGAAGTGAAGCAATAAGGGGAGGGACAGTGACTAGCAACTCAAACACCAGTGAGGTTGGTTCTTCGCCATGTCAACTAGTGTCTACAACCAAAAGTGTTCATCATCTTTCGGTCCCCAGACGGGCAGTTGGGAAACACAAACCGAGGCCAAGTCCAAAATTAGAGTCTTCATTACTCTTAAAAGAGTCATCGTTTGGCCTCCCTTCCTTTTCTTTCATCCCATCTTTCGCCGCGCAAACAACATACGTCGCGGGAGCCGGTGTACCGACATGCGCAACATGTGGCCCAGCCATCGGAGTCTGGTGCGTGATATAACGGTGCTGAGTAGTTCACTCGCTCTTCATACACCAAATACAAGACGCTGAACACGCGTACTGCTCAGACGGTGTTCCTAACAGACATGAACTAAACTGCGAAGGCAGCGATGATCGGATGTAGCTAGCCTCTACATGTCTGTCGACTTGATGGGACAGTTTTCACAACTGTATAGGAAGGCGGCATTGTGAACCCAGCCTTTCAGAGCGAAAGTGATGTCGCGCCGGCGCCACAGGTGACGATTGCCCAAAACGAATCCAGCTTACTTTGTACGGTTGGTGACCTCATATTCTATTCTAAGGGTGTCAAAATTAAATTCAGGGGGACAAGAATCCCGTTTGTTAAACCATTTTTGCTGATGTCTTCACATTTCTCTGGTTTTTTTGTATGCTGGAGAAAATAGGAATAAATAACACAAAAATTCGTTTCGGATTTTGGAGCATTGGATTATTGCAGGAAATATAAAATTTTTCTAACTGTCCTGTCTTAAGGACGTCGGCAACAAGTGATTTCGTGACAAGGGATTTTAAAAGTAAACATGAAACCACATTTTCTAAGCGAGTACACAATGGTTCGCGGATTTGTAGTGACAGTGTTAAATATGTTTTCCAAATGTATAATATAATAGGCAAGTATTCGGTATAAAGTTTATGTGGCGCACTATACACGAATTATGTGTTATACAGTTCATGCGTGGTATGTCGCAGAGCAGGCCACCTTTATTGGCACAGCGCACATTGTCCAGAGTAGATTAGCCTTCCCACAGTGACCGCATGTTCTTTGTTTTTGCATGGATTTTAAGTGGTGTACAAAGAAAGATTTCCTGATTCTGTCCTCAACATGTTGGCATTTTCTGCGGGGTGCAATAAGATTATGTGAGTCAGATGTCTCTGCTACATACACCTGTAAGTAGACTTTCACGATAGCTCGTTTGAAGGAAAGCATGCCATGCTACTGTTGCTCATTTGCAGGTGATTTTCTGTCCAAAAGCCAAGCATTATTCATTGTAGTATAAGGGAGAAAACCGATTAGCGGTCACCACCATCAATTCTTGCTGCGAAAACTAATTCTATATTGACCGGCATTTTGGTCCCATCGATGTGCTCCTCCCCTGGATGAGTTATACTTTGTAACCATACCAGGTTGTTCAATAAGTATGTATTTTCTGTCCTTCAACGACCATCTCTTTATTTTTGGCAGAGGAAATACACCAACAGAGTTACTGACAAGAGTTACAACGGAATTATCATTCCCAGACAAAACAAACACATCATCTTACCTGTCAAACCTATAGTCATAAATACCACTGTTTAGTTTTCCCAAGGCTTTCGTATCAATGGGGCACTCACCTGTCGTGTTTGTTTGCACCGTCCTCGGTTCTCAGATGCATTTTCGGTTAAAGCTTCCGTAAGCGGCAAGCCTCTAAAGAAATTGTCAAAGAACATGTGATAGGGCTGTCCATTTGGTACCTTATCCACTAGGCCCATAATAACACCATATCCGAAGCCTAATGTCTTGTCATATTTGGTCTGAGCTCTTTGGCAGGTATTCATATAGACAGCATAGCCCAGAAATGTTGCAATGACCCACTGTTTAAACCCGGATTCAACAGACTTTCCTCTGATGCATCGCTTCAGTCCATGACGGCTGTAATATGGTATCATGCTTACATCCACGCACAGATATTCTTCCATGGGGAAGAATGTCATAATTTCAGAAGGTTTGAATACAAATCGGTTTTGGTAGGGTTTTATTGTGGCAAGGTTTCTTCCTTGACACAAAAGACCTGGCATGAAGAAGCTCTTGTGTTAAGAGCGAAATGTTGCCACAATAAAACCCTACCAAAACCGATTTGCATTCAAACCTTCTGAAATCATGAAATCCCAGTCGGTTCCAATCATATTCCAAAGAATATTATAAATTTTCATTAGTAGGTCATATAGTGCTCGAACTTTTGCAAATTTATCATCTGCTTGGAGATGGTTGTCGTTTGTCATATGAAGACACTATATGATTGTTTCAAATCTGTTCAGATTCAATGTATAACTGATTGCTGTATTGTAAACATCTTATTCTGGATCCCAATACATATGCCTTCGTGATAATGAATAGTAGACTGCGACAAACAGATTAGGTAGAAAATCACGCATTTCAGTCGTGGTTAGACCCAATGAATGGTCACTGCTTGAACAGGTATACAGAATTGTCTGCTTTATCATGTGGTAAACAACAGCTATCAAAAAAGCGGTCAAATGACTCAAACGGTTAAGATACTCCTTAAAGAAATCAGGTGCACATTCAGACCATTGTCTCTGAGTCTGGGGTTCCAGACATAAGTCTTCTTTCCTTCACAGTCTAGGCCTGCTATGTTTTTGAGTTTTCATTAAAGAAACAATCATAGGAGCAGCACCTTTCTTTTGTCAAGTTTTGTCGATACTTTCCAGTTTCTTCTTGGATGGTTCGCCATCCATGCTGACTGTAATTACTTATCCATGAGGTAAAGCTAAGGTAGCATCAGTGTCATCGAGTAACTGAGTCGCTGACAGATCATCAAGAGAACCAGCATCGTGCTCACGTCATTGCTGTCATCTTCAACAGAGTTTTGTACATCAACCGGAGGCATAATGTAAAGGTTGGCTTCCAGGACATTGCCAGCTCCTTTTATCATGGTGATAACGTCTTTCAGCTGACCTACCGAACAACCTTCTTGTGGTTCCAGCTGGGTGGTGCGGGATTATCGGTCCAGCGAATGGTTCGGCGGCAGTGTTCCAGGACGTGGTGGGTTTTTGCTTGTCAAGCGTTCTCCCTATAAAAAGCCACATGTGTCCGTGTAACAACACTGCGACGTGGCGGGTGTGACTCGCCACTAAATAAAGTCACTGTCCCTTGTTTCATCTTGGTGAAGCATTGTCTCCAAGCACCTTGCTGCTGAAATCGTGGGGAAGATTGGGCCCCTGTTTGGCTACTCACCAAACGAAAGGCGTATGAACTGAGCAGTCAACCATCGGTTCCCAATGCGTACGAATCCCCGTCACTGTGGCCAGCCACAGGACGCCTGCGCCTACAGAGGGACCATGGGTGGCTTGCGATGCACCACCCACAGCTCCAACCCCACACCCCATATCCAGTGTAAAGCCGAGGGAATAAGACCGCAAATAAGCTATGTATTAACTTACTTGCAATGTGATTCAGGATAATCTTCCCATAGCGCAGCGAGTGATGCAAGATGTTATCAGATGAAAGCGTTCCATGGAGTAACTGTTCGCTGCCGTGTATAGAAGGGCATTAAAGACAGACCGTAGTTTTGGTATTTTTGAAATCGAGTTACAAATGGACGCAACATACTAACGTGTCAACTTGCAACAACTTCGTCTGCAGAGGCATTGATCGACGCAAGGATTTCTAAAGACCAATCAAAAGTTGTTCCTTATTCGCCACCAAGGTTGACAGTGGTATGCGGCTTGCTTTCGTGCCAAAAAGTGTACGAACCGGAACTCACTGTGCGAATCGCCGCAGCAAATTCCATTCTAAGTGTTTAAAGCTCACAATAAACCATTTGAAGATGCACAATAGTAAACCAGATTCTTTTTGGTTCTGTGAAAAATGCACGACAAAGTAAAGTTTGGTAAAGTTTGTGCATAAACTAGCGCAAAACACGAAAGACTGCTGGCAATCACTGAAGAAATGAGAAAAACCAAAGTTGATTTATATGAAAAGAGTTTGACAATGAGCAAACCCCAGATATTTCCATTAGGCTCCGCTGCAAAACAGCAGAAGAATGCTAGACAGAGCATTAAAAATGCGTCCCCTGTGGCTTTAGAAATCAATGCCACTAGCTGCCCAAATACGACTAAAAGAAACCAACACTAGTCCGATGGGTATAAGTACGGTCAAAACCTCATCCACTCCCAAACTGTTCCAAAATTTCAAAAAGATATCGACATGATTGGTGGTTGGAACATGATTGCTGCCAAAAAGCAACCGGAAACTTAAGTCTTCAGTTACCTCCACTGGGCCTAAAGTAAATGAAGCAGGCGAAGCTGTAGTCCTACAGCCTCCAACGGTTGTATGCAGACCAGCTGGGCGGTTGGCAGGAATCCGAGCTACACAGTGTACTATAGGTAAACTGCACCAAGGTTTCAAAGTCGACATCAAATTCCTTAAAAGGAAAACAAGTCGTTGACGTGAACCAGTGGAACTCCATATTTGACAGCATAGGTGTTGTAGTTAAACCCATCTACTTAACATGGATGACGCGTCACCTAAACTCCCAGCACTACGGTGAACAGATAATTCTCCGTGTTTGATTGACTTCCGTCGGTGAAGTAGAAGCTTTTCTGTTATCGACGGAGCGCATTCGGAATGATCCATGTTCCACCCGATCTTCCCGGATATTCTGTGGAGCGAGCGCAAACAGGCGAAGCCCGAGTTGGAAGAATACCGAAAGCAATACGTGGATAGGATCATACTTATACACGGTGTTCCCGAGGCTGGAGGTCCTGCTAAGCGTGAAACGACCACCCAAGACCAAGAGCAGTAGCGATACATTCGGAAGATCGTTTCCATGGAAATGTCATAGCGCAATCGATCCCGAGGCTATGCAAATCGCCAACTTTCAAAGGATGTGGCGTGATGGTTGTGTAAGTGGTGCTTCACTCCAGACAAGTGTCAAGTAGGATGTTGGAGAGCTGGTATGCCGGCCGAGTTCCGGATAAAAGCAGCGCCAATGAGAAAACATAAGAAGACAGCCACTTAGGCGGATCACTTCCAGGCAACAGTTCGGATAACTCCACTCAGCTAGCCGACGAAATTGGATAGATCACATACATTACATATAAACAGAAGAGCATAGAGGTAATGGAGGGATCTATGGATCTGACACAGATGATTTCGTCATCGCCCCACCCAAAAACGATTAATTTCCGACCTTTCACCGGTCAGTAGAACATCATAGCCAAAATGCCCATCCCCTGATTCCATGCTAAGAACACAGAAATTTTCCCGCATGTACGCCGATGCACAAAGTCTTAGGAGAAAGTCTGCCGAACTGCGGCTATGTCAAGCATCATATGCCTGGGACCTCATACTTATAACGGAAAGTAGGATGCGTTCAAAAATTACCGATGTCAAAGTTGAAATACATGGCAGGTTTCTTATTCGAAACGCTCGCTCTTGTAAGGGAGGTGGGGTAATTTTATACTATCGTAATGATCCGCAGTGCGAAACGGTGGACAATCTGGAAACGCCACTCAGAAACACCTGCTTTTTGGCAGTTGTTTATCGTCCACCAATGTCCACTCCAGAGATGGACTCCCACCTTGGTAAGGGTCCTATGACGATGATACAACCATGTTCTCATTTCCGGCGACTTCAATGTCTACCATTTGGAAGTTCCGGCTTCGCCAAACGAACAATTCAAGGCTGACCTGCAAGAGCTTATTGCAAACATTCTGCTCTGTAGTCATGTCAGTTCGCCCACCAAATTCAGAATGGGAAATAAGCTATCTGTGCTTGATCTAGTGATCATAAACGAAGAGCTTATGAACGAGAAACCAAAGAAGGAGAGCCCTCTGGGGCGAAGTGATCACGTCACAATACTTTAGGAATATGTGTGTTACGCGGAATATCGACAAGAACTTAGTGACTAGTCTGAAACATTCATACACTACGACACTCACAGTTGTTGGGGATGCCATTTGGGATTTTGCGGACCATTACTCCATTGATACTGCAAGAACGGAGCTTGCTGACAAGTTCAGCGATCTGATTAAATTCGCATCCGCAAACAGGCTCAGTTTTTCTACAAGAACTCCATCATTCATTATGAGCAGAATCCGAAGACGCATGGCGTTAAGACACGCAGCGTGGCATCTAAACAGGGCGAACCATAACCTTGACAACTGGAGCTAAAATTTTGTGCACCGTAACCACTGTAACCCACTTGCACGCGAGTACAAATTAGTTCCACATGAGATACTCGCATAAAGGTTTTGTGTTAACAACCAGTATCTGTATATACACGCAAAACACCTCCGGAATGTGAAGCGTGCTGTTCATCTACTTGCCTCAGCAAATGGATGTGCTCAAACTGCCGAGGATGCAGCCAACGGTTTACGGCTTCAATATCTCGACGCGCCTCCAGCATGGCACATAACTGTCCTATCCCCCCAGACACCAATATTCACACATGTTACTTTTAGGTAAACGACCGTATTAAGGAAGCTGTTACCGTTGCGCACCCATAGTTCCCCTGGGATTGACAATTTTTCCCGCAAAAGCACTTCAGGTGGCAGCTACGAGGATAGCTGAGTCATTAGCTGGATTTTTCCAAATATGCCTGGATGATCAGCAGCTCCCCAACATGGGGAAGCAGGGTATCATCACCTCAGTTTTCTAGGATGGTAGCTGTTCGGAGCCCGTCAACTATCGCCCAGTGATTCTCTTCCCAGTGATCTCAAAGGTGATGCAGTAGATCACAGTCGAGGCGCTAATGGGATACTTTGAAATGTCAAACACCACAGCACAGGAACAAAAGGGATTCCGTCAGCATCTGTCATGTACTACAAATCTTCAGATTTCGTTTTGCAGTTGGACCGAAATACCCCACAGTGGGACCGACGCCGATGTCATCTAGCTCGAGTTTTCGAAAGCCTTCGATCGCTCAGATCAACGAATCCAGCTCCAGAAGCTGCATAAATAGGGGATTTCCAACCCGGTTCTTGGATGAATCCGAAATTTCCTCCTTCAGCGGCGATTTTAGGTTCGGGTTAGGAGTCCATTTTCCGATCTATTGACGTGGACTGTGGTGTCATACAGGGATCGGTATTAGGGCCGCGCCTATTCTTGGTTTTCAACAAGGACCTCGCGCGTCTCATCGAGTCGAACTTCCTACTTTTGACGGTGACATCAACATATGATGGACGATCGGTTGTCAGGACGATCACGAAGTGCTGCAAAGACAATTAGACCGCGCCCTTGTATGGCCAAAGGCAAATCCACTTCCGTTCAACGCGTACAAGTGCAAAATTGTGCATGACAGCCACTAGCTCACACACGCATATAAGCTTGGCGACCACATGCTGAAAACCACCTCAGAGGAGCTCGATCTTGGGGTGGTGATGCAAGATGACCTCGGCAGTCTGGCAGTCTTTGAAGGCGTCCAAAAGCGCTAACCAACACGTTGGTCTCTTAAGGAGGGCGTTCGGGAGGTTAAACACCTTCATCTTCCCCCAAATGCTCAATGCGTATGTGAGGCCACATGTAAAGTAAGCGATTCAGGCTTGGCAACCCTGGTTAAAACTCTATCTAGTTGCACTGGATACCGCCCATCGAAGAGCAACCAAAAATATGAAGGGACTGCTTCACCTGCCATACCATCTGCGACTGAAAACTTTGGAAGTGCATAGCGGAAGTTATCGGCGTCTACGGTCGACCTCGTTCTGGAGTAGCAGATCTTGAGAATCCCCGGTCATGCTTACCACCACCTCCTGAAACTTAGCCGCACCACACAATTCAGGGGTCAGCAGTTGAAATTGGATAGGCAATAAAGTCAGCTGAAGTGCCAACGAAACTACTTTTCCCTTCGAATTCGTCACATCAGGAACGCTCTTCCAACTTTCGTCATATGCGCCCACGCTACTCGTTTAAAAAAACGACGCGACGATACATTACACCACCTGCATTACCTGATTTGATTCCTGTTCACTTAGTGACAACATGACGCAGACAAACATCGTGCTCCCCACCCACACGAAAGCGGTGTATACGGATTTACATGGTGTGTAAACGGATGCACATGTGAATTAAGTAGCATTACTTACAGTGAATTCACATTTGATACTACGAACACCGTGGTGAGTCCGCCAATGTGAACCTAAATTTGTTGACGTTTCTCTAGGTTTGAAGTTTCACAATGGTCATCCTGCAGGAGTTGTTAAGATTCAGCCTCTTTATCCGTTTAAAGCCATTGTTGCACACTTCAGAAAGCTGGAACATCCCAAGATGACATCTAAATAATGGAAGAGCTCATCATTCGTGATGGGGTTCACAGACCTCGGTCATTTCGATCACAAGACCGTATCCGAATTAGAGGTGTTTCGGTGATGCTTCTCCCAACACTGACACTCCATAACCGGTTTCCTCCTCCTTTGGACTCGTCAGATGGAGATAACATGAGCTGGGTGGAAATCGCGGCCTAGTGTTTAAATGCTGGCGCCAAAATCACTATGACTATGAGATCCGTGAGAAACGCTTGGCACAGCGTTAAGGAATTTAACCATGGATTAGGAGTACTCGCCGTTTGGTTGAATTGGGACATGCAACCATCATTGAGACCTCGGTTTACTTTGAAATGGAGCTCGGTCATTTCGATCATAAGACCACATCCGAATTGGAAGTGTTTCGGTGATGCTTCTCCAAACACTGACACCCCATAACCGGTTTCGTCTTCGTTTGGGCTCATACGATGGAGATAATATGAGTTGGGTGAAACACGCGGCCTAGTGTTTAAAGGCTGACGCCTTGATCACAATGCCTTTAAGACCTGTAAGAAACGCTTGGCACAGCTGTAAGACAAGAGTGAAGAAGAGATCTGACACCACAATTCAACAGTGTTGGTTCAACATACAAATAGAACCCCTTGAGACTCTACTGTGAGATGAGTAACCAAATGAGGAAGCTACCATGCACCATAAAATAGAATGGATGCAAGAGAAAAAATGAGACGGAGGGACGGTAACACATACAACTGTGGAGATGGAGATTCGCATTAGTTAAACAGTGCGTCCAACATGAGGCTATCCGCTAACAGTCCGGATTGTATGACGAACTACCCCAGTACTAAGCCTAGTTCAAAGGCAATGGAAGTGAAGAATCCGTGTTCATCGCAGCCGTATTCTTCGTCAAATGTGGTGCATCCGTTCGGTGGCTTAGGGAAACAAAGTCAGGATAACCATTGCAGCTGGCTAGCAACGCGTTGATTAATAGACTCACCAACCATGTGATGAAATAGGCAACTCCAGTTTACGGCTCAGAAGCCCGTGGTGTTAATGAATGGGCGTAGGGGTTTCGCCGCCAGAAAGACAGTTTTGTGTCACGTTACATTGCGGCGTAATTTGCGTAATGTTGTGTCCAGCAGTTTCTTGAGGTGACGCCCAAAGTACGAACATGCTTCCAGAGACCATAAACGATGGATCACTCTATTGTGGTGGCTTCGTGTTAAATCTGAACTACTGATACCCTGCCGTCGAGATATATTTCATTCGGAAGAAGGAATAAGCTACCGGGGCACGTATCCGAAAAAAAGTGTATATGGGTCCGCAGTGCATTAGAGGCGGAAGTCAGCGGCTGTAAGAAGGCGTTTACCTTCGAATGCGGACAGTAGGAAACCCATGGAATGTAACAAGTTCGCCCCATGGCATTAGCTGTGCCGTCTACCCGAAACAGGCTGACATCCACGAAAGTGGTCCGATTGTCCAGGTTGAACGGGGATATCGCACTATGTTTGAAGATCGCAATCAAAATGCCTCTGCCATTGTAGGAAAAGTGGGTAATTAGCATCTGCTCATGGAAAATTTTAGGTGCAAAAAGGAAGCGCTTGATATGAGATTGTTCGGTTCAAGAAGGCGAAACTAATTTGTCGGCGCGCCTGGGAGACTGATACACAAAACACGGGAACGCAACTCTACAAAGCAAATGGCCCATTACATCAATACAGGAAGTTCACACGTGCAATTAGTCATCCATCCACACGTATGTCAACACGTTCCCTTCGAAGACAACTCCAAATCACCTAGGATTAGCTCCGCGACAGAAAAACCGAGCATATGGCGTATACATTTACGGACTCCAGTGTGATCCGTAAAAGGAATTGAGGTGTAGAAGGCCATGTCTTGAGTTAATGAGACTTCCGTGATCGTTGAAACACTGGGGCTCTTCAGGTAAATAATTTGATAAATTGGTGTATATATATTTCTTGGAATAAACCAGACGGTAGTAACTGATGTAATTAGGGCCGCATGTCATCCCATTTCCTGAAAAAGCTAGTCCGACCTTATCGGAACAAAAGAGAGATTAATGTCACGTCCTGCTATACTCCCGAGTATTGTCGAGTCTTCGTGAGACCACCATCTCATGAATCGGCTGACAGGGCTGTCGTTTGGAAGTTAAGTAACCCGGAGAAGGCATAACAAGTATTACTCAAATCGCTCTATTGTGAGAGTCCAGACAGAAAAAACTGCGCTACAAAAACATGTGGTCATATTCCCCTATTCAATGTTGTCCCCGAAAGCGACTAAGAGATCCCTCCGAGAAATGGAGCTGTTAGCTATTTAAAAGCGGTCTCGAGTGATAAATTCCACGTGCTGGAATATTCCGACAACACAATTGTGGTTTGCACAATACGATACACACTAGTTGGATTGACGACCACCATTTCTAAGTGTAAAGTAAGACTGGCAAGAGTTCCCCTTTCATTGGTGATTCCTTGAGGGTGACGAGCACGTTTAGTGAGGGAGTTGTATTAATCAGAACGGTCAGCCAGTGACATAAGTTTAGGAATCTACAACTTGGTCACCTACAAAGCTGAAGTGATCTCGACTTCAATATATTGGAACATATTTGGAACCGATCGGGAAGTCATCATTTCAGAAAACTTGGTAAACGACCGGTTAATGTATTTATGGTGATACACAACGTTTCGCATTTGACACAAATGCTTCATCAGGCGAAGTGAATTATCTAAACATTGGCATTTTATAGCGATCATGGCTAAACTACATACAAAGACAAATCAATTTACAGTTCATCTATGAATGATTACAACGGTCAAAGGTCAATATGTTCGCGGGTACACTGTAGTTTGTTTCAGTCAGAGTCAAGTGGGGGAACAAAATTGCCGGTCCGTAGATAATTACATTGTGGTTAACAATCTTAATTGAACCGTTGCAGGGAACTTGGACACTGATAGAAGTTGGCTTTAGTTCTTCGGAGGGTGGGTCGATAGTTCATTCCGACTTTGGGATCCATCCACCGATGCTTACAAAGCTGGCCGGAGTAAGACTGGACGCCAGGCACTGGACAACCCTACTCCGTCTATTCTATTCACGCAGTTGTTAGCCTTGGTTATTTCTATAGCCTCAGCAATCAGCCTTTGTTTGGCTGATCGTAATCCCTTCCTGATTACCTCCACATTATCGAAGTCAATTTTATGCCCCGTGTCTAGCGCATGCATTGCTATTGCTGAATCTCTGAGTAGAGCTCCATACTCTAGCTCATTTCGCGGAGGTCGTGATATGTGTCGCCTATGTTCTGAAATCCTTATACGTAATTCCCTCGCTGTTTGGCCTATATACACTTGTGTACAATCTTTACATGGAATTTTGTAAATACAGTTAGTTGTTCTATCTAAAGGGAGTGTATCCATGATCGCTATAAAATGCCAATGTTTAGATAATTCACTTCGCCTGATGAAGCATTTGTGTCAAATGCGAAACGTTGTGTATCACCATAAATACATTAACCGGTCGTTTACCAAGTTTTCTGAAATGATGATCTCGACTTCCTTATGGAGAAATTAGTTCATCATCCTGTTGTTCGAGCATTCGCTCCCCACGACATTGTTAACCATCCCCTTTGGACGTCCGAAGTCCGTAAATCAGTCACAATACAACCGTTAGCTTCAGATTAGTGTCACCAACGTGCAATGACAACAGCGTACATGGAGTGGGAATGTTCAAGACAAAGACAGTGTCGAGCATTGACACAAATCATCTAGTTTTACGGACGCCTAAGTGAATTCGGAACAAATCTATTGTCCTCAGTAAGAATCCCCCTTGCTACTTGTAGTGGTGTTGCGAGTGACCAACGCCAAACATTTACCTGCCTAATAATTAGCCTCACAATTGGTATGTGAACCATTCGGGATTTCATTCGGTGGCCAGAACTGCGACAAGCCACTCCTGGAGAAGGTTTCAGAGCAGATCTGCAAGAGTTTGTCGCCAGTATTCCGCTTTATGGTCACATAAAAACTTCCACCAGATTCAGAGAAGCAGACAGGCAATCCATGCTAGACTCGATATTCACTAATGAAAACCTCATTACTGAGAGGGCGATAATAGATACTCCTCTAGACCGCAATGATAATACAACCCTGCTCATCAGATACACCTGTTATGCAGAATACCCCAGGGAGAATACTCTAGAGACGCGTATCATAACACGTTACGACACATTATAAAGGCCAATCGAAGCGGCTAACTGGGATTTTCTAGCCGAAGGGACACAGGAAGGTGCATGGGAGAGTGTCGTCAACAAGGTTAGCACCTTAGTTGCTGATGCTACGGAAACTAAGGCCACCTGTTCGAGGAACATGGAGTAGGACACAGAAATGCACGGCAACTCGAAACGCTCAAAACACTGATTGCTGCTCGAACAGCTGGACGGCTTAAGCTGTCCACCATAGTCATAGCGAGAACAAAATTGCATATCGACAGGCTTTACCAGCACGATTTGTTTCGGATCATAAACTACTGTACAAGCATGTGAATAGCCTTTGTAAGGTTAAAAAGAGATCTCCTCTTAAGATAGCGATGGACCGACAAGGACCCCCAAAGAAGCAGCAAATACCCTACAGCAGCAGTAATATGCGCCAACATTTCAATGTGTTCCGTGGTAGCCTGATCCACTGGAATGTACTGTGCCACCATCTAGACTTACTCAAGTTCAGTTGACGGCAGACATTGTGATGAGAAAAGTGCTATCTATGCGCCTACACAGCTCTCTCGGAAATAATATTCACCCGAAGGCGCTCGTAGCAGCAGCTATGACATTGGCTGAACCTTTGGTGCGATTCTTCCAGTACAGCCTTGACGAGATGTATGTTCCCACAGCATGGAAATATGGAATAACAACCTCAAGTTACAAAAGAGAGCCGTTCTGACCCAGCTAACTACCGTCTAGTGACCCTACTTCCAGTTCGTTCAAAAGTCATGGGGGCAATCATTGCTGATGACCTCATGTCATACCTTGACGAACTTGGATATATCACGCAATAGGAACACGGCTTCCGCCGGAACAGATCCCGCACTATAAATCTAGTTAGCACGGGACAGTTGGACTGAAACAGTGGATGTTGGTGTAAGAGTTGAGGTTGTCTACTACGATCGATCGGTTGGATCACCGCATCCTTCTAGCAAAGCTTCAGGGATACGGCATTGGTAATCTCCTAGGGTGGATCAGCAGTTTCCTCTTGTACAGACGTTAGGAAGTGAAAGTACGCGAATCTGTAACGAATCCTATACAAGTGAAATGCAGTGTGCCACAAGTTCAGTATTTGGGCCCCGTCTGTTCCTAATTTTCAATTAATGATCTAGTGAGCTTAATTACTGCACACTGTTCGGTTTACGCTGAAGACATCAAAGTTTAGCGGCCGGTTAAAGCTTCAAAACAACCTAAACAAGGTTCACAAATAGTCAGTCTACAATCGCCTTCAGTGCAACGTTAGTAAATGTTGAGTATTCCATCTACGACAGCAAATGATTCAAACCTATAACCTGGGAGACCAGGATCGCCAGCATTGTTCTTGGGAAAAATATCTCGGTGTACTGATGGAGGAAGACGTTGGTTGCTCGGATCCATCTGCAACAGCTTAAAAAAGGGCATCCAGAACTTGAGGATCTTAAAGAGAGCTTTTGGTCACTTTGACCTACATACTTTACCCCAACTGCTTTCTACATACATACGCCAGCACGTGAAATGTGCGATTCAAGCATGGCAGCCTTGACTGAAGTGGGATCTCATGGTCTTGGAAAATCGTCAACGTCGGGCCCCCAAAACAGTCAAAGAGCTACATCAGTTAGCTTATGAACAGCGCCTGAGTACTTTGGGAGTATTCAGTGGACGCTATAGGCGTTTGTGAGGTGATTCTATTATAGTTTACCAAATTTTAAGCAACCTTTATCACTAATCAGGTGCCAAAATACAGCCAAAACAACAGACTGAGGCCACCGTCCCAAACTGGCAGAACAATACAACCGGCTAGAACTTAGACGGAATTTCTTCTCGATGCGTGTTTGCCATATGTGGAGTTCACTACCAGAACCCGTCATTTCAGCTCCTATATTAACTGTGTTCAACGATCGTGTCGATAACGCGGTGGTCGCGATACACCACCTCATAAAACACACATGAACCACAGGTACATTCGGAAAACCAAACCGCATCAACCCATACCAGTTTTTCTAGGAACACCGAAGGCGGTGACATTTCAAGTCGCATTAACTCATTTGCCAACGATCCAGACGGCCAAAATTTCGCTCAGCAAGTCCACGGTTTTCGGGTTCGCTGTTTATAGTCGTTTTTTCTTTTTCTTTTGTAAACACTCGCTCACTATCCTGCGGGGTATGTCAAGTCTAGATTTTTAACTGTAATAAACCAATGTTCAGGGAACACCCACCAGCAATCTCCACTAAGATAGTAGCAGAGTCAGTTGCATTGATAAATCTCAATACCATGTGCTTAGGCAGCACAATGAAAAAATGATTATGCGGTGCGCATTTGAGATCAAAAGACACAAAGACAAAGGTCGCAGATAGTGAAACGGGTCTCCATCAGAGATAAAAAGCAGTCTATCGATGCCAGTACTTAGATACAAGGATGTTTGGATGATGGAACAGAATTCCAATCGCGTGCTAGAAACCTGGCGAACATAGTGAGGCACAGTATCATATGTATAAGAATACCGGTAAATGTGTGTGGAAGAAAAAGGGGAAACCACAACGCTCACTCCTGTGTCGCTTCATTTGACAGATGTAGCATATGAACCAAGTTTTGATACACCCAGGCAACCCACGTGGACACTTCTGCATGTACCCTCACCGGCACGTTGCTCAAAGGGTCGTTAAGCACATGGTTAGGTTTGCGTTGTTTCCTCCTCCAAGTGGAACGGACTACATCAAGTAATGCAAATTAGAAAGTGTTTCATCCAGACGTTTTTGAATAGCGTTAATGTAGGGGCAAGGATAACGTGAGTCGGAAGAGCATTCTAGACAAGGGACACACGGAGGGAGAAAACGTTCCGTCGACAATCAAGTCGACTGTAACGCGTAGCCAGTTTGAGCGGATGGCCTCTCAGGTTGGTATTTTGGCTCAGCTGCAACAGATTGCGACATGGGTGAATTAGGTTCGTCAATGAACAATGAATTTATACGGGTTAAGAAGCGTTGCTTTACGAGTCCCGTTGGATAGTTGGTGGGGATGTCAACATAACAATTATGATGAAAAGGATAGTAAAATAGTTAATACTTTAAATACGAAAATAAGGACTTTTCGTTTGCTTCGCTGCAGTCCTGCGATCCACTTAGATTCACAACACCCACAGTTAACAACAAATAATTCCAAGGTAAACTCCAGGTGTAGGATGGAGACATAGTGTTAAGTAACAAAGTGTAAGTGGATGAGTGCATCGTCCAACCGTCTTTTAAATATTGTTAGTGTCGGTGCAGAGACGACCGATTCTGGGAGAGCATTCCACGGGTGACAGACACGGATGGAAAAGAAATTTCTGCGGCACTTCAGACGACTGTAGTGTTCTGAGAGTATTAATGAGTGGCCCCTCAGGTTTGTATTGCTGCTGAGTTGCAGTAAACGGCGGCACACATAATGTGGGTCTCACAAAATCAAGTATGTCATAATCAGGTCGCCTCGTAGCCTGCGATAGCTTCCACTGAACAACCCCAATGGTTGCAGCCTCTTCTGATAGGAAAGATTGCGCATTCCAATTACGTCCTTAGATGCCCGATGTTGTGGTTGCTCCAGTGCATTAAGGTCGTGTTTCAGCCATGGATGCCAGGCTTGAATTGCATATTCGACATGGGGGCGAACATACGCACTAAGCATTTTTCGAAATATGGAGCTGTTTATTTGTCCAAACGCCCGCCTCAACAGCCCCACGTGTTGGTTTCCGGTCTTCGAGGCCTTTTCGGATTGCCTGGAGCAACCCAAGTCATCTTGAACCAGGACACCCAAGTCACGTTCGAGAGTTGATTGTTGCAGTACATCCGTTCCGAGTCGGTATGAGTAGCTGCTTTGATGTCGGATGGAAAGCACCTTGCATTTACTGACGTTGAAATGCAATAAGTTTTGGATCGACCATTGATACACTGTATCTAAGTCACTTTGGAGCACATGTTGGTCGGCGTTCGCCTGGATCCTGCGCCAGATCTTGATATCGTCGGCAAACATTAGGAAGTTTGAAGCGATTCCCTGTGCAAGGTCATTAATAAACACCAAAAACAAACGTGGACCTAGAACCGAGCCTTGCGGCACACCACACTGGACTTGTATGGGGTCCGATAAAGAGCTCCGAACTCTGACCACTAATTGCCTTTGAAATAGAAAGTTGGCGATCCAGCTTAAAAGAGGGTCGCCGATCCCGTAATGCTGCAGCTTGGATAGTAGTATCCGATGGTCTAGACGATTGAAAGCCTTGGAAAAATCCAGGTAGATCACATCAATACCTTCTCCAGCGTCGGCTGCCTCGGTCCAACTACTGCGTGCAATTAGTAAATTCGTTGTACATGACCGCTGTCGACGGAAACCGTGCTGTTCAGGAGTGATGAGGTTGCAGTTTTCCAGATAGCACACCAGTGCATCGGCAACTATGGATTCCATGACCTTGGAGAGTATAGGAAGAAGGGTTACTGGGCGGTAGTTGGAGGGATCAGTTCTGCTTCCACCTTTGTGAATCGGGCTTATTATTCCAAGCTTCCACATGGCGGGAACTTGGTTCTGGTCTAAGCAGTGCTGAAAAAACTGAGCTAAATGTCCTGCCAGTTGGTTTGCTGCTGCTCCCAATGCCTCAGGACGAATGGCGTCGACACCCGGTGAGCTGTGTTTGCGTAGAGAAGTCCGCTTTTGCAATACAGCCTCTGCGGTAAAATTGATGTGGGTTAGTCCTGGTGAACAGAATACAAAGCTTGGTAGATCGCCTGGTGGCAAGATCCATTGAAACGTGGGGGCGTATTGCATCTGCAGCGCGTTTGCAGCTTCCATAGACGTTCTTCTTGGGCCATCAGCCGTGTTGAGTGGAGGAAATCCTTGCCTCACCTTTCGTAGGCTATTAACGTGCTTGTACAGCAGTTTGTGGTTAGCACTGAAGGTTTTTGCGATGTTCTGCTGATAGGCGGCTTTGTATTCTCTTAACAGTTGAGTGCAGTGGTTACGTTGGGCTACGTAGTTGTCCCAAGTTTCTGGTGCTGGAGCTTCTCTGTACACTCGCCATGCTGCGTTGCGTACTGTCATCCATTTTCGGGTTCTGCTCCTAACGAAAGAAACGGATTTGCACTTATTGCAAGCTTTTATCTCTGAAGCCTGTGCAATCAGCTGACTGAATGTGTTGACGAACTCCAGCCAGGCGACTTCCGGGGGTTCTTCTTCGAGGAAAGACCATGTTGTGGCGCTGACTAGCTGGGCGAGTCGGTCGTACCTTGTGATGGTTCGTACAGTATCATCGTTATCATTCCGATATTCTGCATAGCAGACGAAGTTGAAACTGATGACTGCGTGCTCACTGCGAGCCAACGGGCAGTCTAAAACCAACGCATCAATCATATGGTCCTCGTTGGTAAGCACAAGATCCAGCACAGATGGCCTGTTACCAGTTCTGAACCGAGTGGGCAAAGTGATGTGGTTGTAAAGAGGAAGACTAGTTACTAGATCTTGTAAATCGGTTTTGAATTGTTCTCCGGTCGTGGCAGGGGCTTCTAAACAATGTACGTTGAAATCACCCATGATAAGAATGTGAGTGTACTCTTGTGGTAAACTGCACCTCAAAGTAGCCATTAGGTGGTAGTCGGTTTCGGGTGTTGAGTTAGGGGCGCGGTACACCAAGATAATAAGGCAAGCGTCCCTGTCTTTTAACTGCAACCGGCACCAAAGAGAGTCGGGGAACTGCGAATCTGAATCCTCCACGGCTTCGCACTGTAAGTCGTTTCGGTAGTACAGGATTACCCCTCCTCCTTTTGTCAGTAGTAAGTAAACCATGATTAGATCTTCTCGCTGACGTCGATATTCACCACTGTACTATCTCAGGCACTGCAGTCTGCGTTGGTAGGAGAGATGAAACAATCCTCTAACGAGTTTATTTGCTATACGTTGTGGAGCTTCAAGTGCATTGATGTCTCGTTTGCGCCAGGGACACCAGGCTCTGGATCGCATATTCCACGTGGGGCCTTAAGTAGGCGTTCAGCATTTGTGGAAAGCTTGTTGGCTGGAAATTTTCGAAAGCCTTCCGTGTCTGGCTCTTTTTGTTATCTTTTCAGTCCATCAAAACATAGAACACTTCACGATTTTACATATCATCATTATGCAGGGGCCATGTTAATATTCTCTTTATCTCTCCAATTTTTAGTATGTGTACTTCCGAAACGGTATTAGACATCGAACCATCTGGAAACCATGAACTTCATGTTTATACTAAACACAACGGCTAACAAATGAATATACACAGAGAATTTTTCGCGTTTTCCACACGCCGTTTTGGCATTTTTGTCAGTTTATAAATTGCGATGCTGACCATTAGAATCAATGCGAAGGCTCATGCATGTCTTCCCTTGCCCGCGATTACGCGCCGTGTCCTCACGAGTCTCCAACTAGCGATATCCTTCATTTTGGACTTCGCAGCCCGGAAGACTTAACAACAGATAACCTGGACATCAGTTCCTTGACGTTTTGTCGCCATGTGGTAGGTTGGTCATCTCGTGATTTCTTCCAGTACGGCCTTGCGCGAGCGAATAAAGCACACCGTGGCTTAAAATTGCCGAACGCCTTTCGTAAGAGTCCAAGATGTTGATTGGCTCTTTTTGATGCCTTTTCAGCCTGTCTCGAGCAACTAAGATCGTACTGCACGATCACGCCGATATCGTTTTCTTGGGAAGCACGTTGTAACTGCTGGTCCCCAAGTTGATATTCGTAGATAATCTGATGGCGTATGCCACGTCGAACTAGAGCCGCTTATCGGATGACCAATATAAGCCCTGTCAAGATCGCTCTGCAATGTCATGGGATCATATGATGTCCTGATATTGTGCCAAATTTTGACACCATCAGCAAATAGTACGAAATTCGCCTACAGTACACTGGCAACATCGTTAATGAATGTCAAAAATATACGTGGCCCCAGTACCGATGCTTGGGGCACGCCACACTGGATGTCAATTGGGTCGGAAATGGAGCTGCGGACTCACATTCAGCTGAAGTTGAATGAGCAAATTGCATATCCAACCCAGTAAACAGTCACTGATTCCATAGCTTTAAATCTTGTGAAGGAGAATTCGGTGGCCCAAACGATCGAACGCTTCCGAGAAGTACAGTAGACAACGTCGACTCCCACTCTGGCATCGGCTGACTCTGTCCAGCTTGTTCGGGCTAGCAGCAAGTTTGTAGTGCAGGATCGATTTCGGCGGAATCCGTGTTGCTGTGACACTAGGATGTTGTTGCTCTCAAGATATCCCATGACCGCCTCTGCAATTATACGTTCCATTACTTTAGATGAAACTGAGAGGAGAGCGATTGGACAATAATTCGAGGGCTCCGAACGATTAACTCTTTTGTAAATAGGAGTGACTAATCCATGTTTCCACATTGTGTTAGCCTGCGTTTCGTCGAGACAACGTTGAAAGAACCGAGCTAATGGTTCGGCATGGTTCATGGCTGCTATCTTCAATGCCTTTGGTTTGATGTCGTCGACGTTAGGTGAGCTGTGCACGCCCAATGACATTAGCGTTTCGTCATACTGGCTGCCGTGAACGTTACGTGGTTTAACCCTGGTGGCGATGGGAGCTGTGTCAAAAGGATGAAAAATGATGATTCACTCCAGAAAGTACGGATGAAGTGATGGCGAAGCATGTTGGACGCAGCTTGTGCGGTTTGCGCAAGACCATCTGTTGCACGTAAAACGGAGATCCCGCGCTGCACTGTGGAGCTTGTTGAGGCGTCTATACAGCAACCTGGGATTTGTACTGAACTTCGACGCTAAGTTCTCTATGTGCTGGAGTTTGTCTTCGCGGATCAACTTGACGCAGTGGTTTCGTTGAGTTGTGTAAACACCTCAGGTCAGGTTACTTAGACAGGCTTTTGTAAACGCACCAGGCTGAATCCCTTAAGGCCATGCATTTTCTAGTACGGCTGCCGGTTGTATTATGCAGGACCGATGACGCAGGCCCTAGGGCCAGTTCAGGTTGTTATATGGAGCTCTCGGCGCCAACAAGAGGGTGACCATCCTGTCCACCTTCGGCTGCCAGCGTGTTCTGGCAGTATCTTCGTTCTGAGGCATACGTTGACAAATTTGTATTGGTAAATTGCTTGCTCAGTGTTATCTATCTGTGGCCCGGTGCCCATTGCCCTTATACGCATTTCGGGATGCAGCGTTTTACGCTTTTTGGACCACATTTGATCGAATGTTCTGACATCAGTTCGGAGTGCGATGAAACTTTCACCACTCGGAGATCACACCAACTGTAGTTTGGTGATAGCGGTAGCCTTGATGTCGAATTAGTGATAACATTTTCGAGTGTGAGCACTTCACGAATAAAACGTAATTTATCCCAGTCATGCGCCTTGGCCTCTAGCGTGAACAAGGATAGATTTTGCGTCTTGTTGTTTACGGAAGTCCTCCGGATTTTGTTTGCGTTTCTGGCGTTCGCTCCAAGGAACATCTAGCAATATTCGAACAGTGAATTTGGTGGTACGGAGACGAGTGGCTGACAAGCGAACGGCCTCTGCAGCATTACCTGACTGAAATGTTAGCTGGAGTAACCGCGGTTCACTGTAGTGTACGGAGTCTGTGTGACGGACGAGACGCATCATACTGACTGGCTTAGCTTAGACCCCTACTAGTTGACACAGGGAATCCCCCTGATTTTTTCATCTAGTATCTTATCTTTTATGGAGTTCGCCCCGGATTCAGTCACATTAGAGCATGTAACAGTTAGAGAATTATGGTAGTGTTTCATGTTCTCCCTTTTGGAGGGAGCAGTGTCTGCTTTCTTCGGTTGGGCAGCTGATGGAGTCTTGAGCCCTGTGGTGGAATTGGTAGTAGTAACTCGTTTGGCAGCGGGCGGGGTTACGATGGGAGGTGCCTCCGTCATATGGATAGCAACAGCGGACGCGTACGTTGTCAGCCCCTTAACAGTGTTCAGTATGGCGAACGCATCTTTATAAGCAGCCGTTAGTGTCGGGGTGGCTAACTCTGGATCTTCATTCTTACACTGTTCTGAATTGGATCTTGATGTTGAGCATCGAGTTCGATGCACTGTGTCTGGTTCATGTGGGACAACTTTCTCGGCTACTGCCTGCTCAACAATCTTCGTCATCCTATCGCACTTCCGCGCCAACACAGTGATACATCTGAAGAGTGGAAGAGACGTACACCCAGTGCAGAACTAGAGATAGTCGGTCGTACTATTAAATTTTTTATATCTGGCTGAGACTAAGGCGAACACATTGAGAATGGAATTATTTTCGGCAGTTTCTGCATTCTATTCCAAACCGCACAAGTTTTACACACCTGTCTACGCCACAACTAACGTTCATTTCGGAAGCTTTAGGCTTGCCTTTCCGTGGGCAAGCAGTACGTGTCATTGTGACTATCAGATCTGAGAAAGTCCTTTCTTGCAACGTCTACACTGGTAAGCTAAATCCAAACGCTGCCCGTCAAGCTGATGATCTGGCAGACACCGGTTAGATTGCTGTAGAACAAATCCAAGGTGGCTGACACCGACGGCAGTTGGGCCAATCAATGAGATCTCCGAAAACAGCCGGAGAATAACCACCAAATTCGTATAGATAAAATATACACCAAAAGCAAAGTATTGGGACACAATTCACACAAAGAAAACATGTATAACCAAGTATTCCCAAAGAAAAAGTATAATCCAGCGCGGTCAAGCAAAAAGCTGCGGGCGTCCGTGGGTACAACCAGCAGTAATCCACTGGTGGAGTGTGTATGATCCGTAAATAAAATAACGTATGGGATGGTGCGTCCAGTGAGTTTCAAATGTGTGCGGCCTGATATTACGTCACCAGAAAACGGATGTACCGATGTGGCAACAGACGAATCGGTTGTAAGGAGAGGGCGATTTCTGTTGAAGCCAAGTGGCGAGATAGCCCAAGGTTGAGGATAAACGATCATTGATACACGTCGGATGTGTAGGCGAACAATGCTCCGAACTGTGTAACATCTAGTGCACACACAGGTTCGCTGTTAATCGGAATGTGTGACCGTTAAAGGGAAGTTACGTGGAGTGTCATGCTGAGGCTGATGTCGCATTCATGATGCATCTTCACCGAAGTTGGGCTAAACCAACTTACACTTAAACTAGGTCTTTTTAATCTGGATAAAAGTCATTCCTGTTTATGTGGCTCGTCCAATTCTGTTATTCTGCTGCATATTCTGTGTCAATTTTACGTGTTTACTTTCCCTTAAATTCTATGCTGGTTGTTTGATATCACCGGTGTGGCTGCGCTTGATATGAATGTTGACAAGGTGCCTACCTGTCTAACACCCTCCAGCTCGATTATTGTCTCCAGGAGACTGTGAATCGTTGTTGGGGGGACGGACTGCACGATCCTCGTGCCGCGCTAGGCTCAAAGAGTGGTTCCATCCAGTGTGGAGCGGACCACGGCCCAGCCACCGCCTTGTGTAAGTCTGGTACGCATGATTCTCTATATAGATAGACAGGAATGCTGCTGCTGTGCATTTTGAAGGAGTGTGGGCCAGCTCCGTTGATGTGACTTGGCTCCCATCCACATGCCTCCCGATCTTGTTCCATTGGGTTTACACTAGATGTAAGGTGTGTGGATAGAGCTGTGGGTGGTGCAGCGCAAGCCACCCATGGTCCCTGTGTAGGCGCAGGTGTACTGTGGCTATCTCCGTGGAGGCCACACTGACAGGCAAATCCGAAACCGGATGCCGCCAACCATGTGGAGCTTAAAAGTGTAACCCACATGAATCCCCGCGACTATACCCGAGTGGCGAAAACAAGGAATGATTCGGATAGCGACAGGGACGATAGATACCTAAATTCGTCACGAAATAGAATAACCGAGAGGTTTATTTTCAGGCATGTTACGACTATAGGATTGTAGTGAAGAGTTGAACTGAGATGGTGGGAGTGCATCAGTGAGCGTTTGATGAGTTAGGCCGAGGCACGATCCAAAATGTATATTATGGCTGATTGCCCAGTGAGGTTAGCGAAAGCGGAGGGTGTCCGACAGTAATTAGTCACCAGATACTATTTTTGCAGGGGAAACGACAAGTACGTCTATCGATTTAGTGCAGACCGGTAAAGAGGATCAAGAGGAATAAGACACCACCTGAGCGGCCGAGATTTCGCGTGAGGAGTATAATTGGACAGTGGTGGTGGATAAGGAAGGTGCCGATACAGCATTCTGGCAAGCACCTGAACGCGGTCCGAAATCCACCCCATCCAACTTGCAGTGAAAGGAGCACGAGGGGAAGTATCATTACATGTTCGGTAAGCAAAGTGCCAGGTGTAACCGCAAGACGGACTCACTGATGGAGCTTACTCATTCATCTTTGTAGGAGATATGAAGTTTAAAAAAGGGGAAGCGACTCCAGGCATGACCATGATCAGAAATTAAGGCAACGGGAACGATAATAATGGGAGTTGAGAGAGAAACAAAGCGGAGAGTGCAAGGCTAGACACAAGAAGAACTCGATTGGTCGTCAATGTAGGATAGTTGGACAAATTCAAGTGGCCAGCGTGCACAAAACACCGGGTGGTGTGCAATGACAATAGGGAATTGGGAAGGGAGAATGTGCAACAGGTTGAAATCCGACAAACGTAGAAAGAGCAAAGTATGGAGAATGTGATGCATATACAGCAGGATCGGAAGACCCCCGTCAATTGTCGGACGAATTAGAGAAGTGGCATGAGACTGGAGAAATTATTGTGGCTGAATAGAGCAATCGTCGTGGCGCGGGTATAGGAAGACATGCAGTCAAAGAGTTATCATTTCGACGGAGTAACCTGCATATCAGCCACAGTGGCACACGGAAAGTGAGATAACACGCGTTCGCTTGTGGGATTAAGGCGAGACTGGGATTTGAATACTCCCGGGAAAGGCTTTGGGTGAAGTAGGCCTTCCGTTCGAAGCAGGGCCGGTCGGACGGATAACGGTGGTGCGGGAGGTTGCGAACTGCTCACTGTCTGCCATGCTCCGATACGAAGATCGGTCGTGTTCGCAAAATTCATCCAAGCGTCGTTGGATGTCGACAAAATGAGGCCGTTTATTTTCATCAGCAGCCCAACATTCCAGCATCAAGTCGTACAACTCGGGAGGGCAATCTGCCGGCCTGGACATACGATAACCAGCTTCCACTTGCCGTAGCACCTCCGCATTGTGCATTCCGGGATACGGAGAGCGACCGTAAGTGACGATTTCGGTCAGCAGGATGCCAAATGACCAAACATCCGATTTACTAGTGAAACGCGAGTAGTTTGCTGCTTCGGGGGCCGTCCACTTAATGGGGAATCGGGCTCCGGCATGAGCCACGTATTCTCGATTCTATGGTAAACAGACGAAAAAAGGCAGAAATAAAAATTCGGACCATATGTTGATACCGTAACAAGGCAGTGAAAAATAAATTTGTCAGATAGGTAATCAAATAGAAAAAATGTCGATAACATTATGAGAATCATTTGGTAGGGTAGCGTTTGAGCTCACTTCATGATTTAGACAGATAGTCTGTAAGTTTTATGATTCAAGTATGTGTCTAGCTTTCATTAATATTTTAGGTGAAGTTGCGCGTTGGCTCCCTTTTACAAGGCTCGGTGCTCCGAGCTTCGGCCACTCGACCTGCCTCAGTTCGGTGCCAGAATGTCGCCTGACAAGGTGAGCTCCAATGAACAGAGTAGGCATAAGGTGCCTGCTCTTTCCGTAACCTAAAATGTACTCTGTGAAGCGCCACGAGTAACTTTACTCACAGATCTAGGTTAAGTTCGAGGGATCAGTATCGATATGCTCGAACAATGAAATAAAGACTGAACCCAAGAGCACAGTATTGATAACAGAGGCACATGGCTTCCAAGGCCGCCAATTATCACAATTCCAATTGGCCGGTGGTTCAAACCAATCAAGTCAACGAGATGTGCTGATGTCGTAAAAGTGTGGATGGAATAAGACAAATGGAAACGTGAAATTAGAGCCTAATAGGAATTGTATCAGTGAGTTTGAACTGTAAGCCCAAAACGGAGTATGCTGTGTCGTGTGTAGTCGAAACGATTGAAGACTGGTGGGTATCTGCAGAATAATGAAACAGTAAAGCCATACCATGCAGTAGTGTAAAAGTTAGCAAATAATCAACACAGCCTTCATGCCATAATCAGAAGTTGTGCGTTGAGTGGTGCTAGCGAAAGGTGGTTCACAATTGCGGTGTTTGATAGTTTAATTTTAACATCAACATTTTGGGCAACACTATAATAAGCTGCTTTGACCGTGTACATCATTTGAAAGCGTGCTTTGCGCTCGATCTACCAGTAGTGATAGTTTAGTCCAAAAACATGTTTTACACTTTGCAACTTGAAACAGAGACGAATTCGTCCAATTTTCTCGTTTTAACTTAAACAATCGAAGTGCGGTGGAAACAGCCCGTGACATCAACAGTGCATTTGATCCTGGAACTGCACAATGACCATACCGCACAATGGTGCTTTTAAAATTCCGATAGGTTACGAGAAGTTTTTGGATGAAGAACGTTCTGGACGGCCACCGGAGGTAAATAATGATGAATTAAGGGCTTGAGTTGTAGTGAATACAAGCAAAACTGTTCGAGATCTTACCTCTGAGTTAGCAGAATCGCACGACAGTTTTCAAAATTTACGGAGATGGGATGTCGAAAACGCTTGATAAGTGGGTGCCGCACGAAGTGAATGAAAATCAAGAGATCGTCATTTTTAATTGTTGTCTGTACTCCATCGCGACTAGACTGGTTGGCTAGCCAAACAACTTGCTCGTGGTGCCAGCTCGGTGGTTCGGGTTTAACTCGTTCCAGTAAATAGTTCGGCGGCAGCGTTCCAGGAGGTGGTTGGTTTTCGCCTGGCAAGCGTTCTCAAGATAACAAGCCACAAATGTTTGCTTATCAACATTGCGACGTGGCGGATGTGACTCGCTACAAACTAAAGTCACTGCCCGTGGATATCCGAAAAATGCTATCTAATCCACGGACATCAATCGTCTACCCTCACATTGCCGACGCTAACAAACACTGAAAAATGCAGCGGCACACTTACAAGCACAAGCCACATGTTGGCGGCATCCGGTTTCGAATTTGCCTGTCACTGTGGCCAGCCACAGGACGCCTGCGTCCACAGAGGGACCGTGGGTGGCTTGCGCTGCACCACTCACAGTTCCATCCACACACCCCATATCCAGTGTAAACCGGAAGGAATAAGACCGGGAGGCATGTGGATGGGAGCCACGTTTCATCAACAGAGCCGGCCCACACTCATTCACAGGCAAACACAAACACGATGTATTTGGGGAATCAATCGCACACAAGACGGTAGCTGGACCGTAGTCCGCTCCACACTGACTGCATGGAACCCCTCTTCGAGCCTAGCACGGCCACAAGGATAGTGCACCTCGTCCCCTCCAGCAATGACCAACTATCTCCTA
>OX104063.1:31919782-31938144 GCA_944474145.2 Dicrocoelium dendriticum | reverse complement strand
ACTTCACCTGAGCTCACCCCAGTATCCTTGCTGTGTCAGCCTTCTCAAGTTGCGGTGATCCAACTGAGCTGTCGCAAGTGACACTGCCGTATCTTTCGTTCCAAGCCACACTGCCCTCAAATGAGTTTTCTCAAGATATTGTCACTACTTGACAACTTATGTGCCTTATCAACATTCACCTTCCTCTATTGTATATGTACTACGTTGCTACACTATTCAGGTATAAATACGTGATGTATGTGATGTATCTTTTGTCTTTGACTGAGTCAGTAAACGATCTCTTGTTATCGGCCAGTGTTTCCTGGATTCCGGTGCAATCGTGCGAGGTTACACGTTTCCTCTCTAGTCTCGACTCTCATGTACAACATATGGCGACTCGATCCCTTAGGCCATACCGATCCGAATACATTTGACTATATATATATATATATATATATATATATATATATATATATATATATATATATATATATATATATATATATATATATATATATATATATTCTCGTCCTGGACGCCTCCTCGTGGCGACCGCTGGGTGGGAGTTGGGTTTCCCCCATCTACCTGCTAAGATCCAGGACAACAATCCGCATGAGTCAGCTAACTGACCATGTGCTAGACCCGCTGCCTTTCGGGTGTTCATTTAATCGAAGGCTTTGGCTGAGGACCCGAGTCGTTCTCCTGTCAGGATTGGGCGCCCTGGCAGTATCCTAGTCCATCCTCTCCGGAGGTTAGGAAGTGGTCGATGGCCCTCTTCCCGTAAAGCCTAGCCATGGGAGACAACAGGTTTACGGGTTATATGCTCAATGCTCGATTGGCGTAGAGCACGAGTGCCACGCATTGTCTCTGACGGTGGGAGGACACCTCCGGGTGTTCAATGGTTTGCTACTGCCCGCCTCAAGCCAGGCAGCCCCTGGTCAAATTGATGCAAACCCGCCAAAAACCCACCTGCGTCTGGCCGTGGTCGCAGGTGCGTATCCAATTACGGTCGCAAAACATGATAACTGTTCCAGAACCTCAAAGGTTGCGTGTGACGGCCGTCAAGCAGATCCCAATCTGTCTCTGCAATCACATTCCCGAGCTGGATCTGCTCTCCACTGCCTTGTGGGTCAGGCTATTGAGCCAAAGGCTCCGGGCGGAGTCCCTCAAGCAAACCTCCAAACCACCCACTGCCTTGTGGGTCAGGCTATTGAGCCAAAGGCTCCGGGTGGAGTCCATCAAGCAAACCTCCAAACCACCCACTGCCTTGTGGGTCAGGCTATTGAGCCAAAGGCTCCGGGTGGAGTCCCTCAAGCAAACTTCCGAAGCACAACGACCACCTCGCGTGCGATTGCCCACCAATGCCATCGTATGCCTGCACGCAAAGCACTCAGCGTCGGGTGCTGGAATGTGCGCACAATACTGGACCGGAACTCCAGCGAGCGCCCGGAGCGACGCACTGCACTAGTCGCAATGGAGCTGGCGCGCTACCACATCGATATTGCGGCGCTCAGTGAAACTCGGCACGCTGAGCAAGGTAAGTTACATGAAGCAGGTGCTGGCTACACATTCTATTGGGTGGGGAACGCCGCCTCAGCACCACGTGAACATGGGGTCGGATTTGCAATATCCGACCGCCTGAATGGCCAGCTGGTGGGTGAACCAACGGGCATCAGCGCGCGGCTGATGACTGTTCGCCTACGACTCGGAAGAGGTAAGTTTGCTACTTTCATAAGCACGTACGGTCCGATTATGTGTTATCCTGATGACATGCGTGATCAGTTCTACACTGAGCTATCCTCCGTGATACGGTCTGTGCCGAAGAGCGACCGACTATTTCTGCTGGGTGATTTCAACGCGCGCGTTGGGCGTGATGCATCAGCGTGGACAGATGTTATCGGTGCGCATGGCATTGGTTCGGCGAATGCGAACGGTGACAGGCTGCTCTCACTGTGTGCCACTCACGGCCTGACGATCACGAACACTCGGTTTGCACTGATTGCAAGTGATATAGCAACTTATATGCACCCACGGAGTGGTCATGCCCATCTGCTCGACTATGTCATCGTACGTCAGCGTGATATGCGTGAAGTGCGCATGACACGTGTACTGCGTGGAGCTGAGTGTGGCACTGTTCACAAGTTGGTGCGGACCAAACTGTACATATATTTTCGTAAATCTATGTATTGCACTGCCGCCGTGAATCGGCGTAAATTTAACATTCTCTCCCTCGGTACTGTGGCGAAACGTACTGAGCTGGAGAAGGCGATGGCTGCACGCCTGTGTGGTGGTGTGGACTGTATAGCCACAGTGGGCGACCTGTGGCACCACATTCGCGACCAGGTGACAGCTGCTGCGGAGGAGACTATCGGGCGCGCAAACTGTAAGCGGCCTGATTGGTTTGATGACAACAATGTGACGATTGACGCATTGGTGTCAGAGAAGAATGCAGCATTTGCTGCACATGTCGCAGACCCCAGTGACTTGGGGAAGAAGAGTCAGTTTCGCAAAGTTCGACGGCGACTGACCCGAGAGCTCCGTCGCATTAAAAATGCATGGTGGACGGAGAAGGCGAAGCAGATGGAATGCTACGCCGAACGCCGTCAACACAAGGAATTCTTTGACTCCTTGAAGGCGGTGTATGGACCGAGATTGGAGCCGCTGAGGACACTGATCGATGGTAGTTCAGGCGCTACCTGCACCCAGACTGCAGACATAATGCAGGTCTGGCGGAAACACTTTGACTGTCTCTTGAACAACCGTTCAGAGATCGACTGGCCTACATTGAATGGCCTGAAGCAGCACGATGTGAAGGCGGATCTGGCGGATACGCCGAGACTGGATGAGACGCAGAGAGCACTTGCTCAGCTGCGAAACGGCAAATGTGCCGGAGGTGACGGGATCCCACCTGAAGTATTGAAACACGGTGGACCCGCGTTGTTGACTGCGCTGCACCACTTGGTGCAACGTGTGTGGATTGAGGAGGAGGTGCCTGCTGAGCTGAAGGATGCCCTTGTGCTACCACTGTACAAGGGCAAAGGTAGCAAGCAATGTTGCACGAATTATCGTGGCATCAACTTGCTGAGTTGTGTGGGCAAGGTGATTGCCCGAATCCTGCTCAATCGCCTCGTGAGTCAGATTGTGGAACCAAACGTGGCGGAAGAGCAATGTGGATTCCGTTCGGGTCGCAGCACTATAGAAAGGGTGTTTGCGGCTCGTCAGTTGCAAGAGAAGTGCAGAGAACGACATCAGCCATTGTACTCGCTTTTTGTTGATTTCACCAAGGCATTTGATAAGGCGAACCGCGAGGCACTGTGGCTGGTGTTGGGTAAGTTTGGTTGCCCGCGTAAGTTTGTAAGTTTAATTGAATGTCTGCACAGTGGTATGCGAGCGAGGGTGCAGCTGAGTGGAGAGACCTCTGATGACTTTACAGTTGTCTCTGGTGTGAAGCAAGGCTGTGTGTTAGCTCCTGCCCTGTTTAATATCTATCCTCATGAATGTTGTCTTGTGCTTTTGATGCGGCTTGTGCTTATAGTGTTCGTGTGGAGCACCGTATTGATGGTGGGTTGCTAAACATCCGTCGTTTCGGTGCGAGAACTCTAGTCTGTGAGACAACTATCCGTATGTTGCTGTTTGCTGACGACTGTGCGTTGTTTTCACACAACGCGGATGAGTTACAACACATGACTAGTGCTCTGGCTTCGACAGCGGCCAAATTCGGGCTCACCATCAACACAAGCAAAATTGTCTGTCTCTTTCAGCCTTCACCGGAGGTGCAGTCTTCAATATTGCCGCAAATCAGCATTGGTGCTGAAGTATTGGAAACCACCTCCCGCTTCTGCTACCTTGGGAGTGTGATGTCGACTGATCAGCAGCTACACGTTGAGTTGCGTAATCGCGTGTCGAAAGCGGCAGCGGCATTCGGGAAGCTTGAGTACCGAGTGTGGAACAACCATCAGCTTAGCATTGGCACGAAGCTGATGGTGTACAAATCCATGGTACTGTCCGTTCTTCTATACGGCAGTGAAACGTGGACGATGTACCGTCGGGATGTGCGATATCTCGAGCGGTTCCATCAGCGGTGTCTGCGACGAATTCTGCGGATCGGCTGGGGCGCCAGAGTTGCAGACACGGAAGTGTTGCGCCGAAGTGGGATGTATGCAGTGGACGGCATACTTTTCTTGAGACACCTGAGATGGCTCGGTCATGTGAGCCGTATGGATTCGACGCGGATACCGAAACAACTCTTATACGGTCAGCTGAGTATTGGGAAGCGGCACGTGGGGAAACCAAAGTTACGTTACCAGGACATGATTACAGTGAGCCTCACACGTTCTAATCTTGATTGCAGATCATGGGAATCGGCGGCGGTTGATCGTGGTGCATGGCGCGATCTAATCACGAAGGCAGTTGCTGATATGTGGGAGAAATCCCTCATGCATGCAGAGAAGAAGCGGCAGTTGCGGAAGCGGCAAGCACCGATGAATTGTACTCCATCGACATCGAGCGCATTGTGCTGTAGAACATGCGGTCGCGAGTGCCTTAGTCAGGCAGGCCTAGTGAGCCATGAGAGAGGTCACTCGGGACCACTGCCGAAGCGACGACGGGTCCGGCAGAGGAGGTAGGCAGCACCGGCGCAGCGTTTGTAGGCACGCTGAATTCGATTTACTAACCGCATGGTTGCATGCTAAGTCTCTTTATTTCAGGTGGTGGGTTTCCGGTTCTCTCTTAATTCCTTTCTTTCTCAACTAAATGTCTAGTGGGCCATGCGCTGTGCCATTTGGGGCCACTACAGAAGCGACGACGGGTCCTGCAGAGAATTACGACGAGCCGGCGCAGCGTTTGTAGGCACGCTGAATTCGATTTACTAACCGCGTGCTTGCATGCTAAGTCTCTTTATTTCAGGTGGTGGGTTTACAGTTTTTACCTTAATGCTTTTCTTTCTCATATAAATATCTCCCTGTAGTCTATTCCATTAACTTGCACACATCGCTTCAGCCAATTGTATTCGATTTCCGTAACATTTTTGTGTTCGTGGCATACCGTGAACTATACTTCCTGACCTCGTGCACTTAGCTAGGATTTGTTTGTAACCAACTTATTACGTATGCTATTTGATTAAGGTTTATGTCACCGTTTCCTTATGCATTAATCGAGTTATTTTCTTTGTATCTCTCTCTCAAGTGATTGGCTGTTGTTTGACATCCCCGGTGTGGCTGCGCTTGATGTGCATGTTGACAAGGTGCCTATCTGTCTATTACCCACTACCTCGTCCATACTGGCTCCAGGAGACAGTTGGTCGTTGCTGGAGGGGACAGGGTGCGCGGTCCTTGTGGCCGTGTCAGGCTCGAAGAGTGGTTCCATGCAGTCAGTGTGGAGCGGACTACGGTGCAGCCACCGCCTTGTGTGCGGTTGATTCCCCAAATACAGTGTGCTTGTGTTTGCCTGTGAAGGAGTGTGGGCCGGCTCCGTTGATGAAACGTGGCTCCCATCCGCATGTCTCCCGGTCTTATTCCTTCGGGTTTACACTGGATATGGGGTATGTGGTTGGAGCTGTGGGTGGTGCAGCGCAAGCCATCCATGGTCCCTCTGTATGCGCAGGCGTCCTGTGGCTTGCCACAGTGACAGGCAAATCCGAAACCGGATGCCGCCAACCATATATATATATATATATATATATATATATATATATACATATATATATATACATATATATATATATATATATTACACAATCTGTGGTACAGATATTGTGCAATGGGAATCACGGCTGAATAGGAAAGCAATGTGAATAATCAGAAAAGAGCAACAACAAAGGCTTTTTTGTCTATTTTACCACTCAGTTTTTGAAATTTTTTCAGTTTGTTCTTTTTTAAGGGGAGGAAGAAGGGACGCCGCAACAAACCGGTGCACACGTCCGCCATTGACATCGATCTTGAGCCATGGCTTTCAAGGTCTTCAACCAGTAATTATCCGCGTCTCCCGGACCCCATCCAGGTAGTCGACAACAACCGGCCGAGGCCAACTGTTTCGTCAGCTTTTTCATGCGGCTTCTCCATGTTGTAGGCTGTCCACCAGACCGTCTCTTCCAACCCTGTCCAGCAACCGCAAACAACACACGACGTGGGTAACGCTGGACAGGCATGCGCAATACGTGTCCCAACCACCGCAGTTGATGCAGTGAGACGAGCTCCTCGAGCGAGTGGCTTCCACGTCCCAAGACACGCTGTCTAACTTCCACATTGCTTACGTGGTGCTGCCACCACACACGGGCAATGGACCGCAGACAGCGGTGCTCGAAGACGGATAGCCTGCGCAAGTCATCTTTATGAATGGGCCAGGTCTCGCATCCGTACAACAGTACAGCACGAACAGTTGCACACTAGACCCGTCCTTTGATGGAGAGACGAATGTCGTGGCGATTCCACAAGTGCCTCAGCCTAGGAAAAGCGAGACCTGCTCTCGAGATGCGCATCGAAATCTGGTCTCCAACAGCCCCGCCAATAGTGATTCAACTTCCCAAGTAAACAAAGCTCTCCACAATCTCCAGTGTTTCACCAGCAAGAGTGAGTCCAGGCAGAGGCACCTGCCAGTCTTGGAAGAGAGCCTTGCATTTCGACGGCGAAAAGTACATACCGTACTTTGATATTTCAATCGCAAAACGGTTTAACGCAATTTGGACGACATGTGGATCGTCACCCAGCAGGACGATATCATCAGCATAATCCAAACCAACAACTCGACTACCTGACAGGAGCTCAACGCCAGCATTCAACGAATCGCCTAGAGCGTTCTTCTAGACATCCTCAATGGCAAAGTTGAAAAGAAATGAAGAGATAGGGCATCCTTGTCGAACTCCACTGGAGACCACAAAGGAAGGCGAAAGCTTGCCATAAGCCCTAACCCTGCCCGAGGTCAGACTATATAGAGCGCGCAGTATGGAGACGAACTTCTCGGGGACACCATTCCTCAGTAAGCAGTGCCACAGTACTGTACGATCGACAGAATCGAAGGCTGCACGGATATCCAGGAACACAGCAATCGTTGGCCTCTGATACACATGGCGGAGCTCGAGGATCTGGCGAAGTGTGAAGATTTGGTTGATGCAGCCGCGACCAGGGCGAAACCCAGCTTGTTCTTCTCGTTGCAACGATTCGCGTGTTGGGGATAGCCTGCGAAGGATGATGGACACCAGCTGCTTGCAAACGATAGGGACTAAACTTATTCCTCTGTAGTTGGAGCAGATTTTGCACAGGCGCTTTTTGAAGATAAGGACGACTATCGATTCACCCCAAGATGACGGAACTTTCTCTTTCGACCAAATTTTCGAGAACAAAGCGGTGAGTTCTCGAACCAGCGATGCGCCACCATCTTTAAATAGAGCCGGAGGATGATCATCAGGGCCAGGGGTTTTATAACGCTTCATGTGCCGGAGCTCCTGCTCGATTTCCTGGGAAGAGAGAGGATCTGTGGGGATAGACCACTCGGCCCCAGCGCGAGCGCCAGAGGTAGCAGATGGAGCTGGGGGCCAACAAAACTGAGAGCCAAAATGTTCGGTCCATTGCTCCAACCGTCGTTGAAGATTGGTGATTAAGGTGCCATCCTCTTCGCATATTGTTTCACTTATACCAGATCGAACACCTTCGGTGACTCGAATGAGATGGAAGAGTTTTCTGGTGTTACCAGAGAGACTAGCAAGCTCCATCTCCCTAGCACGTTCACACCACCAAGCTTCGCGGTCCAGTTGAAGACTCCTGCGTAACTCTCGACTAAGGTATTGGCGTTCTTCACTGTGTCTGGAATCCGATGGGAGCAAGGGACGTCTGTCCATCAGCGACAAGGAGTCGGCGGAAATCCAATATTTCGGTGGGTGACGTGCAACTCCACAAGTGTCGATACTGGCGGAAACTAAAGCATCTTTGATATGCGCCCACTGCGAATCAAGATCAACGTCAATAGTTGAGCCAAGCAAGGTTGACAGTGAGGCTTGGTACCTGGTTAAAATCGCAGGATTTTGTAGATTCGCGACGTCCGACCGGCAGTGAGCGCGCTTAGGTGATCCTCCGAAACGCATGCAAATCTTAGCACGAACCAATGCATGATCGTATTCCAGATGGCTTGACCAGTACGATCGGCAGTCCGTTACGCTTCCGAGCCATCTGTAGTTGATTGCTATGTGGTCAAGCTGGGAGCACTCTTGCGTTTGTGAGGGCGGGCGCCAGGTAGAAATTTTTCTCCTCGAGTGCCGAAAACTAGTGCTCGAAAGAAACAAGCGATGATCAGAGCAAAGAGCAAGCAGTCTGTCTCGATTGTCTGATCGACTGTCACCGAGACCAAAACTACTCCCAAGGTGGTGCTCGCTTGGTGGAAGGCAGCCAACCCGTGCGTTAAAGTCCCCGGCAAGAATGACTATCTCAGTCCTTTTGGAGGAACGCAGAAGTTCATGTAGTTGATGGTAAAAGCTATCTTTAACTGCATCCGGGCTGCAGTCTGTAGGGGCGTAGGCGGAGACGACAAACAAGGCACGCTTAACGTCTCGACGTCTGCTTACCTTACATGAACCTCGTATTCTGACTGCACATAGCCGACTGTTGACTGGGATCCAGTCAAGCAGAGCTGATTCAGCCCTGGCACTCAGTACAACCCCAACACCAGCTTGACCAGTGGCGGCAGCTTCTGGGTCTCCGGAAAGCCACAAGTAGTATTTGGCGTCAGAGTTTACCTGAGAGGCCATTCTGATGACGGCGCTAGAGTCTTGTAATCTGGTTTCTGAAAGGCAACAGATATCTACCGAAAGCGTTTCAAGTGTATGGGTCAGACATGCTTGTCGTCCGATCTGCATCAAAGTTCGAACATTAACCGCTGCGAGGATGAATGGAGAACCAGGTCGAAGAAGAGCTGGAGCTTCGGTGGAGTGAGAGGCGGTTGCGATCGCAGGACATTGAAAACCGGGAGTTTAGCAGTTACTTCCATCAGCTGCGAGACGTGGGTTGTTTGTGACGGTGACCGTAGAAGACATAAGGTTACATGTTGGTGAAGGACGGGAGGAGGAGTCATCTGTGAGTGGAGGTTGAACGGTTGAGTTAGGACAGAAGAGAGGCATAGCAGTAGCAGTAGTGAGCGGTGTAGTCCATGATTCGTCAGTGGGCGTGATACTACCCGGTTGCCCAGGCCGAAGTAGAGGGTTGTCTTAGGGGGCCCTACCCCGAGCCTTTGATCAATGATCTAACCTACAAGGCAGCAGGGCGATGTGAGGGCGTCACAACCCGTTGGGAGCCGGTGACCAAATAGATGGTTCATACGCCTTTCGGTCCGTGAAGGACCAGGGGCCCAACACACCCTTAAAGTACAATGCCTCATGGAGGAGCAAGGGGCAGTGACATTATTTAGTTGCGAGTCACATCCGCCACGTCGCAATGTTGTTAAACAGACATTTGTGGCTTTTTATAGGGAGAATGCTTGCCAGACGAAAACCCACCACGTCCTGGAACACGGCTGCCGAACCATTCGCTGGAACGGGAAAAACCCGAACCACCCAGCTGGCACCACGAGGAGGTTGTTCGGCAAGCCAGCCATGGGTCACTATCAGTAGAGATCGTTTCGGATGTTCCGACTGTGAGTCAGAAAACTAGACGTTAAGCACCACCATCCAGTGCCATGCAGGTTACTACCCTTGCAGAAAGCTATGGCTGGCCTCCATGAGGTCACTACTTCCACTGCACAGTAGATATGTACACAAGCTTTGAAGGCTGTTAGAGCGAATTTCGATTATTAATGATCGGGAATTTTTTATTGCTTTTCAGGTTTGATGCTAGGACTATATGGCTTGTGAGCTGCTATGGTGAAGTTATCCATTCTAATTCCCCTGCCTACCATCAAATTTTCGTTCCTTAGCTCCTGATTTTCACTGACGATAGCGTTGTGTGCAAGCAAGTGGGTTCCTGTTATAGCCATTTCGCTGTATTTTTCCACTTTTTGTGGCCTGACTGCTCCAACTCTGACTTCGGTCAGCTTGCCTACACCTCGAAATATCCTTTGCTCAGCCGCACACAATAATTATATTACTACTAGCAATAAATTTTTCGGTAATGTCTAGACAGTCCAGCGAACCGGTTCATGATGGGTTCTACTCTAGTTTGCTGAGCTGATAAATTTATTTTGGCCAGATCATTATTCCCATCGTGTTAACACAGAGTCCGCATTACGTTTGCTGCGATGTGAACAAACAGGCTTGTCTCTCGCAAAAATACGGCGGCATCGGCGAGACACTTTTTTGCGGCTTTCACAGCCCTGCGTCATCATCAGCCATTACATGCAGATAACTCAGCACCAAACACTTTAAACAGGCAGTCCGACTAGGAGACGGCAACACACACGTTACTAGTGCCGACTGCGAGCCATGTGCTGAATGGTTCCGAGCCAAGCACAAGCTGAGTCACGTGGACTCCAGCCCGGAAGGCGAGACGGATCGACGGCACCGAGTTGGGTCGTCAGTGACTTCATTCCTCGCTGCCAATTCAACTTTTGTTCACCTCGAGCCTTGCGCCACCCCACATCTGGCCGAGTAAACTAGGCCAAATCCAAGGCAACTTATTCAGTGTTTTATTTTGTTCTAGGGAACTGACTTGATACTTACTGCATAGCACTCACGTACCTCATCGTTGCGGACACGCTTGTGCCACGCGACATCAGCAATGCTGCACAGACAACGATGATCAAGGACTTGAAGGCGCCTCAGCTCAAAGAGGTCAAGTCTTACTCCCACAGGGTAGGGTGGCCGTCATTGTGGCCTTGTAAACACGGCTTTTCAGACGGAAGGAAATTTCTTTCTGTCGTCAGAGATGTTGTACATCCAAGTAGGCTCTTCTGGCTTTTGAAATACATGAACTGACTTCAGTTTCTGTGCGCTCATCGTTGCTGATGCAGCTGCCAAGGTACATGAATTGATCGACTGCCTCGAGTTCCTTTATATTTAGGATCAGGTGGTCAGCAACTGGCTGGTGGTCTTGCAGCAACACTGCATTTTGAAGGTACGAAGCTTACAATATATATCGAAACCACTAGAGGGGTTATTTAGAGTTGACTGGGCCGCCCCATCATGGTTAAACAGCAAGTCATTATCCTCCGCATTATCAAGACCAACTAGCCTTTCACTAGACAGGATCTCAACATCCGCATCATTAGGCTTCACACGAAAACACTTCATGATAGAGTCCACGACGAAATTGAACAAAAATTGGAAAATTAGACAACCTTGACGAACGCCATTTATTTTTCTAAAGGTATCCGACAGGTCACCGTAGACCCTGATGCGGCATATAGCGTTTGAGTACAGAGCACGTAATATGTTTATATATTTCATGGGAACACCTTTCCGCGCAAGTATCCCGAACAGAATGTCTCGCTCGATTGAACCGAACTCCTTCTTGAAGTCCATGAGCACAGTTAGTGTCGACACATGTGGCTCTCCTCTAGCAACTGCTGCACAGTGAATATGTGGTCTATATAACCGTCCAGGGCGGAACCCTGTCTGCTCTTCCTTAATCCCTTGATACTCGCTCCGCAATGAAGTGACGAACGCGAATTGAGACTAGTAATTTTACTACCACCGGCGTTAGACTAATACCCCAGTCGGTGCGACTATCCTTCTTGCATATTGCCACTAACCGATTCCCTGCAGTTGGCCGGGACGGTCTATTCCAGACATGTCCGAACAGTGAGGTCAGTGCTTTGCAGAGGACCTCACCCTATACTTGAATAGTACGGGTGCTAGCCAATTCGTACAAGCAGAACGAAAACGATTGTGGGCTGCGATCGCGTTTCGGACTTCAGTCTCCGACGGAGTCTCCAAACTGACCATGGCTCAGCTTGCAACACATGAGTAGGAAGAGGTACGGAAGCATGGGGCCAACTGAGCTGCTCTCGAAAGTGCTCCGCCCTACGAGCCATATGGCGCTCCTTGTTGTGAATCCATGCACACGCGCTGTCTCTTATTGTCTCCCTGACGCCTGGTTTTCTGCGACCAGTGGTTCATGCGGATCAGTTGGAAGAGCTTGTGATAATTGCCTGCTGCTCCCGCATCCTCCATTTCTTGAGCCTGACTGGTCCACCCGATTTCCTTGTCAGCACGCAGGCTCCACTTTCGTTCCCGTCTTGTAATCTGACGGCGCTTGGTGGGCCTCCCACTAATGTTCAAGGAAAAGGGACAGCGTGCCAAAGTATAATCAGTCGATGCAAGTACTCCAGAACGAGTGACAACCAAGGATGGGAACATGCCACTTGTAACTTGTGGCAATGTGATGTATTTGGGTCCATAGATGGCCAGCTACAGGAGAACGCCAAGTGGCACTTCGGTGCTCACTGTGTCTAATAGCGGTGCTACTGAAAAACAGCTGGTGCTCCGTACACAGTTGCAACAGACGCTCACCGTTGTCCGTCCGTTCGGAACAAAGCCCACAATTTCTATCTAGCTGAGATTCTGAAGAGCCCAGGCGACTTACTTGTGCGTTCATATCCACTGAAAATACTATAATGTCTGGACTGGTAGCATTGCGTAATAGTGTGTTCCGTTCATTGTAGAATGTGTTCTTGGCAGTATCGGAACTGAAGTCGGTGGGAGCTTAAGCGGAACTCGCGAGCAAACAGTGTCTTGTACTACTTCGTGAATCAACCTATGTAGATGTCGTCAAATGGGCTGCACACGAACGGTTGCTCATGGTAGTCCAATCTACTCAGCCTTGGAGCTGCGGACGATGCCCACTCCAGCTTGACAAGCGGTTGCCGCATCAGGGTCTCCGGATGCGTGCAACCAGAGAGGAAAGTTCCCAACATTTTGGTCTGCAGCTACTACCGGGCGAGCGAGCGATCGACTTAGATTATGCGGATGACACCGCCCTACTTGGTGATGACTTGCAGAGGATGCAACTTGTTCTAAATCGTTTGGCCATTGAGTTATCCAAGTATGGAATGTGCTTCGCCCCATCGAAGCGTAAAGTGCTGCTGCAGGATTGGTACTCGCCCGTTCAGGTGTTCACTTTTGAAGATGCACAGCTTGAACAAGTGGATAGTTTTGTCTACCTGGACAGTTGCTTGTCTGCTGATGGCAAAGGGTGGCGTTTACAATGTCACCGTTCGGGCGGTGTTGCTATATGGAAGCGTGTCGTAGCCAGTTAACGTGAATGATATGCGCCGGCTCTTGACCTTCGACGATGGGTGCTTCAATGGTTCAGTGGTGTATGATGGGATAAAAAGTATAACTTTACAAGACCCACAGGATGGATATGCAAAGGAAAATTAAAAGCAAAATGTTCCAGCGTGGAACGTAAAGTGTCAGTGGTTAAATCATCGCACTTTAACAAAGTGTTATGTATCGCTTATCACTAAGATGAAAATCTAAGTCTTTCGAATGTCGTCATGTCTGGTACGTTCACCACATAGTTTGGTAATGCATTCCAGTGAGAACAGATTCTAAGTGAGAAAAAATACTTTCTACAAATCAAACGAGAGTGTTGCGTCATTAGTTTCAGGTGGTTGCCTCGGTTTTGTTTGTATGGGGCTAGAGTCAAGAGGGATGTACATGGATGCTCGCTTTCGGTTAGTATCCAGTATGTGAGAGTAAGATCTCCGCGAAGCCGTCGGTATTCTAATGAGAACACACCGAGTACACGAAGACGCATTTCGTAACTTATACCGGATAGTCCACGCGTTGCCTTTGTGGCTCTTCTTTGGGGCTGTTCCAAGAGGCGGATGTCTCGTTTTAACCATGGACACCAGGCCTGCATTACATGTTCAATATGAGGGCGAATATAGGAGTTAATCAACAATGGTACTAGCTGTCGCTCAAAAGTGCCGAGAGCTCGCCTCAAAAGTCTCAAGTTCAAGTTCGCCACACTTGCTGCTTTCGAACATTGGAGCGAATTTCCAAGACTCTCTTGCACGATTATACCTAAGTTGCGTTCACTAGTCACGTGTTGCATGACGTGTTGCCCCAAAAGGTATGTGTTGACGAAGCTGTTGTGCACCGTCAGCAGGTGGCACTTTGCAGGGTTCAGTGGGAGCTGGTTCTTTTCTACTCATTCGTTAATCCGGGTCAGATCTTCCTGGAGGTAGACACGGTTGGATGCTGAGCGAATTGCTCTCCATATTTTAGCATCGTCTGCAAATATTTGCATTTTAGATAGAATGTCTGCTGGAAGGTCATTAATGTAGACTAAAAACAGTATCTGGCCGAGGACGGATCCTTGTGGTACACCACTGGAGACGTAAAGGCTTTCAGAATAGGTGTCGGCTACTCTTACCTTGATTGCTCTGTCGTGTAAGTAGTCTTCCAACCAGGTGAGCAGGGAACCGTTGATACCATAGGCAGCAAGCTTTTGGAGGAGAAAGAAGTGATTGATCCTGTCGAATGCTTTAGAAAAATCCAGGTATATCACATCTATGGGCACTCCTTCATCAGCCGCCCTGGTCCATAAGTCCCGAGTAATCAGCAAATTGGTGAGACAAGATCGTCTGCGTCAGAAACCATGTTGGGCATTAGAAATTATCTGTTGACTTTCAAAGTATCGCGTCAGTTCATCTGCGATTACCGATTCCATCACTTTTGATAAAACAAGAAGGAGAGTAATAGGTCGGTAATTAGCAGGATCCGAGCGCTTACCTCCTTTATGTGTTGGAGTGATAATTCCATTTTTCCACTCAGATGGGAGTGTATGGGAGTTAAGCAGACCCTGGAAAAAGGTTGCAAATGGTGCTGCTATAGTGGGAGCAAGGGTTTTTAGTACTTTTGGGCAAATCATGTCGATTCCAGGGGCACTGTACTCCCGGAGAGACTGTAGTTTGCTTGTAACAGCTGTTGTAGGAGGATTGAGGAGGATTGCTCGTGTCTGGTGGCAGCAATGTATCTGCAGAAGTGAAGTCAGACCTCATGTCTTAGGAAATGCGAGTATTCCCTTCAACAAACTACTTTTGCTGCGTCGGTTAAGATGGCTCGGTCACGTCCTGTGCATGTCAGCTGAGCGTTCGCCCTTTTCGCGCGTGCAGGGCTTGGCTGGAAGAGTCCACTTAGCGACAGCGTATGAAATCGTTGACTTCACGTCTTGTTGTCTTTGAATCCACATGTCTGCCTGGTTGGGGACCAAAGCACGAAAACTGCCGATGGATAGGAACAGTTCAGGATATGGCACACAATCAAAACCAGTTGAAGGTCTGTGTACGTAATTGTTTACATTAAGATTCTTAATCCTTAACCATTGAAAAAGACCAAAAATGGCAGAAAATAACAAAATGTTCCGTTCTTCTTGTGGCACGGTAGCTGAAATGTCTTGCTCACCTTCAACTAATGTTCCATGTTAGGGATACGTTTACTAAACTTGTATTCTTCCAGTGATTACCATGGTTTTGCTTTGTTCCGTGTCTATTCGTTAGACCTCTTCTAACACTACTACTATTTCTGCGTTCGAACACTCCATCTCTGTCTTTCGAATCTGTATAAATCCGCAAGTCACTCAAGATAGTTTGTGCTTCAATCAGATTGCATCCAGCTCACCCGCATGCATGTGATCGCACTGGATGCAATTTGTTTGAGGTACAAAACCAGCTTGAGTGGCTTACGCAGAAACATGATTTTCTTGCGGAGGAAATTGATTGTATTATGGATGCAGTGGATCACAATCTGGTGTAGACAGACCACCACTTTGCAATGCTCCATGCCATCTATGGCAATTAAGTCATTATAGGTTCAGAGTAGCCAATCGTGGATGATAGCGAGATGCAAACATGTGAATGCTCTCATTGGAAGGCAAATAAAGTGTGTCAGCTGTATGCGTGACGTCGCTTCATTGCCGCGCGACCACCACCAGTTGCGTGCGAGCTGAGTGTACCGCGATAACCTCCACCCCTACGCAGATTCGAACCAGTGACCTTATGCTTGCAAACCAACCATGCAAACCACTCGGTCACCGGACAACTCTCGTTGGAAGATTGTGTTACTATTTTGCGATCTGCGAATAGTTGGAGCCGGTGGACCTTATTGTTACGACGAGTAGCGACACCGAAATGGTCTTCTGTGGCTATCTTTATTTCGGATAAAGGACCCATATGCTGCTTCGTGACATAAACGGTCATAATTTATGTGATTTCGATCTTCCGAATAGAGCAGCAGATTGCTTTCATGGTCATCGGCTCCCGAACTGCAGCCAGAAGAACCATGGCGTTACCCATAAACTGACGAATGTTGGGAATCGAAACGCACACACGTAACCCTTTACTCTTATCCACTCTACTAGATAGTTCTAAGCATCTTCTCTAGAGGAAACGCGGACATCAATAATACATCGAATCTTTTATCTAGCATCCCCGGAGTCAGTAGGAATACATCTCCCACTAGAATTTTTGCCATCCCTCAGACTTGTTTTATACGTACAATCTAAATGTGTCCGATGAAAGTGTAGAGTACAAACAAGTGATTTCTGTTCGTCGATCTACCCTTTAATGATCTTATATATACCCAAACTTATGAACTGAAGGACAATTCAAGTAGACGCTTGTCATCAGGAGCAACGCTTGTTGATCTGAGAAGAAGCTAGTCTAGGAGTAAGATGAGACAGAGAATATAGTGGAACACCGGCGTCTTAGTTTTGTGTATACGTAGACTTTTCTAGGTGCCTACACCGAAAGCAGTTTATCATGTTTCCCTCGTCTAGCGTTGGCTGAACTATCTGGCTCATAGGGCAGTGCGGAACTATCTCAGCTCAGTAGTGAGTGTGGTGTTCCTTCGGCATTTGCTCGAGGTCGGCCACACGCAGCGTTGGAGATTCGGAACAGCTGTTTTTTAATTTCTTGACCGTGTGGGTTATATATGTGGGACATCGATTGACCTCGGGTTATCGTTGGTGAGTTTGTATCTTAATGGACAAGGCTTCTGGTTTAAGGTGGGCGGTGGCATGTTAATGCGCAAGAGCAGCTCTATCTCTTCGTCAAAGACAGTCAGCGACGTTCTTGCTCCAAACAAGTTAAGCCGCGCTTATAATCCGTTTGCGGTTTCCCATGACTTCATTTCAGCAAGACCATTGGCCTTTATGGTGCCTCTTATTGAGAGCACATCTGGCCTCCAATCACTGGTCTACTCGCTAGGAGTGCGTCTTAAGTCAACTACGCTACTCGGTATATCACTGAGATCTACACGCAACGTTAAGGTGCAGTTTCATCTCGAATATCATGGTCACAGATATGACCTTTTTGCTTCGAGGACAATCGCGAATAGTTCTGCACCTACGAAGAATACGTGTAACCTGTCTCTCAGGGTAACTGAGCCTGCTCCTCATTGCTGTATCTCAGAATATTTTTGTGTGTTTCGTGTGTGTTACCCATGCAAACCTCATTTCGCTCCACCTCCCTGTTGGCCAAAGCATTTCGTCAAAGTCCCCGGACTAAACTCTCCATCTTCTTGAGCACCTGAAAAACACCATGTTCCAGCAAAATTATCTCCGACTTTCCTTCCTGCATTTGTCTTACTTGCCACAATATGAAAACCTTTCGCGGGTAACTTTCTTATCACTACTACTTGCTTCACAAAGTACTTGATGGAGTACTTGAATTTTTTATCGGGTCAATTCATTTCACCTCTTTCAGCAATCGTAGCTCTTGTTAACCCAGCCAACTGGCAGCAGTAGCTTCAATCCTACACTCTAATGTGGTAACTTTATGCAGTTTTAAAATTCAGTGTTAGCAAACATATCTTTTCGATAATTCTTCATCAGGCTAGTACATTTACATACCAATGACATCGATTAGACAGACTACTGAATCGTTTAAACGGAAAAACGATCAACAGGTGAGCAACCAAGCCGGGCTACCAGTGTTCCAAATTATTTCAGAGTGAAATCCGTTTACATGTGGTCGACTATCGCCAATAATCAAGTCAATGTCGGAGTCTTCACGCCATCCAACTGAGTAAAAATCACTACTCGATTGGGCCACGGTAATTGTAAGGCACTTTCTCCAAAACGCTTGTGTGCGTAGTCATCCTCATCAACGGCAACAGCCACACCAGTAATTTACTCCAATACGTCAGTGCCGCACCACCATAATGATTCTACTGATGAGGAATCAGAAGAGGACCTGACGTCAGTCTGAATACACTGGGCAAACAGGGCGGCTGTACCTTGCCCTTAGCGCGCGGTCACCAACAGTTGGCCATCGTGCGAACGTAGGTAGCATTAAGGAGACAGCTCCCTTGCGGCTTTCACTCGTCACATCATAATCAGCCTTCGTATATGGATCATTATCGGAAACGATATGAAATTGGAGGATGACATCAAAAGTGTTATGCAAGGTTTCGCGTCAAGTAATGGATGATCTTGCGAGTGTCAGTCTGGAAGGTGAGA
>OX104063.1:31874093-31919288 GCA_944474145.2 Dicrocoelium dendriticum | reverse complement strand
TTTGCTTTTGCTACCTGATACTGCACATTCTCTGAAAAGTTGAGGGTCATAGAATAGCGAATACCTAGGTCAGTAGCTAACGTTTTTAGTTGGATGGGCGTACCATTCAACGTAAACGCACCATCCGATATGGAGCATTTGTGGGTCAGAATACTAGATTTATCAGCAGAGAATGTCATTTGCCAATTTTGACACCACGACTCTAAGGTCTTCAGGTCTTCACGGATCTCTTGTAGTGCGGATACTTTAGCGCTTGGTGGGAAGACATATACGACCTTTATATCGTCGGCAAAGAGGAATGGGCGACCATGGCGCAGGCTGCTACAGATGTCGTTCACATAAATCAAAAACAGGGTTGGTCCAAGCACGCTGCCTTGCACAACACCGCTGGAAACTGTGACAGGGATGGACTCAAAGTGTGCTACCTTCACGGACTGCGTACGCCCGGTTAGGTAGGATTTAAGCCAGTCAAGCAGAGGGGTGACTACACCGTAAGCCTTGAGCTTATGTAATAGGCGTTTATGGGGGACCCTATCGAACGCCTTTTGCATATCGAGGTATAGCGTAATAATCGCCAGACCTGAATCAATCGCGCCAGTGACCAGGTTGAGAAAATCAAGCTGGCAGGTTGCGCAGGATCGTGCGCTTAGAAAACCATGCTGTGACCTGCTAACGTGGCCTCCTGCATTCAAGCAGGCCATAAGCGCACGCTTAACCGATTTCTCCATCACACGTGAGAGAATAGATGTGTGGTTTATGGGTCGGTAGTTGCTGACTTCCTGTACGGAGCCACCTTTATGGCGCGGTGTGATGATAGAGTGCTTCCAAGCCAATGGGTATTGGCCCTTCTCCATAGAGAGTGTGAAGAGTTTCAAGAGGAGTATGGAAAGGTCATCGCCCCCATTCTTAAGTAGTATGGGTGGAATTCCATCAGGACCAAGTTTGGTGGATGGTTTTATGGTTTTGATAGCGGAACGGATGCCTTTTAGATCGAACTGAACCGTGGAGAGCAGCTGGTTTGTGGACACATCCAGCTCAGTAGTGACCGGGGACAGTTCTTCACACTGGGACTCTTTGAAGTAAGAGAGTTGAACATCTTACATATAGTCCGTGGATCTTCACTTGCTTTGCAAGGGCCGACGCGTATGGAAGTGATCTTTGCTCCATAATGAGGAGTGCGAGAACGCAGCAGCCAGCTGAGGTGCTTGGCTTTGTTTGCACTGGCCATGGCTGCTCTTTCTTGGGATGTTTAATCAATACAGACCTGGACGATAGCTGGCTGGCAATCTTCGTTGGCTCTCATCACATCGGCAAAGTTGAACGTCTTGTAGTAGGGAACGTCCGTAGTTGACTTACAAAGCCTTGCAATGCAGCTTAGTTTGTCCTCCTAATTTTTCGTCAACTTTTATTTAAAGGAGTAATGGAGCCAATCGGTCTAGACAGTAGTCAGTTCGTCCATAAAATATTGCTGACGATTTGCTCCCCCAGGGAAGTCGACAGAAAGGAACTGATTCCCAGTGTCCTTGCTCGAATAATCGTGGTAAATGTCGGCCAGTCTATGGAGCTTATCGGCCGGTATATCTCAATAGGCTCTGATCTACTCGTACAATTGCCGGGATGTTTGCAAACAGCGAGCAGTATACCACTCTGTGGTCGCTCCCCGGAAACTCTAGGCCTACACATGCACGTATATTGGATATACCCAGTGTAAATATTAGGTCTAAAAGGTGTTTAGACCTGGTCGGCGTTGATACATGCTGCACCCATCCTCCCAAGTTGATGCAGGCTAATAGCCCACTATACTTCGCTGGGGCAGTGGGTGGAAACCACTGGATTTCAGGAAGATTGAAGTCGCCCGCCACAAGCTTGCATGCACATGGATGGCTCGCAGCTAGCTCAAAAGTAGTTATTAGCGCTTTGTCACTCACAGGTGATGTATCAGGAGCCCTGTAAATGCATCCAAGTAGTAACTTGGGTCCCATGGGCATCAACCGTTATCCATATAGAGTCCAATATTTCGGTGTTATCTAGGACTTCGATATTAGCAGAGAAATTTTGCTGCAGATAAATGGCACACCCTCCACCTCGTTTGTGTGTACGCGAATGTGTATACAGCTGGTAGCCTTGAATGAAAAAGGAATCGTCGAACGTAAAGGCACCAAACCATGTTTCGGTGACTAGTATTGCATCAGGCGCAGCAAGAATAGCCAAAGGGCGTAGAATATGCATCTTGTTTTTCAGCGACCTGGCATTTATGAGTATAATGGAGAAAAGTTGGCCAGTGTCTCCCAGTTTTATGGATGACATAAAGGGAGCACGAAGAGCTACTGGGCCATCTGTAGAAGCTGTAGGAACTGGGTCAAAAGAAGTAAGAGCGTGCTTTTCGTTGGTGACGTTTTGGGTGTCGGGATGAGCTTGTCGTGGCTCATCCCTACCTGGGATAAAAACGGCGCGTGATGTGGTGTAGAAAGAAGGGAATTTGCCCGCTCAGGTAGTTGTTGTGGCGGTAACAACCGGTGGGATAAGGTAGGTATTCCAGAGTCCGGACTATCTGGAACATGGTGAGAAGAACCTTGAATAATATTGGGTGATGTACTAGCTGCGGAAGTCCGGTGTGTGGATATAGGACGTGTGATTGTTTCCTTGTTACCGCGGGCTATTTTCATTACCGCTAGCTTTCGCGGTTTGAGAAAAAGTTGATCCATCATGGTTGCACTGCGTAGTTGTTCAAAGTTTGTTACGACGGTATTTAAAGTTGCTTCATCCTTAAAATATATTTTGATCGGTGCAGGGAATTTACTTCTTCTTTTAGGTAGTCTCTCAACACGTACCAAACGTGTTGCTAAACCAAATACTGCAAGGATAGCTCTCGTAATTGCATCCAAAGAAAGATCCTCGGGTACGTTAAGTACCTGGGTAGTATACGGCCAAATACCCCTTCGGATGTCGGCTGGGGGGAGGCCTCACACTTTGCTGTTCCATGAGTGTATGAGGCATGGGTAGCTGCCTTCGGTGATTTTTTCGGAGTCATCCTTACGCGGGGCCGTTTGGCTCTGGGTGCCATCGTCGCTTCAGGTGGAAATTTTGGTTCAAGCTCACGTGTGTGTGGCTTCTGTGACGAGAATAGAATGGGAACCTGTTGATCACTATGGGTGTGAGAAACCCGATCTCCAGGCTCGAAGTGTGATGGGCCCCCAAGTCGGTTCACCCTCAGTGGCCCAAAATATAGCTGTTTCAGCTCTGCTCTATTACGCAGCTCTTCACAACTTGTCATTATACTTCGGAGAGTTGATTCGTCCCTAGTACTTAATTCGAGTGGTGCCGCGAATTTACTTATTCTTTTGTTCAGTCGCACAACCTCTAGTGAGTTTGTTTGGATTCCATTGACCTCAAGAATCCAGCTCCTGAACACTTCCAAGGATGTTTCATCAGGAACGTTAAATGCAATAGTACTAAACGTAGTATTTCTTCCTTTGGTACCCGTATGCAGTGCGGCTTCCGGCTTGGCTGTTTCTGACGAAGAAATGAATGGTATGGCCGTAGCAGGCGAGCAGTATGGGGAATTTTGCTCGCGAGGCCGTTTAGTTGGAGGAGCCGGCGTGTGTCGGTTCCAGACAGGTGACATACTAGATGCTCGCCGACCAAATTAAGGTACTTCGGGTGGCAAGGCGCAGCTTTCTGCGTTTATCATCTTTGAGAATGATGCCTCTGCGACTTGCCCTCCTGGTCCATTGGGATGATCTGTACAACCGAGTGGAAACTCGGATGTAGGCGAACAAGTCCCGGGTTTCTTCTCAGGACAACTACTTATCTCCCAAAGTCGCTTGGGGTCATGGGTACCCATAACCTCCAGTTTTAGCAGTAATACTTCCCTCTCATAGCACAAATACAACGGATCACCGTTGTATTTGTGCGCTAGTGCTTGTGGCTTGCAGCCTAACAAAATACGAGACTGGTTAAGCACTATTTTCATTGCTCGTGCTATTATATTATTCCCTGTAAGTGTCCCTCTAACTCGAAATGCAACCTGTTCAATCATGGCACTTGCAATAATACTGTCATATTATTGACCATGTGCAGTTATCAGTGTGCATTTTCACAGTTAGGCAATCACAATGTTCTTCAGTCAGAAGAGTTACTGCTCTGCGGTTATCGCATCCGTGAGCAGCTGATCAACACCGCGCATCAATGTCGTGTTAAATACTCATTTAGGGTTCTCCTAGTTGCCCCATAGCTATGCTCATAGGGACTCAAAAGGCGCTTCCTGAGTATAGCTGAAGCTATTGCTATCGGACGCCTTCAGCCGGATTTATGTAAGTAGCAAGCTCTCGTGCAAGCGCTAATTCTGAACTGGTCCACACGCAGTTAGCAGGCCTCAAGGTCACCGGTCCATCGTGACTCTTTTGAATCGGTCATTGATTGTTGTAAGTAATAAGTTCCCAGTTTCACCGTTTCCTCTATCATCCGACGTCCTTGTCCTTGTACATAGCTAGCAATAGCTTCTGCAACCTTCAGTTATCTGCTTCATAATTGTAGCGCCTGACGATATTTATGGAAACGAAATTTCTTCCAAATTGTTCTCTTCATGTCTGAATGCGCATAATGTATGAGTATAACAATCTCTATAGTACTGTTTCTCAAAAGGCTGGTCCGCGGATGCCCAGGGGTACGTGGGTTACTTTCAGGGAATTCGCGTGATCTCCCAGTGTTATACTTCTAATAGGAAATTTTATGGACGCGATCAGTCTATGTCACAAATTTATGACAAACGTGTAGTAAAAATATTTAAACCAAATCTAACGGTTTGCATTGCATTTCCCCTACAACATACCTCTTCCAAGGAGGAAGCTTGTTTTGGCTGAAAGTTAAAATCTGAGCAAACGAGGCTTTCCAAGTTCAGAAAGTTGGTGTGTTTATTTCACCGTTATGCCATGGGCAGTGGCTAGATGGGTCATTCTACGTCCACTCAAGCTCATATAACCCAGTCTCTGTCCCTGGAGTGGCAGCGAGAAGTATGCCATATGATAGGGAGCAAGTTTGCGGTCATTTCAAGTGTTACTATTCTCCGAAAAATAAGCAAACCGGAGGGGAGGCCCGTTTGCGGGATCGCTTCAATGGAAGTTCAGCAGGAAAGCGTGGATATTTCTGTGTTTAACGAATGTGCTCAGCCGATTATGCGAACTCGAGGGAAACTACATCAGCGACGTTACGAAAGGGTGGCACTTTCGTTCACTACGATACTTCGTTCAAAGTACAACTTATCATTGTAACAAAATTCCTGGTGTGTTTTGGACTCTTGTGTTACATTATTTATCTCCATTGTGGTAGTTAGACATGTAACATCAACAGAGACCATGAACTGAAGAATGAAATACTGCTAAATGTTTCACAGGAATATTCTTCGTCGAATTCAGATGTAGTAGTAGTTGGGCCATCCAATGTGCTTTCTGAGCATGCAGCAACTAAGACGTGCGATGTTTCTGTACTACCTGATGTGGTGTAATATAAGTCTGTGCCAACCGGACCCTCTGTACCAGTGGGTAAGAGGCGGAAATACAACAACATTTCTCTTTGTTTTGGATTTATAGAGTCCAATAATTGTCCACAAACTGACTTGTGTAACAAAGTTCTTCTGAACATGGTACCTATTAAAATGCAGCGGCAATTTGAAAAGTTCATACGGACTGTAAAGACAGAAAAAGGCACATACAGCGCATGTGAGATGAAATATTGAACACCAAAACGTACATGCTTAAAGCGTCGCAGACAGTAAAAGAGCTACGGAAGCATCTAACATCGTTAGTTATCGTAATGCGCTGACAGCAGAACCGAGAAATGTATCCGGCCATGCATACAAAATACATGGAGATGACCTAAGGATCTTCCTTTCAAAAAGCTTTTCACAGACTCTGTGTGATTTCTGATGCAAAGCGAACGATGTGTACCTTGTCATAGTAGACAGATATAGCCGTGCTTCTCCCATTTGCCACAACTTATCTGTGTGAGATTGCATTCTCACATTATATCTATACAAAACAAAGTACCGAAGCAGACCTGAAGCGTAACCAGATCCAAGGTTATAGCTTTCCTCAATAACACCTAGTATCAAACAAGTCAGTGCTGCATGTTGGAACGAATTTTATCCAAGGTACTGGGCCTTAATATAGTTGTATTTGCATGTAAGTTCAACAGCCTTCACTTTTGCCAACATAAATGAACAACTGTGCAAATTCAGTGTGCAGCTATGAACTCCACCTCATCCTTATGTTATTAAAGCCTAGTTCTGTGGATAAGGAAAGCTCAGGGGTCCGTCGTGCTAGGTTACACTACAAAGGAGTGGACGTGCCGAAAAGTTTGAGAACACCTGCTCAATAGTGAAACATTGCATCCTGTTGGCCGACGGTGTCTGACCAATGAGGACGCTACTCGTCGGTGCGTGTGTGCATCTTAGCCAAACTTTGAAACGCACCAACTTGAAACTGCTTATGAACCAAGTTGAGCATGCTCACGAACCAATTTGAAAATGCTTATGAACCAATTTGCTTCCGCTATTAACTAACTTGCCTCGGAAATGGTATAGATCGTTTAGATTTCAGAAGTCCGAGAGAGTTCGGATGGCAAAAGCCATACAGACCGAACCAGATAAGTCAGAAATAGAGTGAGAAATAAAGGCTCTATGGATGAGAAGGAACGGAAAAATGCCAACGATATGCTCCAGGTGACGTGCACAGACCGTTGGGTCTAGCGATTCCTGATCGTTATGGTCAAAGAATTTGGTGGGTAGGAGATCCTTGAGACGAGACCAGAAGGTCAGATTATAGGGTGAACCTATTATTGGTAAAGTCAAGATGCTGACGGAGAGCATCAACAGAAATGGACATGTTAAGGAAGAAAGGGGAGTGGTTAAGGAAAAAAGGGGACATGCTAGTAAGGTTGAATCATGACCAGCAATGCACTTGCGGTGTGGGTAACAGGCTTTCGTTTGCAGAGCCTAGACCATTAGATCTCAGCATTCCTTGAGAGGTCAGAAAACAGGAGACAGTTCAGTAAAACCGGATGAGTCAGCAAGCTGAGGCTAGGTCGTCAAACTACGGTGGGAAAAAGTAATGTGTGTCATTAGAAAAGATGCAGTTTGGGACAAAAGTGGCTATATGAAAAGGCAGTTGCATGCCGAGGAAAGGTTTCGGGATAAGGGGAGAGAGTACTTGGACAGCGAGTCCTAGATCCTTAAAGTTTGGAATGTCTGGGAGTAGTCAGAAGGCAGCAGGCTGGTCAGACGACTTTAGAGTATTGCCGGGTCCGAAGAGTTATCTGTCCAGTTGAAAAAGGAATGCAAACAGAAGGAGAAATTGAAAAGGCTGTATTGAGAAGGAGTAGAAAGCCAACCACATTCCCGAGGGGGTGTGAACAGACCGTTGGGTCTGCCGACCCCTAAGCATTAGGGTCACGGAAGACGGAAGGCGGGAGAGCATTCAGACCAGACTAGAATGTCGGCTCATAGGGCAAATATCGTAATAGTAAGCTCTGAATGCTGACGGGGTGCATCGGCAGAAATGGGCACGTGAAGGAAGGGAGGGGACATGATAATGAGGATGAGTCATGACTTGCAATGTTCTAGAGCTGAGGGTAACCGGGCGTTGCGTCGGCAGTGCCAAGATCAGTTAGATATCTGACGTCCGAGAGAGGTCAGAAAACAAGAGACCGTTCAGACAAAACCAGGTAAATCAGCAATGTTAGAATAGGTGACAATAAAGTAATAAGTGTCATCAGAAAAGAAGCATTTTAGGACAAGAGTGGCTAAATGAGAAGGCATTTAGCCTAGGGGTGATGTGAACAGGCCTTTGGGTCTGTTAATCCTTGATCACTTGGGACGCAGTCGTCCAACGGAAGAGCATTAAGACGAGAATAGTATGTCAGCTCATAGAAAAAGCAGGCAAATGATCAATACAGGTGCAGTGTGAACGGATGATTTATGGAGCAAATAAGTGTTAATGCAATTGACTCCTATGTGTAAAGGTTACGCTTGCATATAGCAACTGGTACAATTAACTTACTTCCTTGGGTGAGGGGTATTCATATCTCCTGTCTGATTCTTTTATATGTTGAATATTTTAAATCACGTAAAATATGGCGTTTGTTATCCAAAGTTGTAGTACTGGTAATGGGAGGGGCTAATTTCTGCATTGGCTGGAAAGGGTTTCGCTTCCATTATCCTCGGTGACATTTAGACTAGTTTGAGTGGCTGGATTTTCTATTTCTAATTCCGGTGGTATTACGGTGTGGGAACTAAAAGATAATGGTATATGGATTTGCTTCCTAAAAACGGTTATAATAAATTAAAGCGACGACTACCTGTGTAGTTGAAGGTCACGGCGTACTTGAAAGCTGGCAAATGGTAAACGGAGAATGGCTAATTTTTTGACATGAAAAATTGGCCTGGAAGGACTTTGTGTTCCGGTACACCAGTGTGAATGGTGATGTTATCATAACAGGATTTGAAAGAGATGTGTATAGATGGCTTTGTGTTTAAGTATGTACAAAAAGTGGTGGTTGGTAAGATATATTAGTTGTAAAGTTCACTTTCATTCATCGCGATTTTACAAAATACAATAATCAGGCAAGAAATATGTATACCCCTTATCCAAGCAAGTAACTTACTGCAAGCATAAACTTTACATACATGAAACAATTGTATTAACACCTATTTGCTCCATAAAATAGCCGTTTACACTAAACTTTTATTTAGCATTTGCCTGCTTTCCATTATGCCGTGAACTTCAACTACGCCTGTAGTCATCACTTTAATTTATCATAACCGTTTTCACGAAGCAAATCCATATAGCATTATTTTCTATTTCCCCGCACCTTAATACTACAAAAATTAAGAACATATTCTGCAGCCACTTAAGCAATCTTAGATGTTACCGAGGACATCGGTGGCGAAACCCTTTCCCGCCATGACAAGAATTAGCCCTTCCCTGGCAAGTGGGTAACGTGCTGCACAACGGTCGATGCAAGGAGTAATAAATAACAGTCCCAGGAGTACATCCGACACTGGGAAATAAGAGGAGTGGTATGAACAAACGTCCGCGTGTGAACATGGAAAGAAAATTACGAATAGATGAGCAATAATGCCATAATGTGGTATTAAACGTTAAAGTATGTATGTGTTGAAATGAGCGACCGAAGGTCGAATGAGGTAGTCAGGAAATACGAAATCATGGTTGCCATGACAGCAACCGTCGCTGCGTGGATAAATGGTGAGGTATTCTGAAAGGGAAAATATAGAGAGAGGTGACACCGATAAATGTTAGCAGTAATACCTGCGCTATGTTTTAAAGGAATTAAATCCTTTTAAAGGGTTCGGAGGCAAGTGATATTTGGTGAAGTTAACGTTTAGGGCAAAAAAATGTACGTAACAAATAAAAGGTAGTCTTTTACTTGATACGCTTCATGCGTGTTAGGAAAAATGCAGCTGCAGAAATGGGTAACTGTTATAATGCCGTGTGTGGCGTTATATATAACTGTTTTAAATGTTTCACACGGCTACAGGTAGGGAAGTGCGGAGGGAAACTGCATATTTCACGCATTTGTTTACAGCGTGGATGAAAGTAAATGTAGTTTGCAACCTTACAAAGGTATATCGCACTGATTATCAATAAATGATTTCTTTCGTAATTTGAAATGTATGGGATAATTAATTTGGGAAGAATTATATGGTGGATGGAAACGCAACACGTGATAATAAGTGAAGTTCTGTAATATACTTTAAAGGGAAATGGGAAGTCCTAGGGATATAGTTCATACATGCAATCGCTGAACGCTCTTTCTATCTGGGAGATTTCGATGTACTTGGTTTTTGTAATATTATATGTATTTGCTATGATATATAATATATATATATATATAATGCTTTTATATATTGCTTGAACTTATATATGTTGATAATATAGGTATGTTATTGAGTGTAGCTGTCATATTTAGGTATATGGTAAATATTTCTTATATTTTTCATTGCCTTGTAAGACGTTACTTGGCATATTTCTCGAATGTAAATGGGTAATAAAAGATAATGGCCAGGTAGCTATTAAAAGCCTGATCCGGTTGCTATTTTAATGCCTCACAACTGTTATTATTCCGTGTTCTTCGTTCGTCAGCGGGCTTAGTTTATCACGTGAGAGAGTCGGTGCAGGAAGTATACGGGTTAACTGTGGTGTTATTTCACTTTTTTGTAACGGTTTACTTCTCTCCGTATTTGCTAGCGCAGCGTTCTATTTAGCTGCGACCATTATCAGGCGAGGCTTGTGGTAAAGTGGTTTACTTCATGTATGGACGGATGTAATACATTGAGCAGTGGAATACTATGGATACTCCCGAGTGCTTATGACATTAAGCTTTAGGATGTGCCTAATGTACCTGGAGTTTCCGAGGCCATACAGTATGCGCTGGACAGACTCTGGGACTGGTCTACATTGTGGCTTATGCCCATAAATCAGGCTAAGGTTACGGCTCCTCGTATGGGAGCAAATTTTTCGCCATTCAGGTATGTACTGGGGTTGGTTAAACTCCCCCTTGTCTCCAACCACGTAGACGTAGGCGTCGTGCATTCATGGTGTTTCCATTCTGGTGACAGCTGGAAGAAGGCCGCAAGTAGAGGTTTCAGAATGTTGTGGTTAAAAGGAGGTTCTTTCGGGGTCTTAACGACCTGCATGGAGCACCTAGCATCCTGTTTGCGGCTGCGACTTTTCTCAGTGTCTTAGGAACTTTTAAGTTCATATGACACGATAGCCCCCAGATCCTTCTCGTGCAGAACATCCTTTAGAAGATATCCACCAATGTTTTATACCCCGAATGAATCAGGGCTACCGATCGGAAGAACAGCACATTTGTCGTGGTTAACGGGTAGTTGCCACTTGACAGACCAATCGTGCAGCTGGTCCAACGCCATTTGGTCCATCCGCGTCCTCAAAACTAGCTAATTCTGACTATAGTTTGAGATCCTCAGGGTAGACTAAGCAGTCGGTTTGAAGAACTGCAGGGAGGTCGTTAATGTAGAGCTTGCAAAGTTCCGGCCCAAGGACAGAGCCTTGTGGGACTCCGCTAGTCATAGACACAGAGCCAGACAGCGTTTGGTTCACTTTCACTGGAGGAGTCCGATCTCTCAATAAGTCAGCAACCCATGCAAGCAAGTTCCCGGTGACACCAGTTCTCTGGAGTTTGAGTAGAAGTCGTTGGTGTGGGACTTTGTCAAATGCCTTACTGAAGTCAATGTAAACAGCATCTAGTTGGCTCCGGACGTCTACCGCTTTGACCCATGCTTCTGGCAACCAGCAGGTTAGGGATGCAGGAGCGAGCCCTGCGGAAGCCGTGCTGAGCGGGGGAGGTGCCGCACAGTCTTCCGCATCGGTCGAACAGCGCGGCAACTGTTGAAGCGCATTAAGGAGCACCTACCACGCTGGTTGCGTCAAGGCGGTACTGGAGCTATAACTAGCTCAGTTATGGCTCAGCTTGTTGATAGTGGGCATGAGGTTGACCCAGTCAGTGCCTTTCGAATACTATACAGGGTCCCTCCACTCCAGTCGAAAGGCCTGCGCCTCCGCACCCTTGCTACTGCCGAGGCGATCAGCATTCGGTTGTATCAACCGCGTTTGTGTGCACAAAAAACGCTGATCGAAGCTGTTAAGCTACCTTGGCCAGCCAAAACGGATCCTTCGGAGAGCAACTGCAATTGTGCAACTGTACCTCAGCCCTAGTTTGCTGTTTGTTACTGGTTCATGCCTTCGGTCGACACGTGATCAATCTCATTTGAACTGATCGCTAATCCACTTGGATTTGCCCATTGTTATGTCCCCCATATGATTGTACAGGTCTGAAGATGAATCATCGAAAACAATTACTTAGACATTACAAACCTTACTTTACAGTCAGGTGGTAGGCGCCCGTCTGGAAGAGAACGCCGGATAACTTGATGTATCAGCTCAACAATGTATTCTGCTTCCATCTTGAGGAATAACGGTGTGATGTGCATCAAGACCTTGTGCGGAATTAGGGTTCAGTTCATGAAGGAGTCTCTTGACTATGTCGGGATTGATTTCGACTTGCCCGAGAGGAGGGTAATGCGTTGCCAGCTCGACAGTGGGTAGTGATGGTTCCACGGAGTAGATCAAGGTGTACTGCAAGGCTAATAGTTGAACCTTCTCGTCATCTTCGTAGAGCACTCTCCTCTTCCTGGCAGGATAGAGCAGGGATACCACTGCCAGCCTTGGTGTTTCGTTTCAGGTACAAGAACAGCTTCTTTGGGCAGGTTCGTGATTGCATGACTAGGGTACGTTCGTATTGTGATGGTTTCTGGTGCTTTCTTAGAGTGCACAGATTTCTGATCACTCTGTACCTCGAGTAATCTGACGTTACCTGTGTTGACTTGAATATGTCCCACAGTTTGCGTCGTCTGTTCATCAGGGATCTTACCTCTCGGTCGGTCCAGGGGGCCTTTGGGGAAAGTCCTGCCCTTGGTGATAGGAACAACTTTTTCGATGACCGACATCATCCTCGAGCGTGGCAAGGTTCGGAGATTTTGGAGTGGTCCAGTGTGTGGTGCTTGCCACTTATTGCAATCTGAATGGGACAACACGCCAGAAGTTGTGACGGCGTGTCCGTTGATCATATATGGCAAGGCGGCATGCCTAAAAGAAGGAGATTGTAGAGTGGTCACTCCGGCCGAGTGGTTGTAGAATCTTCAGACCATGGACATCAAAGAGTGCTGGTGTGAGGACGAGATCCAGTATGTTTGGTGTTTGACCCGGTATCATCCGTGTTGGCGTTGAGATGTGCTAGATCAGACTGCATTCGTGAATAACATCGAGAAAGTCAGCCTCGAAAGAATCTTGGTAAAGATCACAGTGAAGGATGTCCCAGTGGACACTGGGTGCATTGAAGTCGCCTATCAGCAGACAGTTCCTTCCTTGGTTTTTACCGACTGAGCTCAGTGGAGCTCTGTAGGCCACACCGGCCGTGTGCAGCTGATAGCCGTCATGAATTCGGCACCACAGTATCTATGAGGCTCCGTCATTGTCGTAGAGAGCTTCGATAACGTGTACCTTGAGGCAGGACCTCGAGTAGAGAATTACTCCACTCACAGTTCGCCCACTGGAGTGATCTGCTCGTGAGAATTGATATCCTGATATGCTAATCTCAGCGTTCTGGACCTCTGTTGATAACCAGGTCTCGGTGAAAGCCAGTAAATCTGACTGATACTCAGTAATGAGAAGAGGAATCCCGCCGAGCTTATTTTTGAGGCTGCGTACATTGGCAAATATCACTCGCAGACCATCATTTAGACATGGAGGCTGGGTAGCAGAAGGATTGGCTTCCAGTGAATTCTCTGGGTTTTCTGAACAACGCGAAAATCCACAATGTGGGGATAAGTTTCGTCGTTCGTTCGGCGAGTTCGCAGTTCCTTGACGGCTTGTCTCATTCTGATTCTATCTTCTGGGAAAAGGTCTTTCAGAACAAAAGTTTCTCCTTTGAGACGCGAGATACGCCTGAGGATGCGGCGACATTCATCCTCATCCTGACAGACGACTTCTAGCGGGCGAGTCTTGGATGGATCATCCTGCTTTCTACTTAGACGGAAAGCAGAAACGAGGTTGATACCCTGCTCGCCTTCATCGAATAGAAAGGATACCAACCGCTTCAAAAAAACCTGGTGGTCAAGAATCCTTTCAGCTGATGATTCTTGGTCGGATTCAGGAGCATTCGTAACAATTAAGCAACGCACACGAGGTGCTTTGTTTCCTCCTGAGACCTGGTTTTGTGGCACTGGCTTTTCTTTAATGAGTCGTTCAAGATGGGTAACTTTGTCAATAATGAGCTCCAATTGTGTTGGGTTAAATTTTGCTTTAGGCCTTAAACGTGATTTTTTTGGTCTGTCTTTTGATCGGGTTCATCGCGGATGTTTCTGCAGCGTTTATGCCCGCCACAGCAGCATAGGTCCCCGTCTTTATTTTTCGCTTAGTTGCTTCCAACTGGTCTATGCAGATACTACTGTACGTTAGCAGTGCACGCTCTGAGGAAGAGGTGATCCGGCTTCGACTGATCTGGATTGCTAAAACCGACGGGCAACAGTGTTCCCGCCAACGTTGTGGAGGAGACACGGCTTCTTTCCCCTTGGGCGTAGAGTAGCCAGACCCGGGCAGGCACACAGATGAAACAAGTTTCGCAGTCAGAGTTAGACAGAGCTTGTGCAGGAGCAGTAGGTACGCTGAGGGGGCGTAAGCTCATCAGAAGTTTTTTGTCGCTAACCACTGCTAGACACGGGTCGCAGTGAAAGCTTATGCCCTTGGAGGCAGTGTGCTGAAGACAGTGGTAGAGATCTTGACCAATGTTACAGCAAACTATGTGCATCCATCTGTCGCAGAGTGCGCATTGGACGGCCTTTGAACGTGAGGTGACACTCTTCCCGCAGTCCACGCACTTGGATGTCAAATCGTACCACCATCGTAAGGCCGAACTCCTACGCCTATGAAAAACGGAGATCAATCTTCGGAACCATTCGAACCCGCACTCAGCACTTCTATAACAGAAACACAGTGATCATACAGCGCTGCGGTGCCAACTTTCTCTTTGGCACCAATGATCAAACTCTTCATCCCTGCCCTATTCCGGTGCAAAATTATATACAACTTTTAAGCCATATATTTTGCCAACGCATATTTCTGTTGTGTGGTGTACATAAGTCTTAGTGTTTCTATGGCTCCGTCGACCACTTGATCACGCCTGTACTGGTGTGGCTCGTTTCCTAGAAAATATACTGAGTTATTTATTTATATAAGCAAAGCGTTCGATGCTCGATCAAACAGCTGACAGTTGCTCATCGTGATTAGAACTGACTACATGAATATCGTCCATATAGGCGTAGTCGACGTCGAGCCCTTAAGGACTTAATCGGTAAACCTTTGGAAAGTTAGCGCAGCATTTCGTAGACCAAAGAACATGCGAACGAATTCATAAAGACCAAATGGTGTGGTTATGGCGGTTTACGAAATAGCGTTGGGAAAAACCAGAATTTAGTGGCACGCACGTACCGAGTCAACCTTAGAGGATATTGTCCTTTCATGTAAACCCTTTGAAAAATCCTGGGTGTGCGGAATCGGATATCCATCGAGGACCGTGGAGCCGTGTAGTGGCTGTTAACCCCCACGAAGTCTCCAGTCGCCACTGGACTTTCTGGGAACTCTACGAAGCTGAGAGTACCATGGGCTAATAAAAGAACGAAGGATACCGAAACGAAGCAAATGCCCGGAAGCTGCCTCGGCAGTAGCAAGCTTGTCTGTGGGTAATCGTCGGTGTGTGGCGGATATTAGCGGTCCACTTGTTAAGATGTGGTGCGCAATCTCATGCTTAGGCCTAAGAAAATCATTAGACGATAGATAAAGAGCAGAAAACAGTAGCAATAGTTCGATGAACCCATTGTCTGCGGGCAATGACAAGCCAAGATCCATCGAACCGCTTGAAGTGACTTTATACAAAACGGACAAGGATGTCAAACTCTCTCGCAGTTTACGGTTACGCAGGTGCACGACCAGGCCTAAATTGTTAAGGAAATCAAAACCAAGGATGGGGCTTTGGAGGAAAGCGATGAGAAAGTCAAAGGGAAAACTTCGACGGAGACTAGGGTTCAGAGGCTGCATTTTATGGACTTATGTATGAATCTTGGTACAGTTAGCCGCCTGCAACGTCAGCCCGGTTGGAAGTGGGTTGCATTTTTCTGCAACGCAAGTAATGCTGACCTTGGCATCAGTGTCCAACAAAGGGTACATATTGTTTAACGAATCGTAGACGTAAATTAGACGACTATAGGAGGGTCTAGGCGCAGCTAGCAATACCACTGGCAGTCGTGGAACTATCCCTGTTGCGGTTTGTAGGTAGCCTTCGGGTGCTTATAACCAGTTTGACAATTCCTTGCATCATCTCCAATACGGTGATGGCATTACCAAAAAGGACGTGTCGAACTCCTGGCGGTACTGTGCCTACTTCGAGAGGAGCGTCTAGGTCTTCTATTACCGCAGCGATTGATGCTCGAGAAAGCGTGCTCCAGCTTCAATAACCTCTCGGAAATGGCTTCAGTAGGGTCGGACATAAGATCGGCGATAGCGGTCGACCCAACTGAGTGACCTGCTGCTTTTTTATGTAGGCACTCTAGAAGTGTGTCAGCTCTCTCGGCCAGCTGGTCCACAGACAACTCATCTGCAAAAACAATGAGAAGAGCTGAGGAGTTCGCTGGGAGGCAGTTCGTGCAGAGCTGTTGCAGCATGGTGACATCAAGCTTAGAAGAACTGACTAACATACACATGTGCCTGAGGAGGTGTAACGGCGTGCGATCGTCTAGTTCAACACCGACAAGTGATGGTCATATTCTTGCTTCTTTGGAAGCCGTGGTGTTCTTCAAAGCTGCAGCTTTCAGCTTATCGTGGTTGCGTCCGAAGGAAATTGCTCGAGCAAATATATAAGATCAGTTGCGAGGTGGCTAGGAAGCTGCACAGCGACATGTGCGCTTATTACTTTACGTAAAGTAGCACGACGCATGCGAAAAAGAGCTTAAAAGGTAAAATCTACACATGAGGGGTAGATGAATTAAAGCCAGGTAAGGAGAGTGTAACAACATTTTCTGAAAGTTCAGTGCGCAAAACGTGGTCCGACGTCATAAAGGCACAATAAAGGAGTTCTGAGCGTTCAAACAGTAGAAAACGGGGTCACTAATTATGCAGTGGAAAGGCCAAACGAAAAGGGATTACCTACATAAAAATAGTCAGTCTATAAATAAGTATGCTGGACTTGACCTTCGGTAAAGCGCGATCATCGATAGGTGGTCAGTTAGTCGCGCAATCCGGTCGGAAGACGAAACTTAGTCTGCACAATAATTCGTAGCTTTAGATCCGATGAGCAATGAGCGAGGCTAGCAGATCGACGACGATCGACAGCACTGCACGCGTAGCCGAAACCATAATGCGAATCGAAACCCGAGAAAGTCTTTTATCGGCTGTTGGTTAGTTAAAACAACAATGTATAGTAAATACTGGAAATGGGAATAGAAAGGTACAATTAGGAAGAGATGTGTACCATCGCTATACACGTATCCGGAAATTGGAAAGGGGCATCAGATGCATGCTCTAGCAACCATGTTGCTCTGATGAACACTATATACGTAATTTATAAGATATCAGTGGGCCCAGAATGTGCATCATGTATACAATAGACCTAATGTTAATGAGGAGCATGGTGTAGGTAAGATGGCTACTCCGGCTGCTTGAGAATCCTGACGGGTTTTGCAGATTTGTCGTGGCAGTCATAAACGGCGCTATTGTTCCAAGTTTATCCATGTTTTATTGATACCCGGACCATGCGGTTTGGGACTCTCCAACTTTGTGGGTTCTTAGGCAGCCTGCGTAATCAGTCTGCCGGTAGGGGTGTCTAAATCTGCAAATGAGAAAGGCGCCAAGGAGGCACAATCAATGTTTTTAGGGCATTGGACGCCACACAGACATGCGGTGCATTGATTGCTTTGTGTGCTGTTAGAGATGGGTGTATTGTAGTCTACCAGTGTGGTTCCATCGGAGAACATCTCGGTAACAACTCTAGGTTAAAAAGTAGGAGAGTATTGAGAAGTGAGTTAAGATCATCGGTACGGGAAGGCGCTGAAATGGCTTATTGGTTATTAATGTTCCTAGAGTGATGGAGCGCCATGAAGCGACCAGACTACAACAAGGTGGCTGTAAATCCTGGGTCAGCAGGATCAACCTGTAGACTGGGGTGGTCGCTCTGTGTCCGATGTCGCAGGTGTAGGTTGGTGGTTGATGTGGCGTTGTGTCTGAAGCAGCGAGGGGTTAGCAAATTTTGGAGGACGCATGTTGAAAGTGGGTTTACCAGTTATCACACACATCGACACTATATACAATAACTAGAGGAGGGAAACACCTCAGCTACTGTGCCGCAATACCTAAATGAAAATGAGAATAAAATGCAGCAGGTGCAAGCCAGATGAGCTACCGGTAACTGTTGGGCCTCGTTTCAGTAAGCTAGCTTCCTTCTACCATGCAGCAGAAAAAATAATTTCGTATTCAGAATTACAAAATGCTAAATAATGAGATCCTGGTAAGAGGGGAGGCTAAGAGCGATGGGGTGGGACGAAGAAACTCACAGCACGAATGCCACTGAGGTCGGCTCCTAGCCATATCAACAAGTGTATCCAGCCAAGCGTGCTCATCGTCTTCCGGACCCCAACCAGGGAGCCAAGACGCTCCAACTGAAGCCAGCTTCGAGGTAAGGGCCTTCAATCCTCTCGACCAAGTCACGGCTTGGCCACCACTCCTCTTCTTCCATCCACACCTCTGGCGCAAAAATAACGCACGACGCAGGAGTCGGTGGGCTGGTGTTGTATCATGAGATAACTTACAGCAACCCTGACTACGATAGGTGAAGATATTTAGGCGGCTTTGCTTGCTGCTCTACTTCGTCATACTCTCATAGTTGCAAGTGTCAGATGACAGGTTGCAGCTGTCGAGTCCTGTTAATGCTTTTCAGTTTATCCAACAGAAGGCTATCAGGGAAATTGAGGATTATTACCTTACTCAATCGCTTTGCGCGTTCATTAACTTCCGATGTGATAGAGGATAATATATTGCCAGCAGCAGTAAGTGTAATGTGATTACAAGATTCTTGAGGGTGTTTGAGACAGGCGAATGGAGTGAGTAACGCCATGGTATCGTTGACCGAGAAACGTTCATGTTTTAGCAAGTTCAGCTGGTCTTCGAATTGCAGTACCTTCGCGTATAATTCTATAGGTTGTTCAGACAACACTACACTGCAATTTCTCAGCATTGCAGTGAATAAATCGTTTATATGGGTAGGAGGCTGCGCCGCATTCTTGAATGATACATCCGTAGGTTGTTATTACAGCATTCACGCGGGTAACAGTGCAGTCCTTGGTGGAGGAAGAATGAGTAGGCCCAGCAGTCCTACGTTTAGCCCGGTATTAGCTTGCACACCGTTGCTACTGGCCAGTAGGGAATAGCAATAGGTATTTGTATTTAAAGGAGGGACTTAGCGCTAAATGTGTAGGCTAAATATTCTACTAATTAGTAGCAAGATGTCAAAGCAGCCAACAAAATTTGAACACGCAACCGCAGGTGGCTAATCGCGGTCAGATATTATTAACTTCCCTTTGGCAGACAGCTTCACATTAAACGACATTATAACGGACTTTAAGGCGCTTTATGGCTGGCAAAATTGGACTGCAGTTAGTGGGTTTTGGATGGTGAGCCAGAAATCCCATCCTGATTTTCAGAGCCCGTTGCGTTGGCCCACCATCTCCGGCATGTGGTTCCTGATTCCTAAAATGAGTCCGCAGAAAGGCGCATAGTCTGAAGCAAAGGTATGCGCGCCCAACCAACCTGCAGATGGATCCTGTCCAGTCATACCTGTTTTCACTGGTAGGTGACTGTTCTCTGACCTCCTGGACGGTGAATTATGTCTAACAGGTTATACTATACAACGATTTGGTGGCATTTCATACCGTCGTAGAAGTGGAGTTGCTGCCTTGTCAGATCCACCTTAACTATTTTGCGAACCTATACGTTCAACTCTCAGGATAGAACTATTAAGGCTCCTTCGGTGGAAGTGTGCACTTCTCACAAACAATTTATAATTGTATTGGTACAAGTAAATGAATAAATTTCTTCCCGAATTCTTCGTCTTATTAAGTTTATGCCTACTCATAGAACAAATAGTTGCCTCATTATGGGTAATATTAATGCTCCCGTAGTTGACTAGTTGATTTTTAGTTGCTAGTCGGCAACCGGGTGTTTCTCATCTGCCTGCCCTAACCTTACTTTACAGGCGATCCTTTCGAAATTTTACGAAATTCCACTAGGTACATGAAGGGCCGAAACCTTCTTAGAGCTAATTTTTGTAGTTGGTGGATTTTGCGTGGTCAATTCTACTACTCCCGTTGGGTGCTATTGAGCACGTGTGCCAAATCTTTCAGTGTAACCTGAGTCGGGGTCGTAAACAATATATTACCCGTAGCCCCAAATTTGGAGCGCAAGCTTTTAAGCCATGGAACTAAGGCCGCAACATTTCCCTGCTTCATATCGTAGACTGATACTGACCAAACCGGGTGGAACGAAAGCAGAGCCTTTCATTGTGAGATACTGCTTTTCCATAGCAATCTCACTGCGGACTAAAGTCGGGGTAAAGTCGCTAGGATTGACTCCGAGGCACACAGGGTGCTCAACATGCTATCAATATTTCGAAAGATTCAGTATCCGTTTCTTCAGAAAGTAGGTGCATCCACTACCGATAGGTGCGAAACGCCTCTAAGTAGCATCTGCCGGCTGCGTGTCTGAGCTACAAATTGAAGCTGAACTGCACCGCACTAGCTAACTCATAACGGCTTTTGTTTACGTCAAACGGCGCTGCAATGTAAGCGACCATAACACAGTGCTGTTAAAACCTGACTGCAGGTAGGAAACAGAAGACCAGGAAAAGGCTGGTTTGCTTGCTGGACAGTACGTAAAGTAGTTGGGTTGCGAGTATCCGCTACCGAATCTTGACTTAGCAGCAAAGGTTTCAGTAGACTGTTTCCTGATGGTCGTTTCCATCGCGGAAGCTCAGGTGCGCAAACCGCCGACGTAACTGAATCTCTTATCAAAGCTTGCGGGATAGCTGTTATTCATCCCAAGCTTTGTAAGCGCTGGCAATGTGCTGCGCAAAACTTTTCGCCAACTCTCTGCAGCCGCTCTCTACCCATCGACTGGAGAGTGGCTATCGTTGGCTCATTTCAGAAAGTGCAATAAACACCTGTCTGAGAATTACAGACCCGTTAGCTTTACAAGCGTACTGGTTTGTATTAGCGAAACTCCTAAGAGATGTACTCGAAAGATACATGGTTAAGTGCAGTTTGCGCAACCCGTCTCAGCGTTTGTACCGCAGAGATTATTCTTGTTTGTATTTGTTGGTGGTATGAAAATGCTGGTCTGAAGCTGTAGGTTTAGGACAGGCGGCGGAATTATTGTTCATTGACTTTCGAAAGCCTTTGGCACTGCTCCACGCTGCCGTCTTTTATTTAAACCAGGATCCCTCGGCTTTTCTGTCTAACTCTTGAAGTGGAGTTTGGCATTTCGTTAAGATAGATAGCTAAGTGTTTGAGTGGGCTCCACGCTCTCTTTTCAACAAGCGTTTTTGAATGGTGTTCCGGTTGGGTCGGTTCTCGGTCCATGCGGTTTGCTGTGTATGTTACTGACCTAGCTTCAGTTTTTGAATGATCTATTCCAATGTGCAATGCAGAAGGCCCCTTGACATTATCGATATTTATTAACAAGCATACGGATGATCAGCTTCGTGGCAACTGCCAATAAATCTCGCCAATCGCTTGATTCTACTTATAAGATCAAGTACTACTTCTATTCGTTAGTTACTTGGGTGATATGTAGTGCTGCAGCTAACGCATCACTTCCACTTAAGCGTTTCGCTGTCCGTTGAATATACGTCTACTGTGAACACACTGCAGCTACCCGCAAAGGTTTTTCGGATGCTAGGGATGATCCGCAGATAAGTTGGGTTTGTAACAAAAAATTGTTCCTACGTTTCTATGGTTTTATCAGATCATATTTAGAATAATGCCACTAGACCTGTCCGCCATGCTTGATCCGCCCAAAGAAGCAGTTGAACGGGATTTGAAGACCTTCACAAAAATAGTGAAGGGTAATGAAAGCACTCATATCCCGATTGCTGCCGACAGTGCCGAGGTTTTCTCTTCACTAAGGGGCCTTCGGGGTGATTTAATCCATACTTCCCGTCTACTGCGCAGCGAGCTCGGTTATGATCTACTAGGACAGTTTCATTCCACCCGGATGATAACGCTACCTGGCTATTAACGGAAGCCTTCCAAACCCAGTTCCGATCGCGAAAGCGCTGAATTACGTTCATCGCCTGGGGTCCTAGATGTGTAAAGGCACTACGGCAGGATGTGACAATAGCAGAAGGCTGAGGAAGTTTGAGCAATGACCTACACATTGCTTGTTTCTATAACCGTTTTCTGCGGTCTCCCTCAACTTGTTCCTCTTTCTATTTTCTCTGAGTTCGTGAACTTCTTAGGGATCCGGGCTTGGACTGAGGAGCGGCTTTTTCACCTAAGATAAAAGCTAAATATTTTATTCTCAAGAAAGAGTGGCAAGCATTTTGGGAATCGTCTGAATACTGTAATGTTGTACATGATAGCATCATGTACCACTGATCCGTGGAAAAAGTATTAGGCTTTTGACCTCCATGGTACTCCTAGTAAACGCATGCTGCCAGACCTAAGCCTTGCATAGGATGATGAAAGCGTTTTCTGCTGCTGATGCACCCAAGCTTAGCATTAGAATTGTCCAAAATCGTCTAAATGCCGGCTTTAATGAACCTTTATGTGTCTTCCTAGATGTCGGTTGCCAGCGGGCCCTAATTGAAGCTTTTTCATTAAGTCTGAGCACTAATTACTATACTCAGCAGTTTCCAAACACTATCAGTAGGCAAACAGCAAAATAAAACATATATCTTTCTTATTGTTGACAAAGAGCGTACTTTGAAAGTTCTAGGCCCAAGAATCAGACATTTTGCTCTCCACTTATTCTCTCTTGGCCCCATATACTTAGCTTTATCTGGTATACATGTGCCTTTCGCTATTGGCAACACTAGTAGACAGTCATAATGAAAACCAGATCCTCTTCTTTAACTGCTTTTGCTCGTAAAACACTCTCATTTCCGGATTTCATTTCACTGGCACGAAAGCCAACCAACGACAGAGAGGCCCCTGTCACACTGGCTGGCTGGAGCACCAGAAACTTCCCACCACCACTTTTCTTATCTTGGCCGCCCGTGTATCATTTATCTTTTAGCTGGCTCCAAAGCCTACCATGCGTTATGCGTAATGGTGGGTGAACGACCAGCTCCCACTGGTTTTTGTTACTATTCTACTCCTGATTTACCTTATCGCTCTTTGCTTCGGGTGCTAGAACAGCTCTTGCCAGGCAAATCACAAAAGAAATAGTCGGCGTGACATTAGAGTACCAGTTAACATTGCCATCTGGATGAACACCGCCGGCACTATCTTCGGAACTTAAGAACGGAGAGAAATAAATCAAAATTCATCAAAGAGCTGCACAATAGTGTGCATCTACACACGAGGCATAACAATAACTCAAGTGTGAGCAAGCTCAACCACCAGAAGTAGAGCTGTTAAAGCCCAACCAATGTAGACCAAAACGGATTTCACGCCCAAATGCAATTAGCTAAATTTTACTAAATTTTCCCATGCTTATTTCTTTATTATTGGTGACAGGCTCCTGTAGCTCACTGATGTTAGTGACAGAGCCTCATGAATATAGAAAATCGGCTCTAAGGGATAAATCTTGTGATGTTTAGCCAAGTAATGTGTCTATTTTGCAGGCCGAAATCTGTCAGCCGATCTGAAAGACCCCCTGGTTTACTCAGGTAGACCTGGCTCATGCGGTCTTGTTATAAGCTTTAGTAAAGCTTAGAGGCTTAAAAAATGCTAAACTCTATTTTACTGGTTGTTTATGTGGCTCAGTATCCCCTGAAAATGGTATGCCGTGGCCTTCTAACCGTGAGTTAATTACAGGCTCCCCTGAATTCCCATGTAGATATAATATTCCTTGCTGGATTTCTAGTGTTTTCGCGCAAAACCATCCCTTATTTGCATATATTTATCATGTATGCCTACAAAGTTTACTTTTCGGCCACCTGCGCAGCCCGTAGTTGTCGCAGGGTATTACGGGCTAATTAGAGCATTTCTGGATAGCCATGCCCATCTAGATCATATGCCGCTTCCCTACTTTTTATGTTTTCTTTTCTTTTTTCTGCTATCTGCTTGCAAAGCAGAAAGCCATTTTTAGCGAAAAATAAAAATGGCCTTATTCGTAGACCATCATTTAATTGCGAATAACTCGCAAAATACTGCACGTATTGTGTTGCTTTTAAGTTCAGCGTATTCAGGCGCTAAAGCTGGTCCAGATCAGTGCAATTTTGTGCTACTTTAAGCGGTATTCTAACTGTAGAAGGGCATTTTCTTTTATCTGAGAATAACTCAGGTTGAAATTTCGCGCCGGAGAGCAATATCAGCGTAAGAAAAGTAGGGCTCTATTATTTTGTTAATTGGTCTTTTTCTACTAAAGCGCGCGGATTTATTTTCTCTCTTAACAAATTGTTTCTATTCTTGCCTGCATTTATCGAAATTTTTTTTAAACTTTTTGTATGCCTTATAATCCCTTCACTCATTTCTTCCATGTGCGCAACAACAATTGGGGCAACTGAGTGGCCAATTAATGTGCGATCAATTTAAAGTGAACTTTCGGCGAATTGGATTCTGTTCCAAGGAGAAAAGGCACAACTCCGCGAAGTTTTTCACAATAAAAGAACAAGGAGTTCAAGATCTCCCGAAGGAACCAGAAAACGTCAAGGTGGGCGCCTGATACCCAGTAGCTGTATACCAAACAGTGCCAATGCATTTGGAATTTCTAACGATGAACATATATTTATATTTTGCCTACTTCCATGCAAGAGCATCGGATTAATGTAAGCCTTGATCTGAACCCTTTAGGGTGCAGCCTCTAGCAGGTCTAGAAATATACCTATTTATTTATTTATTTATTTATGTGCGGAACTAAGAGCAAGAGTAATAGAGATGTAATCAGTAGTGAAGGCCACCTGGACCAAAGCTTAAATGAAGTGTGTCCACGCAGTGTGTTATTCTGTAATGCTAACTTCTATGCGGTTTTACTCCTTGCATACTAAATTCATACCAACTGCCTTCGGTTTAAAATAGAGCGCAAAATTATTTACTGGCGTGGCGTCAGGAATTATTTCGTAATTTCCTCCATAAATTGAGTAATTCCTACTATTGTTCTTCGATCTCCCATGCTACATTTGTTCTGCAGTGCTAAGCATTCCCCTTCTTTTCTGGAGTTAACAGTCCAGAAACATATACGAATTCAGTGAGGGCAATAACGGATTCCCTTTGTGGGTTTTGTCTACGGACCACTCGCCCAGTTCTCTTTCTCCGGCTGTCACGCCACACAATTTGATCGCACGATCGGCCCGATCCATCTTTAGGCTGATGAAAACCTACCTGTTTCATTAAGCTATACTACCTGCTTCATGTAATTCTTCTTTTCTACACTCTTCCTTATTTCGTGGTTTGCCACGAGTGGACTGGTCTCCTGTGGTCACTGATTATAGCTTCCACCTTAGAAGAGACTTTACCTATGCAAGGCACATTGCCACAAATCGGCTGGCGTATAAAAAGTGCCATAACTGAAGGATCCGCATGACGGACTGGGCTGAGGCTTCATCGCTCATAATAAATGTATAAAACCAGCCCTAAAAGAACGCAACATGATAAACAGGTGCTGGCTCATATGCTAGTAGTCCGCACCGGCACGCTGCCAGGTCCAGCATGAAAGTACGGGCAAAATCTTACAAGGAAATACCTTGCATGTAAGTATGTCCCCTGGGGACGGTTCCACGAGTAGCCGTATTAATTTAACTGGAAATCTGATTAAATCTACATAGGTTATTGTTCCTGGAAATTTTACTTTCTTTAATACCTTAATCCTGCCAGTTACTTTAATGCCTGTTTTGGATCCATTATAAGAGCCGTAAACAAATTGATCATTTTTTGCCTTCCTGTCGTACACATTAAGCACATCACCTAGTAGGACTACACCTCGAATAAGCAAGGATTATGCCATTTATTTTCTATTTATTTAAATATGAGCATTACAGAAGTAATTGGAGTGGAGTATATGATCCAGTGGCAGGTCCGATGAAATTGTGTGCGCACTGCGAACCAAGTGAGTAAAGCTTGAAGAAAATGTTGTGATAAGGTCTTAAGTACCTTGGCATGTCACTGCTCAAACATGTAGGCGCAGTCGCATGAGAGCAACCATATGCATAGCAATTGTGTACTGTGGTATCGGTCAAATTGTCAATGCGTGGTAGAAACCGTGACTTTCTTAAATGGCTGATCAAGACCTCCAAGTGGCAGTGTTGTTAAATAGACATTTGTAACTTTTGTTTGGAAAACTCTTGCCAGGCGATAACCCACCAGGTCCTGGAACATTGTCGGCAGTGGTATGACATTGACAGCTTTCTCTGCGCTCTATTGTCCATGCGGTTATTTGTAGTCAGATTGATTCACTTCATTTTGTTGGAAACGCGTTTAGCTTCTTTGGATTCGACCTAGACTGGCTGGAGCTTTGGAGGCGGACGACTCAAGTGACGTTTTGGGTAGATCAACTTCCGGATTTCTCTATTGCGTTTGAATTGTGTAGTGTGGAAGAGTTCTATGACCTGGGTTGAGTCCGCGGTTAGTTAAGCGTCACAGGTATATCCCCGGTGTTTCATGTAGCTAATGATGTCCTATAGAAAATAGGGAAAGCCAACGAGACAAGCAAACTGCCAAAGCAATTGTACAGGACTATGGCCATTTATAAATAATATATTTTTGTAATTCTTTGGTGGTTGAAAGCAATGAGTGGACTGAAGTAGGTTACCTAGTAGCCATAACTAAATAACTAAATACTTGGTATATTCTCGGCAAAACGAGACGCGCCTGTGAAGGCGCGATCAAATATGCATACAAGCATACCTTTTTTGGAATAAGAAAACATTTCGTTTTAATGAAAGTTATAAACGAAAAGACGTGGTCCATACGAGAGAGCATTTTGTCAGTTAATAATCAGACCAAGCAACATGATGGCGCTGGGGCGCGTAAGAATCCGTTATGACGGTTGTGTCAAGATACAAGTTGGGCTGGATTTCGCCGTGCAGTAATCCATGAGCATAGGAGACAAAACAAGGTTTTGCTGCAATCACTGAACATTAAGAATTCGGAATGGTCTGCGCTCCATCTAAGCATTCTTCGTAATAACACCAGTTGCACAGGTTGTATGTAGAATTCTGGGGAATGCGTCAGTGTGAAATGTTCTGCAGTGACAATGGTATATTGCGTGTAATTACGAGACCCGGTATTTGTTGAATGCGGGAAACAACTGTTGTCCGAATTAGCCTTGCATAAACCACAGTTGCCCTTTGTGGAATTCGGAAGTGGCAAGCGTTAGTAACCGGTGAATAGGTTGACGGAATCAAAAGAGCATGGAAATTAGTGAAATATGCGACCAGGATGTGGGTTGAGCGAGCAGTCACCAGTAACGGAGCTTGTAGTCGGAACATGCAAAACTGCCAGAGCAGTTGTTTCCCATGCAACGAATATTGCAACAAGGTCATCAACCGGATGCTAGAAACATAGCTAGGAGGTCACGTGAGACGGCGTGTCGGAGAACTTGGGACGAGAAGAGGAGGGACTACATAATACAACTGTAGCGAGAATACGGCTGTAAAGCGAGCAAAGCCATTAGGGAACACGGAAGCAACATGGGCTCACTTGGAACATTGCTTTACATCAGAACGGTTCACGTGTACTCATCATCATGACATTTATCCAATGTGTATGATTGGACATAAAGTTCTCAAAACTCAGAGAAGCATACAGGAAGTTAAATATCGAACCAAGGATACTCGAGAATTTTGCGCACCTGCACCATCATTCGCCCGTCCCTTCATGATTCTCCTACTCAAGCGCTGCCTCAAGGAGTTTAGCTGGCCTTGACCAAGCTATTAGGTTAGCCAACAACTGAAATAGGGTCCATAGGTTGCTTTAACAGTAGTACCTTACTGTTCAAAGGGATCAACGGCAGTGTTTCAGGACGTGGTGGGTATTCGCGTAGAAAGCGGTCTCCAAATAAAAAGCCACAACAGTCCGCATAACAACCCTGCTACTTGACAGATTTGAATCTTCATTGATTAAAGCCACTGCCCACAAATATACACTGGCACGTTCAGCAGAGACATATATTTTAGCTTCTCGACCTGTAAAAAAGTTATTCGCTTTTCTGCACATATCGCCACCAATTCCCTTACTGTGTGCTCTACGCTCAAATGTGTCCATCATATCGTCATCTCCCTGGCGGCTCCGTAAAGCATGATTACATCCTCCATTTCTACAAATTGTCGAACTCATGGCCACAGCGGATTACAGCCATAGCAACAAGTCTGCTTCGAAATATAATTGCTTGATAATGCTGGTCATACCTAAGCTGGTGTGCCCTGATGACTTTGAGACTAAAATTATTTATTCATTTACCCGATGCCCTTGGGTTTCGGTGCAAAGACATCCCTTTTGGCTTCTAATTTTTAGCATCCTTTCTTTAGCTTAACCACTTATTAAATATAATCTCCGAAACAAGATCCACACTATTACCCCGCTAAGGGCGAAGGAGTGACTGCGCTGTAGTTACTTTCTAGCTGTGTACGAAAACATGCGGAACAGGTCCCGTTCCAGATTATGGGAAATCCAAAACTTGCAGACATTCAGGAAGGAGATACAAATATTGATTTGTATTGACCATCTACAACGCAGCTTTAATAACTGCAATGCCAAAGACCACTTCTTCGGAACTAGCCCCACAATTACTCGAGAACACCTAAGGATTATTGCACGACCTCAAATCCTTTAGCTCACAACGCATCCACATTCTTTGTCTTAATCGTCTTAACACTTATGGACTTTAACGACATCGTCGCATTCATTATCTAAGTTTTAAGGATAGCATGCAGAGTAGGATGTCACTTTCTTTAGTACTGCTTACGTGTTGACCTGTTTTGCCTCCTACTGACACGTCAAGCTAAAGCCTGCACTGTGGGAAACGTAGAAGCTGCCATCTAAGCAACTTGTAAGGGATAACCGGTATCTTAACACCAATGAATAGACACCATCCTTGGTCGCCCTTGTTATTTCTGATCCATAACCGTCGTCAAAGCACCAAGAAGATTTCAGCCGGTACAGACGCGCGCATCTCACAGGTGAAATCTATCTGCACGGATAACCGGTGGACATACCTGCGACGTTCACTTGTTCCCGGAACCAACCCAGACCAAGGAACTCATCCGCACTTCGCAATGCTGAACACATCAGGAACAAGGAAAATTCATCCAATCAATAAACGTCAGCTGAGTCGTCCGACTACAACAGCTTCAACCACTTGCTGTCCACTCCGAAGAAGCCAACTACACAAACCTAAGAAACATTTGACGAGAGGTTACTGCTAATACCCTAGAGGATACTCGGTCAGATGCAATCTTATCAATGGCATATCACCGGTCGGCAGTGTTCCATGAGGTAGTGGGTTTTCGTCTGGCAAGCTTTCTCCCTACAACAAGCCAAAACCGTATGTTTAACTACACTGCGACGTGGCGGATGTGACTCGCCACTCAAAAATTCACCGCCCCAACCACGAATTGGCAAGTTGGCGGACACCACGTCACAGTAATTCTGTGTATATACATGCTCTCGCACGACCACGCCTAAACAGTTGTTTAGTGACATGCTAATATTCCTCAATTAGTTTGGCAGACTTTCATACATGATTCACTCACCTGACTCGAACTGTGTACACAACCTCATCGGACGAGTTCCTCATCGATTTACTCAACAGTAACGATCTACTTATCATATCTACATCTAGCGTACTGTGAAGATAGACGTCATACAATCATTGGGCCATGTGGGCCCACACAACTCTCTACATCTCCATAAACTTTCGCTCTTCGTACCGCTAAGCATGCTATCACGTATTATATTGTATTGTGTTGAACAAGCCAAAAAGCGTGCCTCGCTTTGTCAAGAATGAATAAATATTTATTTATTTAGGTAGCCGAACAACCTCTTCATGGTGCCGGCTGGGTATTTCGGGTATGCCCCATTCCTGCAAATAGTTCGGCGTCAGTGTTAAAGAACGTCGCGGGTTTTCGCCTGGCAAGCCTTCCCGCCATAAAGGTAGTCAGGTCTGGTTAACAACACCGTGTCGAGGCGGCTGTGATACGCAACCTACTAAAATCAACCCTATGCTTCCCCGGACAGGCTTCAAATCCCAAACCTCAAGCATTCACTGGCGACACTATCAGAAGCGCAGGAAATCAGGCACAAAACCCATAAACCCGGCAACAAGCCTATAAGCATGCCTACATATGTTCATATGCCAACATACGTGAAAATCCTATTGTTTCGCTGTACATTAACTGATCACATTTTGTATTCTTACTATGACCAGGCCTGTGCAGGCGTGCCTCGCGTAGTTTAGAATAACCATGTCAGTTACTTATTTATTAGCTTCTGACTGGCTCAGTCTAGCTCACGGATATTTGGTCCAATTACTGCAAGGTACAAGGTATAAACACCGTTAATGTTTCGCTTCTTTATGGCCAATTTGTCTGCTCTTAAATCTCAACGACTAGAACCGCCTTGTCTAATGACAATGTGCGGTTTGCAAATCCGTAGGCACTCATTAAATCGGATATCGCAGCGCAATGCCGAATCCATTCGAGCAGAACAACTCCAGTCTTCACACATTATCTACGCATTCATTCCTTAGGCTGCTTTACCCTTTGCCACCTACGAAAGCTTTGGACCATAAAAATAGGTCCATGAAAACATATTAAGCTTTGAGGTACCCTCGTGAAATCCATCTACTAGGCCTAAGCCTTGCCTACGTTGTAAGTATTTATTGTTTCTGTCGCTAAACACAGCACATCTAAGGTTCAAATTGGAAATGTCAAAAACATCTTCTAAATGCCAGCATCAGATATACTTCTATGAACCGTCGTAACTGTCAGCTGACCTTAAGTGATGCGTTTTCTTGAAGTCCGAATATTCGCTACTTTACTCCACCATTTCCAACTTTAATGGTTATATCTACTACGAAAGTATATATATATATATGCCATCTGGTCAATAAAGTAAACACTGCAACAGCCATAGGCCCAAGCACCAGGCGCGTTGCTACCCATATATCCGCTCTTGGGCCCATTTACTTAGTTTATCTGGTATATAAGTACCAATCACTATTTGAAATACTGGTAGACAGGTGTAGCGCGTCAGTCTCGCCGTAGCAAGCTTACAACTATGTACTCGCCGAGCGTAGCCTAGGAAAGGAGTGTCGTTTCCTCTACTATGTACCTTCCCATTTTGTCTTCTATATCGTTGGAGTAGCAAACCATCGTGCGCTTTTACACACCACATATAGTCACCTCGCGAAATATCCCCTATATATATACAGTCAGGTATATCAACAGTGTGATACTTGAGGTGAAGCCAAATTCATATCCCACCTCTTTTATTTTGTTTCCGTCTAGAACACCAGCGTCAGACCTCCCAAACAGGTGAGTTAAGCCTCAAAGAGGTCAAAGCAGTGAACCATACTGTGCCCTAGCATAACAACATAATGAACATTCGCTGTTGAAATATTAATTCACAGGACCCTAGTTGTCGGGGCATCATATATACTTGCTCAAGAAATTGTAGCACTTCGCAGCAATCCGCCGGTTGTTCTGCTCTCCCGTTGCCTTTGCTTAGCGACAGACCCCTGTAACATATCCGAAGCGATAAGCCTGTGTCGATGATTAAAATAAACTTTACGAACTCATAAATCTCGCAGTATCTAGCTTGGAAATAAGCAACCTTGATAAGATGATTCGCTCCGCCTAAATAATATATACAGACCTGTCTTGTGTAAATCCGCGCATTCATCGAACAAGCTAGCAAATTCAAATTAATACCCAAATTCACACAGCCCCATTAATAACACATGTATCTACATACTGGCCACACCTACTTATCCAGAAGGTACTGGTTAAGTGAAACATTTCTGAACTATTAGTGATGTTACGCGTTTGTAGTAGCATGATGACCTCTCATGGTTCAAGAATAACTAGTTCATTCACCTACTATTTACAACCACCCAACGTTATTAAACTTCGTATTCTTTAACTTTACAGTGCTTTGCAACGCTTAGTCTCTTTGAGAAACCCCACAATGAGTTATTAGGACCTAGTATTCTTTTCACCTTGTTGAAAAGTCTCGAATATTTATGACATGCTTTTAATGTCTCTTTGTTACAACGCGACTTTCCCAATCTTACTGCGTTTAATATCGCGCACGCATAGAACATACGATCTTCGGCCAACCAGGTCGCACCTTAGAGCTACAGGCAACTTCGAGTTACATGGTACCTTTTAGATACACCTTCCAATATAGAACTGAGAACGCCAAGCTGCTTGTATCACCATGTTTACTAGCGAAGCAAACGTGCCATTGTTAGCATGGCAAATTAATGGCGTTATTCGCAGTCACCAAATAACTTGCAAGCCTACGAATTTTTCAGTCAAGTTTCTTCTATTATCGCAAACGTTAAAGTTTACCAGATATAGTGTCTATGATTTCCATTAGGTTCCATAATTGCGCTAGGCATATTAATTCGTTTCTTCCATTAGCTAATATGGGTGCTTGGGGTCACCAATTATGTTAAACCTTGAAAACATTTTCCCTCTTAAAAAATTCATTAGCTCCTTATGCGACTATATTTTATTTACATTTTGCGAAACATTTTCGTTACTGTCGCGTGAGATCGCTTTTTATCCCCTCATACCCCGGTAACCTATACCAAACGACTAGCTATAAACGGTTTGAAGTACGTTCATTTGAATCAGCCGAAGGTTAAAGGATAGTGCAGCATATTCAGCTGCGCATGCATTATCCACTAGATATAATTATCGTATCCTTTCTTTGCAAGATGGTCGGCCAAAGTAGAATATATGGAGGAAACAACACAAGTAACCGAGAAAATCCCCTGGACACAACGTATTTCGTACTAGGCGTCCTAATTCGGTTGACGTGGCCTTGCAAACGCAAGCAGGCTTTCTCGCTTGTATCTCTTTGCACTTGCTGTATTGGACTCGGGTGTTTAATACACTTCCGCCCACGTCCCATGTCGTCCTTACTAGGTGGTTGCAATAGCTTTATCCAGCCATCTACGTAGTATTCCTTCTCTTTGGAGCGCTGCAAGTCGATTGCGAGCTCCTGGATACCGAAGAGTCCGGACCCCGCAATTAGTGCAGTTTTCGTATGTAGCGCTAACAATAAGAAGGATAGTGATAAAATACACCTTAAGATAAGTTAAAGTAACGTCTTCACTGAAGCGATATAAGCTAAAACAACTTCATAACCTAAGTTAAATTTAGCTTTACAGGAACTTAAGGATGCAAAGCTATGCTCATAGGCATATGAGCTTTTTGATTATTTGTTAGAAATGAATAAACTAATAAATATTCCACCCTCGATTCAATTGGGGCACACCAAATCAGCCAGGAATAAGTAAATTAATAAATTTATATTCCCAGTGCTACATGAGGCACGCCAACAAGGTGTGCTCAAAAAGGTACAAGCGAAGCTGCGACGATCGAAATGCGAACTAGTTTGCTCTTGACATGGGCAGTAAACGGCTAAGTGAGTTCCAATAAATGATGTAAGGTTGTGATAATTATAAGACTTTTATTTAGTCGAAAGTTGCGAGATGAGAGCGAAGATGTGTGAAGGTAGTTGAAAGACAGTAGCATGCTGCGCGAACATTTATGGTAAAACTCAAAATCAATGGGGTAGGCAAGTGCAAAGTTAAGTGAAGGAAACCAGCAAAAGGCTTAGCGGCCCTTTATAGTCAAAATAATTATCCGGAGAGCAAAAATTAGGTAGCAAACGACAGAAGCCACATTGCTACAGCGCACCGTCACAAGACGTAGGTGTCGTCCTGGTGGAGCATCGGAAGAGCTAACACCAATTTGGGGATGACAGCCGATAAGGGAGATGGATGCTTCACTACAGCTTGTGATAGACTTTGCTGCCGAATTTAGTGGATGTCAGTAACTGGTTTAATAGGGCGCTGTATCCTACGAGGTCAGTAAGTCTAACGACTTTATGAGATGAAGGCAGAAGAGGTGAGTTAAGCAATGAAAGGCTATTGGCATGCGGGGCGCAGATTTATGTTAAAGTTGAAAGGTAGCGGAGACAGGTAAGTGCATGGTTAGGTGACTGAAAGCTAGTAGATTTCTCGGCTGTTTAAAGTAAAGATACCAAGACACGGATGCAAGTAGCAGAGGTGAGTTAAGTAAGGGAAAGCCAGTAGCATGCTAAGCTCGGATTAATGAGGAAGATCCAAAGCATTGGTGGCAAGTAAGTGTAGGATAGATAAACGAAAGCTTGCAGAAAGCTTGGTGATTTAAAGCAAAGAACATAGACCTTGGAAGCAAGTAAACAGGTGGTCATTGTCGGGATCTGCACAGATACTACGCTGCGTTGCGCGCTTTGGGTGTCGTTCTGGTGGACCAGATGGCGAAAGCGAACACCAATATGAGGATGAGAAGAGAAAGGGGAGCAAAACACTCAATTGCAGCGGGGCGACCTAGACTTTGCTGCAGAATTATATGAAGGTTAGTATCTAGGTTGATAGGGCGCTGCAACACGAGAGGTTATTAAGTCTAACAGGTTGCGTGAGGAGGGTAGCAGAGGCGAGTTAAGTAATGGAATGCCTGCAGCATACTGTGCGCGTAGTCATGACAAAGATGGAAAGCGGTGGAGGCAGGTAAGTGCAAGTTTACGTGAGCGAAAACCGGTAGGAGATTTCGCGGCTGTTTATCAGGAAGATAATAAGCCCTGGATGAAAGTAGCAGAGGTGCCTTAATAAAGGAAATGCCAGTAGTACGCTAAGCGCGAATTGGTGGAATAGACCCAAAGAGTGGAAGCTGGCGAGTGCAAGCCTAAGTTCCCGAACGCCAATATCAAGTTCAGCGGCCATTTACGGTCAAGCTAATAACCAGCGAAAGCAATTGAATAGAAGGTGAACGTCGGTACCTGTATGAGTACTGCGCTGCGTCGCACCTTTCGTAGTTTTTCTGGCGGACCAGAGGAAGACAGCTTACGCCGGTGTGTGGTGAGAGCCAGTGGGTGAGCCAGATTCTTCAAAATGGCAGTGGGAATAGACCTTGCCTTAGAATTAGTTATGGGTCTGAATCTGGGTTGAAAGGAAGCCGAACCGCTCGACGTAATCTAGTCTAAGGTTGCGAAATGAGGGTAAAAGAGGGGAGGTAATTACTGGATAGCCAGTGGGGTGCTGTGCGCAGATTTGTGGCAAAGAGGAAAAGCAGTAGGGGCCTTCTAGTGCAAGATCATTTGACCGAAAGCTTGCAGAAAGTTTAACTGCGATATGGTTGGCGACATCCGGTTTCGGATTTGCCTGTCACTGTGGCCAGCCACAGGACGCCTGCGCCTACAGTGGGACCATGGATGGCTTGCGCTGCACCACCCACAGCTCCAACCACACCCCATATCCAGTGTAAACCCGAAGGAATAAGACCAGGAGGCATGCGGATGGGAACCACGTTTCATCAACGGTGCCGGCCCACACTCCTTCACAGGCAAACACAAGCACACTGTATTTGGGAATCAAGCGCACACAAGGCGGTGGCTGGACCGTAATCCGCTCCACACTGACTGCATGGAACCACTTTTCGAGCCTAACACGGCCACAAGGACCGTGCACCCCCGTCCCCTCCAGCAACGACCAACTGTCTCCTGGAGCCAGTATGGACGAGGTAGTGGGTAATAGACAGGTAGGCACCTTGTCAACATGCACATCAAGCGCAGCCACACCGGGGTTAGCAAACAACAGCCAAACACTTGAGAGAGAGAGAAAGAAAAAGAGAAAAACTCGATTAATGCATAAGGAAACGGTGATATAAACCTTAATTTAATGAGCATATGTAATAAGTTGTTTACAAACAGATCCTAGCTGAGTGCACGAGGTCAGAAAGTATAGTTCACGGAATGCCACAAACACAAATATGCAACGGAAATCGAATACAATTGGCTGAAGCGATGTGTGCAAGTTAATGGAATAGAGTACAGGGAGATATTTATATGAGAAAGAAAAGTATTAAGGTAAAAACTGTAAACCCACCACCTGAAATAAAGAGACTTAGCATGCAAGCATGCGGTTAGTATATAGAATTCAGCGTGCCTACAAACGCTGTGCCGGCTCGCCGTAATTCTCTGCAGGACCCGTCGTCGCTTCTGTAGTGGCCCCAAATGCCACAGCTCATGGCCCACTAGACATTTGTATGAGAAAGAAAGGCATTAGGAGAGAACCGAAAACCCACCACCTGAAATAAAGAGACTTAGCATGCAAGCATGCGGTTAGTAAATCGAATTCAGCGTGCCTACAAACGCTGCGCCGGTGCTGCTTACGTTCACTGCGGGACCCGTCGTCGCTTCGGCAGTGGTCCCGAGTGACCTCTCTCATGGCTCACTAGGCTCACTAGGCCTGGTCGCATTGGAGCTGGCGCGCTACCACATCGATATTGCGGCGCTCAGTGAAACACGGCTCGCTGAGCAAGGTAAGTTACATGAAGCAGGTGCTGGCTACACATTCTACTGGCTGGGGAACGCCGCCTCAGCACCACGTGAACATGGGGTCGGATTGCAATATCCGAGCGCCTTAATGGCCTGCTGGTGGGTGAAGCAACGGGCATCAGCGCGCGGCTGATGACTATTCGCCTACGACTCGGAAGATGTAAGTTTGCTACTTTCATAAGCACGTACGGTCCGACCATGTGTTATCCTGATGACACGCGTGATCAGTTCTACACTGAGCTATCATCCGTGATACGGTCTGTGCCGAAGAGCGACCGACTATTTCTGCTGGGTGATTTCAACGCGCGCGTTGGGCGTGATGCATCAGCGTGGACAGGTGTTATTGGTTCGCATGGCATTGGCTCAGCGAATGCGAACGGTGACAGGCTGCTCTCACTGTGTGCCACTCACGGCCTGACGATCACGAACACTCGGTTTGCACTGAGTGCGAGTGATATAGCAACCTGGACGCATCCACGGAGTGGTCACGCTCACCTGCTCGACTATGTCATCGTACGTCAGCGTGATTTGCGTGAAGTGCGCATGACACGTGTACTGCGTTGAGCTGAGTGTGGCACTGATCACAAATTGGTGCAGACCAAACTGTACATATATTTTCGTAAATCGATGTATTGCACTCCCGCCGTGAATCAGCGTAAATTTAACATTCTCGCCCTCGGCACTGTGGCGAAACGTACTGAGCTGGAGAAGGCGATGGCTGCACGCCTGTGTGGTGATGTGGACTGTATAGCCACAGTGGGCGACCTGTGGCACCACATTCGCGACCAGGTGACAGCTGCTGCCGAGGAGACCATCGGGCGCGCAAACTGTAAGCAGCCTGATTGGTTTGATGACAACAATGTGACGATTGGCGCATTGGTGCCAGAGAAGAATGCAGCATTTGCTGCACATGTGGCAGACCCCAGTGACTTGGGGAAGCGTAGTCAGTTTCGCAAACTTCGACGGCGACTGACCCGAGAGCTCCGTCGCATTAAAAATGCATGGTGGACGGAGAAGGCGAAGCAGATGGAATGCTACGCCGAACGCCGTTAATACAAGTAATTCTTTGATCCCTTAAAGGAGGTGTATGGACAGAGGTTGGAGCCGCTGAGGACACTGATCGATGGTAGTTCAGGCGCTACCTGCACCCAGACTGCAGACATAATGCAGTTCTCGCGGAAATACCTTGACTGTCTCTTGAACAACCGTTCAGAGATCGACTGGCCTACATTGAACGGCCTGAAGCAGCACGATGTGAAGGCGGATCTGGCGGATACGCCGACACTGGATGAGACGCAGAGAGCACTTACTCAGCTGCGAAACGGCAAGTGTGCCGGAGCCGATGGGATCCCGCCTGAAGTATTGAAACACGGCGGACCCGCGTTGTTGACTGCGCTGCACCACTTGGTGCAACGCGTGTGGATTGAGGAGGAAATGCCTCCTGAGCTGAAGGATGCCCTTGTGCTACCACTGTACAAGGGCAAAGGTAGCAAGCAATGTTGCACGAATTATCGTGGCATCAACTTGCTGAGTTGTGTGGGCAAGGTGATTGCTCGAATCCTGCTCAATCGCCTCGTGAGTCAGATTGTGGAACCAAACGTGGCGGAAGAGCAATGTGGATTCCGTTCGTTTCGCAGCACTATAGATTTGGTGTTTGCGGCTCGTCAGTTGCAAGAGAAGTGCAGAGAACGACACCAGCCATTGTACTCGCTTTTTGTTGATTTCACCAAAGGCATTTGATACGGTGAACCGCGAGGCACTGTGGCTGGTGTTGGGTAATTTTGGTTGCCCGCGTAAGTTTGTAAGTTTAATTGAATGTCTGCACAGTGGTATGCGAGCGAGGGTGCAGCTGAGTGGAGAGACCTCTGATGACTTTACAGTTGTCTCTGGTGTGAAGCAAGGCTGTGTGTTAGCTCCTGCCCTGTTTAATATCTATCTTCATGCAATGTTGTCTTGTGCTTTTGATGCGGCTTGTGCTTATAGTGTTCGTGTGGAGCACCGTATTGATGGTGGGTTGCTGAACATCCGTCGTTTCGGTGCGAGAACTCTAGTCTGTGAGACAACTATCCGTATGTTGCTGTTTGCTGACGAATGTGCGTTGTTTGCACACAGCGCGGATGAGTTGCAGCACATGACTAGTGTTCTGGCTTCGACAGCGGCCAAATTCGGGCTCACCATCAACACAAGCAAAACTGTCTGTCTCTTTCAGCCTTCACCGGAGGTGCAATCTTCAATATTGCCGCAAATTAGCATTGGTGCTGAAGTATTGGAAACCACCTCCCGTTTCTGCTACCTTGGGAGTGTGATATCGACTGATCAGCAGCTACACGTTGAGTTGCGTAATCGCGTGTCGAAGGCAGCAGCGGCATTCGGGAAGCTTGAGTACCGAGTGTGGAACAACCATCAGCTTAGCGTTGGCACGAAGCTGATGGTGTACAAATCCATGGTACTGTCCGTTCTTCTATACGGCAGTGAAACGTGGACGATGTACCGTCGGGATGTGCGATATCTCGAGCGGTTCCATCAGCAGCGTCTGCGACGAATTTTGCGGATCGGTTGGGGCGCCAGAGTCGCAGACACGAAGTGTTGCGCCGAAGTGGGATGAATGCAGTGGACTGCATACTTTTACTGCGACACCTGAGATGGCTCGGTCATGTGAGCCGTATGGATTCGACGCGGATACCGAAACAACTCTTATACGGTCAGCTGGGTATTGGGAAGCGGCATGTGGGGAAACCAAAGTTACGTTACCAGGATATGATTATAGTGAGCCTCACACGTTCTAATCTTGAATGCAGATCATGGGAATCGACGGCGGTTGATCGGCGTGCATGGCGCGATCTAATCACGAAGGCAGTTGCTGAAGTGCGGGAGAAAGCCCTCATGCATGCAGAGAAGAAGCGGCAGTTGCGGAATCGGTAAGCACCGATGAATTGTACTCCATCGACATCGAGCGCATTGTGCTGTAGAACATGCGGTCGCGATTGCCTTAGTCAGCTGCTATATACAACAAAGCTATTAGACCACAGAAGCTTGTAAATAGTAAATGAACGTCATAAATATCATGGCTACCGCGCTGCTTCACGCGTTGCGAGTGTCGTTGTGGTAGACTAGGGGAAGAGAGCTATTGCCAATTTGGGGATGAGCCGATACTGGAGCAAATGCTTCATTACAGCGGTATGACAGGCTTTGCTGTAATATTAAGTGAACCTCAGTATCTTGGTTGACAGGACAGTTCATCGCGCGAGGTAATTAAGTCTAACAAGTCTGCGAGATTAAAGTACAAAATATGAGTTTAAGAAAGGAATGCCAGCAGTACGATCTGTGAAGATTTGTGGCAAAAATGAATAGCAGTGGAGGCAGGTAAGTGCAAGTTTAAGCTATCTAAAGCCTCTAGCAAGTTCACCGGCCATTTAAGGCCAGGATAATAAAGCGCGGAAGCAAGAACATAACATTGAAATATTAGAATCTGCATTGCTTCTACGCTGCGTCGCGCCATGCGGTGCCGTTCTGGCGGACAAGAGTAAACAAGCTATCGCCAAATTTTGGTGAGAACCGGCAGATGAGCTAGATGCCTAAATCCAGCGGTGTGAAAAGAAATAGCTGTAAAATTAGGTAAACGTCAGCATATACTTTGATAGGGCGGTGCATCGCGCGTGCTGGTTACTCAATGCCTCCTAAAACAGCTGCAGTAGCAGACAATACCTGCCGTACCAAGCCACACACTATTTTTTCGGCCCCTATGGAAGCCGTAAGCTAGGAAGTTCAGCTTACCCTTTCTTATGTCATCCCACTCTTATAAATAAATAAATAAATATTTTATTCTCGACTATGTGAGGCACTCTCTCATGGGCGTAACATAAAAATATTCCATTGCAGGTGAAACGAATAGGATCAGGAGCACGGCAAATGTTTCTGGCCACCCATAATCCAGAATATGTAAGTACATCTCTGTACTCTGGATGCTGAATTGCAACATGCAACCGCACGAACGTTGGCGTATTAGGTGTGCACGAAGCTTAAACAAATGTGCGACAACCCTATAACATGCAATTAGCGAACTGTGGTAAAACACGCTCTTGCAATCAAGAAGCAGCAATACTAATACTGGTATTGTTCTGCAACAGCGTGGAGCGTCTGCATAAAACGACCTGATCTCTTCCGAGAAACGTCCAAGTTCAAGTACAAGCGGGACTGGAACGATAAGAGTATCCCGTGAGTGTTCCTTCTTCGGCGGGTCGTTGAACCAGGAGTTGGCGAACTTTGAAATACTGATGGACCTAAAACAAAGACCGCATCACACCATATCCAACCAATTAATGCCCACGTATCCTGCCCTAGCAGTCCCTGCTGGGTCGGTTACATGAAGTAAGAAAGCTAAAAAAGTAAACTCAGAAGGCAAAAGAGAAAGTGGAATGAGCTAAGCAAGTGGATTATCAAGATATTTGAGTCATTAAAATAGAACTGAAAAGTGAAGTTAAGTCAGCTAGGAAAAAGGATTTGCTGTTGTCACCCGAGAGCATCTAGCTGGCGCGCAAAACCCTTAACCGTCGGTTCCCTAACCACGTGATCTGGAAGCGAATCCTAGCGATCTATAACGGCGCGACAGACGAGTTTCCGTCCTAATCCTATCAGACGGTGGTTTATGCAGTTTCAGTGGGGGACCACGGAGATTAGGTAACGTAGCGTGACTAAACAGCCTTGACAAGTCCAGGCCAATCTTACCCGTCAAAATACAATAAATGAGAATCAGGTCCCATCCCATCCTTAGGCAGTGCATTGAGTACATCCCCAAGCTGAGCAAGTGTTAAGGATACATCTGTCCCCGTAAACCCTGCACTAACCGAGTGCACACTCGTAACACCCTCTCCAAGTCCATTTTGGCTCGGTTAAGACATGGTGGACAAGCCTGAATACAGTATTCTAGGTGGGGTCGGATGAATGCCGAAAATAGCTTTACAACTAAATTATCCGTTAAGATTCCGAAAGAGCGGCGGATAAACCACATCACACAAAACTCTCGACATGCAGCCTTCTTCCAGTTGTCTCCAGAATGAAGTGCCGATGTGTGTAGGACTCCTAAATCAATCTGCTGAGTGACAACAAAGCGTTCACCACCGCCGACAAGATAACGGGTGGGAGGATTAGCAGCTCCGATTCTGAGAACAAAGCACTTGGCCCTATTTATGGGCATCAACCACAAGGTAGGCCATTCCAAGAGCCTATCCAAGGCATACTGAATTGCCTCAGGATCCCCCGGAATATCCACAATATTCCAGAGCTTAAGGTAGTCAGCAAACATTAATGATGACACCCCTAGCTCCCCCGGCAGGTCACTTACATAGATCGCGAGCAACAACGGCCCCAATACCAAGCCTTGCGGGGCGCAACTGAGGACAGCTTGCCTGAGGGAAAGCTACGCCCCACCCGTACGCACTGTTTCCTCTCCTCAAGGAAGGCAGACACACATCGAAGGGTGCGACCAGATATCCCGTACGACCTCAACTTTAGTGAGAGCCGTAGATGTGGAACAGTGTCAAAAGCTTTCGAAAAATCCACGAATAGCACGGCACCAGCGTGGCCACTGTCTACCGCTTCGGCCCAGCCTTCACGAGCTACAAGTAGATTAGTCTGACATGAAAATCCTTTGCGGAATTCATGTTGCGCAACAATAAGAAGATTGCATCTATTCAGGTGGTTCTCCACTGAATCCCTTACCAGCTTTTCAAACAACTTGACTACTAAGCTTGTCAAACTGACAGGCCGCTAGTTCGCGGGTAGAGCGCTGTCACCGCTCTTAAAAATCGGACAGATGATTGCCTCCTTCCAGTCCGAAGGTAGGCTGCAGCTGTCCAGCGATATTGAAAACACGCACGTGAGCGGAATACTCAGCCCAGTGGCCAATTCAAGCAACAGCTTCGGATGAATTGAATCCGGACCGGAAGCCTTAGAGGGATTAATGCCTTGCAGTAGCACGGAGACCTGGGTCTCCGTTATGCTAAATTCAGCTAAGCAAAAATCCACTGGAATTCTTGAAATTAATGCAACCTGTGGTAAAGAGGTCTCCCGAGCAAAGGCCCCAGTATACTGATCACCAATATACAAGCCTTTTCATAGTCAGTATGCGCACCGGTCCCGTCTGCTCGCAAAAAAGCTGGTATAGATGGATTTGCCTTGCTGCGTCTTTTAACGTAAGCAAAATTCTTCTTGGGATTAGCTGCGGCCGAGTCCGCTAAACCCTGCTCGTACTGGAGACAAGCAGTTCTGAGATGTTGCTTACATTTATTTCTAATCTATCAATAACTATCATAGGTGCTGGCTGATGAAGCTGCTTGACAGGTTCCCCAACATCTAAGCCCTTTCTTGAGTAGGTACTTGCCTGTGGTCCCTTGGTGCCGTGAAAAAGCACATCTAAAGGATACGCATGCGTGATCGATGGACCCTAGAGGTGCACCGTATGAAACGTCAGTCACGAAGTCCAGGGTCTTAGCGAAAACCAAATCCAAAGTAGATGGTATTTGGTTGTCCATATACCTAGTGGCAGTCAACGAACTGGTGCAAAGGCACTTGGAGAGTCAGTTCAAGGAAGTCTGCACCGAATGTCCCTAATGACGAAATGCAAAAATGATCGGCCCAACAGCATTCCGGGAGGTTGTAATCCCGTGGAAATAAACACTTATTCGCAGAGTGAGTGCGAAATAAGTCGTATGCCCTGGAAGAACTTCCAGGATTCCTGCATACCACTATAACTGTAAACTGGGTAGAGGAAGTGCACAAAACAGCCCATACGGCTTTAACAGTCTGATCCGATGACTGGAATGTGCAGGTCCTCAACATATCTAAGTTACAGCGCACATACAGTACAACGCCTCCGCCTTGGCGACCAACGGAGCTATCCGTTCTAAGCAGTGCGTAACCAGGTAAACGTGCCTCAACATCCGTGATATCCGGAGACAACCACGTCTCAGTGAAAGCAAGTAGGTCGGGACGAGATGCGTCTACAAAAAGACCTAACTCTTGCACATGGTTCCTTAGGCTCCGTACGTTGCTAAATGTTAGCTCAAGGAAGTCGACACGGCCGTCCCTGGGTCCTGCGTCATCAGGATGAGTTCTGATAGGGCGGAAGGTAACTTCCGGCTGACCACCTAAAAACCCAGACGGAGGCCGTGTTCACCAGCCGCCCGTCCAGCTTTGAGGTCTTTGATAGCCTCCGTTAACTTTAATCTATCTGCGCGTGGTAGGTCTGGCTGAACGCTGACACCACAACCCTTAAGTTTGAACGCAAACCGCAGTAATGCTTTGCATTCCCCTGGGGTAGAAATGACTTCGCGAGGTAGTCGGGGTCGTGGGTTTGGCGTAGCGATAGGGACGTTCCCCAACCTGGTCAGCTTTCTGACAGTGACACCAGGGAAGCCGGGTGGGAGCAGGTTGCTGACACACAGTTTAAGCCACTTGATGTCTTCCAACATGCGTTCCCTTGGGAGAGCGGCCGCAGATTCAGTAACGTTACGGAATATAACGCTACTATCCGTGAAAGAGTCCGCACGATGGGGAGTGTTTAATTCAGGTGCCTTGGAGTCGACACTTATACCAGCTGCTTTCAACACTGGCGGTGGGACTGTCCCTGTCTTCACAAACGACGCCGAAGCAACGGTAGCGTAGGATTTCCGCTCTATTACTAGAGCTCTACTAGTTCCTGGGTCTTCAAGCCCCTTCAAAGTTTTACGAGCAGATCTAGTCCGTTTCTTCTTTTGGTTCACTGGAGCAGGGGTCATTGAATTTGTATCGCATTGAGCAGTTATCAGCACTTCGTCAGAACGGGCTGGTTCACTGGCGGCCGAGACGGTCAGCATATTTTAAAGGTTCTGGGTAAAATCGTCAGACGATTTAACGACTGTCAAAGACAGCATCTTTTTCGATGCCGGGTCAACTAATTCTCTGGGTTTAGCAGAGAGCTATCGGTACTTCCGTACCCTATTTTTCTTTACTTTAGTCGGTTCATGAGGACAGCCAGCAATGCTACCTGGATTGGCCGGTAGAATATGCGACTTCGTGCCCGAGTGACAGACTCCAGTGGATGGATCGTCGGCAATGTTGCCATCTATTGCAGTGTCTGCAATCAAAATATTCAGGGATTTTAAAATCAAATCTATTTTCTTATCGAGCGACGCAATAGAGGCGAGTTTAGCTATCGCTTCTTCAACATCTGCCAACGATGAAGCCAGCCCTGAAAGTTTAGCGCCGGTGACAGCCGGGCGCGTGGACCTTTGAGGACAATATTCAGCACGGCTGAAAAGCAAGTGAACGCTTGCTGATAGCATTTTGCAATGGTCAGCTTGTAGGCCGGTACAGCTTTCGTGATACAAGCGGCAGCAGACGTCACACTGCATACAGCCAGATAAATCTGTTAATGGCTCTGAACAGTTAACCTGACCGCAAGCTGCAGTAGACTCTTCAAACGAAGACCCCATAGGTCCATTCGTCTCGGTGTTTAGCTTGTGGCGGCCGAATTCAATCTTCCTAAAATCCAGTGGTTTCCACCCACTGCCCCAGCGAAGTAGAGTGGGCTATTAGCCTGCATCAACTTGGGAGGATGGGTGCAGCATGTATCAACGCCGACCAGGTCTAAACACCTGTTAGACCTGATATTTACACTGGGTATATCCAATATACGTGCATCTGTAGGCCTAGAGTTTCCGGGGAGCGACCACAGAGTGGTATACTGCTCGATGTTTGCAAACATCCCGGCAATCTGTAGGAGTAGAGCAGAGGCCATTGAGATATACCGA
>OX104063.1:31719833-31866535 GCA_944474145.2 Dicrocoelium dendriticum | reverse complement strand
TCCGCAGCCCAGAACTAGCCTTGTAAACATTTGCGAACACCATCACGTCACTAGTCATAGAAGCCTCAACACCAAAAGTTTCCCAACATCCCCGCACAGCGAAATCATTCTTGCGAAGCCGGACGCGAAAATGCATGACTCTAAGGGATGCGGGCATGGCGCACGTATAAAAGCAACCCCAGCGCAGAAAACTGGCCGGAATACGTTTCGCATCGCAACTACTGTGTGCTTTTGGGTCGCGAAGACAAGAGAACGCATCAGTAGGAGCTAGCCAAACGATTCTGTTTGAACAAAAAGCTTCTTTACAAACTTGTGAATGGACTTCCCAAGGTGCAACGGGGAATCCCACCACTTAATTCGACCAATGGGTACACACATACTGCGAAGGAGGCGGCCAACGCATTACGGGCCCAGTACTCCCCAATCTTCCAAGGTGTTCAAGCCTCGACGTATATTCCGCCACGAGTTACCCCACCGCCCGTTTTATCCACCGTCACGTTCACTGCAGAAATGGTGCCGCAAAAGCTGCTATCCTTGCGTCCACACAGCTCTCCCGGGGCCGATAACATTCACCCGAAAACATTACAGGTAGCTGCCATCCACTTGGCCGAACCACTAGCTGCATTTTTTCAGCGCTGTTTCGATGAGAACATCGTACCTTCGAGGTGGAAACAAGATGTAATAACGCCCATATACAAGGCAGGAAGTCGGTCGGATCCTACCAATTACCGCCCCGTAACGCTTCAGCCTGTGATCGCCAAAGTCATGGAAGCGGTGATAGCAGATGCGTTAATGGGATACTTGGACAGCTACGGCATAATTCTGCCAGAACAGCATGGATTTCGTCAACATCGTTCATGTACGACGAATCTGCTGATAGCTCGTGACAACTGGACCGAGACTGTCGATGAGGGAACAGGAGTCGATGTTGCATTCCTGGACTTTTTCGAAGCCTTCGATCGCCTGGATCATCGAATCCTGCTCATTAAACTCCAACAGTACGGTATCGGAGACCCGGTGTTAGGATGGATCGATAACTTTCTCTCTGATCGGCAGTTAGTAGTTAGAGTTCGATCATCCTTTTCCGATCTCGATTCGAGTGGGATGCGGCGTACCGCAGGGTTCGGTAATTGGGCCTCGTTTGTTCCTGCTTTTCATTAACGATCTAGTAAGAGTTATTACGTCGAAATTCTTACTCCTTCCGGACGACCTCAAGGTTTGGCGGGCCATAAAACGATCGGACGACCATGAAGTCCCACAGCGTGACTTGAATGAGGCCTGGAATTAGTCGGTGAGAAACGCCCTGCCGTTTAATGTGAACAAATGTCGCGTTGTTCATATCCGCCATCGACAAGTCCACGTCTACAAGCTTGGGGCACACGATCTGAAGACCACCACTCAGGAACGCGACTTGGGTGGGCTGGTTCACGAAGACATCGGCTGTTCCAAACAGTCAGATTCCGCTTCTAAAAAGGGCAGCCAGCACGTGGGACTCCTGCGAAGAGCTTTCGGAATTTTGGATCCAATCATCTTCTCCTTGATGCTGAATGCCTACGTGCGTCCTCACCTCGAATATGCACTCCAGGCCTGGCAACCCTGGCTAAAACGTAACCTTGCAGCGCTTGAGACCCCACAGCGTCGAGCAACGAAAATCCCTCAAGGGCTTGCGCCACACTCCTTACCAGGAACTACTGGAATCACTCGGAGTGGGTCAGCGGACGGTACCGGCGACTTCGTGGAGACCTCATACTAGTGTACCCAGATATTGAGCGATCCCAGTCACGTATGCCGCCACCCTCTTGAAGCTCAGCCCGAAAACTAACCTTCGCGGTAACAGTTTAAAGCTGAGGCAACAGTACAGTCGTCTAGACTGTCGGAGAACCTATTTCTCCCTCCGGGTCTGCGGGCCCTGGAACGCCCTTCCAAATCAGTTGTTTGTGCTGCCACATTAGATACGTTTAAAAAACGATTGGACGTCGCACTGAGTGGCCTGCGCTTTGTTTTATGAACGAAAACGCTTGTATATATTTAGGCTGACCAGCCTCTTTGGATTTATACCCCAAATTCACGGTCGTAAATCTGTGCGAACCGGTGAGTACTCCATTTTTATTTGCTACCATCACCAACGATAACAATTTCTTAGCCAGTTTTGCGTCGTACCACTTTATCCCCTAAAACTGTTATACTTCTACCTTTTATCTCACTGACACTCCTTACTTCAACCACTTATGTGGTTTGCCAATTTGTTAGTATTTCTATTGCCAACCTGCGGGACTCGTTAAGTGTATGCCTTTTTACCCGTCATATACCATTGTTCCATTGTTGGACCTTCTCGGGCATGCCTAGCCTGTATATTAGTGATACATATCAGCAGCAGTCATTGTGTTTCTCTGCTTGGATCTCGAGGTGTTACTTTCCTTACGAGCTTAGAGCGCGCTCGCTCGCTCTTTGTTCTTGATCTCTCGTTGGCTTATGGATCGGTCTCTGTGATATCAGCCACCGACTATTACTGGCCCATATGAGTAGTAAATGAAACCGTTTGAGGTTTGTTGCCCCTTTGACCAATAATTGTATGTATTAATAGCACCTCAGTTTAAACTAGAGACTGGTTGAATCATCTTGGCTCACTTCCTCGGGGATACGTTTGATCCGTCCCGCTCATGTTGAACTCGACCGACCAGTGGCTGTGTGGGTATAGTGTCGCAGTGAGTGCCCGAAATTTAAGAAGACGCATTTAGATGCTGGAATTATGCAAGCAGACCCCTGAGAAAGCAAATGTTGACTAAATAAATAAAAGAAAAAGGACAGGAATGGGCCAATCAGCTTGATACATGGTCAAAAGTCTGGGGGTGGGTAATAAGCGAAGCTTCTTAAGGGTTTTGAGAAAAATTGTGCCTACACTTCTAGGATATTTCCAACAGCTTTTCTGTGTTTTATTATGTGGGTTCCGGCGATGGGTGTAGTATCCGGTACTCTGACCAACAAACTCCATAGGTCCGGCGGTTACCTGGAGAACGGATGAAGGAAGCTTGTATAGTTCAACTAGTCAAGAATCTCACTCAAGTCATGATATAGAGCATCATGCTCATATACGGAACTGGTTGGTACTACACAGTCCATGGTAAGATGAACCAGTAGCAGCACAAAACACTACTAGAACGCCGACTGATCCCCCAGCTGTGAGAATTGGCAAAATAGGATTAGTGGAGAGAGGAGGCTTCATTTTCATGCATGCTAGTGCTCCATTTCACACGGGGCGTAAAGTCACCCGTATTTTCGCGGGTTGTGGTATTGAAGCGTTACCATGACCCAGTAACAGCCCTGTCATTAATCCAATAGAGAATCTATGGACAATTATAAAGTCAGAGATGTAGAAAATTAACCAGAATAAGCCGCAGCTCATCAGATAAATTATAGCGACCTTGGCACGCAGTGTAATCATTACCGAACATTGAAAAAACCACATTCAGTCCATGTCGTTGCATGGTAAATCCTTGAAAATTACCAAAGGATCATCTACCAAATACCAACATTGATGAATTTAGAATCGAAATCCGTTTTTCTTGGAAAAGATAATCAGTTTGCAGTTAAGTCATTTGATTTTTACGAGAAACGAAAACAAATATGGAGTTTGTTAAATTCTAAAATTTATAAGAATTTGGCCAACACTGAAGTGTAACGGAAGCAAATGTTGATAACATCTGATGGAACCTGTTGAATCCGCGGCAGATAAAGTATAAACGGTGTTCCGGTGAAATGACAAGGGCCGATTTAAACGCTTCACCATTATTACTGGAATTCCAGCTGTATGTATAAATATACCTTGTCACCCTACTTTGCACACTGATTGCATAGACATTGCTGACTCTCTCGTGCATGTGACTGTCGGTAAATACTTGGATTTAAAAGTTGCAGAGATGTTTAGAGGGTCACCTGTACGGGGAGCCAAGGGAGGGATTCGAGAAGACGGATCGAGTTGCAGGGAAACTTTTATTGGTACAGTAAATGATTCCCTGTTACCTAGCTATAAATGAACGACACCGTGGACGCTCTAGCTAGGAGAATGGAGCATGCACAGCACACAGGTCAGTTGCGAGTTGCAACCGAAACGGTCGCCAAGCAAAAATGGCGATGAGCAAATAAAGCATTCGAACTCAGCAAGCAGTTCAACAAACCACATCGGTTGCCTAGGCGTACAATTACAGAATTTTGGTTAGCATTTTACACAGGCAAACCGGGGAATCTCCAGACTGCTACAGATGACATGGAATGTGCATTCCTTGGTATAGTTGACGGAAGATGTGGAAACTTCAAAGTACTTTAGACTCATTCTCTGTGTTTACATGTGCTTTCCATACGGACGATTCACAGCCCGCGTCTTCGGGTTCCCAAATGTTAGGCCCCGCCGTGGAGGATAAGCTATGTTTCTTGGTCTCTTAAAAATAATCCTGCAGATGTGCTCATAGTAAGATGTATAAATAACAAGATGCTTGCCGTCAGATTATTCGGCAAATGTACTCCAGTAAGAGAACTGACAACGAAGTTTGGTTGACGGTAGGACATGGGTAATCAACCGCATTTACGAAAATGCTAGCTGTAACCATATGTTGGATGTCAGAAGGTTTGACACTCTGAGACGTGTTAAGCCATATTACTACATATGCAGATGCGTAACGTTTCCGTGCAAGCGACCTATGCGACATTTTGTAAATCTTCGTCATATGTCATGTAGTGTCAAAATGCGTTGTTTCCCCTTATCACTATAGTTTCGTAGTTAGCGCGCTGTTACATACAACTACAAAATAATCACGTTATAGGTTCATTTTTATCCATTATATCTGCTTTAAGCCACCGCGTTGTACGTCTCCTGGACACACCCGGGACCATTACGCTTGTTAGTAGCTCTTGGCTACGTGAAGAAAAAGCGCGTGTTCATTTACCAACGGTGCGACGCTAGAAATACTACTCCCTATTGGGGCTCGTCAGTGGTGCACATTCCTTGAGGCATCTACGGGGGATCGAACATATGATCGTTAGAAACAGATGGCAACTAGCCAGAAGCTTAAACCACTGAGGCATTGCGGATGTCGACTGGGCTACACCATTTGCAAGCTAACTGGGATATAGCACGACCAATGTTCCACTGCCACGCAGGTTACCACAGCAGATGACAGTGGCTAGCCTCCGAAGGTCAAGACATCCTCTCACTAGACGCTACATCCATAGCATTTGAAACTAAGAGAGAGCACATTCTATATTACTAAGCAGTAGAAGGATTTTAATTGTAACGTGACTGAATTGTAATGTAGCCTCTCCCAGTTCCAACTGCCACACACGTAGCGTCTATTAAGAGAAATTCATTGCCTTAGAAAGGTAGTCACTGTCATCTTCTAAGGTTTTAAACTGCATGGCAGTGGAAGGTGGGACGTGCCATAAGCCAGATAGCCACCAAATTATATAGCCCAGACGGCGTCCCCATCATCATCATCAACAGCCGTACATCAGCCATTTGAACTGATGCTTCGCTGCCATACAACCATGAGGACCTATGAATTAAAGAATAAGAAGAGGGAGAGAAGGGGGACTTACCTGAAAACCCTAATGCCCTAAGAAAACATTCAGGGTCAAGGCGCCTACATCTTGTGTAAACAACATACCATCACAAACAGCTGGCTATCGTGCAAAGATAAGGCGGCATCGGCGAGACAGCTTCCTTGCGGCTTTCACTGCCACGCGTCAAAATCAGCCATTATCCCGCAGATAACCCAGCACCAAACACACTTTAAACAGACAATCCAATTAGGAGACGGCAGCAGACGCGCCACTGGTGTCGGTTGCGAGCCATGTCCTGTAAAGTCTCGAGCCAAGCACAAGGTGAGTCACGTGGACTCCAGCACGGAAGGCGAGACAGACCAAGGGCACCCAGTTTGGTCGTCAGTGACTTCATTTCCCGCTGCCAAGTCAACTTCTGTCCACCTCGAGCCTGGCGCCATCCTACACCTGGTAGACTGAACAAGGCCATCCTAGGTAAGCGGTGACCAGGCATGCGTAGCACGTGCCCGAGCCAACGCAACTTATTCAGTGCTATCTGTTGTTCTGGGGAGCTAGCATGATCATCACACCTAGCTATCGCCTACGCACATCATCGTTGCGGACACGCTGGTGCCATCCGACACCAGCAATGCTTCGCAAACAACGATGATCAAAGACTTGAAGGCGCCTCAGATCTCCAGACCGAAGGGGCCAAGTTTCAATACCACAGAGCAGAACGGCCCTCACTGTGGCCTTGTATACACGGCCTTTCAGACGGATGGAAACTCCCTTCTGTCGCCAAAGATGACGCAGGTTCAAGAACGCAGCTCTGGCCTTTGCAATGCGTGAGCTCACGTCAGTTTCTATGCGCCCATCATTGCTGATGCAGCTGCCAAGTGAATTGATCAACCACATCGAGTTCCTCGTTAGCAAGCGTCAAGGGGTCATCGAGTGGCTGGTGGTCCTGCAGCAACACTTTGCACTTTGAAGGTGCGAAGTGCATACCAAATAATGGGACCACTCTGGACAGGCTACTCAGGGTTGATTGTGTCGCCTCAACATTGTCGAAAAGCAAGACGATATCGTCCGTATAATCTAGATCAACTAACCTTTCACCAGGCAGCACTTCAACGCCTACATCGTGAGATTCCGCAAGGGAACACTCCATGATAGAATCCACGACGACATTGAACAAAAACGGGGAAATCGGGCAACCCTGACGAACGCCACTTGTAGTCGAAAAGCTATCCGATAGGGCACCATAGACCCTGACGCGGCCTCTAGTGTTCGAGTATAGAGCACGAAGGATGTTCACATATTTCGTGGGAACACCTTTCCGCGCAAGCATTTCGAACAGAATCGATCGATCGACTGAATCGAACGCACTCTTGAAGTCGAAGAAAACAGCTATTGTCGGTCTGCGGTACGCGTGGCGCTGCTCTAGCACCTGCCGCAAAGTAAATATATGGTCTATACAGCCAAGTCCTGGGCGAAAACCGACCTGCCCTTCTCTAATCCGAGATTCCCGTCCTGCAGTGAGGCGACGAACGATAATCGAGGCCAGTAATTTTGTCACAACTGGCCTTAGGCTAATACCCCTGTGGTTCGCACAGTCTGTGCGACTGCCCTCCTTGTATATTGACACTATATTCGATTCGCTCCAATTAGCCGGCACACACTCTTCGTTCCAGATACGTTCGAATAGGGAGGTCAGTGCTTTGCAGAGGACCTCACCTCCATCCTTAAATAGTGTAGGTGGTAGGGAATCCGGGCCAGCGACACGAAAACGACTAAGGGCTGTGATCGCGTTTCGGACCTCGGCCTCCGACGGAGGCTCTAAACTAACCGTCCATGGCTCGTCCTGCATCACCTGAGTAGGAAGAGGTCCGGGAGCAGGGGGCCAGCTGAACTGATCTTCAAAGTGCTCAGCCCAACGAGCCGTACGGCGCTGCTTATTGTGTACCAGCGCACCCGCTCTGTCCCTGATTGTCTCACTGACGCCTGGTTTTCTCGGACCAGTGGTGCGTATTAGCTGGAAGAGCTTCCGGTAATTGCCTACTGCTCCTGCCTCCTCCATTTCTTGAGCCCGACTGGTCCACCAGGCTTCCTTGTCAGCACGCAGGCTCCGCTTTAGTTCACGCCTAATAGCCCGTCTGGTCACATTGTGTTCAGAACCAGCCGGGAGGTGCCTTCTAGCTTCCAAAAGGTTCACGGACCTCTCGGATATCCAGTGACTGGTGCGATGACGACTGATAGTGCCACAAACAGATGCTACTGCGTCGTGCATAGTGGCCGAGATCTTATTCCACTGAAGTTCAGTATCATTAGGACAACACAGCGAGAGTTCGCTATGCAGTGCTTCTTGATAGGCTTGCCTGACAGAGGGCTGGGACAATTTCTCCGTTGCCAATCGGGGGAAACACTTTGCGCGCCTTCCGGTAAAGTTCATGGAGAAACGACAGCGCACCAAGACATGGTCAGAGTCGACACAGGTACTCCAGTACGAGCGGCAATCCAGAATGGAACAGTTCGTGATAGAAAGTGTCCTTGACTGCATTAGAACTGCAGTCGGTGGGAGCATAAACGGAAAACTCAAACAAACAGCGTTTTGTTTTACTTCGCGAATTCACCTTAGCTGATGTCGTCAAACGGGCGGCACATAAACGACTGTTCACCGGAATCCAATCAACCAACGATAACTCAGCCTTGGAGCTGAGAATGATACCTACACCAGCTTGACCGATGAGTGCCGCATCGGCATCTCCGGATGCGTGCAACCAATAACGAGAGGATAAGCCGGGTGCAGTCAATTCAATAACCCCGTTAGGGTCATTAATCCTAGTTTCGGACACACAACACACATCAACACCCAGTGTGTCCAAGGTGCGTGCGAGTGCAGCCTGCTGACCTGTTTGTCTTAGAGTGCGGACGTTGAAGGTCGCCATGGAAACGGGACAGCGTGGTCTTACAAGGGACTTTTGCCGATAGGCGTCCGGTAGGTGCTGTGGGATGGTGGCTGCAGATGGTTCTACTCCAGTAGCACTTCGGTTGCTGTCAATTAAGCTGGGAATTATAGAAGGAAGGTTAGTAATGGGGGCCGGGATGTGAGTAAGAGAAAAAGGTGGAAAAGAAAGAAGGGAGGCGCCAGCAGTAGCATGCTTTCGCTTATCCGCCCTGCTGTATGCAGCAGATAAGGCGACCCTTGATAATCTGCGTGACGGCCGATGCAGGATGAAGTTTACGTTTGAAGAAAATGTCATGGTTGTATGTGGGCTGGGATACTGCCAGAGCGCCCAGACCTAGACAGGAGAACGATTAGGGCCCTCATCCAAAGCCTTTGGCTCAAAAGCCTGTCCGCAAGGCAGCGGGGTGGCAGTGATTTAGCTTTACAGAAATGGACGCTATCCCATTTCAAACCCCCAACCTGGAGGACCAGGAGACTGAGTTTGTCTGACCTCTCACCATTGACCAACCTGGTAGGAGTAGCTCTCAAGGTGCTCGGAGGCATCACCCAGTATAGCTCAATGGGTCAATGAGGTACGCAAACCGTCGCACCACGTTAAGGTCCAGTCTCGTTGCGACAGAGACGGCGTCCCCATGACTCAGTGGCTTAAGCTGCTGGCTATTTGGCGTCAGCCGCTAGCGGTCATGTGTTCGATCCCCAGTAGGGGAGCGAAGGGATGCGCACCACTGACGACCAGTACGGCAAAAGGCATCTGGTGCTTTTTCGGACTAGACTGTGCTATGTAGCTTGTGAGCAGCTGGGACGAAAACACTACAAAGAAAATCCCCCTACTCATTAGCAAATACTACTCCGCGATACAAGAGCGCATGTTGCCTGGCATAGACGAACCACTTACTTCTGTTGCCGTCGTGGTGTGATCAAGTATGATGATTGTGACATGTCCTTCGTTTAGGAGATTTCAGTCACATCAAGGTTTAGAGAAAGATTACCAGAAAGGCTTGTCGCTTTCCATGAACGAAACTATATATTGAGAATTCGTCGAAGTGTAGTCACATAGTGGTAGCAGACTTCAACTCGACAAACTCGTGGTGCTAAAAAGGACAAAAGCTTATAAAAATACTACATAATGTGGAATAAAAACGCACTTACAGCCCCTACGAAGAAATTAAACATACCACTGGGATAGTTAACAGAACCAAAAGGAAATGATGGAGAATAGTAGGAAATAGCTTAAGCTCTGTGTGAACGCACTGTGGCCAAACCTCCCATTCATATTTGAGTGGTATAGTGGATGTTCAACCTATCTCATTGGAAAATATTGTATTGATTACTAAATTGAGACACGTGATTACGAATCGAATGAGGTATAGTAGTCCAATACATACAGCGTGCACAGACAGAATCCTAACACCGCGAGAGTTAGTTTACATGCCTGCGTACCCGCGGGTTGTTATTTCCATTAACAGGCATATTTTCGTCGTTGGTGGTAATCGTGTGTTTCATCCAAGGTAATTTTACAAAGTTGACAAAAGAGCACAAAACGTTTTAAAATCCCCAAAAGCGTATTTGCTTTACTATTGCATGTCATGTTCCGACTCCCATCCGCATGCCTCCCGGTCTTATTCCTTCGGGTTTACACTGGATATGGGGTGTGTGGGTGGAACTATGGGTGGTGCAGCGCAAGCCACCCATGGTCCCCTTTGTAGGCACAGGCGTCCTGTGACTGTCCCCATGGACGTCACAGTGACAGGCAAATCCGGATACGGACGCCGCCAAATCATGTTCCGACTCCGGCGTCAAGCCAAATCCCCCGACTCTTGACCAACGCGTCTGAGTTCCACCTTCCGGAAACTCAACCACCTTCGCGCTATATACCGACTGCCTCGAGGTCCCCACCTGAGCCAAGCGACAACCAGTCAGTGGTATATTGTGCCGAAAAAAGTCGAAGCTTGACTTGTCCCGCCGGATGATCGCGGATGGCCAGGACCGGATTGGTCCTCAAACGCACGGCTACATGTCACCGACGAGGACGCCGAAATTCTTTGGGGGACAAACACTAAGGACTAGAGCGCGATGGAGGGTGACAACTCCCAAGCACACTGTCTGATCCACAGTGGAGAAAATGTCCTGCCGGCCATTTTTCTGGACTAGCCAAGTTTATTTGTAGTCCGACGACTTACCGATGCTGCACTCCAATCTGCACGGAAAGAATAAGTTACAAAGAAGCTTGGGTCCAGCGAACACTGCAACATACCCCACCTTGGAAGCTTGTGCTCAAGCCCCTTATGTTACCCTTCGCGCACATCCCCACTTACCTCACCTTCATGACAACTCTATCGAAGGTCTAAATCCTACAGTTTTCTAGGGGAGACCCTTGTAGTGCACCTTAAAACATTTCCATTAATTTACAACATTGGATCCTACTCTTGTTTGATTCTCCTCAAGGTCCATTTGTCTTACTGACGGTGCATCCGTTTTCACAAACTGCTTCGATCAGTCCTCTGCTGCAACTCCCCGCCCTTGCTAATTCGCCTCCAATTCATTTTGGCTTGTACAATATACGTTGGGATCAGCTGCCTCTATCTCTTCTATCGTCCTGTATACAGCACGAATCATGTATCATTGCTAATGAGAAGGCGCCACCCAACAGGAGAAAAAAAAAGCGATCATAGCAATACACGATCCATAATCATTGGTTTCTGTAGATGAAGATTAGGAAGATCACCACTTCGTTCTGGGAAAGGTGAGAATTCTGGCGCGTGGGAGTACAGGGAGTTTGGTGAAATGACACCATAAGTAATTCCATCAACTGACACATTGAACTGGACTTAGCATACGCAATGCTGTCGAGAGGATATTGAGGTGCTTTTGATAAACTCCGTCGGTTGTACTGACTAAATATGTCGTCCATATACAGATAGACAAAGTCAAATCCAAGAGTGACGGAGTCTTCGAATCACCGAAAGGTGAAATGACGAATCTTTGCCACGTCTTTGTCGGCGACCGGGATCTGGTAGTTAGCGCGCACCAAATCAATTAGCGAGAATACACGTGCCTCGTAGGCTAGCCGTGTTTTCCTGAAAGTGAGGTATAGGGTACCAGTCGAGAATGGTTACGTCATTTAGACCGCGATAGTCACCATACGGACATCAGTCTCCTGACTTCTTAGACACCATATGAAGCGGCGACACCCACGAGATCTTCGAGGGTCCCATTTTCTGATTGATCAGTGTGAGTGGTCCTTCAAAACTATACACTGTGACGTGTAATAAACCGATTTATACGGGTGGTATTTCAGGGAAGAGGAAACGATACCACGGTGGGGCGAAGGGATTGGTATGCGGACAGTTCGACATGGAAGATAAGTATGCTACTAGTCAGGCGAGTTTGGCAAACCTAGGATAAAAACGGCAACTCGGCCAGTGCAGATTAGAACTTCGACTTTAAAAAGATGACTCGCCTGCGCGTACCTGTAACATTGGGAAGATTTCCTCGATTCACCTGTGCAAAATTCTAATTAAATGCACTATTTCACCCTAAACTTACGCGATCTGCGAGGATTGTTGAACTGCAGGTTGAGTTCCATCGTTAGGGTCGAGCATCCCCCTCCGTTTGGCGCTGGTTTTGGGTTGTAACGCACGACCGTTCTATGCTGCAACCCTTTTGTTCCCATAGCTGACAGCGTCTACTAGCTTCGTTTTTATGGCAAAACTAGCAAGGGACCTTTTACTACAACAAATAAAAGTTTCCCTGCAGCTCGACCTGCCTCCAGGAACCACTATGCAGGCTCCCCTTAGAGACCTCATGACAGGAAGTCATTGTCATGTGTATGTGAAAGCAAACCCGAAGGGGGGTTAGATCACAGAACAAAGGTGCACTCAGAAAACATAAAGGCGTCAGTAGAACACCATATCGACACTTCGCTGCCACGTGACCATCACCAGTCGCGCGAGATCGACCGCACTTACGCGGATTTGAACTGGTGACCTCCAAATTAACAAGGCACGCGTGCAATGCTTTGGTTACGGTCCAAGAAGCGCCAATAGAAAACGCGTTTATCTGGTGATGTTAGCCTGATGAAATATTGTACTATCCCCAAATCATGGATGACATGCGGTTCTCGTGTGCTACAGAGTAGGATGAGGATAGCTTTAGAGAATTGTCAATCATAGCTGACTTTTAGACGACAGGAAGACACAACCACTTCCCAATCTTTGACGATTACGCGAAAATGAGTTTATTGTTTCTACGAACTTGCTTGAAAAATGCCTCCTTCCCCCAGATTTGCTTAGTGGACGATGAATACGTATCACTCATCCGTATTACCACAAGACGCAGTCCCGTTGCAATGACAGCCGTACACACAAAGCGCACGTGCAAATACCAAGAAGAGTGCAAACGTTGCACGAACGAGGTCCTCAAAGCCAGGAGAGAACAGGTGAGGTTTCTATAAACAAGATGAATGGGAAGAAGAAACCATGCACGCAGCACGCTGTTGTGGTCACCTTCAAACACGAAGATAGCAATGGATCAAACATTTGGCATTAGGGTTGCAAAAAGTTTGGTAGGGAAAAGAAGTATAGGAGAATCATTTCTTCTTCGGCTGGAGACCGGCACCGGCGTTGAATTTGAACAGAATAATATCACCGTCTCCGACAACGTAGTCTCTACCTTTCTGTTTGTATTTGCCCGATGCCTAGTGAAGGAATAACAGGACGGTGGTCAGAAATGGACGTGTTACAGGCAAAAAATCGCAAAGACGTGAGAGCAAAATAAAAAATGATAGCCGCAATACGCAGTTACAATTGACATAATATGCCTGGAAGGTAACATGGCTAGCGACTCGCATTGAAAAAGCAGTGGTGGAAACGCATGCAAAAAGCGCCTATGACAAAACACGGGAGACAGTGGAGGCATACAGGCCGTGGAATGGAATAAGGGCGAAAAGTGGTAGCTCATGTTGTTCTGGTGGTAGTCGAGCTGTTCGCTAAACTTAGCAAATTTGTTGCAAACGTTTCTCCATCAATCGAGGTGACATCATCAGTGCGTTCATGAGTAGTGTGTAGTAAGTAGCGTAGCCTAGAGAAGCCTCGGTAAGAGTGCGTCGGGTATAGTGCGCATTAGCTTTCATATGTTCCCGTGTTTGGTCGCAGAGGTGAGCAACCCTATTGGCTGGGATATCTGTCCGTGTGTCAGGTTGTTAGACAGGTAGTTGACCTTTGACCTTTTCAACTTGAGCATAGTGCACTTCGTCTGGTTAATACAGTGCTCAATTATGTTGCTACCTTACACAAGGAATATGCCGATTGTTTGGAAATAGCTCTTGCGAGTATTTACACAATGTGTATGCAGCAACACAAAATAGCAGACCGCTGGAGAAGTGTCAAGATTACACCAGTGCCGAAAAAAGGATCCAAAAATATCGACTTATCGTGCGCACTTCCGTTGCTTTGATGGTTCTGGAAAAAGTCATTCTCGAAATGATGCCGTCCAGAACACGCTCTAAGGACCCCCTGCAGTTCGCCTGTTGTAGTTCGAGGTCTACCCTAGACGCTGTGGCCTACCTCGTACATTCTGTACTGTCATCACTTGACAATAAGAATAAAGCAACTCGGATGTGTTTTCTTGACTATAGCAATGCATTTGGCGGTGTACACCGCGAATTACTGCTACAAGACCTGCTTACTCAAGGAGTACCTCTCTCCATTGTCTATTTACGGAGTGATTATTTTGCTGAACGCACTCAGATCGCCTGAGTCAGTGGCAGATGTTTCTCCCCACTAATCACCAACGCAGGTGTCCTTCAGGGGGCAATTCTCTCGCCTTTCTTCTTTTCTACTTAGGTCAGCTCTATGTCAACAACAAACAACAACAGCAGTACATCAGCCGTTTGAACTGATGTTTCGATGTCATACAACTACGATGACCTATGAAACAGAGAATAGTAAGAGGGAGAGAAGGGGGGCTTACCTGAAAAGCTTAATGCCATAAGCAAGCATTCAGGGCCAAAGAACCTACACTTTGTGTGGACAACATACTGTCGCAAATAGCTGGCTATCGTGCAAAGATAAGGTGGCATCCGCGAGACAGCCTCCTTGCGGCTCTCACTGCCACGCGTCATAAGCAGCCAGTATCCCGCAGAGAACTCAGCACCAAACACACTTTAAACAGGCTGCCCGACTAGGAGACAGCAGCAGCCGCGTCACAGCTACCGACTGCAAACCATGTTTTGTAAAGTCTCAAGTCAAGCACATAGCGAGTCACGTGGACTCCAGCCAGGAAGGCGAGACGGACCAACGGCACTCAGTTTGGTCGTCATTTCCCGCTGCCAAGTCAACTTCTGTCCACCTCGAGCTTTGCGCCACCCTACACCTGGTAGACTGAACAACGCCCTCCTAGGTAAGCGGTGACAAGGCATACGTAGCAGGTGACCGAGCAAACGCAACTTATTCAGTGCTATCTGTTGTTCCGGGGAGCTAACATGTTTAGCACTACCTAGTACTCGCCTACGCACATCATCGTTGCGGACACGCTGCTGCAATCCGACAAAAGCAATGCTTCGCAGACAACGATGATCAAAGACTTGAAGGCGCCTCAGATCTTCAGGTTTCACTCCCATAGAGCAGAACGGCCTTCACTGTGGACTTGTACACACGGCCTTTCAGACGGAGGAAAACTCCCTTCTGTCGCCAAAGATGACGCAGGTTCAAGAAGGCAGCTCTGGTCTTTGCAATGAGTGACCTGACATCAGTTTTTATGCGCCCATCGTTGTGGATGCAGCTGCCAAGATAAGTGAATTGATCAACCACCTCGAGTTCCTCGTTAGCGAGGGTCAAGGGGTCATAAAGTGGCTGGTGTTCCTGCAGCAACACTGCACTTTGAAGATGAAAAGCGCATACAAACTAATGGAACCACGCTGGACAGGCTATTCAAGATTGATTATGCCGCCGCAACATCATCGACAAGCAAGACGATATCATCCGCATAAACAAGATCAACTAATCTTTCACCAGGCAGCACCTCGAAGCCTACATCGTGACATTCCGCAAGAAAACACCGCATGATAGAATCCATGAGGAAGTTGAACAGAAATGGGGAAATCGGACAACCCTGACGAACGCCACTTGTGGTCGGAAGCTATCCGATAGGACACCGTAGACCCTGACGCGGCCTGTAGTGTTCGAGTAAAGAGCACGTAGGATGTTCACATATTTCGTGGGAACACCTTTCCGCGCAAGTATTTCGAACAGAAGGCATCGATCGACTGAATCGAACGCATGCTTGAAATCAAGGAACACAGCTCCATGCCAGCTCCAACTGAAGCGACGCTGATAAAATATGCGGACGATATCGTCCTGGGCATCAATCACCAAAACGCCAATTGTTAATTCAGACTACAAGCGCTTCTGAACGATCTTAGTGGCCGGTCCAAATCCCGTGATCTGTTTCTTAATGCTTCAAAGTACTATGACATTCTTTTTTCCTTACACAAAGTAGCCAGGTACGAAGAGCTCCTTACACTGTGCAACAAGTTATATATTGATGGTGAGGGATTACAGTTTTCCACATCAGTAATATATATGGGTGTGACGTTAAGTTACGATTTATATTGGACGCTTCAAGTAAATGGAACTTTCACAAAAGTCAGATAGCTGCCATTCTATGCCTCTCGGATCAGAGCCTCCTGCGTTCCTAGTGAGTTGATCGTTCGCTTTGGCAACGCGTGCGTTCTTCCCCATTGGACGTACTATTCCCCTGTAATCTTTCCCGGTCTTTTTGGTAAGCATTTTAAGTTAATTGTGAGATCATTAAAGTACTTAGCCCGATGTAGCGGTGTTCCGAGATCCACTTTTACCAACACTCTTATTTGTACACACAGCAGTTCTGGTAAAATGCTGCCCTCTAAGCTATTGACCGATACAAGTCATCCCCTACATACTGCCTTATCTGAATGTTTGTCAACTTCATCTACTAGGCAGAAGTACAAGCAAATCTATGCCCGCACACAAGCTTACCGCTCGTCAGTCATTCCTTACCTATGGCGTCTTTTACAAGACCCCATCTCTGTCAACCTTGATTTAACCAGTCGATTTTTAACTTGACTGTGTTTTTTGTACTTATCTACCCATTCCTTGTCGTATTGTTATGCCATTGATTTGCTTTTATGGTAAATTATCGAGATCGTGTGTGTTGTAGATGAATATTCACTCATGCAGGGTGCATAAAGCAATTTCTTAACTTGAGTTGAATCACTATACCTTATGGCTCCACAGACGTTTGACGATACCGGATTTTCTGTCTGTGTTTGTGCGAGTGCATTTTGTTCCGACGCTGCATAATGTGCCCCCATATAGCCGCGTCAACGGATTGACCCTGACCGTGTTTGTGTGAACCCCTCCTCACCCGTCTACATACACAATACGCATCAAGCCTACCTTTTAGAAAATCTACCCACATATCTCAAACATCTTAATCAGGAGTTTGAGTGCCTAGGCAACCGTATATTAGCCAATCCTAACCTAAACTGCTCAGTTACACTTGTGAGAAGATAAAGAAGGATCGCTTTTCCGAAAAAGTTATTTAACTCTGAGGAAACCATATTGCGTTTTGGTTTACTGTAACACTGAATGATTTAATTGTGTGTAAGAGCTTATCCAGTGTATTCGAAGCATATAATAATAATAATAATAATAATAATAATAATAATAATAATAATAATGTGTTAGCTGTACGCCGTAACGGCGTTTCGCCGCCGTGCGACCACCACCAGTCGCACGCGGGCTGAGTATACCGCGAGGACGCCCACCCCTACGTGGAATCGAACCCGCGACGCAAGAGTAGGAAACAGGATGTAAATGAAGATAAAAAGCATACTGTACCATTCACAACAGGAAAGTAAGATACGCTAAGTTTTCGTATAGCACCTACATATGTTGATCATCACCTTAATGTCGACGTCTTTGGTCCATTCCCTCCAGTGGTTTTGCTGTATGCATCTGAGATTGTGTTGCTCTCAGAGTTGGGCATTTTGGTTGCAAATGTTTCGTTGCCAAACGAGGCAACACCATATTCGGCATACAAGATTTGACAAACCGCTTCAAGATCTGAGTGATCAGCGGTCCATTTTCGCCTTGAATGTCAGTCTTCGATAAAATTACTGTCTCTATCCCGCTGATCTGAAGTAAACCGCTGACTTGGTCTGCATCGTAGATCCCTTCTAGCTTCAAGTGTTTATTGATTGAATTCACACCAGTGTATGAACAAGAGTAATGCATGCTCTTTGTGGTTTATTGCTCTTCTGATTCTACTGGAGTTCTCTGTACCAGATTTATGAGCATCGGCGTCAATATGCACGATAACAATGATTACTTATCATGTCGGCGCTTGGCCTGACCGTGTTCGTGTAGTATCGTGTCAAGCATCCTTCCAGTCTGGCCCACGTACTTGACCCATGTTTCCCAGAAGATAACGTTAATCACGGTCGAGGTATTTTTTGCTCAAACTAACTTTTAATTAAAAAGTTTGTTCCAAATCGCTTCCGTTGCTTCCGGTAAGCATTACAAGCTTCTCTGTCATTGCAAAAATCCTACTGATCTGAGGCAAAGTAATCGTTCTCTTATCTGTTGAAGTCGCACATGTGTTGTACTGGCCTTTTCGACGCTAGACAACGTAGAATGAAACTGCTGGAGTATGGATTCCGTTAAACGCATTTTGCTGTCTTGGCCCCGCTTGAAAAGAATTCCCACAGCTGCGCTTTTGGATTGCCGGATGATGGATGCAATGATTCACGATTTGATCGGTGTGCGTTGCTTTAGGATAAACATTTGTTCCCAGCGTCCTAGTAGTATATATTGTCACGAGAACGGCCAAGAATGGCAACTAATTGTTCTCCTTTACTTTCATGAATTGGATGCCGGTGAAAACATTGCTGATTAGCTTGCGCCACTTGAAGCCCGGAGCGTTTGAAGATGACAAAAGTATCGTACGCGTAACGTACCCAAAGTATGGGTTCGGCAATCGGCAGTGCTGTATCTTCCAGGTATGCAAATTCCTATGGACGTGCAGTGACAGTGTAGTGGGCGCGTGACTCGACAAGCCCACTTGACTTTATCGCCTGATCGAAAAGCAGTGCACGAAGACGAATAGGAAGAGAACACAAGGAAAGGCAAATAAAAATCGAAAGGATAGAAGCAGGAATCTTCGAGTGGAGCAGCTACTGAGTCCAGGATTGCAAATGCAACTCAGTTATATAAATTAGTGCAATTCTTCAAACGTAAGCGCATAAGCGCACGTGAAATATGATCTCATGTAGAGAGGAGCTGCAGTCTAACATTCCCTGGAGAAAATGAACCAGAATAAACATTTTCTCAAAGGATGTCTGGTAGAATGCTCTTTATTAATAGCATATTGGTCGGGTAGCTAAAACTACTGGGGAAAAAAGCGGAGCAAGTACATCCAAGGAACATTGACAGAAGTATCGTGCCGTTTGAAGCGTAATATAGCTCGAAATCATTTTGAGATACCACGATGAGAGGGAAATGCAATTTGATGGAAAAGACTCAGACGGATTACAAGGCAACATTTCCGATACGTCAGAGATAACCAAGGAAGTAGTGGGAGATCAGAGTCAACTGCAGCTCACTTTCATTGCTGATTCCGAGCCCTCTGCTCTGAAATCTTCGTAGCTCATCACTTCAGCCATGATGAAGCCTCGTTCCATATCGGAGTGGATTCGTCCGGCTGCTTGCGGAGCCTTCGTGCCTTTCTGTAGAAAGCAAATGCTTGGATCGTAAGTTAGGAAAAAACAGGGATTGAAAGGGAGATTGGTGCATCTAAAATGTAGTGAAATATCAAAAACATCGATAGCTATGCGAAATTTGGTAAGTTTGAAGCCACTGCAGTCGAAACCGAAGTGTGAGCGATTATTTCTTCATACTGCAGCCCACCGGCATGTGCAGCTAGCAAGACGAGCGGGGCACGTGAACTGATAGTACAAAGCAGTTAGTAAACTATTGCAACCGCCCATAGCGCACTTCATAACGTGTTTTAGGCAGGGTGAATGCAGGAAGTACCGATGTAGGTGATGTAATGTGAGACAATTGTCGCGGAAGATCGAAGAAAGATGAAGTACGGTGTCAATATGATAGTGCTACACTGTCTGTCGACAATAAGAGTTCAGGAGTCCTTAAATATATGGCGGAAGAGTATGACTGAACCAGTAACACCGGTGTAAGAATTCACTTCGGGTGTAGTACCTGGCACCAGCCCCTTCTTTGTGACAATACCAACACTTTACTGATTACGAGCCCAGCAACCGTGGGAAAAGTCACTCACAACCATATAAGGCTCACGCAGTATATATATATATATATATATATATATATATATATGCATATATATATATATATATATATATGATTTGGCGGCGTCCGTATCCGGATTTGCCTGTCACTGTGACGTCCATGGGGACAGTCACAGGACGCCTGCGCCTACAAAGGGGACTATGGGTGGCTTGCGCTGCACCACCCATAGTTCCACCCACACACCTCATATCCAGTGTAAACCCGAAGGAATAAGACCGGGAGGCATGTGGATGGGAGCCACGTTTCATCAACGGAGCCGGCCCACACTCCTTCAACAAGCAGATCGGAAGCATTCCGGCCTAATTGGGAAACCATACACACCAGACATACACGAGGCGGTGGCTGGACCGTAGCCCGTTCCACACAGATTGCATGGAACCACTCTTTGAGCCTAGCACCGTCACGAGGACGGTGCACTCCGTCCCTTCCAGCGACGACCAACTGTCTCCTGGAGCCAGTATGGACGAGGTAGTGGGTAATAGACAGGTAGGCACCTTGTCAACATTCACATCAGGCGCATCCACACAGGGGAACTCAAGCAACATCTACTTCTGAAATGCAAGATTACTCATCACGCAGGCAAATGTACCACATACGCCACCTTATTGGCCTGGATTAGTAAATTGAATGGGAACATACTCATGGTGCTTCTATTCCGCATACAATTGTGCCTTCTCCGGCACCTGAGAAACCGCCCTTTTGAGCAGTCCACGGAATTCGCATCGATCAAATTTGCCTTGGATTCGCAACACCTGAAATCAACATGAGTTTGTCATAAACTCACCTTCCTCAAGTTCTGGTAATATTATTTTCGGTTTGCTCGAATGTCGTTTTACTGTACTAAGTTAAGCGTACAAAAGCGGTAAGAAGATCCTCGTGGAATTCATTCGGTATACATATAGTCACATAGATTGGCGTCATCTGTGTCCAATGACAGTTCGAATACAACATATGTACATGCGTTTCTCCAAACTTAAGTGTGAGCTGTCCCAAACTGGATAGAGATACATTAGACATTATCATCAATGGTACGACAAACGTGTATGGGTTTCGTTTGGAGGTCAGGCTAACAACCACTTTTGCAGGTATGAGAATAACTACCCCGTATATATATATATATATATATATATATATATATATATATATATATATATATATATATATATATATATATATATATATATATATATATGTATATATATGGTTGGCGGCATCCGGTTTCGGATTTGCCTGTCACTGTGGACAAACACAGGACGCCTGCGCCTACAGAGGGACCATGGATGGCTTGCGCTGCACCACTCACAGCTCCAACCACACACCCCATATCCAGTGTAAACCCGAAGGAATAAGACCGGGAGGCATGTGGATGGGAGCCACGTTTCATCAACGGAGCCGGCCCACACTTCTTCACAGGTAAACACACGCACGCTGTATTTGGGGAATCAAGCGCGCACAAGGCGGTGGCTGGACCGTAGTCCGCTCCACACTGAGTGCATGGAACCGCTCTTCGAGCCTAGCACGACCACAAGGACCTTGCCCCCCCTCCCCTCCAGCAACGACTAACGGTCTCCTGGAGCCAGTATGAACGAGGTAGTGGGTAATAGACAGGTAGGTACCTTGTCAACATGCACATCAAGCGCAGCCATACTGGGGATATCAAGCAACAGCCATTCACTTGAAACGATAAGAAATAAAATAAATCCAATAATGCATACAGATACGGTGGCATAACTCTTCGCTAAATTACCATATGAAGTAAGTTGGTTAGCAACGAGTCTGCGATAAGTAAGAAATGTCCACCAGTTACTTAAAAATGCTACAAACGCAACAAAGTTACCGAAGATAAGCGCAATTAGCGTAAGCAACGTGGCTAGTTAATAGAAGATTATTCAGGTAGGCAGAACAAACCAAATAAAGTGGAATGAAATTTATCCAGCGTAAAAAGACCTTGTTTAAGTGTAAGTTGGTTTAGCCCAACTGCGGTGAAGAAGCATTAAGAATATATATATATATATATATATATATATATATATATATATATATATATGTATAAGTGTATAAACGGTTGGTTTATTTGCGTAAGGTCCCAGTGAATAAATATAATGACCCAAGAACCAACATCGACGATAACGGCAGTAACAGACACTATTAAGAGACTACTTCTAAAACCTTCCGAAATTACTTCGAAGGTTGTCATTACTATTGTTACAACACGGACAACAGTAGCGGCAGTACATCCGTAGTCCACAGTGGTGCCATAATGCCATATAACAATAGTGTCCTTGAAAATGTGGAGAAAAGGAGGGAGCTAACACACAAAGCGAATAATGGGCAACAGCACGTGGTCACAAACTTCAGGGTACTGCGTGAGGATAGGCTATCATCCATAAGACAGAATCCTGCAGTTCTGATTGTCCTTGGGCCACAGATAAATAAGCACCATATCAATGTAAGCAGGTGGTCCGCCTAAGAGACCAGTGTACAAGCGCCACTGGTGCAGGCTGTGAGGCCTTATATCTATACCGGACCCCACATCAAGGCGTACCATAAAGGTCTAAAGAACACCATATAAAATAAAGCCCATTCAACCGTACAGATGGTGAATGTAGTTTCGTATGGTTGCACAGGAAGTGGACTGAGAGTCGATCCAAAGCGTCTTACGAGGACGTCGTAGCGGTGGAAACTATGCGCATGATGAGCCCATAGAGACGCAGGCGACAGAATGTTACAGAGTAAGCATAGCTGAGATAGACGAGCTATCCGATAGGCGCCGAAAGCAGCAACTTTCGAGAAAAGGTGACGTAAGTGTTTCCAGATGTGATGGGACTTAGCTACGCTGCATCCCTATGTATGAGGGTCAGTACTTGTTCCCAATTAATTGTAGAGGTCGTGAAGGGAGATTCAGTTGACGGCGACAGCACAATAGTCACATACACGTTGAAACAACGTCATATATCGCTGTGCATTTTACTTCTATCGGATGATACAAATGCGACTCCGGTCAAATGTCAGTTCCGGGACATTCGCAAAGTAATAGTTAGAAACAGTTTGAGCTTAAGGGAAGCGATGTCGGGTGAGTAAGTAAAAATATCATCTGGCATCAGGTGCAACCAATGGCGCGTATTTTTCACTCACATACTGCTGTCTAATGACGATGGGGTTTAAGGAAAAAGGGGCATAGATTGCTAACCTGGCTAAAATGACTGGCTCTGATTGCACTTAGTGCGCGTCACTCAGGAATTAGCGTTATCGGTTCATCAATTCCAACGGACACGCGGGAAAGAATAAATAAGTAGGCAAGTTGAAAGAATGGAATATTAACTGTTCAAGGCGCATGGAGAAAAAAGATGGATAAGATCAGCGAGTAAACGTGCAGCAATATGGAAAGATTACGGAGTATGCTAATCCCTGAGTCAAATAATTGGGGGATATATAGGTAAGAAGAACAGGTTTAACAATGAATTTGATGAATCACATCCGTTCAGATGGAAATCAGCAGTTCAACCCAGTTAAGCAACACTATCGTAGTTGTGGCGTCGAAGAAGTGGATAAAGGAGCAGAGGAACTCTAGTTGCGGAATGCAATTCAGTGAAACGACTAGGTCCCGAGCACCAAAATGCGGCGGATCCAGTTGTCTCGACATGCACCGCAAGAACAGCAATAAATAACATCAAGATAGTGAGGTTGGGTGTAAATAGAATGCAAAATGAAAGTAAAAAGAAAATGAGTTAGGCTAATCAGTGGAACGAAAAGGAACAACCAGGTGCAAAAAATCGAGTGCAGGAACGCCACTGACTGCGTGACCGCAACATGTCTGACACGGTCTTAAACCATTGGTGTGGACCGTCCCAAAGCCCCCATTCAGGAAAATGGCAAGCATCAACCTGACTGTCAGTCAGTCTGCGACGCCATGGAATGGCCACCTCGCGGTTTCGCTCAACTTGGTGTGGTCATAGCGCACAATGCAAGCCGAGGAAGCCGATCAACGGGCATACAGAGAACATGACCTAGACAACGTAACCGACTAAGAGTTATCAAATACTCAAGAGAGGCACCAGAAGGCTTTTTGTCAAAAACCAACTGGCCGACCTCAACCCCGGTGTTCCACCAAACGTGAGCAATACTGCGTAAGCACCGGTGGTCAAACACAGCCAAGCGTTTAATGTCTTCACTGCGAACTGGACAGTTCTCTGATCCATACAGTAACACAAGCGTTATCGCATCGTTATACACTCTATCTTTCACTGACAGGCTGATATCTCGCCGTCTCCATAGATGGTTTAGCCTCCGGAAAGGCATACGGGCTTCGCTGATACGCGAATTAACATGATCAGTGATGTGACCACACGATGTGATACAGCTACCAAGGTAAGTGAATTCATCCACCGCTTCCAGTAGTTGTTCGGTCATAGCTAGAACCGGAGGTGTGTCGATCCAGTCCCGCAACAGCACTTTGCTCTTTGACAGTACAAAGCACCTGCCGAGGCGTGCAGCGCACGCACAAGTCTGTGCAGTAGTGTTTGACTAGCCAATGAATCAGACCCAAGGAGAACTATGTCGTCTGCACACTGCAGGTTTGTCAATCGGTCACCTGGAAGAAATTACACTCAAGAATAGTTTGAAAAAATTGAGTCATTCATGATCTAGCGACGGAGATGGAAATACGGTCAGTGGAAAGAGCAGCAGAGCCATCCCAAGTGGCTCGAAAAAGGTGACAGAACTTACTTGTATGGTCCACGCTTTCACTTCATCCTTGCCACATGTAAAGAAATATTGCAAGTGAAGTATCTGATAGCCAGCCCGAATAATTTTCGGGAGAACGCTGTGCACATCATGCTCCTTGGTGAACGCCTGACACTCGGATTCGGACATATCGCACAGCTTCTGTTCTAGCTCCACAGATAGGGGAATGATCGACGCACCGGGATCATGGGTGTCCACCCACTCTTTAATTTTAGGGAGCCTAAAGAGACAGAACATGTACAGATGATGGTTGGGAGAAGATAGAGAACAGTAGGCATATAAAAGTACAAGAAGGGGCGAAATAGTAGCAAACGTGAGAGTGATGTTGCTGAATGATCAGTGAGACAGGCAAGAATGGGAAAATAAGTAACGGGATTGATGCTGAGGCCGGCATCGAGGATTGGTCTATTGCGCATGTATCAGACTCTCGGTCTTGGTGGAACATTGTTACTCATGCAGTAATCAAAAAAGAATTACCCAAAGCAGAATATGACAATAGAGCGCACATCAATAAGCATGATAATGATGAGAACAATAATAAACTGTTGATTAACAAAGCACAATGACACTTCGTTGTTATTCAAAGGCGATTAATATGAAAACCGAGGTTCAAGTTAAATGAGCAAGCAGTGGAAAGTTACGAAGGAACCAGAACCACCAAAGAAAGAATTTGCAAGACAACGTGCTGCCGTCTCCTTGCGGTTGTCTGATGCTCCGCTAGACCACAGTAGCAATTACGTAATAGAAAGGAATAATTTCATTGACGTTTCAAAGCTGAAACGTCTCTGTGGCAATTTGCATACGCATTAAACTTAGAACCTTCTGAGTCCAAAAGAGTGAACAGCTAATCAGGGAACAATGGTGAGACATTTGAAGCGTAGATTTAGAGTATTGCGACTTTATACAATATGTCAACCATATAAGATGCACGGTATTCACGAGCTTAGATCTGTACACTTCGTCTATGATGTCCAAAGAGAGACATCAAGTGAGCGCCAATGAACAAACATTTCGAAGTGAAGTGGACAGGTTATGCAAGTATAGTGCAGAGCCCATCATAATTATGCTTCTTACTCATTATCTTACGATCTAAGAGAGAATCATTCACCAAACTGGAAAAGTCCTTCACAGCATTAAAATTCACAAGCTAATCTAGTGACAAAACCTGAATGACCAAGGCGGTAGTTGCCCTAAACTGGTTCAAAAACGCCACAAACGAGCCGAATGACAGGTGCTATAGTACACGCATACGTGCAGGGCCCAAAATACACATTTAGGATAAATCAAGGATACCCTTGAAATTAAAGATTGTGTTTTCACATCATATAGAGAGCTGCTAAGCTGCACAGCAACGAACAATGGTCCATCGGGTTTGAAACTTCTTCAAATCTCCGATCATTGCTTTTAGAGCGCTGCTGGTGCCGATTGGAACTATTGTCCGTAAGGATTGGTTATACTGCGGTGGTCAGGTTGGCTTGCTATATCGACCAATAGGGCTCAATAAGCTAGGGCGATCTGGGCACGTGCTGCGAATGTCCACCCATTGTTTGCCCAGGAGCCCAGTCTGGTTGTCTAGGATAGATCGGTGCAATGAGCGACAGACGCAGTCGTCGGTCTGACATACGGAAACGAAGAAACTGAGTGTCATTGGTCCATCTCACCTACCAGACTGACGCTCGCAAGATCATCCATTACTTGATGCGAAACCTTGCATAACATGGTCTGAGATAGGAGCCAATGACACTTTTGATGTCATCCTCCAATTACATATCGTTTTCGATAATGATCCATATACGAAGGCTGATTATGATGTGACGAGTGAAAGCCGCAAGGGAGTTGTCTCCTTAATGCTACCTACGTTCGCACGATGGCCAACTGTTGGTGACCGACGCTAAGGGCTAAGGGCGCGCTAAGGTACAGCCGCCCTGGTTGCCCAGTGTATTCAGAATGACGTCAGGTCCTCTTCTGATTCCTCATCAGTAGGATCATTATGGTGGTGCGACAAAGACGTATCGGAGTAAATTACTGGTGTGGCTGTTGCCGTGAATGAGGATGACTACGCACACAAGCGTTTTGGAGAAACTGCCTTACAAATGTCTTGGCCCGATCGAGTAGTTGGATTGTGTGAAGACTCCGACATTGACCTGATTATCGGCGATAGTTGACCACATGTAAACGGATTTTACCCCGTTTAAACAACTCAGTAGTCTGTCTAATCGATGTCAATGATATATAATTGTACTAGCCTGATGAAGAATTATCGAAAACATACGTTTGCTAACACTGAATTTTAAAACTGCATAAAGTTACCACATTAGAGTGTAGGATTGAAGCTACTGTTGCCTGTTGGCTGAGTTAACATGAGCTATGATCACTGAAAGAGGTGAAATGAATTGATCTGATAAAAAATTCAAGTACTCCATCAAGTACTTTGTGAAACAAGCCGTAGTGATAGTAAAGTTACCCTCGGAAGGTTTTCATATTATGGCAAGTAAGACAAATGCAGAAAGGAACGTCGGAGACAATTTTGCTGGAACATGGTGTTTTTTAGGTGCTTAAGGAGATGGAGAGTTTTGTCCGGGACTTTGATGTAATGCTCTGGGCAACAGGGAGGTGGAGAGAAATGAGGTTTGCATGGGTAACACATACGAAACGCACAAAAAATATTCTGACATACAGCAATGAGGAGCAGACCCAGCTGTCCTGAGAGACAGGTTACACGTATTCTTCGTAGGTGCAGAACTATACGCGATTGTTCTCGAAGCAAAAAGGTCATATCTGTGACCATGCTGTTCGAGATGAAACTGCACCTTAACGTTGCGTGTGGATCGCAGTGATATACCAAGCAGCGTATTTGACTTAAGACGCACTCCTAGCGAGTAGACCAGTGACTGGAGGCCAGATGTACTCTCAATAAGAGGCACCATAAAGGTCAATTGTCTTGCTGGAATGCAGTCATGGGAAACAGCAAACGGATTATAAGAGCGGCTTAACTTGTTTGGAGCAAGAACGCCGCTGACTGTCTTTGACGAAGAGATAGAGTTGCTCTTGCGCATTAACCTGCCACCGCGAACCTTAAAAAAGCAGCCTTGTCCATTAAGATACAAACTCAGCAACAATTACCTGAGGCCAATCGATGTCTCACATATATGATCCACAAGGTCAAGAAATTAAAAAAACAGCTGTCCCGAATCTCCAACGCTGCATGTGGGCGACCTAGAGCAAATGCCGAAGGAAAACCACACTCACTACTGAGCTGAGAAAGCTCCGCACTGCCCTATGAGCCAGATAGTTCAGCCAACGCTAGACAAGGGAAACATGAAAAATTGCTGCCGGAGTAGGCACCTAGAAAACTCTAAGTACAGACAAAAACTCAGACGCCGGTGTTCCATTCTGTTCTCTGTCTCATCTTACTCCTAGATTAGCTTCTTCTCAGATCAACAAGCGTTGCTCCTGATGACAAGCGTCTACTTGAATTGTCCTTCAGTTCATAAGTTTGGGTATACATAAGATCGTTAAAGGGTAGATCGGCGAACAGAAATCACTTGTTTGTACTCTACACTTTCATGGGACACATTTAGGTTGTATGTATAAAAGAAGTCTGAGGGATGGCTCAAATTCTATAGAGAAAAGATGTATTCCTAGTGACACCCGGGATGCTAGATAAAAGATTTGATGTATTAATGATGTCGGTGTTTCCTCTAGAAGAGATGCTTAGAACTATCTATTAGAGTGGATAAGAGTAAATGGTTACATGTGTGCGTTTCGATTCCCAACATTCGTCAGTTTATGGGTAACGCCATAGTTTTTCCGGCTGCAGTTCGGGAGCCGACGACCATGAAAGCAATCTACTGCTCGCATACTCCACTCGGAAGATGGAAATCACATAAATTATGACCGTTTATGTCCGTTTATCCGAAATTTCGGTGTCGCTACTCGTCGTAACAATAAGGTCCACTGGCTCCAACTATTCGCAGGTCACAAAAACAGTAACACAATCTTCCAACGAGAGTCGTCCGGTGGCCCAGTGGTCTACACGCCTGGTTTGCAAGCATAAGGTCACCGGTTCGAATCTGCGTAGGGATGGAGGTCCTCGCGGTACACTCAGGCCGCACGCGACTGGTGGTGGTCGCGCGGCAATGAAGCGCCGTCACGTATACAGCTGACACATTTTATTTGCCTTCCAACGAGAGCATTCACATGTTTGCATCTCGCTATCATCCACGACTGGCTGCTCTGAACCTAGAATGACTTAATTGCCATAGATGGCATGGAGCATTGCAAAGTGGTGGTCTGTCTACACTAGTTTGTGATCCACTGCATCCATAATACAATCAATTTCCTCCGCAAGAAAATCATGTTTCTGCGTAAGCTACTCAAGATGGTTTTGTACCTCAAGCAAATTGCATCCAGTGCGAGCACATGTATGCTGGTGAGCTGGATGCAATCTGATTGAAGCACAAACTATCTTGAGTGACTTGCGGGTTTATACAGATTCGTAAGTCTAAAGACAGAGATGGAGTGTTTGAAAGCAGAAATAGTAGTAGTGTTAGAAAGAGTCTAACAAACAGACGCGGAACAAAGCAAAACCATGGTAATCACTGGAAGAATACAAGTTTAATCAACGTATCCTTAACATGGCACATTAGCTGAAGGTGAGCAACACACTTCAGCTACCATGCCACAAGAAGAACGGAACATTTTGTTATTTTCTGCCATTTTTGGTCTTTTTCAATGGTTAAGGATTAAGAATCTTAATGTAAACAATTACGTACACAGACCTTCAACTGGTTTTGATTGTGTGCCATATCCTGAACTGTTCCTATCCATCGGTACTCTTCGTGCTTTGGTCCCCAACCAGGCAGACATGTGGATTCAATGACAACAAGACGTGAAGTCAACGATTTCATATGCTGTCGCTAAGTGGACTCTTCAAGCCAAGCCCTGCACGCGCGAAAAGGGCGAACGCTCAGCTGACATACACAGGATGTGGCCGAGCCATCTTAACTGACGCAGCAAAACTAGCTTGTTGAAGGGAATACTCGCATTTCCTAAGACACGATGTCTGACTTCACTGCTGCAGATACGTTGCTGCCACCACACACGAGCAATCCTCCTCAAGCACCCATCGTCGAAGGCCAAGTGCCGGCGCATGTCATCCACGTTAACTGGCTACGACACGCTTCCATATAGCAACACCGCCCGAACGGTGGCATTGTAAACACCACCCTTTGCTATCACCAGACAAGCAACTGCCCAGATAGACAAAGCTATCCACTTGTTCAAGCTGTGCATCTTCAAAAGTGAACACCTGAACAGGCGAGTACCAATCCTGCAGCAGCACTTTACACTTCGATGGGGAGAAGCACATTCCATACTTAGATGACTCAATGGCCAAACGATTTAGAACAAGTTGCACACTCTGCGAGTCATTACCAAGTAAAGCGATGTCATCCGCACAATCTAAGTCGGTCATTCGCTTGCCCGGTAGTAGCTGCAGACGAAAATGTTGGGAACTTTCCTCTCTGGTAGCACGCATCCGGAGACCCTGATGCGGCAACCGTTTGTCAAGCTGGAGTGGGCATCGTCCTCAGCTCCAAGGCTGAGTAGATTGGATTACCATGAGCAACTGTTCGTGTACAGCCCATCTGACGACATCTACTGAGGTTGATTCACGAAGTAGCACAAGACACTGTTTGCTCGTGATTTCCGCTTACGCTTCCACCGACTTCAGTTCCAATACTGCCAAGAACACATTCTACCATGAACTGAACACACTACTACGCAGTGTTACCAGTCCAGATATCACAGTATTTGCAGCGGATATGAATGCACAAGTAAGTCGCCTGGGCTCTTCAGAATCTCAGCTAGATGGAAATTATGGGCTTTGTTCCGAACGGACGGACAACGGCGAGCATCTGTTGCAACTGTGTACGGAGCACCAGCTGTATCTCAGTAGCACCGCTATTAGACACAGTGAGCGCCGAAGTGCCACTTGGCGTTCTCTTGTAGCTGGCCATCAATGGACCCAAATAGATAACATTGCCATAAATAACAAGTGGCATGGTCCCATCTTTGGTTGTCGCTCGTTCTGAAGTAGTTGCATCGACTGATTATGCTTTGTTACGTAGTCGCTTTTAATTGAACATTACTGGAAGGCGCAGCAAGCGCCGTCAGATTACAAGAAAGGAACGAAAGCGGAGCCTGCGTGCTGACAAGGAAATTGAATGGACCAGTCAGGCTCAAGAAATGGAGGATGCAGGAGTAGTAAGCAATTATCGCAAGCTCTTCCAACTGATCCGCACGCGCCACTGGTCGCAGAAAATCAGGCGTCAGGGAGACAATTAGAGACAGCGCGTGTGCACGGATTCACAACAAAGAGAGCCATATGGCTCGTTGGGTGGAGCACTTTCGAGAGCAGCTCAGTTGAACCCAGGCTTCCGTACCTCTTCCTACTCATGTGTTGCAAGCTGAGCCATGGCCAGTTTAGAGACTCCGTCGGGAACTGAGGTCCGAAACGCGATCGCAGCCCACAATCGTTTTTGTTCTGCTGGTACGAATTGGCTAGCACCCGTACTATTCAAGTATGGGGGTGAGGTCCTCTGCAAAGCACTGACCTCACTGTTCGGACATGTCTGGAATAGACCGTCCCGGCCAACTGCAGGGAATCGATTAGTGGCAATATGCAAGAAGGGTAGTCGCACCGACTGGGGTATTAGTCTAACGCCAGTGGTAGTAAAATTACTGGTCTCAATTCGCGGTCGTCGCTTCACTGCGGAGCGAGAATCGAGGGATTAGGGAAGAGCAGGCAGGCTTCCGCCCTGGACACGGTTATATAGACCACATATTCACTGTACAGCAGTTGCTAGAGGAGAGCCACATGTGACGACACTAACTGTGCTCATGAGTTCGGTTCAATGGAGCGAGGCATTCTGTTCGGGATACTTGCGCGGAAAGGTGTTCCCATGAAATATATAAATATCTTACGTGCTCTGTACTCAAACGCTATATGCCGCATCAGGGTCTACAGTGACCTGTCGGATAGCGTTAGGAAAAGAAATGTCGTTCGTCAATGTTGTCTAATTTTCCATTTTTTGTTCAATTTCGTCGTGGACTCTATTATGGAGTGTTTTCGTGTGGAGCCTAATGATGCAGATGTTGAGATCCTGTCTGGTGAAAGGTTAGTTGATCTCGATAATGCGGATGATAATGCCTTGCTGTTGAACCATGATGGGGCGGCCCAATCAACTCTGAATAACCTCTCTAGTTGTTCCATTACATATTGTGCGCTTCGTACCTTCAAAATGCAGTGTTGCTGCAGAAACACCAGCCAATTGCTGACTTCCTGATCCTAAATAGGGAGGAACTTGAGGTAGTCGATCAATTCACGTACCTTGGCAGCTGCATCAGCAACGATGAGCGCAAAGAAACTGAAGCCAGTTCATGTATTACAAAAGCCAGAAGAGCCTACTTGGATGTACGACATCTCTGACGACAGAAAAAAGTTTCCCTCCGTCTGAAAAGCCGTGTTTACAAGGCCACAGTGACGGCCACCCTACCCTGTGGGAGTAAGACTTGACCCCTTCGAGCTGAGGATCTGAGGCGCCTTCAAGTCCTTGATCATCGTTGTCCGTGCAGCACTGCTGGTGTCGCGTGGCACAAGTGTGTCCGCAACGATGAGGTACGTGAGTACTAGGCAGTAAATATCAAGTCAGTTCCCTAGAACAAAATATAGCACTGAATAAGTTGCCTTGGATTTGGCCTAGTTTAGTCGGCCAGATGTGGGGTGGCGCAAGGCTCGAGATGGACAAAAGCTGAATTGGCAGCGAGGAATGAAGTCACTGACGACCCAACTCGGTGCCGTCGACTCGTCTCGCCTTCCGGGCTGGAGTCCACGCGACTCGCCTTGTGCTTGGCTCGAAAACATTCAGGACATGGCTCGCAGTCGGCACTAGTAACTTGTGTGTTGCCGGCTCCTAGTCGGACTGCCTGTTTAAAGTGTTTGGTGCTGAGTTATCTGCAGGTAATGGCTGACTGCGACGCAGGGCTGTGAAAGCCGCAAGGAAGGTTTCTCGTCGATGCCGCCGAATTTTTGCAAGAGACAAGCTTGTTTGTTCACACCGGAGCAAACGTAATGCAGACTCTGTGTTAACGCGATGGGAATAATGATCCGGCCAAAATAAATTTATGAACTCAGCAACCTGAAGTAGAACCTGTCATGAACCGGTTCGCTGGAATGTCCAGGCATTACCGATTTATTGTTAATAGTAATATAATTATTGTGTGCGGCTAAGCAAAGGATTTTTCGAGGTGTAGGCAAGCTGAGTGAAGTCAGAGTTGGAGCAGTCAGGCCACAAAAAGTGGAAAAATGCAGCGAAATGGCTATAACAGGAACCCACTTGCTTGGGCACAACGCTATCGTCTGTGAAAATTAGGAGCTAAGGAACGAAAAGTTGATGGTAGGCAGGGGGCTTAGAATGGATAACGTCTTCTCCACAGCAGCTCACAAGCCCTATAGTCCTACCATCAAACCTGGAAAGCAATAAAAAATCCCGCTCAGTAGTAATCGAAATTCGCTCTAACAGTCTTCAAATCTTGTGTACATATCTACTGCGCAGTGGAAGTAGTGACCTCACGGAGACCAGCCATAGCTTTCCGCAAGGGTAGTAACCTGCATGGCAGTGGATGGTGGTGCTTAACGTCTAGTTTTCTGGCTCCCAGTAGGAACATCCGAAAGGATTTCTACTGATAGTGACCCACGCTCACAGTAGCCAAATGAATTCGGATCGTCGAAGGGACCTAGTCGCCAGATGTTGTACATGAGAGTCGAGACTAGAGAGGAAACCCGTAACCTCGCACAATTGCACAGGAATCCAGGAAACACTGGCCGATAACAAGTGATCGTTTACTGACTTAGTCAAAGGCAAAAGATATATCACATACATCACGTATTTATACCCGAATAGTATAGCAACGTAGTACATAAACGATAAAGGAGGATGAATGTTGATAAGGCACATAAGTTGCCAAGTAGTGACAATATCCTGAGAAAACTCATTTGAGGGCAGTGTGGCTTGGAACGAAAGATACGGCAGTCACTTGCGACAGCTCAGTTGGATCACCGCAACTTGAGAAGGCTGACACAGCAAGGATACTGGGGTGAGCTCAGGTGAAGTATGCACAAATTTCGCGGAGCTATGCGAGCCCAACAGTAGTCAGGTCGCGCTAGATCCCAGATAGCTTGCAAATGATGACGGTTTACCATTGTCCCATGGGCACAGTGGCATAAGCTGCTAGATAGTGGTGCAAGCCGTTAGTGGTCACGAGTTCGGTCCCTGATGGAACCGGAGAGTGCGCACCGCTGCCGTCCCAATAGAGCGAAACAGTCGTTCGGTGCTTCTCCTTAATGTTGGTCGGATTATCTGGCTTGTGAGGCAGCGAGATGAATCAATAAAAGCTCAGCAAAGGTCCTCCTACTCATTAGTAAGGTTAGTGCCAATTGCCCGAACGTGAAAACGCCCTTGATAGTGGGTCGCAAGCCCAACCAAGTGACGTAAGCAGAAAATAGGAAAATGGATCTACCGATGAGAATTATGGCGCAAGATAATCTCGTGGCCTAGCAGCGGGAATGGGTAGATAGTAGGCTGAATAGGTTGAACCACTCAAGTAGACCAATAAAAGCACAATCAACTCGCCCAAACTTAGGACAAAAAGCATAACGAAAGTCACCTAGGGTAGAAAACACAGGATAAACGTACCATTTGTTCTTCTTCTTGAGAAAGGCTTTCTCTGACATGTTGATTAAATAAATAACTGGTTTCGCCGTAATAAATAAGTGTTCGTTCAAAATCTCAATCTGTGGGAGAGAGTGGAAAGCGATAGGTAGAGGAAAAAGGGGAAACCAAGAAAACAGAATGCCTGTGAAGTATACAACATGTTGAAAAACGCTTGGAACCGATCGAGAACTCATGATTTCAGAAGGGTTTGAGAAAAATAAGGTTGGTATAGTTTGTAGGCAACGTTCCGTTTTGGACACAAAACCTCGTCAGGCCGAGTGGGGAGGTAATCAAGACGACTGGGATGTAGGTAGAAGGTTAATTGTGTTACAGGTCACAGTGCATGGAACGGTCCTAAGTGGTCCGCGTTACAAAGTCACACACGTAAGCCCGTGTCAGTGATGGGTGTGGAGTCGATTTGACGAGGATTCTCTGCCCCCGATCCGTCCGTCGATGCTCCACGGATTGGTCTGACTTAGGTCAGTCCAATACAGGTTCCAAAGCTGTATGCTTTTCATTCTGTTCATGCAGTAGTTCATCATGCTCATCCCAATCGCCTCAGCGGTCAGGCTTTGGGGTGTTTATCGCAACCCCCTCCTAACGATCTCGATACAAGTCGATTTCAGGACCTGTATCCATCGTGTTCAGCACCATGGTCGAATCCCTTAGTATAGCCCTGCATTCAAGGTTGTTCTTCGGCAGTCATGATATGCACTTCAAGTTCTGTTATCCTCAGGCGTTGCTCTCTTGAAATTTGGACTACGTACACGTGGGCGCAGTATTTCAATTAATTTGGTGGATGCAATCCATTGTCCTATCTACTAGAAGTAGGCTCTTCAAATGAACAGGTATTCATCAAGGATAAAAAGGCAGGTGATTGACAAGTCTGGTAGGGTGGTTAGGGTGAAAAAAACAAAATGAAAAGAAACGCGTGTCATTTGTTCAAGCCTCCATCGACTTAAACGCGTTCCTGGACAACGACAGTGTCAGATAAGTATTGAATGTAAGCATAGAGAACAACATGAGGAAGAGTGATAGTTGACGTATTGTGAGAAAAAGAGAAATATGGTAGCTCAGTTATGTACTACCTCGCTAAGTTCTAGTAATACAGAAACCCGATATGAGGGCACGATAACGATCTTCCGAAGTAGCAGAGTTTGGGAAAAGAATTGCTGGGAGCTAAGAGCAACAAACAATCGCTTTTGAAAGATCTGAATAAAGTGAGGAGACAACTGAGTGCGGGAGAGAGTTCCAAAGCTGGCTAACACGAAGATACATGTAATTCTATTAATACTACAGACGCTTCATTGTCAACTCAGTTGCAGGTAGTTACATCCGAGCTTGGTGTTGTGGTCCAGTTTTAGTAAATGGCGGCATACTGAGTTGGGTCGTTCAGTAGTGACTACATTGAGATGACAGCAACGCGTAGCAGTCGGTAGCCTCTAATGAAAACGACCAGTAACCACAGCCTTTGCTGGTAAGAGTAATTGCGTAGACCTTTGACACTTTGATTATCATGCGTCGTGGTGTCTTTAGCACCTCTAGGTCGCAGTTCAACCAAGGTTGCCAAGCTTAAACAGCGTACTCTACGCAAGGGCGCAGGTAGGAGTTATGCATCATTGGGAAGATTGATGGGTCAAAACTCCCGAATGCCCCCATCAGCAGGCCGACGTGCTGGCTGCCTTCTCGTCACTGCCTCAGACTGTTTTGCGAACGGTTGAGGTCACTCTGTACGAGCACGCTAAGGTCACGTTCCTGGGAACTGATATGCAATCTGTATGCTCCAAACCAATACGTGTAGTCATGCCTATGGCAAAGTTGAACATTCGAGATTTTTATACATTGAACGATAGGGTATTCTGAACTGAGCAGTTCGAAGTCGTTTTGAAATTGCTCTGGAGCCTTTCTTGTTTGTCCGGTCCTCCGATTGCTCGCTACATATTAATATCATCTGTGAAGAATAGGAAATAGGAAGCATTTGACCACGGTAGATCGTTAAGAAAAACTAAGAACAGGCGAAGCCATAGCACAGAACCTCGAGGTACGCCGCATTCCGCCTCAAGTGCGTCCGGCAGGGATTCTCTCCAATCGATAACCACGTAGAAAAATGCCTATCCAACCCCAGATTGGGTCGCCAATGCCAAAGTTACGAAGCTTACGAAGGAGAGTTCGGTGGTCTAAGCGAGCAAACGCTTCTTAGAAGTCCAGGTAGATGACATCCACTCCAGCTTCACCATCAACTGCTTAGGTTCAGTTGCTAAGTGCACTTAACAGATCAGTAGAACATGAGTGCTTATGGCGAAATTCATGCTGCTCCGGAGCTATTAAGCTGTGGTTTTCCAAGGAAAGTATCGGCGCATCTGCGATGATCGATTCCATATATTTGGAAAGCATCGGAAGAAGTGTTAAATGACAGTAATTAGTATGGTCAATACGACGACCCAGTAGGAATAGGAGTCATGAATTCTCGCTTCCATATTAGTGGAATTTGATTCTCTTCTGGACAGCGCTGATAGAAAATAGCCTGAGGTATTGCCAGAACACCGGCTGCTACATGCAAAGCCCTCGGTCGAATGTTATCTACACCAGGAGAACTGTAGGTAAGCGGGGATAACTACTTCGTTAACACAGTACTAGGGCCGAGCGGAGTGTTTGGTCCTTCTGAAAAACAACCCATATCTTTTTTTAGCACCTTCTGGATGACCTTCGTAGTTTCCTCTTTAAATAGAATTCTTACCGTCCCAATCCACTGTAGAATATACCGCGGATGCGGGTTTAAAATTCTTTGCGACTAGCGTTGCACTAACCACCTCAGGTATCAACTTTCAAGCAATCAATTCAATGCTTCCTTCTGAGAGACCTTCCTATCTTCTTCATTTGGGTTCTGTGCAACAGAAACGAGGCGATCCCAGCATACAAATGCTTTGGATGACATGTAATAACCAATCTAGCTTGCAAGAATTCTTTTTTGGTCAAAACTGGGGTAAAGTACATCCTCTGTTAGAAGCTGAGCAAAGTCAACAATCATAAAAAGTTATCTATAGGAAAAATGCCAAACATGTCCTTTCGCGTGACACTCTTGGTGATGCGAATAATGTGCCTGGAGCTAAGTAGAAAGCCATCGGTGAGGGATACGGTCGATCCAAGACGAGTAAGCCTAGCTAGCTCAGAAATGTGGTCTTAGCCGAAAAATGAATCACGATAAAAGCCACTAGTCAATCGTAGTTTGATCGAACGCCCAGGTCTGAAAGGTTTGTGCACATAGAAAATGAAATTTAGTTCTACGAAGCGACCGGAATAGACTAAACGAATGCAGACGCAAACCAGTCACTTCTAGATCAGATTGATAGCAGCGTAAAAAAGTGATCTGGAACACTGACAATTCAAAGCAGTGATTTTTCTATTTTTCAGTGACTTTTTCAAGTCACCTCGTGGTGTCTGCTGGGTGGTTCGGGTTACGCCGTTCCAGCAAATAGTTCGGCAGCAGTGTTCCAGGACGTGGTGGATTTTCGCTTGACAAGCGTTCTTCTTATAAAAAGCCACAAATGACTGCTTAACAACATTGTGACGTGGTGTTTGTGACTCGTCACTAGCACATGTTTGTACTCTTACTATGATCATGTCTGTGCAGGCGTGCCTCACGTAATCGAAAATAAACATTTTAGTTATTTATTTATTTAATTCAGCAAGCATGGTGAAGTTTTAGTGTGGTGAAGAGACCTTGTGTACACCGAATTAGTCACGTTCATGCTCAGTTCCGTGACTTCGGGAGTATCTTGACCGTAGAACGTGCAACAGCATGAGTGCAGCATAAAGTAACTTGCTTGCAGCAAACCACAACATCATCACAAATAATAATGACATAGTTCAACCTAGTGAGGAGTGAACGACTGCCCCAATCAAACGAGATTCATCAAGCAGAACGTGTTTTCAGGGGGAGAGGTATCTGGGCCGAAATCAGCTAGGCCTTGGGCTAAACAAAACATACAGCGTGGTGGCCACAAAAAATGCAACTGAGGTACAAAAGAGCATGGTCGAAAAGGATTTCACAATGGAAAATTGCTTCAGCAAGTAGTAACCATGTGACCATATTGTGTTAATGGTTCGCCGATTATCTATACCGAATGAGCACTGCGCCAGCTAGGCAAAATTCACCACGTTTGTTCACCAAAAACAAGTCGGGTATAACATTCTACAGCCTTTCTTTTCACACAATGTGGAAAACAACGCTGGAACTGCGTGAAACTAGTGAAGTAAAACAAAAGGCATTAACACTATGTCTGCACGCAGTACACACGCTTCGATGCCGAACAACCACCATCAGTCGAACGTGGGCTAAGGATACTGCGAGGGTCGCCCGGTCCGTACGCAGGATCGAACCCGCACGCTCGGATCATCACAAGGCAGGCTTGTGATCCTTAGGTTCCGTGTCAACAGTGAAGAAGTTAGGCAGTTGTTACTTTGTCAGCGCATAAAAGTTAACTTGGGAAACCACGTCCAGTTATGGAAGCCACTGTGACTAAAAGGACCAGACTCAGAGTGAGATAAAGGAGTCCAGAGAATGGACAGGATTAAGAAGTCTGATGCTAAAACGTAGACACAAGCACGCTCAAAGTTTCCATGATAAGCTTTGTGGCAATGTTGTTACCAATGAAAGAAATTAAAGTAAGTGTAAAGCAGGATAGGTAGCAACAACAACTTAGAGGGCTATTATTCTTTTTAAAAAAGTGAAACAGTATGCGTGAACAGAGAAAGTTTGAAATGATGGATAGCAATGGGAAAGGGAATAGGGTTAGCACAGTCTGATGTGTAGAGGGTGAGTTACGTAAACAGTATAGTTTGGCTACGAGGGTGTCAAAATGTTGAGGGTTTAGAGTTTGCACAATAAGCAACACTACTATAACCCGAATATCATATATCTGACACCAGTTTCTATTACGAATACAAAAAGCTGGAAGGAAGGGAATTGCCGTGTTGGTTATTGCTTACCGAGATATGTCTAAATAAAAGTGTTGATGGATCACATATCGCAGTTAATCCACCATTCCGTAGTAAGTGAAAAGCAAATACAGACCATCTACTACCAACTCGCAAGAACCTGAACTGGTGTCGAGAACTTGTGGCTTCCCCGAGCAAATGCCAGATTTACTGAATCTTCAGTTCCCCAACAAAACCAATGTGCCATGCGGCAGACGACATACGACCCTTACCTAGCCACCGGAGTCCCGGTAAAGAGACTTCCGACATATAGCTAATGCCATAAGCTGGCAAGATCAATAGAGTCGAAGGTCAACCAAAGGTGTTCGTCTGTAAGTGTATCTCAGCTTCCAAGATTGACGGATCCTGAATATGTGGTCAATGCAACCACACCTAAGGTGAAAGCTAGCCTAGCCCTCAATAATTAGGCCCTCATCAGGACCAGTGAGTTGTCGCAGAATGATACCCGTGAGGCGGCTGGAGGGAGTGGAAATAAGGATAGTGCGTCGGGAATATTCCCACAAAGTAAAAAGATTCGTCTTGAAGATAAGGATGACGCCTGACAATCGCCAATCCAAAGCATCTCCACAGTTCCAAATAGTGTTAAATAGAGAGGATAAACATTCACTTTTCAGCAAAGACGGATAAAGGTCGTCTGGTCCAGGAGCTTTTTAACACAGCGAGTTCATGCGTTGCCTCATCCAAAATTAGATGTGCGATACTGATTTCCCACGTGGGTTCAGGTGATTCAATAAACGGTATTGTCATAGCATACCTGCCAAATTGCACATTGGAATACACCACCCAACGTACTAATCGGCGTGGTTGAGAATCAACCAACTGTCTATTTTCCCAGCCACTTCAACTCACGCGTTGGTCAGCTGCTTCCATCTGAACGCCACCTCGGGGGACCAGATGGATATGATGATGTTCGTTCTGACAATGGAGAAAGACTGCTCAGTCTGTGTGGCGATCAGCAACTTTTCCTCTCCTGTACGAGTTTTCGTCACCCCAGGTGATATTAGGCCACCTGGCGTCCTCCATCATCAACCCAGCGTTGGTCGCATATTGACCAAATAGTCATAAGTCGAAAGTGGTGTGGAAGTATACGCGATTTCCGATCATACAGGTCTGCTTGTGTGGAAACCGATCACGCATTGATGTGCGCGACAGTTGCATGCGCTTCGGTGGCTCCCAAGGGCCAAAAATACCCGACTGAGCATTTGCAAATTGGAAGATCCCGCAGTACAAACAGAGAATCAACAGAAGCTTCGTGAAAACCTTGCCCCCTCCTCTTCTCTGGATGCTGACGAGCACTGGTTAAGCTTACAAAATGCCATGCTGTCCGCAGGTTTGTCCAGCAGCGGCCTCGTCCGCTATACAGCTAAAAGCTGGATCTCAGCAACTTCCTCGGAACTTTTAGATCGTCGACGCGCCGTGCTCGCTGACACGGAGCACAACGAAATCCGTCGGTCTATCTCCGTACAGCTGAAAGCAAATATTTGCTCTGACCGTGAATCCTGGTGGTCTAGGAGTGCTGCTAAGATTGAGGCCGCTGCCTCGGTTGGAAATTGTCGCAGTTTCTTTCGCCTCATCAAGGCCACCGGCTGCAATTCACACGCCATCAGTCAGACAATTTGTGAGTTAGACGGCACAAAAATCACCAAAGTGCAGAAGCAATTGCAGCGCTTGGCAGAGCACTTTGCTCTTCAATTTAACTACCGAACACATCCCTCAGTGACACTTTCATCTCCATCGGATGTTGCTTGACTTGTTCCCACTGACCCTCTTACCGAAGTAGAGATCTGAAGCGAGAATTAGTTCTTTGAAACGGCACAAACCTCTCGGCCCTGACAACCTTCAACCGGCCCTTCTTAAAGATGGCGGGGATGTACTTGTCTCTTTGTCTATTTGATAGACTGCTGAGAAAATAATCCGGCAGACTCCTCTTCGTTTGCTGTCCCCGGCGGCGTTCGCCAAGATCGCCCTATTGCACCTTTCCTCTGCAATTTTGCCATTGAAGATGTCGTGCAACGAGCGCGAAGTGTCCGGAAATGCGGTGTTGAGCATCTCCCTGGTGCCAGAATCGCAAACTTTAACTACGCCGATGACATCGCTTTGCTGGCTGAAGATCTGAAAATCGTCCAAAACACCTTGAACCGCTTAGCGATTGAGGCATCCAATTATGACTTGTATTTCCCCCCAGCCAAATGTAAAGTGCTATTTCAGGGTTGGCGGGGGCCTGCGTTCGTGTTCATCATTGCTGGCGACATTCTGGAACAGGTAGATTGCTTCACTTATCTAGGGAGTCATATCGTGGCTGGTGGTGGTGTTGGAGATGAGGTCTCACAGCGCATTGCAAAATCCCGCCTTGCTTTCATCAAACTGCGATACCTATGGCGCCGTCGTGACCTCAGTCGCAAGCTCAAGGGCAGGATGTACACTGCTTCCGTGCGTACGATCCTGCTGTACGGCTGTGAGACCTGGCCTGTTCCCTCCGAAGACATGAGACGACTGTCATTTGTTGACAACCGCTGTCTGCGAAGGATCGCTCGTGTGTGTTGGAAACATCACATAAGCAATACGGAGGTTCGTGAACGAGTGCTTGGAGCGAACAGCCCCAGCCTTCAAAATGTAGTTCTCCGACACCGCAAGCGTTGGCTCTGCCACGCACGGCGGATGCTATCCCGTCGCCTTCCCATGCGAGCCTGATTTGCGCTTCCCGGAAGCGATTAGAAAAAGTATCGCAGTGGACAGCCAATGACGTGGAAAAGGAGCATGAAGAAAACAATCTCAAGCTTAGCTTCAGTCGGATCAGCGAGCCTCCCAGGTTGGGGACCACATGACTCGGAACTCCCGTGCTTGCAAACGCTGAATGTGATGGCACGTAACAGACATTATATATATATATATATATATATATGTCTCAATAACCGATGGCTTTCCTGAATCTGTGCTCCGGATGAACTGGAACGGTACTCAGTTGAGCTCTACAGCATGATGTTCTTTCCATATCTTGATTAATCCAGAGCAGACAGCAACAAAGAAATACTCCAATAGCAGAAGTGAAAGCACTGCCAACTAAAGCCAGTCAGGTGGAAAGAGTAGCGGCTACTGTGGCGCCCTCATCTGAAGATGGAACTTTGATGGGCCGATGGTGCAGCACTTTGTACTCTGATAGATCAAGGGAAAAGAACTGAAACGGGATTTTTACGAAGCAGCTTAACTACACACAGTGGATCTACTTACCTCAGAAGATGTCCAGTCTCCAAACCGTATACCCTTGTGGTCATCACAAAGCATGTGTTTCGCCTTACTGAGACACTCAAATACCGGCAACTGTCGCTTGTCGCCTCCACGAACGACGACTTTCTCGCATTTATCCCACTCCTTGGTTATGTATTCAACGTCCTTCAAGCGTAGCTCCTCTGCGATGATATCCAAGTCGCGGACAGGGTTGATATCGCCCTCCACATGTGAAACATCTTCGCTCTCAAATACACCTGTAAAATAAGAAAAGATGATTATTCGTTGATAAATCACAGATTAAGGCGAATGGGACAGTACAAAGGACAGATGAAGCGAATCAACAATGAACTTATGGTGAATCTGAACGGAAATGTTCGTACGGCGTCTCAGAGATAAGGCATAGATAAGACAAAACATACGCCCACAGAGAAGGCAAATAATAATAATAATAATAATAATAATAATAATAATAGGTAGGTTCTGTGAGAGGGACAATAGACTGTATGAAGCACGGAAGAGTAGCAAAGCAGTTTAAAGTTGGTTAAATCCAGCAGGCTAACACAAGATGTCACCGAGAACTAAGCTATATGAACAGGGAGTAAGGCTTCGTGACAATTGCTCGATGCGCATTGACAGGAAACCAACATGACTACTGAAATAAATAGGGATGGCTAAAAGACGTTCAGGGTAGAAATACGATAACAGTACATGTCAATAGCACAGCAGATGAAGCGCAAATATCAGTGAATAGTGACGCAGAGATGGCGTTATTAAGGAAGTAAAGTGGACAAGGAAATTAAAAAAGACTACGCTGGCGCCTTCCGTTCAGGCACAAAATAAAATATGGAAGCAATGAAGCGGAAGTAGAGCCTCGCCTTGTTTATATTCTGCGAATGTTTTAAACATTCAAAACGGAGGGCAGCGAACCGAGACTTTCGCTTGCCTTATCCACTTAATCTGTCCCTGATGAAGTATAGCATTCCAGGGACCACACAAGGCTGGACCGTAATGCAGTGAAACTCAAGTCTGACAGTTCTAGTGTAAATCGAAGAGTCATGCATGATATAATACTATATCGGATCCCATGTGGTACAAATAAAATTGTTCAACACATGCCTATGGAACCTAAGAATTCCGTCAGTTTGTGGGCTATCGACAGTTGCTCTAATACTTTGGTATAATTCGCGACGTTTCGGCTGTGGATCGCACATGTCTTTATCTGCAGCGTGGCCGATGCAGATGCGAGTACATCCTCTAGTATGGTCCGGTGGATTGATGCTGCCTTAGCTGTGACTACTCCACTATGCGGTGCTTGTCAGCATCCTCCTTTGAATCGGCGTTGTATGCGCTATAACAGCTTGCTGTCCCCGAATCAACTTTCCCAGTGTGGTGATGGTTAGAAACTCCATTTACGCATAATAATCCACGGTCAACTTGCTGTATAACGCTAGCAATAGACGCGAAAAAAGACCCCATGCTATTTGTACATGATCGCAATTTCATAAGTATATGAAAAGATGTGTGCGCAGAGAAGTCAGCAAAGTAATGAAGAATGAATGGGAGAACACAAGGAAAAGGTTCGTGGCCCGCTAAATATAATGTTTAATAGCTGCAAAAAGATAAAGTAACATGCATCTAAGGTAGTGGGAAAAAAGCTAGAATAGTCATGCCTTATGACCACAGATATCTAAGGTAAAATACAAAATCACCTGATAATCCGTGTAACAGGATAATAATACTAACACTATTGCACGAAACCGTGTATAGTGACTGTATCAGCGGTAGGTAATCGAACTAATAAAAGAATATTTCGAAGCGATCAGATGTATCCAAATAGACTCACGGAGCATGTGGAAGAGAGCATCCACACCACGTATATGTGACAGGAAGGCGTTGCCTAGACCTTGACCTTCATGAGCGCCCTTTACCAGTCCGGCAATGTCAACAACATTAAGATGAGCGGGTACCCGACTGAAGAACAAAACGGAGCACGGAAAGTTGACCAACGATCAGCTTATTAGGGGTTTATAAAGATGGAGAAGTGAAAAATAAGGAGTAAAAATGCCTATCAGCATATTACATTCGAAGCTATCGACATGACCGGCAGTGAAAAGCCAAGGAAACATACGCAAGTAGTGGTCTAGCTGCCTTACAGAAACGCCAATAAGTTTTCCAGGTAGAAAAAATCTAGCTTGGCCAAATGCTGTGGGTGCGTGGTTGATCTGCAGACTACGTGCTCACTGAGTTTAGTTTGCGAAAGGTGACCTCAAATTTGAAGGTGAGTTACCTGGAAGAGAATATTTGCTGTCTTGAAAATCAGAGCCATGTCTGAGTCACGGACAGTTAGATGTCGTTAGCTTTTGACGAGACAGTGTGCGAACAACATTATCAGTGGGTGGATTCATCACTTAGAAACAATACGAGCAAGCCTCGGAACAGGAGCCCGGTGGTTACCAAACACAACAATTACTGCTATACCGTCAAGTTTTGATGAGCACGCTTATGACAGTAGTTGGGAAATTGCTTCAGTGAGTAGTGCAACCTGCACTGAGTAACGCGCTGTGTTTTATCCGCCCCGAGGATATCTATTGGACTTGGGAATCACTGTGAATTAAACACTGAGTGGTCACATTACTACAATTGTGCCCATCAAAAAGCAACCCAGACACTAAGTTCAACCATTCGCCAGTTAATGCAGACGCGTCGCTTGTATTTGTAAACGCCATTCTCATGAGTTTTAGTAGGCATGTAACGAGCAATATGGAGACAACGAAAACAAGTCGATCCAAAGGAACGGCTGTGCGCAAACCGTAATATCAGCTCAGACAAATAACTATGATCAAAGCACCGAAGCGCCATGGATCAAGTTGCCCGGACTAGCGTCGCCGAGACAACAACAAGGGGGCGAGAAAATGGAACAGAACACCATCAAAATTCGAAGAAAAAACGTGTGGATAGAATGTTTAGAGCAAGGTGCACGAGCGCCCCTCACTGCACAACTGTACCGTGTCCGACAGGCGCTCCAGCTACCGATGTGGACCACCCGCACGAAGACGGTACACACCAGCCTGACCAAGTCTTTCGGTTAACGGATCTCAAACTGTTTGGTCCATTAACCCCTTTTCAGTGAAAGCTCTCCTAGCGGACCCCCTGCGATATTGTTCACCACAGGACTAGGTTTTGGTAAACAGAGGATGGGACGGTGTGTCCTGAAAGCGTTCAAGAATGTACACTTAACTAACACGGGTATTCATTGAAGATAGTACATAATAAGACGTTGAAGGTAAGTGGAAAAAACAACGTACATCTTGTCGAAATTTGACAGATGAAATTGTTTCAAACATGCGGTGCTGACTTCGTTGATATTTGGTGTTATTTAGCAAAACTACAACCTCATATCTGGTTGAGCTTCAAGTCTATTGTGGTACTTTGTTAGTGTATAGATGTAATACGAAAGTGCACGTTCACACGGATACGTTGTGGCACATGAAAGAAGCACGGTGACAGCTATACCAGATTACTAGTCCTTCATTTTACACCAAAAATCAAACAAGGACACTATAAGAAAGTATTCCTGAAGAGAAGAATCTGATAGCAACAATCAGTACACAGAACTCGACGATAAATATATCTGTGTAAATTTATCCACATTCTTGTCCTCAGCTAATGGCTTATCAAGATGGTGGATGTACAAATGCTAAAATATATAGAAAAATGTAAAGATTTGCTAAATAAACCTCAAATTCGATCAATCTGATGAGTCGAACTTTGAAGTGCAAAACAAAGAAAACAGGACAATCATTTTTCGTATTCGTCGTATTCTCTCTTCAATTCGCAAAGTCGAATTAGCAAATTAATCCGATCACTCGGTTTCGGAGGATAACACCTTTCGTAATGACCGTTAAAAGGAGTAATATAACATGATTTCCTTTGCGCCTTGCAGATAGGCTATTTTGTCAAAAGGTCAACACCCTACTTCCGCTTGGGCAACCGGATAGTATCTTGCCCTCTGACGAAACCATGGATTTCTCTACGCTGTATTCGGTTTTCCTTTTATAGCAGCTGTAGCCTCCTGATTTCCATTGCTTTCGATGGCTCTTTGTCTATTCGTTGACTGATGCATATATATATATATATATATATATATATATATATATATATATATATATATATATATATATATATATATATATATATATATGAGCTTGCGTGGACCAACCGATCCCCTATCCGTCGCATCACAGAAGATTACCGCATTAACTTGCTGACATTTGGCGGCTACGTTCACTGACATTATAAGCTTCCGCGAAACCAATCACAAAGGCTAATATAGACCGTCGGATATGATTTCATAAATTAAACTGCAGGTTTCCGTCGAACTATAAAATAAACTGATTACGTTCAAAACCAGTTGCCGGCATTATGACATTTCGGGAAGTCCCGCGGACCCCTTGGGGGTCTACGGACCACACTTTGAGAAACACAGCCTTAGGTCACACCACTGATTGGCCGCCTCACGGCTCTGTCCAATCAGATGCATGGCGACAGCGTACAGTACATGCTAAGGTATACGAAGGACATGACCTTGTAAACCTAAGGTTTCAACCTTAACACAAGCCCCCCCCCCCAAAGCATTATCAATGAGCACAACGGCTTATATCAAAATGGCGAAAACAAGCCTCGATTAACGTATATTACCGTGTATAAGCCGACAGTATGACTTTGGGGTGTCAAAGTTGTCCAAAATCGTAAGTCCGCATATTAGCTGACCCCCGAAAAATCAGCAAAGAGAAACGAAATTGTTTCCCACGATTTTGACTTCATCACTACCTGTTCTCACTTGAGTGTGCTCAAGCGAAAGTTGCTCTACTATTGGTCAGTTTCGGTTATCTAATGTGATGATCGCAGTTACTAGAGCTTAGAGCCGTCAGAACAAAGATTTTAACCGCACAGATGACGATATTCACCCTGACGTGCCAACGACAGACGACCAGTACGAGAAACTGTTTAGAGTCTCTGACTCGGATTCTAGTTTCGAAAGATTGGAGTAATTTTAATACAATTGCACAGCATTTGAATATGTGAGCTCATAAAATATACCATTACGTGCTGTTCTGTCATGTCGTTTTCCAATGATACTGTGTGTGATGGTGTTCGATTCTGTATAATATTTCTGTTACTGCCATCCGTAGCGAAAGTCAAATGTGTAATATACCGAGAATTTGCGACACAAACATAGTGTCGTCACCACGCAGGCTAGCCACTGTCAGTGACAATGGAAGATAGGTGGTGCTATATCCCAGTTAGCTTGCAAATTACGTATCTCAGCCAACATCCCCCATGGCTAAGTGGCTTAAGCTGCAGGTTAGTTGGCATCTACCTCTAGCGGTCATGGGTTCGATCCGCAGTAGGGGATCGAGGGAATTTGCACCACTGACGAGCCCCAATAGGGCAAAACTCGTCTGGTGCTTTTCCGGACTAGGCTGTGCTATGTAGCTTGTGAACTACTGGGACGAATTCCTTAAAAAAATTACGAACATAATGTGTCTACCTATAGGCACTTCAAATTCCCGCCTGGGATACGGTCTGTCACTAGCGAGTAGTGCTAAGACAAGATAGGGACGGCATAGGTGTACGGTGAATTTCTGGGTGGATTTTGCATATGGTTTTTTCAAATTGCGCATACCCTTTGTATAAACCGACTCCCACTACAGACATGAAAAAGTGTCCAAAATTCCTCGGCTTATACACGGTAATACAGGGTATCTTGTTCAAATCGGACTATTTGCTTAATCAGCAGAACAAAACAAAAATAATTAGTGGCGAGGGGAATGAGGAGCGAGTGAACCGATCAGCACCATTATACCACGCATCAGGCTCTGATGGCTGGGCCACGTGTTGCGAACACCAGCACATCGACTCCCGCGTCATGCGTTGTTTGCGCGCCGGCGGTGTGGATGAAGGAAGAAAGGGTGGCCAAGCGATGCCTTGGTCGAAAGGAATGAAATCCCTCTCATCGAAGTTGGCGTCGGGTGGTGTCCCCCGACTGTCGGGTTGGGGTCAGAAAAATGAGGAACACGTTTGGTTGGGTATACCAGTTGACATGGCTAGAAGCCGACCTCAATGGCTTTTGTGTTGTGAGTTACTTTGTCCATCCCCTCTTCTTAGGCTCCCCTCAAACCACGATCACCCTCTTGACACATACTATGCTACTAAGTATTGTGTCATCTAATTTTTGCATCCCATAATTTTCAGTAGCTTGCGTTTTCGTATGTCTTATCTTTATGTATCGCGGCACAATGGCGTAACGATGCTGAAAAAATATAAAAAAATTGATACAAGATTGAAGAGCAGAAGTACGACGCAAAAGACCAAAATGCAAAAGCGACGCGTCTAATATGACTAGTTGAATTGGCGGCATCATTATCGTCACTATGTACGTTAGCCGAAGAGAAGGAACACCTTAGCTGTAGTACCGTAATAAAATGCAAGTAAAAAAGCAAGAAATATTATTATTCGTCTTTTTATACTATGCATCGTCGAAACCGTGGCTGAAGAGGGAGGCCATGCGGAATAAGGGAACTCACAACACAAGGTTACGATCTTCTCTCGTAATCTTGCGGTGCGGGTCCGAATCCGCGTAGGGGTGGGTGTCTTCTCGGTATACTCAGACCGCGTGCGACTGGTGGTGGTCACACGGCAGCGAAGCGTCGTTACGACGTACAGCTGGCACATTATTATTAATTATTACTTGCAACACAAACGCCATCGGGGTGACAACTCCGTCATGACAACAAGTGTCGCTTTCAACCAGTAAATCTGGATGCTCCAACTGAAGCCAACTTCGAAATGATGGTCTTCATATTTCTTGACTAAGTCATCGGTTGGTCTCTCTTCCACTTTTTCCATCCACAACGCGGTCAAACAAACAACGCGGTCCCGGGAGTCTGGGTGGTGACATGCGCAACACACGGTCCAGTCATCGGAGCCTACTGCGAGAAATAATGGCGCTGAACGACTCACTTTCTCTTCCCGTGCCAAAGACAAGGCAACGAAAAGGAGGATTGCTCACGCGGCTTCTCCACCAGATGTGATCCAAACTGTAAAGGCACTAATGATCGAACGTAATCAGCCTATTTGTGTCTGTCGATCTGATGAGACAGGTTTCACGACAATACAGGTGGGTTGTATGCTCGTAAACACAGAGGGTGTCGATTCACTGGCATTTAATTTTCACATATCTATTCTCCATATCCTCAGTCGGCCGCGCTGCAGCTTAATGCCTGAACTCAAAGCATCGTCAACAGGCATGAAACAACCAGGATAGACAATTCAAATGCAAGAAGCGGTGCTATGTACACATGTAGCTCGTTCCTGTGCACCAAGTAGCGGAGACCTGACCTCCGAACGTATGACCAGACAAGATGACAGCAGTTACCCAGAACAAAGTGGCTAGTGACAAGAAATCGCTAGATATGCCAGAAACACAGTGGACATATATTGGACCCGAACAGCAGGGATAAACAAAATGCGACGTGGCACATAAAAATTTAGATGGAAGTATCAGTGCCCCGTAACGAATTGGGAAGGTAATGCCTGTATAAAGTCACACGCGCATTGGACGGTTGCTCTGCACAATGCGAGAGGCTCTGTTTGCGACACTATCAATCGTCAACACGCCAGTCACTGGATATTCGCGAGGTCAGCGAACTAGTTGGAATTCAGAAAACTCCCTACTGAGTAGGAGCACAATGTAACCACATGGACCATTAAGCGTGGACTAAAACGGAGCATGCATGCTGATAAGGAAGCCTGCTGAACCAGTAGGGTTCAAGAAATGGAGAGGGTGAGAGTAGTAGGCAATAACCACAAGGTCTTACTTCAGATTAGCACCACCGGACGCAGGAATTCATGCGTCAGTGAAAAAACCAGAGACAACACGAGCGCCCTGATTCACAATAAGGAGCGCCAGGTGGCACGTTGGACAGAACTCGTAGTCGAAAAGACAAGGCGTCTGTTTTGCAACCCGGAGGTTGCGGGTTCGAACCTGCGAGGGGGACCGGGCGATCCTGTCAGTATCCTTAACCACATGAGTAGTAGCCTAACACCAATGGTCACAAAATTGCTAGCCACAATTCTGGTTCGCAGCTTCACAACGGAATTAGAATCCAGAATTAGGGAAAAGCAAGCAGGTTTATACCCAGGATGGGGGTGTATATAAGTCTTCACCTTTCGGCAGGTGCCAAATTAGATACACACGTATTGCAGATCGATAATAGTTGTTACTGGACTTCAGCATTGCGTTCCAGTCAGTTGATCGATGCATTTTGTTCGAAATACTTGTGAAGAACCGTATCCCCATGAAATAAGTGCAGAATTTACGTGCCCTGTTCTCGAACACCACGGACCGCGTCAGGGTTGCCCAAATCCCCGATTTTGGACGACTTCGTTGTGGGCTCCAACACAAAGTGTTCTTTTGCGGAATCTCATGATGCAGGCGTTGAGGTGTTTTATGGTGGAAAACGTTTTGACCTTGATTACGTGGAGGAAAATGGCTTGCTGTTTAACGATGTTGGGGCGGTCCAATCAAGTACAAACAACCCCTCTACAGTGGTTCCATCGTATGTCATGCGCTTCACACTTTCGAAGTGCAAAATGTTGTTGAAAAAAATATCAGTCACTTGATAAATCCTTGACTCCCGACAGCGAGAAACAAACGATAGTTGATCACTAACATTGGCAGCTGCATCAGAAACGATGAGCGCATAACTGCTGGAGTCAGTCCGCGTATTGCAAAGTAGTACTGCCTTCTTGAATCTGCGACATCTGTGGAGTAAGGTAGGGGTTTTCGTTAGTCTGAAAAGCCGTGTTTACAAGGCCACAACGAGGGCCGTTCTAATCTATGGGAATGAGACTTGTCCCTTGAAGCTGAGGGTCTGAGGCGCTTTCACTGGCTCTGATCATCGCTGTCAGTAAAGCAGTGCTGGTGTCGGATTGCACCAGCGTGTCCTCAACGATGATGTGCGCAGGTAAGTGCTAGGTAATGATATCATCATCATAACACATTAGTTGAAGGTGACAACCACACTTCGGCTAAATGTGCCGCAATACAAGATACATGAGGAGGAGGGACAAAAATACTCACAACAGAAATGCTATATCAACTAGTGTATCCAACCAAACGTGTTCATCATCCTTCGGACCCGAGGAAGTAATAATCAGGCTAGTTCCTTAGAACAACAGATGGTACTGGATAAATTGCGTTGGCCTGGACACGTACTACGTGTGCCATATCACCGCTTACAGAAGAGGCTCCAGTTTGGTTAATCAGGTGTAGGATGGCGCAAAGTTTCAGGTGAGCAAAAGTTGATTTGGCAGAGGGAAATTAAAGTCACCGACGACCAAACTAACAGACATCAGTAGTACGCCGGTACGCAGTACCGATGCTTCGCTATCGCGTAACCACCATCGGTCGCACGCGGGCTAAGGATACTGCGAGGGTCGCCCGGCCCCGACTTAGGCTCGAAACCGCAAGATTAGATTAAAAGACAAGCTCGTTACCTTTAGATCACGGGCCGACAAATTCAAAAGCAAACCAAACTGGGTGCTATCGTTACGTTTCATCTTCCAGGCTGGAGTCCACGTGACCCGACTTGTGATTGACTTGAGAGGTTACAAAACATGGTTTGTAGTCGGCAGCTGTGTCGTGGCTGCTGCTGTCTCCTAGTCGGGCTGCCTGTTTAAAGTGTGTTTAGTGCTGAGTTATCTGCGTGGTAATGGCTGATTGACGCGGTGCAGTGACAGCCGCAACGAAGCAGTCTCGTCGATGCCGCGTTATCCTTGCACGATAGCCAGTTGTTTGTGATGGTATGTTGTTGACAAGGTGTAGGTGCCTTGACCCTAAAAATTGCTTAGGGGACTAAGCTTTTACGATAGGTTCCCTTTCTCTTCCACTTACTGCTCTTCATTCCTTGCGTCGTTGTGGATGTACGGCAGCAAAGCATCAGTTTAAATGGCTGATGTACTGCCATGGATGATGGTGATGACCGAACAGCGTGATATCCTTAATATTGGTAAACCATCAGAGATCAGTAGACGATAAAGGCGTGGTAGTCAAACGATTAGGGCGGTTCTTCGCGAATGACTACAGTCAATAAATAGAAACCGAGTAATGCAACAGTAACTTGTAGTCTTTAGATGCAAAGCAAATGTTAAAGCGGGTGGCGCTCTGCGCTGATCCATTCAGGCGTCCTTATAAACAAACTGAGTCAGACTCCAGTAAGATTAGTTGTTCGTGCACCATAAGCATATCAAAAAGCAAAACTTGGACTGTAAGAGACGGAAAGCACCGCAGAGCACTATAAGAGACAAAACAAAGTCTAAGCAGCGATCAAAATGTGTTATCCGTAAAGCGAAACACCATTTATATAGCACAGATATTAGGGACGCCATTTACTTCTGACGACTGCACACTGGTCTCCTTCATTTTCGTGTCTTCAGTAGACTGTTTATGTATAGCAGTTCGCACGTTCTGCTCGTTACAATCCAACTCGGCCTTGTCTATGACCACGTCCACGTTGACTCATGCCTGGCAACGTCAAAGAATGACTGTCTGTCCGGTGCGCACGATTATGATCAACTGGCGTGGGTAACGCCCGATTCGCATTTTCTTCCCGCCGCCACCGTTCTCTCGGTGGTCCGGCTGCTAGTGCAGGATTGTTGATGTGCACATCCTGTCCGCTCGAGACTGTTCCATCCAATCCGCTTCGTCTTTGTTTATGACGAAGCTGTGTTTTGATTACTATAGACAGAGCCAATTTCGATTTCCTCTCCGGCTCGTACAAGCATAGCAGCTTGCGTTGACAGTGAATGTTGGGCACTCGTCTGTATATGCCAGGTAGGTCACCTACGCCCAAACGACCAGCCACCACCAGAGAAGGGACCACGCCAGGTAGATTCATCTGGACTGCAACGCTAAAAAAGTTGTCCAGCGTCATCATCATCAACAGGAGTACATCAGCCATTTGAACTGATGCTTCGCTGCCATACAACCATGAGGACCTATGAAATAAAGAACAATAAGAGGGAAGGAAGAGGGACTTAGCTAAAAACCTAAATGCCCTAAGCAAACATTCAGGGTCAAGGCGCCTACATCTTGTGTAAACAACATACCATCACAAACAGCTGGCTATCGTGCAAAGATAAGGCGGCATCGGCGAGACAACTTTCTTGCGGCTTTCACTGCCACGCGTCATAATCAGCCATTACCCCGCAGATAACTCAGCACCAAACACACTTTAAACAGGCAATCCGATTAGGAGACAGCAGCAGACGCGCCACTGGTGTCGGTTGCGAGCCATGTCCTGCAAAGTCTCGAGCCAAACACAAGGTGAGTCACGTGGACTCCAACCAGGAAGGTGAGATGGACCAACGGCACCCAGTTTGGTTGTCAGTGACTTCATTCCCCGCTGCCAAGTCAACTTCTGTCCACCTCGACCCTTGCGCCATCCTACACCTGGTAGACTGAACAAGGCCTCCTAGGTAAGCGGTGACCAGGCATACGTAGCACGTGCCCGAGCCAACGCAACTTATTCAGCGCTACATGTTGGTCTAGGGAGCTAGCATGATTATCACCACCTAGTACTCGCCTACGCACATCATCATTGCGGACATGCTGGTGCCATCCGACACCAGCAATGCTTCGCAAACAACGATGATCAAGGACTTGAAGGCGCCTCAAATCTTCAGACCGAAGGGGCCAAGTTTCACTACCACAGAGCAGAACGGCCCTCACTGTGGCCTTGTATACACGGCCTTTCAGATGGAGGGAAATAACCTTCTGTCTCCAAAGATGCCGCAGATTGAAGAAGGCAGCTCTGGCCCTTGCAATGCGTGAGTTGACGTTAGTTTCTATGCGCCCATCATTGCTGATGCAGCTGCCAGGATAAGTGAATTGATCAACCACCTCGAGTTCCTCGTTAGCAAGCCTCAAGGGGTAATCAAGTGGCTGGTGGTCCTGCAGCAACACTTTGCACTTTGAAGGTGCGAAGCGCATACCAAATAATGGGACCACTCTAGACAGGCTATTAAGGGTTGATTGTGCCGCCTCAACATTGTGGAAAAGCAAGACGATATTGTCCGCATAAACAAGATCAACTAATCTTCCACCAGGTAGCACTTCAACGCCTACATGGTGGGATTCCGCAAAGGAACACTCCATGATAGAATCCACGAAGACATTGAACAAAAACGCGGTGAAATCGGACAACCCTGACGAACGCCACTTGTAGTCGAAAATCTATCCGATAGGGCACCATAGACCCTGACGCGGCCTCTAGTGTTCGAGTATAAAGCAGGAAGCATGTTCACATATTTCGTGGGAACACCTTTCCGCGCAAGCATTTCGAACAGAATCGAACGCACGCTTGAAAACGAGGAACACAGCTATTGTCGGTCTGCGGTATGCGTGGCGCTGCTCGACCATCTGCCGCAAAGTAAATATATGGTCTATACAGCCACGTCCTGGGCGAAAACCGGCCTGCTCTTCTCTAATCCGAGATTCCCGTTCCACAGTGAGGCGACGAACGATAATCGAGGCCAGTAATTTTGTCACAACTGGCGTTGGGCTGATACACCTGTAGTTGGAACAGTCTGTACGACTGCCCTTTTTGTATATTGTCACTAACCGATTCGCTTCAATTAGCCGGCATACTCTCTTCGTTCCAGATACGTACGAACAGGGAGGTCAGTGCCCTGCAGAGGACCTCACCTCCATCTTTAAATAGTGCAGGTGTGAGGGAATCCGGGCCAGCGGCACGAAAACGATTGAGGACTGTGATCGCGTTTCGGACCTCGGCCTCCGACGGAGGCTCTAAACTAACCGTCCCTGGCTCGTCCTGCATCACCTGAGTAGGAAGAGGTCCGGGAGCAGGAGGCCAGCTAAGCTGATCTTGAAAGTGTTCCACCAAACGAGCCACACGGCGCTCCTTCTTGTGTATCAGCGCACCTGCGCTGTCTCTGATTGCTTCACTGACGCCTGGTATTCTGGGACCAGTAGTGCGGATTAGCTGGAAGAGATTGCGGTAATTGCCTACTGCTCCTGCTTCCTCCATTTCTTCAGCCCTACTGGTCCACCAGGCTTCCTTGTCAGCACGCAGGCTCCGTTTTCACGCCTAATAGCCCGTCTGGTCACATTGTGTTCAGAGCCAGCCGGGAGGTGCCTTCTAGCTTCCAAAAGGTTCACGGACCTCTCGGATATCCAGTGACTGGTGCGGTGACGACTGATAGTGCCACAAACAGATGCTCCTGCGTCGTGCATAGCGGCCGAGATCCTATTCCACTGAAGCTCAGTGCCATTAGGCAAGACAGCGAGAGTTCGCTATGCAGTGCTTCTTGATAGGCTTGCCTGACAGAGGGCTGGGACGATTTATCCGTTGCCAATCGGGGGAGACGCTTTGTGCGCCTTCCGGTAAAGTTCATGGAGAAACGACAGCGCACCAAGACATGATCAGAGTCGACACAGGTACTCCAGTACGAGCGGCAATAAAGGGTGGAACCACGCCACCTGTAAATTATGCCTACGTGGTCAATTTGGGTCCATCGCTAGCCAGCTACAGGAGGACGCCAAGTGGCACTTCGGCGCTTACTGTCTAAAAGCAGTGCTACTAAGAAACAACTGGTCCTCCGCACACAGTTGTAGCAGACGCTCGCCGTTGTCAGTCCGTTCAGCGTTAAGTCCATACTTACCACGCAGCTGAACTTCTGAAGAGCTCAGACGCCCTACTTGTGCGTTCATATCCCCTACAAGTACTATAATATCTGAACTAGTAGCACGGCGTAGCAGCGTGTTAAAATCGTGATAGAAAGTGTCGTTGGCAGCATTAGAACTGCAGTCGGTGGGAGCATAAGCAGAAATCACAAACAAACAGCGTTTTGTTTTACTTCGCGAATTCACCTTAGCTAATGTCGTCAAACGGGCTGCACATAAACGGCTGTTCACCGAAATCCAATCAACCAACGATGACAGCCTTGGAGCTGAGAATGATACCTACACCAGCTTGACCTGTGAGTGCCGCATCGGCGTCTCCGGATGCGTGCAACCAATAACGAGAGGATAAGCCGGGTGCAGTCAATTCAATAACCCTGTTAGGGTCATTAATCCTAGTTTCGGACACACAACACACATCAACACCCAGTGTGTCCAAGGTGTGTGCGAGTGCAGCCTGCTGACCTGTTTGCCTTAGAGTGCGGACGTTGAATGTTGTCCAGCGTAACCGAAGACGGTCGAGTATTGCTTTATATTTCAGAGGTAAGGGACTTAGAGAGAGATTAGTAAGTGGAACACGTGAAAAGGTTGGATAGACGAACCACGGTTACATCCACAACCAGGTCAGGTAAAGAACTTTGAAGTGTTCAATTAACATCGTCTCATCCGCTGTGCTTGATCCAACCAGAATCTGCTCTACTTAGGGCCCCGTCGAACCTGATTCATCCCTGGCTGTCTAATCTCTGTTATCTGTTCGGTACGCGAAGTTATGATCAATTTGTGGGGGTGGCAGGTAATTCCATGTCTGCTCACTGGTCAACTATCGACTCTGTTCGCTCCGTTGACAGACCATGATGGCATCCCATGTCCTCAGCCAGGTACACCTGCGTGCACGCGAACTGCTCGTAGCTGTTCGAGTTAATGCACTTCGCTTTTATCTGTCAGCAACCAGCCAGTTCCGTCTTGCAATCTGATTCGCGCGATCGCAACTGCAAATGAGGCAATGAAACAGCTACATCACGTATCTTCCAACCGAGAAGGCCAGAGGATTTTCCACACAGATTCAAAGCGGCAAGAGTAAGAATATACTTGTAAACGATCTGTCCCACACCAAACCTTGGGTTTCCAACAAAAACAATGCTAATAAACACACTCACGCAAGCGTATATATATATATATATATATATATATATATATATATATATATATATATATATATATATAATGTATATGGACTTTTTGCAAAGCACTTTGCACACATTGGATTTTAAGATGAAAATTAGCAATCCCCTTGCAATAAATGAGGAGTAAGGTGACTAGACGATCTTCAGACTACATTGTAGTCATGCTAATGCTATCGAATTGGGTAACCAGCGGGTGCCACTGCAAACTCTTCTCTTGATCGTGAACCTCGATCGTCTCGATCAAAGCCGGTGACTGAGTATCCTCCCATCTCCCCATCTGTCTTCTCGTAGTGTATGTGCTTCTGACTATACATACGGACCTGTATAGATATATGACTAATGGAAATTCAGACTCCTCAATCGCGTAGTCTATCATGAGTTAAACAAACGTTACCTACACTGCTCGAATAGTCCTGTAGCTGTGTAAGTTCGCCCACCCAACCACCTAAGATACACGGAGCCCAATAGATTGACAGGGGAATCCGGATCACCGACTTTGATCGAGGTGAACGACGCCAATGATCGAGAGGAGGGGTTGCACAGTCTCGTTGTATTTGTGCGAGCAAAATGGGGTCTGAAAATCTTCCGGTCGTTTTAATTCCCTTTCCTTGATAAGGACTTGTAGCAGTAGGCCAATAAAGCTATGCTGTGTTTAATGGTTATGATAGCCTGCACCGATCCAATATTCGAGTAGCTGAATAGGTTGGCCCATCGAAAATACGCGAAGGCCCATAGAGTGACAGGGGACAAGTATCCGCATCTCTCGGACCCAAACCAGGTAGTCGACAACAACTGCGGCTTCTCCAAGTTGCAGGCTGTCCACTAAACCGTCACTTCCAGCCCTGTCCAGCAACCGCAAACAACGCATGACACGGGTAACGATGGACAGGCATGCGCAATACGTGTCCCAGCCAACCTAGCTGATGCAGTGAGAAGAGATCCTCAAGCGAATGGCTTCGTCGTCCCAAGAAACGCTGTCTAACTTCCACATTGCTTACGTGGTGCCGCCACCACAAACAGGCAATGGACCGCAAACAGCAGTGCTCGAAGAAGGATAGCTTGAGCAAGTCATCTTTACGAATGGGCTAGGTCTCGCATCCGTACAATAGTACAGCACGAATAGTTGCACAATAGTCCCGCTCTTTGAAGAAGAGACGAATGTCGTGGCGACGCCACAAGTGCCTCAGCCTAGGAAAAGCGAGACGTGCTCTCGAGATGCGCATCGAAATCTCGTCTCCAACAGCCCTGCCAGCAGTCATGCAACTTCCCAAGTAGACAAAGCTCTCAACACCCTATAGTGTTTCGCCACCGAGAGTGAGGGCAGGCACAGGCAACTGCCAGTCTTGAAAGAGAACCTTATATTTGGATGGCGAAAAGTACATACCATACTTTGACGCTTCAGTTGCCAAGCGGTTTAGTGCAAGTTGGACGACATGTGGAGCGTCACCCAGCAAGATGATATCACAAATCAAATCACACATCAACAACAGTACATCAGCCATTTGAACTGATGCTTCGCTGCCATACAACCATGAGGACCTATGAAATAAAGAACAATAAGAGGGAAGGAAAAGGGACTTAGCTGAAAACCTAAATGCCCTAAGCAAACCTTCAGGGCTAAGGCGCCTACATCTTGTGTAAACAACATACCATCACAAACAGCTGGCTATCGTGCAAAGATAAGGCGGCATCGGCGAGACAACTTTCTTGCGGCTTTCACTGCCACGCGTCATAATCAGCCATTACCCCGCAGATAACTCAGCACCAAACACACTTTAAACAGGCAATCCGATTAGGAGACAGCAGCAGACGCGCCACTGGTGTCGGTTGCGAGCCATGTCCTGCAAAGTCTCGAGCCAAGCACAAGGCGAGTCACATGGACTCCAGCCCGGAAGACGAGACGGACCAACGGCACCCAGTTTGGACGTCAGCAATTTTATTTCCCGCTGCCAAGTCAACTTCTGTCCACCTCGAGCTTTGCGCCATCCTACACCTGGTAGACTAAACAAGGCCCTCCTAGGTAAGCGGTGACCAGGCATACGTAGCACGTGCCCGAGCCAACGCAACTTATTCAGTGCAATCTGTGGTTCCAGGCAGCTAGCATGCTTATCACTACCTAGTACTCGCCTACGCACATTATCGTTGCGGACACGCTGGTACCATCCGACACCAGCAATGCTTCGCAGACAACGATGATCAAGGACTTGAAGGCGCCTCAGATCTTCAGACCGAAGTCTCACTACCACAGAGCAGAACGACCCTCACTGTGGCCTTGTATACACGGCCTTTCAGCCGAAGAAAAACTCCCTCCTGTCGACAAAGATGCCGCAAGTTCAAGAAGACAGCTCGGGCTTTTGCAACGCGTGAGCTGACATCAGTTTCTATGCGCCCATCGTTGCTGATGCAACTGCCAAGATAAGTGAATTGATCAACCTCCACGAGTTTCTCGTAAGCAAGGCGCCATCAGGTAGCTGGTGGTCCTGCAGCAACAATTTGTACTTTGAAGGTGCGAAGCGCATACCAAATAATGGGACCACTCTAGACAGGCTATTCAGGACTGATTGTGCCGACGCAACATTGTCGAAAAGCCAGACAAAGTAGCGTCCGCATAAACAAGATCAACTAATCTTTCACCAGGCAGCACTTCGAAGCCCACATCGTGAGATTCCACAAGGGAACACTCCATGATAGAATCCACGACGACATTGAACAAAAAGGCGGGGAAATCGGACAACCCTGACGAACGCCACTTGTGGTCGGAAAGCTATCCGATAGGACACCGTAGACGCTGACGCGGCCTGTAGTGTTCGAGTATAGAGCACGAAGCATGTTCACATATTTCGTGGGAACACCTTTCCGCGCAAGCATTTCGAACAGAACGCATCGATCGACTGAACCGAATGCACTCTTGAAATCGAGGAACACAGCTATTGTCGGTCTGCGGTATGCGTGGCGCTGCTCGACCACCTGCCGCAACGTGAATATATGGTCTATACAGCCACGCCCTGGGCGGAAACCGGCCTGCTCTTCCCTAATCCGAGATTCCCGTTCTGCAGTGAGGCGACGAACGATAATCGAGGCCAATAATTTTGTCACAACTGGCCTTAGGCTGATACCCCTGTACTTGGAACAGTCTGTACGACTGCGCTTCTCGTATTTTGCCAGTATAATCGATTCGCTCCAAGTAGCCGGGACACTTCCTTCCAGACACGTTCGAATAGGAAGGTGAGTGGTTTGCAGAGAGCCCCATCTGCATCCTTAAATAGTGCAGGTTGGAGGAAATCCGGACCAGCGGCACGAAAACGATTGACGACTGTGATCGCGTTTCGGACTTCGACCTCCGACGGAGGCTCTAAACTAACCGTTCATGGTTCGTCCTGCATCACCTGAGTAGGAAGAGGTCCGGGAGCAGGGGGCCAGCTGAACTGATCTTGAAAGTGTTCTGCCCAACGCGCTCCTTATAGGGTATCAGCATACCCGCGCTGTCTCTGACTGTCTCACTGACGCCTGGTTTTCTGGGACCAGTGGTTCGGATCAGCTGGAAAAGCTTGCGGTAATTGTCTACTGCTCCTGCCTCCTCCATTTCTTGAGCCCTACTGGTCCACCAGGCTTCCATATCAGCACGTAGGCAGTGCTTCGGTTCACGTCTAATAGCCCGTCTGGTCACATTGTGTTCAGAGCCAGTCGGGAGGTGTCTTCTAAATTCGAACAGGTTCATCGACCTCTTGGATATCCAGTGACTGGTGTGGTGACGATGGATAGTGCCACAAGCAGATGCTCCTGCATCGTGCATAGCGGCCGAGATCCTATTCCACTGAAGCTCAGTGTTATTAGGACAAAACAGCGAAAGTTCAGTACGCAGTGCGTCTTGATAGGGTTTCCTAACCGAGGGATGAGACAATTGGAGGAGACGCTTGGTGCGCCTTCCGGTAAAGTTCATGGAGAAACGACAGCGCACCAAGACATGATCAGAGTCGACACAGGTACTCCAGTACGAGCGGCAATAAAGGGTGGAATCACGCCACCTGTAAATTATGGCTATGTGGTCAATTTGGGTCCATCGCTAGCCAGCTACAGGAGGACGCCAAGTGGCACTTCGGCGCCTACTGTCTAAAAGCAGTGCTACTAAGAAACAACTGGTGCTCCGCACACAGTTGCAGCAGACGCTCGCCGTTGTCAGTCGGTTCGGAGTTAAGCCCATAATTACCGCCCAGCTGAGCTTCTGAAGAGCTCAGACGCCCTACTTGTGCGTTCATATCCCCTACAAGTACTATAATATCTGAACTAGTAGCACGGCATAGCAGCGTGTTAAAATCGTGATAGAAAGTGTCCTTGGCAGCATTAGAACTGCAGTCGGTGGGGGCATAAGCGGAAATCACAAACAAACAGCGCTTTGTATTACTTCGTGAATCCGCCTTAGCTGATGTCGTCAAACGGGCTGCACATAAACGGCTGTTCACCGAAATCCAATCAACCAACGATGACTCAGCCTTGGAGCTTAGAATGATACCTACACCAGCTTGACCCGCGAGTGCTGCATCGGCGTCTCCGGATGCGTGCAACCAATAACGAGAGGACAAGCCGGGTGCAGTTAATTCAACAACCCCATTAGGGTCATTGATCCTAGTTTCGGACACACAAATCACACATTAATACCCAGTGTGTCCAAGGCGCGTGCGAGTGTAGCCGGTTGACTTACTTGTCTTAGAATGCGAACGCTTAATGTCGCCATGGAAACGGGATGGTGTGACCTTATAAGGGACTTTTGCCGATAGGCGTCCGATAGGTGCTGTGGGATGGTGGCTGCAGACGGTACTACTCCAGTAGCACTTCGGTTGCTGTCAATTAACCTGGGAATTATAGAAGGAAAGTCAGTAATGGGGGTCGCGATGGGCATAAGAGAAACAAGTGGAAAAGAGAGAAGGGAGGCGCCTGCAGTAGCATATTTTCGATTACCCGCCCTGCTGTATGCAGCAGATAAGGCGACCCCTGATAATCTGCGCGAGGACCGATGTTGGATGAAGTTTATGTTTGAAGAAAATGTCATGGTTGTATGTGGGCTGAGATAATGCCAGGGCTCCCAGACCTGAAAAAGCCAATGAAACAGTTGGCTCAAAAGCCTGTCCGCAAGGCAGCGGGGAGGTGGCAATGATTTCGTGTTAAAGAAATGGACGCCATCCCATTTCAAACCCCCAACCTGGAGGACCAGGAGACAGAGTTTGTCTGACTCACCATTGACCAACCTGGTAGGAGCAGGTCTCAAGGTGCCAGAGGCATTACCCAGTATAGCTCCATGAGGTACGTAAACCGTCACACCACGTTAATGTCCAGTCTCGTTGCGACGGGCCCCAGGTAGTCAATGAAATGACAAAGGAAGACATTTGGCTTGTTAACTGCTGGGATGAAAGTCAACAAAGTTACAACTAAAACCCTGCTACTCGTGAGTAATATAAAAATTAAATAGCCTCTCCTAGTTTCAAATGCTATGCGTCTAGCGAGAGGACGTCATCACCTCACAGGCTAGCCACTGTCAGTGACAGTGAAAGATAGGTGGTGCTATATCCCAGTTAGCTTGCAAATTATGTAGCTCAGCCAGCGTCCCCCATGGCTCAGTGGCTTAAGCTGCTGGCTAGTTGGAATCTGCCTCCAGCGGTCATATGTTCGATCCCCAGTAGGGAACCGAGGGAATGCGCATCACTGACGAGCCCCAATAGAGCGAAACGCGTCTGGTGCTTTTCCGGACTAGGGTGTGCTATGTAGCTTGTGAACTACTGGGATGAAAGCTTTAACAAAAGTACAACTAAAATCCTGCTATTCGGGAGTAATACAAAAACATCTAGGTTTCTTGAGTTTCAGTCCGCTCTCCTGAAGGCATTTCAAGACTGTTGCAAGTGCTGGCATATGCTCATAATCGGCACAACCAGTAAGCGAAATATCGTGCAAGTAAGCGCAAACTCCGGGTATGCCTTGCACTAAGTTGTCTATAATTCTCTGAAAGATCGCAGGCGCGGAGTGTAATGCGAATAGTAATCGGTTGTAGCAGAATAATCCCATAGTGTATTAATGGTGGTAATTTCCTTTGAGGATTCCTGTAGCTCCATTTGTAACGGCAGTCAGGAAGAGACTGTTGTATACGACTGATGAATTCATTAACACTATTCTCTTCTCCTTGTAATTGAGAAAAACTTGGCCGAGCCGTAAACACATGTTGCCGCGGTCCCTAAAGGCCATCCAGGGCGTTAAAGCAGTCCGTCAGGGATGTGCTTTCGTACAAACGCAACGCATCAAAATGCCGTTGACTTTCTGCACCAAGGTGTTGTCTCAGTAGTTTAATAGATTGGGTTTCACTAAGTTTGATGTGGGGGTATTTGTGAAAAGCTCAAGGTAGTCACAGAAGATTCGCTTTCAACGAATCCAAAACTGCTAAGAATGACTTGGACGAGGTGTCCTTCCAAAAGGGATCAGGCGAGGTAAGGTGGCTCATAGTAAATAATTTTAACCTTCGCCACCAAATGTCACAGTTTAACGATCGAGGAACTAACACTCAGTGGCTGGCTCTTAGCCAAATTATCGCAAAGCAAAACAAGTCAGGCAAACGGAAGACAAAACTGCACCCCAACCAGCATGTTGTACAACGCATCGATCTACTATTCTAAATTAGACCAACTGATGAGTAGGTGAGCGGGTTACTGACACACGCCAGGAGATGCTGGCAACGCATAGGAAGGGCTTAGTACATTGGCCGAGGATGCCAGCTACAGGAGGACGCCAAGTGGCATATCGGTGCCAAGTGTCTGAAGGCAGTGCTGCTAAGAAAAAGCTGGTGCACTGCTTAGATTTGCAAAAAACGCTCGCCGTTGTCCGTACGGTCGGAGGTAAGCTCATAATTACTACCTAGCTGAGATTCTGAAGGACCCACGCCACCTACCTGTGCATTCATATCCACTGAAAATACTATGATGTCTGAACTGATAGCACTGCGTAGTAGCGTGTTCAATTCGCGGTGGTATGCATCCTTGGCAGCATCAGAATTGCAGTCGGTGGGAGCATAAGCGGAAACCACAAACAGTGTCTTGTACTACTTCGCGAATCAACCGTAGTTGATTTTGTCAAATGGGCTGCATACAAACGGCTGCTCATAAGGGAATCTAATCTACCATCAGTGACAGTCTTAGAGCTGAGGACAATGCACACCAAAACTTGACCAGTGATTGCAGCATCAGATTCTCCGGATGCACGCAACCGGTAGCGAGAGAACAAACCGTTAGTTCAACCGCCCTTTGAGAGCCATTGATCCTAGTTTCAGAAACGCAACACACGCCAATACCCAGTGTGTCCGAAGTGCGTGCGAGTGCAGCCTGTTGGTCTATTTGTCTTAGAGTGCGAACATCGAACGCCGCCAATGAAACGGGACAGCGTGGCCTTATAAGGGACTGTTGCTGTTTACCAAGGGAGCGAATGAAGGTACACAACGAAAGGGTAGATAGTTTCGTCTACATTTTGAGCTGTGTTTCTGCTGGCGACACAATCAGAAAGGAAATTTCTCTATGCACCGCTAAAGCCCGATCAGCATTTGTCAATCTGAGACACTTGTGGCCTTGTCCTGACGTCTCCATCACGACAAAAGAAGCGCATTTACAGTGTTTTGTTCGTTCAGCGTTGTATGGGAACGAGTCCTGGCCAATTCGCAGGGAAGACCCGTCGTCTTTCTACCTTCGACAACGACTGTTTGAGGAGGATCGCTAAAGTGTGGCAGAAACACCGAGTTTATAGTGATGACGTTCGACGTCGTGTCGTGGAGATGTGAGTATCCCCTAGTACAATATAGTTCTGTTGCGTCAGTTGAGATCTCGGTCAAGTTTTACGTAGGGCGCTTGACGCAACGCACTCTATTCGCACATCCAGGACCGGAGTTGAAGCGGTCGTGTGTTGATCAGCCTAACAGCCGGCGACAGTGCATGAAATCGCCGACATTGGACCCGTACGTCCTCTTAGATGGGGACTCAAAGATGATGAGTGTCAATGGTTTCACGCGTTTGAAGACATGGCCCGCAGTCGAAATCAGTGGAATAACTGTGTACAGAATCGTAGTGAATCACATGTTTAATGCATCGAACATCGAGGCAAAAAAGAAAAACAAAAAAGTTTCTCTGTTTTCGATCTACTTGTACTTTCCTTTGATTCCCAGGGTTTTTGATGACTCCATGTCCATTTCTTTGAGTGCTGCTGATGCTCACAATATATATATATATATATATATATATATATATATATATATATATATACATATATATATATATATACCATTATGCTTGCAGTTGGTTTTAAATGGCAAAACTGATATACATTGCTATGTGTGCCGAGTTTTCGCTCGGCAGTTCATCTGCCACAGCTATCGATCATCGGGTCTACCACGCGGAAATGTCGTACTATTACTAGCGATTGATGTCCTAACATTTGGGCCGTGACAGAGCCGAGACAGAGCTTCGTCCTCGTCTTGTGCTATAGCTGAAACGGATCCTGTTCAGGCAGAACGGGAAAAATTCAGGGCTTACCTAGTCGGTGTTTCCGTACCTCCCAACCCGCTGGTTAAAAAAAGGGAGTTGAGAGTACAACCTTTGTGAATAGATTCCGTGGAGAAGAGCTCACAGAAAAAGCGGTTTAGATGCTGGCGAAAATATCGAGCTCCGTTAAACAGCACATCTGACAGATATCGGGTGATTTGGAACAAGTGCAGGCTACATCTTAGGTGGACCCGGATTCAGTATGAGAAGGGTTTAACTAACACTGCCTCGACCTATCCGAAAAAGCTCTTCGTCTGTTAAGTGACGTTGTGGTACAAACTCTCCTATTCCAGCGTTGCTTCGAGCGGATGGAACCCGTGCCTATAGCGACTACGATAACGCTTGTGCCTGGTGCGCAGTACTCAATCGTCATAGTCCGCGAAACAAATACGTCGCGCGTAGAACTAGTCTCAAAAGTTCCTGAGGACTGTTGTCTGAACGAAATCAGTGTGACTGAGTGTAAAGTTCTCCGGTTGCTGAGGGAGGTTGACACAACTAAGGTTTCAGGGCCAGATTCTGTACATCCTAAACTGCTGCACGAACGCGCAGCGGAATTTAGTGAACCCCTGACTTGTGTACTTCTGAAGTCACTCAATAGTTGCGTCTTGTCTCCCGAAGGAAAGAAAGAAATGTCCTGCCCTATTCTCATGTGCAGTGACAAGGACCTACCGGTTAATTATAAGCCTGTCAGTTTGACCGCCATGGTAGCTAAAGTATTTGGAAAAATAGTAAAAGATCCAGTGGAAAACCATATGAATAAATTTAATTTGCTCAATGTAGTTTAATATGGAATTCGTGAAGGATATCCGTTTCCCCTTCTCTCTTCCTAATCTCTTCTTTAATATGGTTCTCACATCATTCCAGTCATCTCAGGCGCAACGTGGATCTCGCAAAGAATGTTAGTGTTTAACGAACTTACAGGTAGCTCGTGAGAGCAAGGCTAAAACCGTGGACATGCTGTTCGTTGGCTTCGCTAAGACATCAGACACTGTCCTCCATTCGCCGCTTCACTAAAGTTGAGGACATATGAGATCCCGGGTCGTGCAATTCAATGGGTGACAGATTTTATGGATAGACAGGAACAGTGTGTGCATGTGGGAAGCTTTCGTTTCGACAAGCTGTCCTTAGCAGCATTCCACAGGGCTCTGTTCTGGGACCGCTGTTGTTTGCAGGCTAAGTAAATGACTTGCATGTGGGATTTGAAGTGCCATTGCTATTATTTGCTGATGGCCTAAAGTTCCGGAATACTATGGATGTCCCTTGAGGCCCTGAGACTTTTCAGCGGGTTGTGGATAGACTCCCGGAATGGTGTCTTGTGGTTGGTGCATATAAACCGGGCAGTGTTCAGTGCTACCTATCACAGCGCCTGATTCCGCCACAAGTTATGTGATCGATGGGAGTGAAACTTCTCATGTGACTATTCAGGTTGATCTAAGTGTCGACCATTGTTCTACTGTGGTGATAATTAGAAGTCGTCTAGCAAAAAGCGCCGAAAGTTGTGGTTTAGACATCGTTCTTTCTGGACTCTGACAACTGATAATTTAGTGGAATTCTTCTCAACTTTCGTGCGACACCACCCAGAATATCGTGCCCAGGTCTGTCCACCATGCCTCGTCTGGGACAAAAGGGCATTAGAAAGGGTATTGCGAGTCGTTACTAAGTTGGTCGATGGGTTACGGGGACAAAAGTACCACGTCGCCCACTTAATTTGGGGGTACATTCAATGCACCATCGAAGGATCGGAGGATACCTAATCTTAACCTACTGTATTTTAACTGTGAAAGTTGGCACGGATCTGTTTTGGCTTTTTAGTCATGCTATATTTGTATCCGTGGGCAATGCATGAAGCTAGACAAACCGCGGTCCAACAGGATTACGGCGGAACCTTGGCTATAGCGCAGACATCGAGCGCTGGAGTTCACTTTTAAAAAGTGTTGTCAGGAAATACATGGTTAAGAGAGTTGAGCGTCAACTAGAGGGTTTTGGGTGGAGAAACGAAACTTCTCTTTTCCCGACTAACTTCTATATTCATACTTCGACTTTCTTTACTGTACTATCCCTACTATTGGTATACTCGTCTTCACAAAAACTTTTTTTAACTTGACCTTCATTTCCTTCATCTTTCTTACTTCACGTAACTAGCACAATAGGTACTGTTAGTGAAAGAAACGTGGGCAGTAATTGATTGACAAGGGTTGGGTTCGGGTGTCTCGGTTTATATCCATCAAGACCTCTGAGCGCCTTATCAAGTCCTAGTTCAACGATCCGCTCAAGAAGGAATACTTACTGGATGCTTCTATTGATCCAGTCCCACCGGAACTTGCTCTTGCTCTTCGGATTGTGCGACTGAGTACCGGACAATCAAGTCGTGCTTCACTGGAGGCCAGAATTAATATTCCTACATAGGCTGGGAGACCACTTGTGTTGTTGCGCCTTTTTGGTTTGGTTTTACCACTACACGCCTTACCAAATGAGCATCATGTCATCATTCATTCATTACACACATCAGCTAGAGGTGGGAAAACACCTCCGCTATTGTGCCGCAATACATGAAGGAAATACATACATACATACAATACAATACACAAAGGAGAAATAGATACAACAGTTGCATGCCAGCTGAGCTACCAGCAACGGATAGGCATCGTTCCGGTAAGCTTCCAGCCAGCTACTAGGCAAAAAGAAAAAAAAAGTTATGTTTTACCCTACGAAATGAGATCGTTGATGGAGGGGGAGGCTAAAAGGGATGGGGAGGGACAAAGAAACTCACAGCACAAACGCCACTGAGGTCGGCTCCTTGCCATGTCAGCAAGTGCATCCAGCCAAACGTGTTCACCGTCTCTTGGACCTCAACCAGGGAGCCGTGACACTCCAACCGAGGCCAACTCCGAGGTGAGGGACTTCATTCCCCTGGACCAAGTCATCGCTTGGCCACCTCTCCTCTTCTTCCACCCACATCCCCGGTGAGCAAACAATGCACGTCGAGGGAGTCGCTGAGGCACACAAACCATCGCACCACGGTAAGGTCCAACCTCATTGCGATGGAATGAGCATCATGGCAGGGTACAAGTTCGAATGGGACAGTAACAATAAGATAATGTGCAAGTGTGAAAGCGTCGTTGGTCCAGGGCAGGTTAAGGCAAGTAGATTTGTCTCCTGAGGGTGTACAAACAATGCGCGCGTCACACTGCGGTCAAGCAACCAATGCCCACGTGTCGTACATTAGCAGTCCCGGTTGTCGTTCAAGTGAAATAGAAATAAAACAAAACCGAAAGAAAAACCTGAAATAAACAACAGGCAACGTAAAATAAACACCGGGAACCAAGATAAGAAATAAAAATGAAAAATTGTAATAAAGGCTCAGATGTGAAGGGGAAGAGTTGTTAGCTGTAAACCGAAAGCGTTAGGTCGGTGTTCAAATGCCTTAACGGTCGGTGGCAATACTTCCTAGGTCAGAGCGCCCATAGAGTCCAACGCCCTACGTGATAACTGGACATCAGTCATAACCCGATCGGATTGAGGTTTGTGCAGCTTTCTTGGATGCACACCAAGAGTCGGAAGCAGAAGTGAGATAAGTCCGGAACAATCTGACCCAAAAAATGCCACAGGTAAGGATCGGGTAGCCTCGGTGACAGCGATAGTGCAGGGGAAAAGGACCCGGCTTGAGCAATTTCGCAGGATGCGGTGCAAGTGTTAGCCTACGCACTATCTTGGTGCCAATCCTCAAAACTCGCATCACAGCCATCTACTTCCGCACTAAACAAGGGGGTAAGCTTGGGTGCAGTACTCTAAGCTGCGTTTGTTGGAAGCCATCTAGATTTTAACAAACATTTCGCCTGTTAGGATACCAAATGATCTGCAGATCATCCACAGTACTGTACACCTCTTGTAAGCAGCCTTTGTCCAATTAGCGATAGACTTAGGTTTAATGACAGCGTGACACCTGTCGACCTGTTGGGATACGCGTGGTATTTCGTTACTCCGTAAAATGTAAAGCGTTTACGAAACAGATGGAGCCCGTTATTTAGATGTCATCATAGTGAACATTTTTAAGCCTTCGGCACAATGTCGCCATGTTGCCAATAAAGCGTAACAAGTTGTTTCGCCTCAGGAGAGCGCTGAGTAACATTAAAGCGGAAGTACTCTTGTTGTTATATAAAGCTGTGGTGAAGTCACATTTGGAGTACTGTGTTCATGCCCGGGCACCGTAACTTCGTAGTGACGCTGTGTATAGAAAAGATTCAGAAACTTACGACAAGGATGGTCAAAGCTCAACGAGGGAAGTCGTACGAAGATCGTCTAAGTGGCTCAGGATTATTTTCCTTGGAACGGCGCAGATGGCGAGGGGATTTGATAGAAACGTTTAGGACTATTCAGGGGCTCAGTGGTATCAATTCCACCCATCGGTTTGAGTTAGCTACCTCGGACCACTTGCGCGGACATCGCCTAAAGCTCAAACAACATATGGCTCGTTAGGACATTACGGCGAATTTTTTTTACAAACCGAGTAGTTAACATCTGGAATAAACATCTTTCTGATCTAGTAAAATGTGAGATCGTAAAGGCCTTCAAAAGGGCCTTAGATAAGTGTTGGTCTGACCTTTATCCAGAGATATTGTAATTATACTGGAATATGTAGTGCATTCTGATGCTGACACATGAGAGTACCAAGATTGCTCTTGTTCTGGCTTCATTCTTTTGCAGAAGCAAGAAGAGTCAATCTGTCGAAGTGCCAGGGGTTGTTGTTGACTTACCGGCACGAGAGACAAGAGGTTCGTTGGGCGAAAGCCTCTATCCTCCGTGGTACCTGACCTGACCAGTGTTTCCAAGGCGCAAAACTAAGCACTTGGAAAGATTTATGGGTATTTACCACAAAGTGGACTAATCCCGGAGTCTGTCAAGCGCACGCTGCAGAAACGGAGTCATTCGTGACTCAGAACTTAAGGTCATTTGCAAACATGAGACGACACCCACAGCTCCTCAAGTAGGTCATTAAGATATAAGGTGAACAACGGTAGACCGAAGACGGAAACCCCGCGGAACACCATTGAGAACCAACTGTCGAGAGAAGAGGCTCGAGCCCACATTCCGCTACACTCTGGTATTGCCACCATCAATTGTAGTGCTTGTCCGAAAATAGCATATAACCGCAGCTTTCACAACAGTTGGGGAATATGAGACATTGTCAAATGCATTGGCAAAGCCAAGGAAAAGCACATGTACCGCCTGGTTTCAATTCAACGCGTCACCCAAGTATTCCCGAGCATACAACAAGTTGGTAAGGAAGCAGCAGCTTTTACGAAAGCCATGCTGAGACGAACAGAGCAAGTCGAATGTCCTCACGTGAGATTCCAGGGCATCTCTTACTAGCTTTTCCAGTAATCTGACCAGTATATTAGTCAAATTAGCCGATCTGTAGCTCTCATGATGTTTGTTACCATTCTATTGTTCCTTTCCAATTAGAAAGCAATAGAGAAGGGACATCCAAAACAAAGCTTAATCGGCTTACAAAGCTCAGTTGGGAACTAATAAAACATGAGGTGAACAGCGCCTGCATGATTCTCTTCAGTAGGACTTAATTCCCCAGTAGCAGGAACTCCTGAGTTGCTGTAACAGAAACATCCGTCAGCAGTCAGACGAAACTCCCATCACAAAATCAATGGGCCGCAAGCCCTACGGTATTTCTTGATCAGTCTTACGATGGATTTCAGCTTTCCTAATCGGAAGGGAAATGTGTGCGGGTGAGTCCAAGCCTGTCCTTCCGCCAATGTGTTCTCAGTGGCGTTCCACAAGGTTCAATCCTTGGTCCCCTCCTCTTTACTTTATACGTTAATGATCTACCCGATGAATTGGGTGTGCCACCCCTAATGTTTGCGGATGACTTGAAACTCTGGTTCACGATACATGATCCGATTGGTCCACTGACCATCCAGAGGGCTGTGAATAGACTTTGGGACTGGGCCCTTTTATGGTAGTTGCCCGGTAATTTAGCGAAATGTTCATTTTTAGACGTTGGTCCGAATGACGCACCGACGCGTTATTTGCTTGGAGGCAACGAGGTATCCCGTGCTCAACACCAATCTGACCTCGGTGTTTTTCTGTCATCCGACTTTAAGTCCGGTGAACACTGGACGACCTGCTCGCAAAGGTTTCAACATGTGGATGATCCGCAGGTCATTAGGGATCATGACCACCGAAATGTTCGTTAGACTATTTTTGGCTTCTGTAAGGCCGCACTTGGAATACTGCGTTCAGCCTTGTCCTCCATACCTGGTTCGTGATAAGATGACAGTTGAACGAGTCCTGAGATCCGGGACGGATTAAAGAAGCTGACGTACCCGGAGAGGCTACGTAAGTTGGATGTTTTCTATGTATTACAGGCGACTTGGTCCTCACATATCGTAAACCAATGGGGCAGATTGGTCCTGAGTTGACTAGACTGTTTCGACCAACTCCAGCGCCAACCCTACGTAGTCACCCATTGAAGTTACACAAACCCCGGTCTGACCGGGTTTGGGCAGCTTTTCGGCTATCGCCAAGGGTCATAGCTTATTGGAAGGCACTGCCTGCAGACGTTGTGATGGCACCGAGGGTGAAAGAGTTCGAGCGTCGACTTGACGCTCTTGGTCTGCAATTTAAAGTCTTTCGTTTCATATCTTAAACTTTTGTTCGTCTACTACGGCCTATGCCCCTTTAACTCCTTTGCCTAGGAAATTGGAGAAGCTTGTCATCTCTGTTTCCTTTCCGTTACTGACACTACTGGTTCTTTTTAATCTTCACGTGGCCGGCACAGCAGGGAATGTTAGTGCAGGGCACGTGAGCATTGTTTGGTTGATCATGTGTATCGTGTGTTGACTTGGTCCTCCTTTGGCACGTCAACGCACCGGTTTCCCAGTTGGACCAACGACCTTTGCGAAGGTGGAATATTTCCGGGATTTTCCTATTGTTCTGGTCCCACTCGAACTTGTTTCCTAACAGATGCCATCGAATACTGTTTCGCAAGCAGATAGATCACAGCATGATCCCTGTTAGCAGCAGCGCTATCGGAAAAAAACAACAGTGCGAGTGACCTTAGACCAGTACTTCTTTTTGATAAAGGAGAAGCGTTTTGGATGTACAGAAGCCGGATCGATCGAATCCATTTCATAGAGCAGAGCAGCGTGTAGGTGTTGTCTGCAGACACTCCGTGCTTCTCGAAACTCCGAAAAGCCCTTCCTGATGAAGCCGACAAATACGTCCGCCAGCACCCGGTCCACCAGACAATCGACGTGAGGCGGTATAATAACTACGGTGGCTTTGCCTTAATAACCTAACATACCGAAATGGGCCCCTGATGAAAAGTGTCGAAATATTCTGCCAAGCTTTACGATTTAAAGTAAACAGAGGATGGCCGATATATAGACGGAATACGAACAACACTCACGAGTCATCCTCCCCAGATCTTAATAGCTTACCTCAATGGGCTGTGATACTCGCAAAGCCATTCGAAACGATCATCAGGTACAGAAACACGGCCTCAGGCAAAAGTAAGATAAAAACCGAGTACTTTCGTTAGGATTAATGGTGCAGAACGGAAAGTTTTCAGCGGCCGCGTGACTCTTAGTAAGGACGTTAAAGAAACTAGATTTCCTGAAAGAAAACAATTTGTACGCATGGGGATTTACCCAACGTTCGGAAGTCCCACAATACCACACTTGAGATTGGTACCCAACCTCCCCAAAAGCACGCCCTTCTTGGGGGGCTCACTCTTTTTCTTGGACATTACAGTGAAAGGTAAAAGTTGTTGTCGTAAGGAAAAGTGCCGGTACGGGGACGTTGCGTTTGGGTACACCAGCCAAAACGGTGATCATCGCCTGAATAAGGCGTAAATACACTGTTATTGTATGCTGACTTCAAAAGCAAGCAAGTGAAATTTAATGCCACAGGTACGATTTGCTCCCATACTACGCATTGTTTTAAATGGCGACAAAGCGACGCGGCTTTTTTGGTTAACTTTCGCCACTAAGGGCAAGTTCAAGTTCAAGTTCAATTTGGACAGGAACGGTAGGAGAATTCCCATGTGTGTTCCTTCTTCAATGCGTCGTTGAACCAGGATGGAGTTCGCTGGAGCGGTTTGGAGCCGAGCGTAGCCAAATCAATACACACGAATCACATAACGGTCAACCAATCAATGCCCACGCGGCCTGCACTAGCAGTCCCCACTGTACCGGCCACGTGAATAGAATAAAGGTTAAGAGAAGGGAACCAACAAAAACAAACTAATGGTAATTGTAGTACAGGAGAGAATGTGTGGTTAAGACAATAATAGTAATAGATGTGAGGAGCCAAGGAAATAGATGTAAAAGTTAAGAACTAAACGGAGAGGTCTGAAACTGTAACCCAAGGGCGTCGAGTCGATGTTCAAACTCCTTCACTGTTGGTGCTAACACTACTTCGCTGGGTAGTGCGTTCCATGAGTCGATGACCCTGCGTGACAACCGAACGTCAGCTCTAACGTGATCAGATCTAGGCTTATGCAACTTCAGAGGGTGACCACGAAGAGATGACATCTGAGCCGGCTGGAACAGTCCAGTTAGATCAGGCCCAATCTTGTTGGTCAATATACGGTACGTAAGAATCAGGTCTCCCCGAAGGCGCCTATAGTGCAGCGAAAACATCTGCAACCTGAGCAGCCTATCGGGATACGAGAGATGCCTCAATCCTTGTACCATTTTCGTACCAACCCTCAGAACTCGTTCAAGTGTCATCTTATCGCGTACCAAGCATGGAGGACAGGCCTGCGCGCAGTACTCCAAGTATGGCCTGACGAAGGCTGAGAACAATATAACGAACATTTCATTTGTTATAATGCCGAATGACCTGCGGATCATCCACAGCATTCGGAAACCCTTACAGGTAGCATTTGTCCAGTTCTCGCTGGATTTGAAGTCAGAGGATAACGAGATACCCAAGTCAGTTTGTTCAGTCACTTGACGCAATACATTTCCGCCAAGTACGTAAGAAGTTGTGGGAGTGCTTGATCCTATGCGCAGGACCGAACACTTTGCAAGATTGACTGGCAGCTGCCACAATTCTGACCACTCCCAAAGCTTGTCCAGAGCTGTCTGTAAAGCCGTGGGCCCAACAGAACCGCTCACTGTATTCCAAAATTTTAAGTCATCCGCAAACATAAGAGATGGTACCTTAAGCTTCTCAGGGAGGTCATTGACATACAATGCAAACAGTAGAGGTCCGAGAACCGACCCTTGAGGAACACCACTCAGAACGGCTTGTCCGAAAGACAGCCCGGTACCCACTCGGACGCTCATCTGCCTTCCTTCCAGGAAAGCCGAAATCCACTTCAATACTTGGCCTGAAACGCCGTAGGATTCTAGTTTAAACAAAAGACGGCAATGCGGTACAGTGTCAAAGGCTTTAGAAAATTCGATGAACAAAACATCCACCGCCTGTCCTTGGTCCACAGCCTCAGCCCAGCACTCTCGGGCTACCAACATGTTAGTCAAACAGGAGTGGCCTCTGCGGAAACCATGTTGAGACGGGTTGAGCAAACTGAACTTAGCTAAGTGCTTTTCCAGAGCATCTCTTACAAGCTTCTCTAATACTTTCACCAGTACGCTTGTTAGGCTAACCGGTCTATAATTTTCAGGTAAGTGCTTATCACCCTTTTTGAAAATAGGGCACACGATAGCATCTCTCCAGTCAGCAGGTAGGGAGCAGCTACGAAGAGACTTCTCAAAGATACACTTAATCGGTTTACAAAGCAATCCAGCCAGCTCGTACAAAAGTTTGGGATGGAGGGAATCTATCCCGGCAGCTTTTGTGGGATTTAGGTCACGCAGGAGCTTGAGTACCTGAGCTTCCGAGATGGAAAGGTCCATCAGAAAGGAGTCTAAGGGTATCTTTGCTTGCAATTGGATATTAGGCAATGGAGATTCATGAACAAACGACCTAGCATACTGTTCTGCAAGTAAGCAGGCCTTGGCCTGATCGGTTGATACTTCAGTGCCGTCAGGTCCAAAGAGCACAGGGATAGGCGGATCTACATTGCATCTCCGTTTGACATAGCCAAAGAACCGTTTCGGGTTTGTTGATGCAGATCGAGCTAGCGCTAGTTCATATCTCAAGCGTGCGGCCCGCAGATGTTGCTTACATGCATTTCGCACGCTTCGGTAGCGATGATGGGTACTTTCTGAGGGAGCTGATACGTAAGTCCTCCAACACCTGGATCGCCTACTGAGCATCCTGCGCGCCTCAGAGTCAAACCAAGGGGCTTTGCCCCTACTTTATTCCTCGCTGAGATTGGAATGTGGGGGAGGGAAATCTCGCAAAGAAAGGATTTGAACTTGTCCCAAGCAACCTGGACGGTGTCATCCTCTGACATGATACAGAGTTGATTTGCAACCTTGGCCCTGATGGCTTGAAAATCAGCACGCCAGATATTTGGCCTTCTGACCATACACTCTTCACGTCTCCGACTTAAGGCGCATTTGAATAAGAGGCAGACGTGATCACTAGAGCCCAAGGGAGCAGCATACACTACATCTCGTACAAAGTCCAGCGATTTCGCAAAGATGTGGTCTAAAATGGAAGGCTTTTGGCCCTCCATGAACCTAGTTGGGCTTTGTACAAACTGATGAAGGGATGCTTGTAAGGATAGGTCAAGGAGATCATTTGAAAAACGTCCAGTCGCCGCAGTGCAGAAATTGCGCCAATCCACCTCAGGAACATTAAAATCACCCATAACAAGACATCTATTTGTCGTATGAGTACGAATGAAATCAATGAGCCTGCTTGACGTACTTTCGGGGCTTCTGTATACTAACACAATTTTGAATTGCGTGAAAGAAGCGCAAACATCTACCGCAAGCGCCTCGGCAGTTACATCAGGGGAACTGAAAGAATATGTTCGTGAAATAGTCAAGGTGGATTTGACGTACAAAGCAACTCCGCCTCCGCGACAGCATGAGGCGCGATCAGCTCGCAGAAGGGTATAACCAGGCATACACATTTCACTGTCCAGGATATCGGAGAACAGCCACGTCTCAGTGAAAGCGAGTACGTCTGGCCGGGAACTTTCTACAAGAGTGCCAATCTCGCACATCTTGTTCCTCAGACTACGCACGTTGCTGAGGACTACTTTAAGCAAATTGGGATCGTGAGCCGGGGATCGGGTGCCACCAGAACGGGCTCTGAAAGGGCGGAAGTAGACCTCCGGCTCACCACCCGAAAACCCACCAATCGAAGACCAGTTTCACCCGCCTCGCGACGGGCTTTGAGGTCCTTTATGGCGGCCTTCAATTTCAACCTATCAGTCAATGGGAGGTCAGGTTGCATACTGACCCCAGAACCCTTGAGTTTAAAAGCGAAACGCAGAAGCGTATTACGCTAGTCCGGTGTTGAAAGAACCACTCTCAGTAAACGGGGTTTGAGGCCCGAAGCATCGACCGGCACAGACCCAAGCCTAATGAGTTTCCGTACAGTTACGCCAGGAAACCCGGGCGGTAGCAGTTTAGAAATGCAAATCTTAAACCATTGCAGGTCAGCAAGCATTCGCTCCTTTGGAAGAGCTGCGGTGGACTCCGTGACATTCCTAAAGATGACACTGCTATCAGTGTAGGAGTCACTGCGGCGGGGGGTGCCTACTCTACGCGCCACAGTCATAGAATCATGCGACTGGGTGGCTGGTTGCTTGGATGCACTAGCTGCGTACGAAGAGTCTTGGGGAGGAGACACCGAAGGACTCAGTACTGAAGGCACTGCAAGTGACGTGCTTACCTGATCCACTGTACACTCCGAGACTACCGCATTTTGCAAGTTTACAGTTTTCTTCTTCTTGCTCGGCTTACGTTTCCCTGGCAAGGTTCTTTCCAACTGTTCAGCGCCAACTAGCTCACAATCAGTTGCTGGATAGGGTGTTAGGTCGACTGAATCCGTTTGCGTGTTACTGTCCGCTAATTTCACCTGGGCGTGAACAACGGATCAATGGAACAATGGTATATGACGGGTAAAAAAGCATACACTTAACGAGTCCCGCAGGTTGGCAATAGAAATACTAACAAATTGGCAAACCACATAAGTGGTTGAAGTAAGGAGTGTCAGTGAGATAAAAGGTAAAAGTATAACAGTTTTAGGGGGATAAAGTGGTACGACGCAAAACTGGCTAAGAAATTGTTATCGTTGGTGATGGTAGCAAATAAAAATGGAGTACTCACCGGTTCGCACAGATTTACGACCGTGAATTTGGGGTATAAATCCAAAGAGGCTGGTCAGCCTAAATATATACAAGCGGTTTCGTTCATAAAACAAAGCGCAGGGCGCTCAGTGCGACGTCCAATCGTTTTTTAAACGTATCTAATGTGGGGGCACAAACTACTGAGTTTGGAAGGGCGTTCCAGGGCCCGCAGACCCGGAGGGAAAAATAGGTTCTCCGACAGTCTAGACGACTGTACTGTTGGCTCAGCTTTAAACTGTTACCGCGAAGGTTAGTGTTCGGGCTGAGCTTCAAGAGGTGGCGGCATACGTGACTGGGATCGCTCAATATCTGGTACACTAGTATGAGGTCTCCACGAAGTCGCCGGTACCGTCCGCTGAACACTCCGAGTATCTCCAGTCGTTCCTGGTAAGGAGTGTGGCGCAAGCCCTTGACGATTTTTGTTGCTCGGCGCTGTGGGGTCTCAAGCGCTGCAAGATCACGTTTTAACCAGGGTTGCCAGGCCTGGATTGCATATTCGACGTGAGGACGCACGTAGGCATTCAGCATCAAAGAGAAGATGGATGGATCCAAAATTCCGAATGCTCTTCGCAGGAGTCCAACATGCTGGTTGCCCCTTTTAGAAGCGGAATCTGACTGTTTGGAACACCCGAGGTCTTCCTGTACCAGCACACCCAAGTCGCGTTCCTGAGTGGTGGTCTTCAGATCGTGTGCCCCAAGCTTGTAGACGTGGACTTGTCGATGGCGGATATGAACAACGCGACATTTGTCCACATTAAACGGCAGCGCGTTTCTCACCGACCAATTCCAGGCCTCATTCAAGTCACGCTGTAGGACTTCATGGTCGTCCGATCGTTTTATCGCCCGCTAAACCTTGAGGTCGTCCGCGAAGAGTAAGAATTTCGACGTAATAACTCTTACTAGATCGTTAATGAAAAGCAGGAACAAACGAGGCCCAAGTACCGAACCCTGCGGTACGCCGCATCCCACTCGAATCGGATCGGAAAAGGATGATCGAACTCTAACTACTAACTGCCGTTCAGAGAGAAAGTTACCGATCCATCCTAACAACGGGTCTCCGATACCGTACTGTTGGAGTTTAATGAGCAAGATTCGATGATCCAGGCGATCGAAGGCTTTCGAAAAGTCCAAGAATGCAACATCGACTCCTGTTCCCTCATCAACAGTCTCGGTCCAGTTGTCACGAGCTATCAGCAGATTCGTCGTACATGAACGATGTTGACGAAACCCATGCTGTTCTGGCGCAATTATGCCGTAGTTTTCCAAGTATCCCATTAACGCATCTGCTATCACCGCTTCCATGACTTTGGCGATCACAGGCAGAAGCGTTACGGGGCGGGAATTGACAGGATCCGATCGACTTCCTGCTTTGTATATGGGCGTTATTACACCTTGTTTCCACCTCGAAGGTACGATGTTCTCATCAAAACAGCGCTGAAAAAATGCAGCTAGTGGTTCGGCCAAGTGGATGGCAACTACCTGTAATGTTTTCGGGTGAATGTTATTGGCCCCGGGAGAGCTGTGTGGACGCAAGGATAGCAGCTTTTGCAGCACCATTTCTGCAGTGAACGTGACGTTGGATAAAACGGGCGGTGGGGTAACTAGTGGCGGAATATACGTCGAGGCTTGTACACCTTGGAAGATTGGGGAGTACTGGGCCCGTAATGCGTTGGCCGCCTCTTTCGCAGTCTGTGTATACCCATTGGTCGTATTAAGTGGTGGGATTCCCCGTTGCACCTTGCGAAGTCCATTCACATGTTTGTAAAGAAGCTTTTTGTTCGAACAGAATCGTTTGGCTAGCTCCTGCTGATGCGTTCTCTTGTCTTCGCGAACCAAAAGCACACAGTAGTTGCGATGCGAAACGTATTCCGTCCAGTTTTCTGCGCTGGGGTTGCGTTTATACCTGCGCCATGCCCGATCCCTTAGAGTCATGCATTTTCGCGTCCGGCTTCGCAAGAATGATTTCGCTGTGCGGGGAAGTTGGGAAACTTTTGGTGTTGAGGCTTCTATGACTAGTGACGTGATGGTGTTCGCAAATGTCTCCCAGGCTAGTTCTGGGGCGCAGTTAGCTAGAAACGTCTAACTGGTATTCTCAACTAAGGCAGACAGAACGTGGTAATGGATAACAGATTGCCTCGTTTCGAGCTCCGCAGCTGGATATTTGGCGTAGCAGATGTAATCGAACTGCAAAGTCACGTGATCGCTACGGCCCAAAGGACTGCACACCTTTAGTCCATCGACCATGAGCTCTTCGTTAGTGAGCACTAGATCTAATATCGATGGGTTGTTTCCTGTTCTGAACCTGGTTGGAACGGTGACGTGGTTATACAAGAAGGTGCCAGAGAGTAGCTCTTGCAAATATGCCTTGAACACCTCTGTCTCGGATGCTGGATTTTCCAAGTCATGGGTGTTGAAATCTCCTGCAACGAGGATGTGGCTGTACTTCTGATTAAGCACGGAGCGAAAAGCGGAGATAAGTCTGTTGTCCCTTTCCGGAGTGGATTTCGGTGGTCGGTAAACCACAGAGAGAAGGCATACGTCGTTGCGTTCCAACCACAGTTTGCACCAAAGGACGTCGGTGACACAAGTCTGGGGATCGTCTATGAGCTCACAACGAAGGTTCGTTCGGAAATAAATGAGCACGCCACCGCCCTTGCCCGTTCTGTCGTTCCGGAGAAGTGACATACCCGGTATGGCAATCTCAGCGTCTGTGATTTCGCCGCTCAGCCAGGTTTCGGTGATCATTATGATGTCTCGAGGCTCCGAAGCCAAACGGTGACGGAGTTCTACCAACTTACTTATGAGGCCTTGTGCATTAGTATACATGCAGGATAGTGCTTTTGTAACCAAGAGTGAGCTAGCACAGGTTGTGGTAGAAATGGAGTTTGTGCCGACCGTTAACGGGTCGGCCATTAAGCGTTTTTTTGTAGTGACGTTTGCCTTTGAGTTTGCTTTCGGTTAGACGACTGATCGCGGCCTTCCGGGCCCTGCTGGTCCCCCGTGTTCAGCCGTGTTTCGTGGGATATTGCGGTTGTTGATAAATCCATGCCTTCACAAAGTTGCATGAGTGGATGGTTCAACAATTTGATCGCTCCCCGTGAGTCGTTGGTAATCCGTGGCAGCGTACCTGATGCCTTTAACCGAATTTCCGCTGGCAGCTTCATGCGGAATTTGGACCAGTTTTCCAAGGCGAGCGGTAGCATAAACTCAGATTGAAGCACCACCTTCATAAGTCTGGGACCGTTCCCTTTGTAGTTGGGTGAAAATGGAATCCTGGTCAACCGCTTAGCGATGATATTATTGAGGGAGATTTCGTGGCGGATGTAACTCCATTGCTCCCGGTCATGTGCATCCGCTGCATCAGAGGTTGAGTTTTGGAGCTCAGGAACACCGTACACAATTATCGTCCGTTTCGCCTCGGCTTTACGAACTTCTTCACGGTTGCTCATCTTCTTCGGACGTTCGTTCCAGGGGATATCAGGAAGTATACGCGCCTCGAGTGATGAATGACAAAGCCTGTTGGACGATAGTAGAACTGCCTCTGTGTCCTTGATGGAGTTTAGTGTCACCCGGAGAAGTCGGGGTTCACCGTAGTGCGCTGAATTTGGATGACGTGTGACTCGTCTCAGCATTGCAGGTTCAACCGAAATGCCAATCGCAGTACATATAGACTTCCACTGATTACGATCATCCAACAGCTTCCCCTTTATTGTACTCGCCTGTGATTCAGGAACATTTGTACACACAACGGTTAACGCGCCTTGGCTCCTTGCGTTGGATGCAGCTTTGCCATGACTTAAAGACACGGTGTTAAAAGGATTGTTTGGTTGTTGGAGTCTGGTCAACTTACTGTCGCTTGGTGAGGCCACCGGAGTCGGAGGTAATTTAGCCGGTGTATGCGTTGAGGCGACTGAGGCGTACGACGCCCGACTTTTCTCTACGGTGGAAGAGGTTTGCCCCGGAGCTTCCGCGGTTGCTGTTGAATGGAGGTGGGGCGTGTGACTCAAAGGTGTGGACATCAGTACTCTGGATGTTCGTCCGCTTTTGGGAGTTGAGTGAGGCAAGGGATTTGGAGAAACTGAGGCTGCAGCGCGACTTGAGCGTCTAGCCCTTTTTTTCGGCCTCGAGGTGGAGCTTTCTTTGACCGACTGTGGTACAATCATGGCCATATTCGCGGCCGGTGGTGCAAGCCTGGCGTTCAACAAATAAGCGATTGTCGCATTCAAAGTATCGCACCTTTCCATGAGTGCACATAAACAACCGACCACTGGAGTTAACTGGCAAGTTGGACAAAACCAAAATGCGTCAGTAGCCTTGTTTATTTGCCTTGCTTCTTGTGCGGACTTTCCTATACAGCTCGGGTGGAACGAGCCACTGCAGTTTCGGCACGTTATACCCATTTTAAGGGCCTTGCCGCAATTAGCTGAAGAGCAGATACGTCGTTGCATGATATTCGGCATAGTTGTTGTATTTTTTCAAGCACGAGGACAAGCAAGATGTCGATCACAAATTCCAAAATGACGGGCACAGCAGTAAATCACTGAGATCTCCGAAGATATCAAGCGGAATTCCACGAAACTTTCACGGATTGATGAACACACGAAACTAAAAAGTTTGGTGCACAACTAACACAGCAACACACGTAAAATACAGTAATTCCAGAGAAAAAGCAGGATCCAGCGCGTGGTAGCAGAAAATTTGTGGATGGTGTCAGACGATCTAGTAAACCTTCAACTTTCCCATCCAAAGTTGTCAGCAGCAAAGAAAACACTCGTTCCATATTTGTCAGTCTGGAAACGAGCGAATCGAAACAGTCTTTCGTGGTTACAAAGCGCTCAGCTTTCAGCTTAAAACAATCTTCACAGCTATAAAGGAACCTCTCATTGCTTGCCAGGAGAGCATACTGATCAGCAGGCAAACCGGTGCATGCCTCATGGAACCATTTACCACAAAGATCGCATTGCATACCACCCGACAAGTCGGTTACAGGAATACAGCATCTCTCTAAGCCGCATAGGTAAACTGAATCAGCTGTTCTAAGACCCGAAGGCACACCCACAACTTTTCTAACCATCTTGACAACAATGAAGAAAAGGTAAGAACAACGAAAAGATGAGGACCGGCTTGCGAAGGCCTACAATGCAGACAGCGAGGGCGAAATCGGATAATACCGCAAGTAAAACGTACGCACTTATTTGAACTCAAGATGATAAGATGATGCACTTTTTCCAGCAGAACAGTGACCACACGCGGTTTCGTGCAGGGAATAGGAAGCCGTAAGTCGACCGGAGACTCCACGGAGACTGCGTCGTGACGAAGGAAAGCACACAATGGCTTCCGAGTATATTGGCACTTCCAAGTACTTTCAGAGTACAAGAAAATGTTATCAAACAAGGACTTCAGTAAAGAAAATCCCGAGCGATGAAACACGACAAGCACGCCGTGACAGATGCGCTACGCGGGCATCACAGTAACATGGTAACGGGCAAGAGCTCACTCGATTTTGCTTCTGTTATCATTACCCTTTTACCCCTCTCCAAGGACTCGATGGGAACCAACCATCTTTCTTCCGGAGCACTGATAATCAGGAGTGGAGGGCTTGATATCGGAGAACGTGCCTAGGCTAACAAAGTGGATAAGATACTACTTATGACCTAGGAGCAAGAACCCAATCTGGTTGCTTTTATGGAAACTCGGCTAGCTCGGATATTTCTGACTCGGAGGTATTTATTCATGAGTATCAACTATCCAGTGCTGATCGTCTAGGTAGGAGATCCGGTGGCGGGGTTGCTCTTTACTGGAAGTTAGACCTTAGGATTCACACGTTCGAAGCCATGTGTGGTCTCGATGGAGGGTCAGAACTTCTTTGGTATAGGGTTCACGATGGGTTCAGGCCGCTCATAGTCAGCATTATCTGCTGATCCTCTTGGGGTCAGGATCCGAACTTCTAGACTATGAGGATACACTGTTAGGCAAAGATGGTTTGATTTTGGGTGACTTCAAGGCTCCAGCCGTAGACAAGCATGCGCTTCGTTGTAATTCCTCTCCAGCTTCTATTGACACGAGTTGGTTGAATAACTAAATAAATATTTGCTTTATTCTCGAATGTATCTAGGCACACCAAACCAGGCCTGATCAAAAGTTACAGACGTTTATGTTTCGTAACCGACGCCTTGCTAGGTATGTTATCTGCTTTGGCCGAAAGATAAACATTCTGCGGGGGCTGCGAAAGGAAACGTGGGAAATAAAGTGGTCAATGCATAACGATATTCTGCGTTCAAGTGAGCATAGTGGAAACAGTCAAGGCACTATACGTGTAGGGAAGACGGTATATGTAGACAGAGCGTCTTATTATTGTACGTGTCAAAAAAAGAGTGAAATATGACTCTCTGCAACTTGCCAGTATGTAGTTCCTGACAGTGGCCTTATTTAGTGCTGGGTCACATCCGCCACTTCGCAGTGTTGTTAAACGGACCTTTCTGGCTTTTATAGGCAGAATGTTTGCCAGGCGAAATCCCGCCACGTCCTGGAACAATGCCGTAAACAGTCCCCCAATGTAATCTAACACAACTAGATTTTATCACATGCCCTTTTCTTTCCAACACCACCTGCCACACTATTTGCGTTTGTGCTCACCTCTTGCTCATCAAATGTTGCCGCACTACCCATTCAACAACCTCTTGGAAAAGCTGCTCACTGTGTGGTCTCCTTTTCGTGGACACGACAGTTAGGTGTCAATGTCCAGGAAGTGCATCGACGAAATTTATGGCTAGCTGATCTCCGCCGTTTAAAATTGGTTGCTAGCCTCATAGACCGGTACATACCTCAGCAGTTGGATCTCGATGTTGCTTGGGATCATTGTGCTCCAAGATGAGGTTTATAATTTATCGGGTAGTTCCAAGGGTCACAGAAAGCTCATTCTCCAAAGGGTCTAATGGACAGATCAGGAAAGCAAATCGCCCATACTGAGAAGGTGAAAATTTTGGGGCGGGTACAAGTTCACTCAGACGGCTCAAGGTTGCGCTACTTACTAAGAGCATAGAAATTGTTGCACCTTCAGAAAGGGCGAAGAGTGAGAAGAATATGAGCAGCATCTTGCTGAGCAATCTGCGATTAAGGCCAGAGAAAGCTTTTCGCATTTCTAAGAAGAAGCATCAGAGATGGCAACGGTATATTTGCACTGTATTCAAGCAAAGATGACACCGTACTTCGTGAAGACGTGTCAAACTCTCGTCCCCTAGCTTCGCAATATTCCGCTGTGTATAGGACGAAGCAGCTGTTAGCTGTTGAGCATTCTTCTAGTCATCCGTCTCCTTCAGAGCATCTCAAAATTACCATTGACAGAGTACTGGAACTGCATTTCGACTTGAGCTCGAATGTTCCACCGGATCCGGATGGCTTACATTTCTTGCTCCTGAAGGAGTCGGCGGAGTCCATTGCTGCACCTACTTATCAACTATTCCGGAGCTCACTTGAAGCAGGTCGCCTTCCAACAATATGGAAAGCAAATGTTTCGATACCGATGTGCAAGGGTGGGAACCGCCAAGAGCCAGTGAACTACCGACCGATTTACATGGCATCATTCATCTGTAAATCTATGAAACAACATTTTGAGCAAGGCCTCGCATTTTCACTTTTAGAATTTGGACGTCATCACGCCTGTTCCGCACGGATTTCGGAGGGCATGCTCATGCATTAACAATCTGCTTGTTGCCCAAAAAGTGGGCGAAGTTAGTGCATGCTTTTCAGCGCCCCGATGTTGGTTTTGTGATTTACATCATAGCTTATGAAGGAGTTCCAAACAAGCGACGCTTTGTCAAAATTCGGCAGACTGGCATTGTTCTTAATTTCCCCCCCTGGATAGCTGATTTCCTATATGACCGCAATATGTGGCTGAAGGTTAATAAAGCAGACTCCAATCCCGTTCCTATGACCATTGGTTTTCCATAAGGCTTCGTACTTGGTCCCGAACCATTCAAAAGCTTTATCCACGATCACTCCGAGATGCTCCAAATCAACTGCTTGATCAATGCGAATGACCTTAAGCTGTGCTCGAAGTATCCATGCTTGAAGGTGCTGACAATTTTACAACTGATGCTCCATCTGCTGCACGGTTAGTCTGTCAAGTGGCCAATGCCTATCAATCGTGATAAGTGCTGTATGCTCCCGATCGTTGATCAATAACCTTACGGCGCCTACCACATTGGTGGTTTTCTGTCGAAGATAGTATTTAATGAGAAGGAGTTGGGTGTACTTTTTGCTCTAGAACAAAGCTCAACCCAGGACACATTGCTAAAGGTAGCCACTGCCAACAGGATGCTGTGTGCCATACGAAGGTCGTTCTACAAATTGACATCACAGAACTTCAGGCTCTTGTTTTCCTCCCACGTTTGTCCAATACTGGAATACAGGCTACTTGCCATACAATCACACAAGAAATTTGCGTTTTATTTGATTGCGAGGGTTCAGAGGCGCGGATCAAAGTCTGTATCTATTCTACCTGTTTTACCTTATCCCTTTCATCCAAACTGTATGAACTTATTTACCCTAGACTACCGCTGTCGCCGCGGTGATCACATGTATACTAAGGGGCGATCTGGGGAGCAGGTGTAGTAGTTCTTCCAGCTCGACACAGAGGGTTCGACACAGGGCCACAGCTTGAGAAGTTATAAACCTCGGAGGAACCAATTCCGGGCCGATGTCCCGTTATCAACATGGGTTGTGAATGAGTGAAAATATCTTCCTGAAGGTGTGGTAAGGGCCCAGCCAGAGGAAGGTTTTAAAGATCGATCAGACAAGTAAATGCTGCTGCTTTTGCTGCAGATGTAACAATCTCTGAGGAACAGAGTTTAGCAACGACAAGTGCCATCCATCTAATGAACGGGTGGTGATGGAGCTGACACGGGTTTTCATTTCTGCCCTCTACAACTCTATGAACTTTGTGGTTCTTAGCTGCTTATTCTACCTCTTCCTGCTACTAGGCGGTTAGGCATCTAGACGTTTACGAGGTCTTTATTTTGTGTTGCAGCTTTAACTATTCGTTGCGGCCTATTATACTAGTTGAACTCGGAAAATCTTTGAACCTCGCACCGGAGGAATGCTGCACCACGTCAAATTACCCTGCTGTCATTCTATCGTATGGATTGAGGTCGTTACAGAAGCACCGAGGAAGTGGAGGATGTCATGTACAATGACGAGTTCGCAACCTCATATAGATTTCACAAGTATTCGTTGGTGACCCTGCAGTCTGAGTGTTCTCAATGCCAGCATGTGAAATTCCGTCGCATGCATTCCAAGCGCGATGCCTCCCGTGGGAAGCGCTACATGATATTGCATGCACTGATGGATGTAAATAATAGAAGCCGAAAAACTTATTTCAGTACTGGCCTCTATGCGGTAAGTGTAAGTTCGGACGACCATACTAATGGATCCTTTAGCTGAAATATATTGACAAGCGGCGTTTGATTAACCACGAGAAACATATTTTGACTGACGTAAAATTCTTTGTGCTCCAAGGTAACTTTGGTCGAGGACGTTTGTGTTGCACCGGGCGTTTAGGTGACCCTACTAGTAACGTTTCCAGTTTTATGTCTAATAACACGTTTTTCACTTTTAGTTGTTGGTCGTTGTACTGTTTATACGTGTAATACTGCTGCCGCGTTTCATTTAATAACGGCTCAGGCGCCCATCTGAGCGTATAGACCATGTTGCTAGCGGGGGCGTAGGCTGTGCCTCACTGGTGACTGACGCTTCTGGCTGCATGCATTGGGACAATTGCAACCTGAGGTATAGGTTCCAGAGCACATATCTGCCGGCTAAACCGTACGCCACTTTATTTAGCAGTTACACAGCTGCTACTTTGGGTCCGTTTAGTGGATACCCTCAAGGTCGCCCGGGTTTGCTCAGTCGAGGCTGCAAAGCTGGTTGAATTCAGTTACGGCGCTTGCCACTGTCGATTTTAAGATGGACTGGTTGCTAGAGGCACTCGTGCTCTCTAGCGATTTCAGTTTGAAGAAGCCAAACGTGCATCTGAACTTTGTTGATCAACCGGTGGTACCTAAGATAATGTCAAAAGCTCCTGTTTATCTATGCCTAGCAGCGTGATATTCCGAAACTCAGTGTCGTTGATTGCTGCACTTGCTGCTGTAGGCTTGCTGTACAACCTACAGTAGTTTAACGTGAGCCTAAGGGAGCTTCTTCCCCTGCGCTTCCCGGCTTTAATGAACAATAAACAATGATTTATCACGGGATAAAAGCAAGTGCTTGACACGTCCCGTAGGAGGGTTGAGGTGAATATGATAAAAGCAAAATATGTCTGGGTCATCTATCGAAAGTCTGCCGATATGAATAGTTTGATAAGCAACATCAGTGTAAAATTAAAATAAATTATCGGGCGGAAACAGGCAGAAAGACACTGGGGTGCAGTGATAATTGAGGTAAAGAGTGAGAAAAGTAAAATATGGTCGCTCACTTAGGTCCATTTGATACATAAAGCCTGTAGAAATGCATCCTTGGCGTAATCCACAGTAGGGGAATTTAGGTAACAAAATGTTGGGAGATAAGAGCGACATCTAATCGTTTTTTGAAAACATCCAGGGTAGGAGAGGATACAACTGAGTCAGGAAGTGCGTTTCAAGGTTTGCAAACCCGGAGGGAAAAGTAATTCCGTCGACACTCTAGACGGCTGTATTGTTCCTTCAACTTTAGGTAGTTACCCCTGAGCTGCGTGTTGTGGCTACGTTTCAGTAAATGGCTGCATACGTGATTGGGGTCACTCAATATTTGATAGGCTAATATGAGATCACCGCGCAGTCTTCGATAGCGCCCGCTGAAAATTCCCAACAACTTCAGCCTTCGGTGATAAGGGTGGTGGCGCAGACCCTGCACATTCTTTGTTGCTCTCCGTTGCGGTGCCTCTATCGCTTCTAGGTCACGCTTCAACCAAGGTTGCCAAGCTTGGATAGCGTATTCAACATGCGGGCGCACGTAGGAATTGTGCATCATTGGGAAGATTGATGGGTCAAATCTCCCGAATGCTCTTCGCAGCATGCCGACATGCTGGTTGCCTCTTTTCGCAGCTACCTCAGCCTGTTTTGAGCAGTTGAGGTCGCTCTGTACGATCACACCCAGGTCACGTTCCTGGGAGCTATTCTGCAGTCCGTTGGTCCCAAGTGAATAGGTGTAGTTATGACAATGGCGTAATTGTACGACGCGGCATTTGTCTACATTGAACGGTAGGGCGTTTTGAAGTGACCAGTTCGACACTGTGTTAAGATCGCACTGGAGCCGTTCATTGTCTTCCGGCCCTCTGATCCTTCGCCATATCTTGATATCGTCAGCGAAAAATAGGAAATCGGAAGTAATTGATCTCGCCAAATCGTTAATGAACACCAAGAATAGACGAGGTCCAAGAACCAAACCTTGTGGTACTCCGCACGCCACATCCATTGCATCAGACAATGATTCTCGGACTCTCACCACTAGCCGTCGTTCTTGTAGAAAGTTGTCAATCCAACTTAGGATTGGGTCGCCAATGCCGTAATTACGAAGCTTGTAAAGGAGAATGCGATGGTTTAAGCGATCAAATGCTTTTGAAAAGTCCAAGTAGATGACATCGACCCCTACTCCATCATCAACAGCTTCAGTCCAGCTATTACGTGCAATTAATAGGTTAGTATTACACGAATGCTTTTGACGAAAGCCATGTTGCTCTGGGGCTATTAACTTGTGGCTTTCCATGTATTCCATCAGCGCGTCTGCGATGATTGATTCCATCACTTTGGATAGTACTGGAAGTAGTGTTATTGGGCGGTAGTTGGCAGGATCAGTGCGGCTACCTCCTTTATGAATAGGCGTGATGACCCCTCGCTTCCATACTGGTGGAATACGGTTCTTCTCTAGACATCGCTGATAGAAAATAGCCAGTGGTGCTGCTAGATCACTAGCTACTGCCTGTAGAGCCTTTGGTCGGATATTGCCAGCTCCGGGAGAACTGTGGATACGCAAGGATAACAACTTCTTCAACACCGCTTCCGCAGTGAAGGTGATGTTTTCTAAACCAGATGGTGGAGTAGTAGAAATGAGGAGAATGTTCGTGCTCGTTACCTCCTGGAAAGTTTTGGAGTAGTGAAGCCATAGGAGATCAGCTGCTTCCATTGCTGATCGCGTGCACCCATCAGCCGTGACTAGTGCTGGAATCCCCCGCTTTACTTTTCGAAGGCCGTTAACGTGCCTGTACAGGAGTTTGCGGTTCGTACGGAAGCGCTTCATTAACTTCTGCTGATGAGTGACCTTGTCTTCGCGGATCAGTTTCACACAGACGTTACGATGGGTCACGTATGCAGTCCACGTTTCGGCATTCGGGCAGTCCTGGTGATCTCGCCATGCCAAATCCCTCCGGGACATACATTTAAGTGTCCTGCTCCTCAGAAATGACTTACGCTTGTTTTTAGGTTGGAAGGACTTCTCCTCTGATGCGTGCGCCACCAGTGTACTAAACGTCCTTGTAAATGTTTCCCAGGCAACATCTGGGGGCATTCGGTTAAGAAAGTCCAGGATGTATCCTTAACAAGCTTAGACAACACATTGTAGTGTGTGACAATATGCACTTTATCCTCCTCCTTTTCAGAGTACTCCGCATAGCAAATATAGTCAAAGAGTAGAGTAAGATGATCACTACGACCCAGTGGTGTGCTTGTAACTATCCCGTCAACCATGAGTTCTTCCTTAGTGAGCACAAGATCCAGTATCGACGGCTTGTTAGCAGTTCGAAATCTAGTGGGAGAGGTTACGTTGTTGTAAAGAGGGTGGCTAGCAATAAGCTCTTGCAAGCAGGCTTTAAACTGCATACCATCGGTTGCCGGCGTTTCTATGTCATGCACGTTAAAGTCTCCAGCGATAAGAATGTGGGTGTAGGACTTGTTCAAAACAAACTGGAAAACGTGGTTCAGTTTAGAGTCCATTTCCGAAGTTGAGTTGGGCGGGCGGTAAATCACGGCTAGTAGACATGTGCCCTTGTTTCGCAACCATAGGCGGCACCAAAGCGAATCGGGTGTTCTGATTTCTGGGTGGTCGATAACTTCACATCGGAGGTTTGTATTGTAATAAAGAATCACACCGCCTCCCCTTCCGGTACTATTGGTCCGAAGCAGTGACATACCGGGTAAATTGATCTCAGAGTCGGTTATCTCAGGGTTTAACCATGTCTCTGTAATCATGACGAGGTCCCGCGGTTGTGAGGCATGGAGTTCTCTAAGTTCTGCCAGCTTGCTTAGAAGGCCTTAAGCGTTTGTATACATGCAAGATAGGGCTTTTGTTGTTAGGAGTTCATTGATAGATGTCAAGTTTGTGTCCGCTTTTAAGCCGGCTGTTAGGTGGCCGGTTTTTTTCAGTCGTGTTGTATGGCATTATTAAGCGTTCCTGAACAGAAGTTTCACCGGTGCTGTGCTCGGTCCTCCTGTGTGCCGTGGGCGCAGCTGTGTTGGCCTCCCCGCAGGACTGTGCAGATAAGGAATTTGCTGCGTTTGCAAGTTCCGTTGAATTGCTTCCGACTTTTGATCGTACACCTGCTGCTTTTAGCCGGATCTCTGTTGGCAGCCTAGATCGAAACTTTAACCAGCTATCTAACAGAACTTGCGTCATTCCCTCGGAGTGTAGTGTTACTTTAATTAGCCATGGACCGCAGCCCTTGTAGTTAGGTGATGACGGCACGCTTGTCAGGGATTTGGCAAAAACATTGTCTACAGAGAGTGCTTCACGGATGTAGCACCACTGCTCTCGGTCATGAGTTTGTGCATCGTGATCAGAAGAATGTAGAAGCTCGGGAACTCCATGAACAAATATGGTTCTCTTGCTATCTCTATTAGCAATACCGTGTTGCTCCACTGCTTTTTTTGCGCGATCTTTCCAAGGTAGATCAGGCAATATGCGTACTCCGCTCGGTGAGTTGCGAAGACGAACTGCTGAGAGCAGGACAGCCTCTGTCTCATCTGCTGAGTTTAGTGTTACTCGAAGAATTCGAGGTTCACCAGAGTGCACTGAGGTCGGGTGACGCGCTACGCGTTGCAGCATTGCAGGCTCAACCCGAATGTTTATTGCCTCGCAGTTGAAACTCCACTGGTTGCGATCGTCTTGCAATTAACCTTTTATTGTTCCAGATTTGGATTCGGGAACATTGGTGCACACGAGGGTTAACGCAGCGTGGTTTTGTCTAGTGAGTGTTGGCTTTACACATTTTGCTGGCAATTCGCTTTGTTTAGAGGACACCATTGGAGTTGGCGGTGAAAGCTGCTTTGCGCCAAGCGTGCTCGGTACTGAAAATGGACCTATGTGTGTCCCTCCCGGTGTGTTTGTCGAGGCAATCGATGCATACTTTACCTGCTTGTTATCTGCACCGGATTTCCTACGGCTCTGAGCTGTCGGCGTCATGGATGCATCTCCAAGTGAAGCCTCTATGGTTGGAGAAGTGGAAACAGGTATGTTTGAGGCTTGCCCACTTATGGGAGTGAGGTGACCCAGTGGATTTGGAGTCACAGACGCTGCAGTGCGGTTGGAGCGTCTAGCTCCTTTCTTCGGTTTAGACTCAGAGCTTACTTTGGCCGGGTGAGATATTATCGTGGCCGTATTTACCTCCGGGGGAGGGATCTTAGTATTTACAAATTGCGCGATTATTTCAGTCATCCTATCGCATTTTTTCATGAGCAAAGATAAGCAGTTGACCACTGGAATGACTTGACATGTTGAACAAAACCAAATTGTGTCAGCAACTTGGTTTGTCTGTCTCACTTCTTGGACAGATTTACCTACACATTGCGGACAGTACGATCTAATGCAGCTAGAACAGGTGATACTGATCTTAAGCAGCTTACTGCAGTTGTCTGCACAACATTGGCGACGTTGAACCATTGGAATGCTACTAGTCCTCCTGTTGTTTACAACAAAGCCGATCTAAGTATCGGGACAATGGCAATGATAAGTAACGTCCCAGTTAACGCGCAAAAACTTAAACTGCGCTGAGGGTGTGTGGAGCTATACACCTTAAGGTAACGCAACGCGCTCTTTGATTTGCTTTTAAAGGGTACGGCACAATTGTTCGATAACAACCAGACCTAATGGCGGTTTTCGTGATGCCAAATAGGCATCGAAGGATCTCAAACGCAGGCGGACGGTTGGTAAAGAGGATGTTAAGTTGGTGCCATTTCAGTTGGTCAGCTGGCGGTTCTTTACCCCGCTGCTAAAGACTACACTGGGAACGCACTATCCAAGTAACGTCTTCAAGAAAGCCGGATATGCGCAGTACTATGCGCATACGCGTAATATGCGTATTTTGCGCTTCCATAGTAATGAAGTATATGAAATTGGTCTGCTTGTAGATGTGCCTGCTGATATACGCGCATACACTGTAACGTGCCTGGCTCAGCATTTACGGACAATGAAGTTCAACTGTCTGGTTTCGCACTGTTAAGAAGCAGTCTCTTTGTTAGCCGACAAGGCGGGGCCTTGCGTTTCATCAGCTTTGAACTAGGAGCACTGCGTAACTACAGGTTTCAATCGGCAGACAAAGCTATCGAAGCGCTGTCGGTATCGGTTTGCACTTCCTCGGCTCATTTTTCAGTTCCAATTGTTTATAGAATCCCTGGCATTATACCCAAAGAAGTGTCTGAATTTCTTCTGTCCCAATCCAGCAGGCGGTATTTGATAATGATGGAATTCAATCTACCCAGGATTTCTCCTGTGTATCTTCCATATAACTCGGTGTTGGTTGCTTTCGGCGCAGTTCCGCTTGAAAGTAGGCCTCAAGTAGCGTTGCGTCGGTTCATTTATGTACCCTTTAGGTAGATGGATGCTCAAATGCGGTTCAATTTGGACCTTGTTTGTGTCAAGTCACTAGATATCTTGGGTAACAGCACGTACGACTCATCTTTAGGTGCGATGCTGTCGTGCCATTATCCATCAGCTGTGCTACATTCAGACTTCATCAGACCATCGCTGAACCAGCACACAAAGGCGCTGCGCTTACGTTCAAACAATGCTTACCAAGGGTGTAGGTCCAACAACCGAGTCGAATGAGTCACTAATGTCCAGGTATTCAGAGATGCTAGGCGTCTAGTAAATGTGGCCGTGTTCCATTGAACTTTCTCTACATCTCGCTCCCATTGATCGAATAGGCCTACTACTTCTCTTACCTGTTAATCCCGCGTTCCCGAGAAAGTTGAAACGGTGCGTTTTCTTTGCGTTCCAACTTGCCATACCCTGAGTTAAATACACTAGCGTTTTGGCCCATGTTGTGTTACTTTAACGTAACACATTCCTACTACTAACTCGTGTGTTCCGCTTTTGGACTTTTGTCCAACACATTTTTTCCACTGTCGTTTGCCGTGTTCACCTTTTTCCTTTTAGTCCGTATATACCTTTGTGTTTACCAGTTTTTATATCCATTATTTACAACATGGTCGTCAAACGTCGCGTACCTCCCACATCTGTCAAGAAACCAGTGAAACTTCCAGCGCCTTCGACCGCCAAGGCTAGTCCACTCCAAACACGGGAGTGCAAAGTAATGCTCTCGGATCCACTAGCTGAGGCTTTGCAAAAAGTGTCTGCCCTCGAAAGTCAACTGAACGAGTTAAAAAGTCAAATTGTGACTATTACCGAGACTCTTGACAAGCTCACACCTTTTGTCAACTTAACCAAACACCAAAGTGGAGAAAATCTGACTGATATAGTCGCAACTGGTGAACTATTGAGCAATATTGCGCACGAAGTTAGTGAACGCATGCGCCGCGCCAACAACGCTATTGTACTCAATGTATACGATAAATTGCCTCTCAAGGAAGTACTGCAAACACTCTTAGATGCTTGCCAACTGCCACATGGTTGTTGCACAGCCACTCGTTTGCGTAAAATCCCTGGACGATCTTGCCCAATCGTGATCAAGTTTGGCAACCACGACTTTGCTAGAAGGTTTATTGACGCCCGTTTTCTCCTAAGACATCTGCCTAATCTCGGGCCAATCCTGATAAAACCGGACAGAACACCGCTGTAGAGGTCCATTCTACCTAAACCAAAACTAACCAAAAGAACAACGCAAACAACACCATTCTCGGGTGCGCAACTGACTACCACTCATCTATCGTCAACTCCCACCGCTTGCTCTTCTATGGTTTATAATGTGGACATGGATATAACACAAGAGCGACAAATAAACACCGCCGTACTAGGGCCGCCTGGGAACAAAGAACGCGTTAATAGCATCGAAACTGGGACTGTTTCAATGACAACAACAACCAGTACAGCCGTGGATAAAACACATCGTCAGCGTTCAACTAACCCGTCAGACATGTATGATACAGAATCAGAAGTTGAAAGCATTGACTGCTTGTCGCCTTACACGCCCCTTACCAGTGTCATAAAAGCTTCCGCGCAAACTCCTACTGGTCCGACTCCAACGTCTAGCAAACCTCGACCACGATGTGTGATTGCTAAGACTTTTAGGCGTCCAGCAAAACCACAACAGTACAGCAAAGTGACAACACGCGAACCTTCTAACATGGCCAAGACACACCCTCCGTGGCTACCGATTAAGCAAAACACCCAGTCCGTTCGTATGGACATACCGAAAGTCCCGCCCCCCCTATTCTGGGCCGAAGTCTGCTTATGTGACCACCAAACTGGAACAGCCCGGTCGCCAGAAGTATCTGCTCAACACCCCAAGCCCCCTACTTCGTAAGTCAAATCCGAGTAAGTCGGGTTTCACTGCTGATCGAGTCACAAAACCACACAGACGACGACCACCTAGATACATTAACCCTATGAGTGTCACAAGCACTACACGCCCTCGGCCTTCTGCACCCAGCGTATCTGTGATTCGACCATCACATGCGATCTCTCCGCAAATCGCCCAAACATCTCCAGCATCCCCTTTTTTATGGAACGCAGCAAATTGCGGACCCCCGATCCAAGCATGCCTGCATCAAGCTACGGCGCTTTACCACCTAACCCGACTACTGGAAATGATGCAACCGACGGCGTCCAGTCTGCTCCAGCCACTTGGACAACGTCTCTGACCCACTGCGCTACACCTGCGCCTGATCTCACAACTCAAGCTTATATACCCCCGAATACACCTTACTCTCCCCTACAACCTACTGTCCCTGACCACCGCCAGCCTCTTACCTTAACTTATACAGGTACATTTTTCATTCACCTCAAAGCATCATCATCATCAACAGCAGTATATCAGTCATTTGAAGCGATGATTCGCTGCCATACAACCATGAAGACCTATGAAATAAAGAATAAGAAGAGGGAGAGAAGGGGGAATTACCTGAAAACCTTAATGCCATAGGCAAACATTCAGTGTCAAGGCGCCTACACCTTGTGTTAACAACATACCGTCACAAACAGCTGGCTATCGTGCAAGGATAAGGCGGCATCGGCGAGACAGCTTCCTTGCGGCTTTCACTGCCACGCGTCATAATCAGCCATTACCCCGCAGATAACTCAGCACCAAACACACTTTAAACAAGCAATTCGATTAGGAGACGGCAGCAGACGAGTCACTGGTGTCGGTTGCGAGCCATGTCCTGTAAAGTCTCGAGCCAAGCACAAGGTGAGTCACGTGGACTCCAACCCGGAAGGCGAGATGGACCAACGGCACCCAGTTTGGTCGTCAGTGACTTCATTTCCCGCTGCCAAGTCAACTTCTGTCCACCTCAAGCCTTGCGCCATCCTACACCTGGTAGACTGAACAAGGCCCTCCTAGGTAAGCAGTGACCAGGTATGCGTAGCCCGCGCCCGAGCCAACGTAACTTATTCAGTGCTATCTGTTATTCTAGGGAGCTAGCATGATCATCACCACCTAGTGCTCGCCTACGCACATCATCGTTGCGGACACGCTGGTGCCATCCGACACCAGCAATGCTTCGCAAACAACGATGATCAAAGACTTGAAGGCGCCTCAGATCCTCAGACCGAAAGGGACAAGTCTCACTACCATAGAGCAGCACGGCCCTCACTGTGGCCTTGTACACACGGTCTTTCAGGCGGAGGGAAACTCCTTTCGATCACCAAAGATGACGCAGATTCAAGAAGGCAGCTCTGGCCTTTGCAATGCGTGAGCTCACATCAGTTTCTATGCGCCCATCATTGCTGATGCAACTGCCAAGATAAGTGAATTGATCAACCTCCTCGAGTTCCTTGTCAGCAAGCGTCAAGGGGTCATCAAGTGGCTGGTGGTCCTGCAGCAACACTTTGCACTTTGAAGGTGCGAAGTGCATACCAAATAATGGGACCACTCTGGATAGGCTATTCAGAGTTGATTTTGCCTCCTCAACATTGTCGAAAAGCAAGACGATATCGTCCGCATAATCTAGATCAACTAACTGTTCACCAGGCAGCACTTCAACGCCTACATCATGAGATTCCGCAAGGGAACACTCCATGATAGAATCCACGAGGAAGTTGAACAAAATGGGCAAATCGGGCAAGCCTGTCGAACGCCACTTGTAGTCGAAAAGCTATCCGATAGGACACCATAGACCCTGACGCGGTCTCTAGTGTTCGAGTATGGAGCACGAAGGATGTTCACATATTTCGTGGGAACACCTATTCGCGCAAGTATTTCCAACAGAATCGATCGATCGACTGCATCGAACGCACTCTTGAAATCGAGGGACACGGCTATTGTCGGTCTGCGGTATGCGTGGCGCTGCTCTAGCACCTGTCGCAAAGTAAATATATGGTCTATACAGCCACGTCCTGGGCGAAAACCGGCCTGCTCTTCCCTAATCCGAGATTCCCGTTCTGCAGTGGGGCGACGAACGATAATCGAGGCCAGTAATTTTGTCACAACTGGCGTTAGGCTAATACCACTGTGGTCCGCACAGTCTGTGCGACTGCCCTTTTTGTATATTGCCACTATAATCGATTCGCTCCAATTAGCCGGCACACTCCCTTCGTTCCAGATACGTTCGAATAGGGAGGTCAGTGCTTTGCGGAGGACCTCACCTCCATCCTTAAATAGTGCAGGTGGGAGGGAATCCAGGCCAGCGGCACGAAAACGATTGAGGGCAGTGACCGCGTTTCGCACCTCGGCCTCCGACGGAGGCTCAAACTAACCCTCCATGGCTCGCCCTGCATCACCCGAGTAGGAAGAGGTCCGGGAGCAGGGAACCAGCTGAACTGATGTTCAAAGTGCTCAGCCAAACGAGCCATACGGCGCTCCTTATTGTGTATCAGCGCACGCGCGCTGTCCCTGATTGTCTCACGGACGCCTGGTTTTCTGAGACTAGTGATGCGGATTAGCTGGAAGAGCATCCGGTAATTGCCTACTGCTCCCGCCTCCTCCATTTCTTGAGCCCTACTGGTCCACCAGGCTTCCTTGTCAGCACGTAGGCTCCGCTTTATTTTTTTATTATTCTCGACAAAGCGAGACACGCCTTTTGGGCATGATCAGCATATTGCATTATTGTACATGATAGCGGAATAAGCAGCACCAACAGTAGGAGTAGTACAGTTGGAAACAGTAGTGTGGGCCCATAGAGCCCAAATGTTGTACGTAGTCTATGTACACAGAATGCGAGAGGTAAAGATAGTAATCAGATCACTTATATGGTATGTTGATGACGAACTAGTCCGATGAGGTCCGTAAGCAGCGTAGATCAGTGAGTAAAGTATGAGGAAACGGGTGAAAAATAATTAAGAATAGTCGTATGTCACTATTCAGATATGTAGGCGTGTTCGTGCGAGAGCCGATATATACACAGAACTTGTAAATATGGTGTCGGTCAACTTGCCAATGTGTTAGGGGCGGTGACTTTATTGAGTGGCGAGTCACATCCGCCACGTCGCAGTGTTGTTAAACAGACATTTGTGGCTTTTTGAAGGGAAAACGCTTGCCAGACGAAGACCCACCACGTCCTGGAACACTGCCGGCTGTTGATATAACATTGGCAAGATTGTATCTGGCCGAATACCCTCGCGGATATTCGCAGTCACGTAACGCCAATATGTTTCCTATGACTGTGTGGTCGCCTTTGGAGTCCAGTACAAGTGGTTGGAGCTGTTGAAGTCGGACGACTCAGGTGGCTTGTATTGAATTGATCAGTTTCATAGGTTCTTTAGTATGTCATGATTACGAAGTGCGGGTTTTTTCTTTGTCCTTTATTTAATCCGCGCCCATGGGAGCGTCGCAGGTACGTCTTCAACGGTGTGCAGTGCTTTTGATAGGCTTGCCTGACAGATGGCTGGGACAATTTCTCCGTTGCCAATCGGGGGAGACGCTTTGTGCGCCTTCCGGTAAAGTTCTTGGAGAAACGACAGCGCACCAAGGCATGGTCATAGTCGACACAAGTACTCCAGTACGATCGGCAATCCAGAATGGAACCGTGCCACCTGTAACTTATGGCTATGTGGTCAATTTGGGTCCATCGCTGACCAGCTACAGGTGGACGCCAAGTGTCACTTCGGCGCCCACTGTGTCTAAAAGCAGTGCTAGTAAGAAACAACTAGTGCTCCGCACACAGTTGCAGCAGACGCTCGCCGTTGTCAGTCCGTTCGGCGTTAAGTCCACACTTACCACCCAGCTGAGCTTCTGAAGTGCTCGGACGCCCTACTTGTGCGTTAATATCCCCTGCAAGTACTATAATATCTGAACTAGTAGCACTGCGTAGCAGCGTGTTCAGTTCGTGATAGAAAGTGTCCTTGACTGCATTAGAACTGCAGTCCGTGGGAGCATAAGCAGAAATCACAAACAAACAGCGTTTTTTTTTACTTTGCGAATTCACCTTAGCTGATGTCGTCAAAAGGGCTGCACATAAACGGCTGTTCACCGGAATCCAATCAATCAACCGTGACTCAGCCTTGGAGCTTAGTATGATACCTACACTAGCTTGACCCGTGAGTGCCGCATCGGCGTCTGCGGATGCGTGCAACCAATAACGCTGCTGACGCATCGGACACTGCCCTTAAGGCCGTCCTACAGCAACATACAAATGGGGGCTGGAAACCTCTGCATTCTACTCTAGACGCCTACAACCCGTCGAAGTCAAGTACAGCACATTCAGTCGCGAACTGCTGGCCGTGTACTCTACCGTTCGACATTCCCGACATGTCCTCGAAGGTAACACCTACATTATCTTCACCGATCACAAGCCGCTTACCTACGCATTCCGAAATCAAGCAGCTCGACACACAACACGTGAGATTCATCAGCTGGATTTCATTGCTTAATTCTCGACTGATATCCGACACATATCTGGTCAACAAAACGTCGTCGCCGATGCTCTTTCAAGTGTATCTGCGATCGCCCCTGCCGGGCAGGCAATCGATTTGTCTTCTATGGCCGCCGCTTAATCGAACGACCAGTTTTTCGGAAATCCGCGATTCTTCTTTGAAGATATCCCCGCACCCTTTGCCGTCATCTGATGGTACCATTTTATGCGACACATCTACCGGACGACCTCGACCCGTCGTTCCAGAAACGTTTCGACTTATCGTTTTCGACACCCTCCACAATATCGCCCACCAAGGCATTGAAGCTACTGCTAAGCTTGCCTCTGAGAGATACGTTTGGCCGGGGATGCAACGCGATCTTACGAGTTGGGCACGCAGCTCTCACCTGCCAGCAAGCCAAGATTCAGCGACACGTGTTCGCTCCGCTTGGTCGGTTTCCGTCCGTTTTCAGCGCCATTTGCCCATGTCCATCTCGACATAGTGGGACCTCTGGCTCCGTCCAAAGCGATGGTCTAGATATTGACCATGATCGATCTTTGCACCCGTTGGCCCGAAGCCGTTTCCATCCCTGACGTAGCTGCGGAAACCGTAACACGCGCTTTTGTCGAGCGCTGGATCGCTTCACACGGCTGTCTAGCCTCAGTGACGACAGACCGCGATCCGCAATTCGAATCTATGAACTTTAACGATCTTCTTAGACTCATTGGATGCCAACGCATTCGCACGACCGCCTATCATCCGCAAGCGAACGGCATGGTGGAACTTTTCCACCGACAGTTAAAAGCCTCACTTAGCGCCGCCAACGCGCTGAGTTAGACTGAAGTGCTGCCTATGATCCTCCTTGGGATCCGATCAGCACCAAAGGCTGATCTACGTACGTCTGCCGCCGAGTTAGTATATGGATAACCACTGCGTTTACCTAACGGTTTCTTCTCCGTTAGTCCCAGGATTACCCTTCATGACGCAAATTAGGCACGTCAGCTAGCCACGTGAATGAGTCAGTGCAAGCTACTCGATGTTAGAGAACAATAACGTAAATCTTTTATTCCACAAGACTTGCAGCGTTGTCCGTTCGTCCTTCTCCGCCTCTATGGTCTCCGCAGACAACTGGAGCGACCTTAAGAAGGTCCTTCTAAGGTCCTGCAAAGTAAGGACCGCGTTTTTATCATCGACCTCAAAGCATGCATACTAACAAACCACTCATCACAACGGGGTTCTCCAGATGCGCCGTTGGCCGCATCCCTCATCCATACCAATCTGACCGACTCGTATCCAATCCTACTATTCAATGCTCGATCTATCAAAAATAAAGTGCACCTTCTCGCCCCTCTCATACTTCTGTCCAGTCCGCATGTAGTGCTGATAACTGAAACGTGGCACGCAGCTGATATGCCTGATGACCTGCTGCACTTTCCTGGGTACAAGACATTCTGTAGCGGACGCATAAATCAACGTGGCGGCGGTTGCCTTATATACGTCAGCAATGAATTCCACGCATCTTCTTTTCAACCCATACCACTTGGAAATCCCGAGGATTCTGTCTGGATTCAGGCCAGAGGAGGCCAAGTTGACATTATGATGGGCTGCATCTACAACCCACCGCATCCGACTAGTACTAGAGCTGACGAATTGGCTAAGCTCTTTCACGAAGTTTTATTCCTTCCAGCCCGTCATAAAATAATCGGCGGAGACTTCAATATGCCCCACATCTCGTGGCTTACTCAATCAGCACCATCTAGTTACAGGGTCTTCATAGACACTGTCCTCACACATGACTGGACTCAACATGTGCGGCCACCCACAAGACTGTCCAACGCCTTGGACCTAATATTCACCAACGGTATCCCGCAAGCAACTGCCAGAGTGTTAGATAACGTTCTGGGCAGCGACCACAAGGTTGTGAGGCTATCATTCAAGCTAGCCAAATTCCTTCATCCTGTAGGCCCGGTCTACGCTGACTTCAGGCCTCTACAGCATATGAATTGGGAGGCCTCCTCCGCACTTCTCCGTGCCGCTCCTTGGGACACTTTCTTCCTGACAACTAGTACAGACACTGCGACTTGTGAACTTTACAATAACTTCACGCTTTGTCTCGATACCCTAGCCCCAGTGGAGCGTTCGATCAGGAGACCTCAAAATTCCGATGACGCCCCCACGCGTAAACTTACCACTAAGCTTAAGAACATGCGCTCTCGCTACAAGCATACTAAAGATTTTCACCTCATAATTCGTAGTAACGAAATGCTAGTGGAATGGAAAAACTCGCAAAATCATGTACACGATTTAGCTGAGCGTACTGCGATGCGCAGTTCGAACAATGCTGTCACTTGTACGACTTATGAAGCATCGCAGTGGCCTCAATGACTTGCCCATTAACTCACTAGTGCTTCCTGAAAATAGGGTTATTACTGATGCAGCAGAGTTGTGCGAGTTCATTAACGCACACTTCTGTGATGCCTTCATCAGCACTAATGTGTTACTGCCAAATACGATTCCAAAATTTACCAGCGGTCGCCTTCACACCGCTTATTTCGATCTGAACAATATTAGTCGAGCTTTACGCTCACTGAAACTGACACACAACCCCGGCACCGACGGAGTCCCATCTTCCTTACTATTACTCGGAGGCCCGGATATTCCAATCTTTCTTCTCAACGTTTTCACCCTCTCCATGAAGAGCGGAAACTACCCATCTATATGGAAACACCCCGTAGTCGTTCCACGGCACAAACGAGGCTGTCGCCAAAATATCGAAAACTATAGACCTATAAGCCATACACCCTTTGCGTCCACTTATGGAAAGGATAGTTAAGGAAGGGATGCTTCCTTTTCTACTGCAGCGCAATCCCATAAATAAGTCTTAACACGGGTTTCTGCCGGCTAAATCGTGCCAAACATGCCAGTATGAATTCGTGAACTAAATAAATACATAAATATTTTATTCTCTACAAAGCGAGACACGCCTATTGGGCATGATCAGCATATTGCATTATTGTACATGATAGCGAAATAAGCAGCACCAACAGTAGGAGTAGTACAGTTGGAAACAGTAGTGTGGGCCCATAGAGCCCAAATGTTGTATGTAGTCTAGGTACACAGAATGCGAGAGGTAAAGATAGTGATCAGATCACTTATATGGTCTGTTGATGAGGAACTAGTCCGATGAGGTCCCGTAAGCAACGTAGATCAGTGAGTGAAGTTTGAGGAAACGGGTGAAAAATAATTAAGAATAGTCGTATGTCACTATTCAGATATGTAGGCGTGTTCGTGCGAGAGCCGATATATGCACAGAACTTGTAAATGTGGTGTCGGTCAACTTGCCAATGTGTTAGGGGCGGTGACCGTATTGAGTGGCGAGTCACATCCGCCACGTCGCAGTGTTGTTAAACAGACATTAGTGGCTTTTTGTAGGGAACACGCTTGCCAGACGAAGACCCACCAAGTCCTGGAACACTGCCGTGACACACTCCATTGACTCGAGGCAAGCGCTGGTCATTGTCTTCTTGGACATGAAACACCGTTTGACCGGGTTTCACACAATGGACTGCTGACGAAACTAGCTGCATTCGGTGTCACCGGCCATCTTTTTTCTTGGTTTTCTTCCTACCTCTCTAGCCGAACGCAGTCAGTAAAACTAGGTGACACATCTTCCAAAAGAGCCCAGTAACTAGCGGAGTATTTCAAGGTGGTGTACTTGGCCCTCTGCTGTTTCTGTTATACATTAATGACGTGTTCCGCGTCTTTCGATACGGCACTCCATACGTTTTTGCCGATGATATCGAAGTTGTATTTTCGTTCGAGCTTTGATACGTACAAAATAGCCTCTCAAACATTCAGAACGATCTTCGTGCTCTCGAAAATTGGTGCGTTATCTGGCGACTAGAACTCTCATCAATGAAATGCAATGTTCTCTCCTATCGTTGCACTATACCACACAATACCCTGTCGCTTAACGGCACATCCTTAGGTAACAGCTTCACCGTGCGCGACCTCGGTGTGTATTATTCTAGCTCGCTAACTTTCTCAGAACAGGCAAGCTATAGCTCTGCCAAATCCAGATCTATTATTGGGTATAAAATGAAGTCAGTAAGCCTGGCGGAGTCTCGGCTCATGCTCTACAAAGTGTGTGCTCGACCGATTCTAGAGTACTGCTCGCTAGTCATTTCCAATTCACGGAAGATTGAAAGATTGAGGATCGAGAAAGTCCAGCGGTCTTTCACTAATCGGGTTCTTGGTCCATCTACGCTCAACTATCAAGGACGCTGCAAACTGCTTGGCCTGGAGCCTCTCTGGCTACGAAGGCTTGAAGCCAACCTCGTATTCCTCTTCAAACTTCTCAAAACCTCTGACTCCTGCATAGGCGATTTTTTTTTCAAAAGATGGGTGATACACGTTACCCCATCCGCAAAAAGCCTCACTCATTCTCACTCCCCAAGACACGTCGCAACATACGTTCAAATTTCTTCCTCTATAGATATGCGCACGTATGGAACAAGCTACCAGGAACAGTCAGAGCAGTAGAAAATGCAGTGCAGTTCTCATCGGCCATAAAACGGTTACTCAGCGTCCCAAAATTGGCGGAACTTTTGGGCAGCTGCGTTGCTGAAGATGAACTTTGGCAACAAGGACCTGCTCACATATAGGACAAGTAACCACACAGCCACGGTGTACTCCATGTGGATGTATAACTCTCTAGGCCTGGCTGTAAGATAGCCTCGTCCGACTAGCCTACTGCTTTCTGACTGCTTCCAGACATCAGTGACGTTAAGGATTTAGCCTCTGCAGTCCCAGCACTTTGGTCTCCTTATCTTCGGATCTTTGCTCGACATGCTAATGCCTCTTCATCCAGTTACTTTCGACCCTAACTGCTCTTTTCTCATGATACTCATTAGCTTTATCCCCGCATTATTTTGGCGGTATAGCATTACCTTGATGATCTGCCCGCTTTCTTCTAAACAGTCCCGCTTGCTGAAATTTCACGGACCTATGAGTTCTAAATGATCTAGACTCTAAAGACGTAATGCACTATTACTGTTACCTTAAAAGCACCGCTGCTCACGATTCATCCTTATAACTCTTCGGGCCTGGCTCTAATATAGCCCCGTATGAACAACCCCCTGCTTCCTGATCACTTCTAGACACCGAGACCCCAACGATCTGGGCTATGAGGTCCCAAACCTGTTATTCTCAACCTGCAACCATGCCCTTGACCGCCTATTGCCTTTTCAAATAGTCACGTTTGTTCCAAGCTGCTTCATTTTCGATGACACTCAATACTCTTTCCCACCCTTAGTTGATGGCCTAGCTTCAAGTTACTGCATTTTCCGGACGCGTCTGAACGGTCTCCTGATTCCTGACCCACCTCGGAATTCTCAGATCTAAACGACATAACCTTCTTTAACCCACGACTACAATGCATTGTTGGCCATGATTAAATAAATAAATAAATAAATATTTTATTCTCGACAAAGCGAGATACGTCTTTTAGGCATGATCAGCACATTGCATTATTGTACCTGATAGCGGAATAAGCAGCACCAACAGTGGGAGGAGTGAAGTTGGAGACAGTAGTGTGGGCCCATAGAGCCCAAATGTTGTATGTAGTCTAGGTACACAGAATGCGAGAGGTAAAGATAGTGATCAGATCACTTATATGGTCTGTTGATGAGGAACTAGTCCGATGAGGTCCCGTAAGCAATGTAGGTCAGTGAGTGAAGTATGAGGAAACGGGTAAAAAATAATTAAGAATAGTGGTATGTCACTAGTCAGCTATGTAGGCGTGTTCATGCGAGAGCCGATATATGCACAGAACTTGTAAATGTGGTGTCAATTAACTTGCCAATGTGTTGGGGGCGGTGACTTTATTGAGTGGCGAGCCACATCCGCCACGTCGCAGTGTTGTTAAACAGACATTTGTGGCTTTTTGAAGGGAAAACGCTTGCCAGACGAAGACCCACCACGTCCTGGAACACTGCCGGCTATTTATATACATTGGCGAGATGGTATCTGACCGATTTCCCTCGCGGATATTCGCAGTCATGCAACGCCAATTTGTTTCCTGTGGCTGTGTAGTCGCCTTCGGAGTCCATTACAAGTGGTTGGAGCTGTTGAAGTCGGACGACTCAAGTGGCTTGTATTGAATTGATCAGTTTCCTAGGTTCTTTAGTGTGTCATGATTATGAAGTGCGGGTTTTTCTTTGTTCGTTATTGAATCCGTGTCCATGGGAGCGTCACAGGTACGTCTTTAGCGGTTTTCGGTGCAGATAATGTTATCCTGTAGAACAAGGGTGAGAAGAAAAACGGACCGAGCATACTGCCAACAAAATTGAACAGGACTATGTTATTGTATAAATATAAAATTTATGGTAAAGATGTGCTGGCTGAAATCTATGGAGTGACCGATGAGCTGATGCTAGTGGTACCTATACCGCCAAAGAATGGTAGCGATATGAGCGATGAGAGACGCCAAACCAGAGGGGAAAACGTTAATGTGAGCTGAGATGCATGATAGTGGAGCCGAGAGGCAAAAGTCAATCAGAGACCGGAAATTCGGATTTCGGTAGGCGTTACCAAGCATAGAGATAATGATTCTGACAAAGAAGAGTATCATGAGGTTGTAACTTATACCAATGAGAACTTGAGTCGCTGGCAGCCGATGCTCAAAATAAGAGAGGCCTTGGCTTGAAACCTATGGGCATTTGGAGCCTAAGCGGACTGACTTGGCCAAAATGTTTTGGAATGAGACGCACAGAAGTAGTGGTAACCAAAAGAGACCTGGGATGTTGCGCTGACGCTAGTGATAACTATACCGCCATTGGACGGTTGCGATATAGACCAGAAGAGAGGCAAAACACGAGAGGGGACGTAATTGTGCGCTGAGAAGCATGAGAATGGAGCCGAGAAGAAAACCTCGACCAGGGACCTGAGATTGCAATTTCCGTAGAACGACCAAGCATGCAGATAATGTGTCAAATGGATGCGAGCACATAAGGCAGTTAATTATACCAGTAAGAAAATTAATCTGTGGCAGCCGATCCTCAAAAGAAGAGAGGCCTTGGTTTGATGCCTATGGGCATTTGGGGACTGAGAGGTTGGAGTAGTCGAAGAGGTTTAAAACTGAGTACCACAGTAGCAAAGGGAATCAAAAGAAGCTTAAGAATTTGCGCTGACGCTAGTGATAACTATATCGCCATTGAACCAAAGCGATATGGACCAAAATAAAGGCCAAACAAGAGAGGGGAAGGTAATTGTGAGCTGAGATTCATGATGGTGGAGCCGAGAGACAAAAGTCAATCAGAGACCTGAAATTGCAATTTTGCAGGCGACCAAGCATGCAGGTAATGAACCAGCATCATGAGGCTGTTTCTTATGCCAATGAGAACTGTAATCGATGCTCAAAGGAAGAGAAGCCATTGTTTAAGACCTATAGACATTTGGAGCCAGAGGCCGGTGCAGTCCAGGAGGTTTAAAAGTGCGTGGCGCAGTAGGAAAGAGGATCAAATGTGGCCTAGTATTTTGTGCTGACGCTGTGGGAACCTAAACCACCATTGAACCGATGCGATATGGACCAGAAAAGAGGCCAAACAAGAGAGGGTGACATAATTGTGATCTGAGAAGCATGAGAGTGGAGCCGAGAGGAAAAATTCAACTAGGGAACTGAAATGTCAATTTCAACAGAAGGACAAAGCATGCAGGTAATGTGCCAGACTGAGGCGAGTACAAAAGGCAGTTAATTATAGAGATGAGAACGTTTGCCGACGGCAGCCGATGTATGAATGAGAGAGGCCTTGATTTCAGACCGAAGGGTATTAGGAGCCTGAGAGGCCGGACAAGTCCAGTAGGTTTAATAATGAGTGTCTCAGTAGCGAAGGGAATCAAACGGGGGCTAGTAAGTTGCGCTGGCGTTAGAGGCACCTATACCGCCATTGAGACAATGCGATATAATATCCCCGCTTCATTTACATCTCTATTACGCCGATGATCTCCTGTAGTATTAAGACCTAAATTCTAAGGCATTCTCTCCTTGCTTCCGACTATTGTGACCCTATTGTTCAGGGATAGGCAGACTTATCGGTCTGCACCCATAGCCCGGAGTACATCTTTGGCTTTTCCACCTCTTCTGAATACAGCATTATCCTTTTCGCACTCTATTTGCATTAACTTTTCAATTAGACGTAAATCTCTTCGGACCTGGCTCTAATCTATCCTCGGCTGACCAGTCTCATGATTCTGACTGCTCCCAGACATCCGAGACGTTATCACTCTAGGCTTTACATTCCAAACAATCTGTTCCCCTCATCTCCAGACCTTCCGTTGACATGCTAACTGGCTATTCATATGGTCACTTTCGTCCCAAAAGCTTCTTTTCTTATGTCACTCCTTAATGCTGATGTAACGTCTTGTAACCCTCAAATGAGATACATCGTTGGCCCTGATTAATCTTTATTGTTATGCCCCCTTTCTTCCTGAACATGCATATTCTGCCGATGCTCTCCTTTAATACTTATACCTATATTCAACTGCCTGCTCTCTTTGCATCCTACTACTGGGAACCTATTGATCAGGGATAGGCAGACTTATCGGTATACTCCCATAACCCAGAGAACATCGTTGGCTTTTCCACCTTTTCTGAATAGAGTATTTTCCTTTTCGCACTCTATTTGCATTAACTTTTCAATTAGACGTAAATCTCTTCGGTTCTGGCGCTAATCCATCCTCGGCTGACCAGTCTCTTGTTTCTCACTGCTCCCTGACTTTCGAGACGTTATCACTCAAAGCTCTACATTCCAAACACTCTGTTCCCCTCATCTCCAAACCTTTCCTTGGCATGCTAACTGGCTTTTCATATAGCCGCTGTCGTCCCTTTTCTTATGACACATCTCTGCTATCCACAAGTTAATTTGGCGGCCCAGCTTCATCTTGCTGGCATTTCCGGACTCTCTGAACGGTCTCCTGCTTTCTAACCCACCTCGGACTTCTGAGATCCCAATGACCTAGGCTATGCCGACGTAACATCCTGCAACTATCAACTGAAATGCATTGTTGGTCCTGATTAATCCTTATTACTATGTCCCCTTTCTTCCTGTACGTGCCTACTCTGCCGATGCTTTCCTTTATCACTGAGACCTAAATTCCATGGTTTTCACTCTTGAACTGATTTTATAACCTCATCTCAATAGTCTCTTTGCTTCTGACTATTGTGACCTGAATGTGCAGGGATGGGCAGACATATCAGTCTGCTTTTCCGTCGCAGTGGTCTCTTTGCTTTTGACTGCTGTGACCCGATTGATCAGGGACAGGCAGAATGGTCCCCTGTTCTCTGACCTCTCTCGGGCTTCTGCGATCTAACTGTTCTAGTCACTACCGACGCAACGCTTTGTTACCCTCACCTCAAGAGAGTTGCTGGTCGGGACTAATCGTTATTATCATGTCCCCTCTCATGCTTAACATGTCAATTTCTGCCGTTTCTCTCCGACAAAATTCATAGCTTATTATTACGCCTTTCACTTTATGAGCCGACTTTCTAGTCTGGTCTGAACGACCTACCTTCCGACTTCTGTGGCCTTAATGATCAGGCGTCGGCAGACCCAATGTTCTTTTCATACCACGTCGGGAATATCGCTGACTTTTCCACTAATCAATGAAAACTTTTCCTTTTCTCACTATGTTTGCCTTCCTTTTTCCACTGGTCAGGCAACTCTCCGGGTCTGGCACTACTCTAGCGGCGTCTGTCCAGCCTCCTGCTTGCTGACTACTTCTCACATTCCAAACGTTAACGATCTAGGCTTTGTTGTCCTGGTGCTCTGTCCCCCTATCCTGAGACGGTTCCTCGGCATGCAACCGCCTTTTCAAATAGCCACTCGCTTCCCAAACTGCTTTTCTGATGACACTCGTTACTTTATTCCCACTTTACTTTGGAGGCCTAGCTTCAGCTTGCTGACTTACCCGGGTTTGACTGTACGCTCTCCTGTTTTCTGACATCCCGCGGACTTCTGTGATCTAATGATCGAGACTCTGCTGACGAAAGTCTGTTACCCTCACCGCAAGACCGCCGCTGGTCATGATTGAACCTTATTATCATGTCCCCTTTTTTCCTTAACATGTCCATTTCTGGTGATGCTCTCTGTCAGCACTTAGACTTTACTAATACGACTTTCATCCTACGAGCTGATATTCTGGGCTCGTCTCAACGATCTCGTACCTTCCGACTTCCGTGACCCTAATGAGCAGAAACCGGCAGCTCCAATGGTCTGCGCACAGCACCTGGAGCATATCGTTGCTTTCTTTTTCTTTCTCTTCTCACCCATAGAGCCCTTTTTTCACACGCTATTGTAACTTATCTGGTTCTGGCTGTACGGCATCCTGCCTTCGGACCACTCTCGGACTTCTGAGTTCCAAATGATCTAGTCTCTGCAGACGCAAGGCTCTGTCTCCCCTGCCTCCAGAGCACTGCTGCTCCTTATTCATCACTAGTATATCCGCTTTTATGCTTAACACTTCTATCCTGTGTACACTCTGGTAACTTTCTGACAATTATTATCCGGCTTTCTCTCCATGAGCCGATATCCTCCTCTCATCTCTATGGTCTTCTGCTTTCCGAATATTGAGCCCATAATTTTGAACCATCGACAGGCCCAAAGGTCTGTTCGCAACACCTTGAGATCTTTGTAGGCTCTTCCACTTCCCCTAAAGTGTCTCCTTCACGATTACATTCTTTCATTTTCGCGCTCTGTCTGCCTTCCTTTATCCATTGGACGGATAACACTTCGGGCCTGGCTCCACTCTAGCCTCGTCTGACCAGTCTCCTACTTTCTGACTGCTTACAGAAATCAGAGACGCACGTGTTCTAGGCTGTGCAGTCACAACACACCCTGTCCCTCAGCCTGAGAGCTTCGTTTGATATGCTAACGGGCTTTTTATATAGCCTCTGTAGTCCCGCAAAGTTTCTTTCTCGTGACATTCACTACTGTTATCCCCACTTTAATCTGACTGCCTAACATTATCTTGCTGACAAATCCAGTCTCATCTGAATGCTCTTTTGCTTTCTGACCCCTCTCGGTCGTCTGATATCTAAATGACCTATGCTCGGCCGACGTCCCGCTATGTGACTCACTTTTCATGAACAGCACTGGTCGTGATTTATCCTATTTATTCTACTCACCTTACAAGCTTAACATATCCATTTCTGCCGACTGTTAACATTCTGGCGATAATAATATCGCTTTCTCTCTATGAGCCGACATTTTAGGCCCGTTTCAATGGTCTCCTCTCTGACTGCTGAGGCCTTACCAATGAGTCACTCTTTCGTTTTAGCGCCTTCTTTACATTCCTTTTTTAATTGCACGGTAACTCTTCGGGTTGGGCTCTAATCTAATCTCGTCTGCCCAGTCTCCCTTCTGATTGCCCACAGACATCCGAGGCATAAACGAATTAGGCTGTGTAGTCCCAACACCCTTTGCCCCTCATCCTTTGCGCTTTGCTCGCCATACTATCTACATATTCCGGCGCAACGCTCCGCCAAATTAACCCTAATTACATCACTGGGCATAATTCATCCTTCTTGTTGCTAACAAAGATGAAGCATCACCAGATGAACATCGGCAGCTTTTGCACTTCCCCTCAATAGAACCTCTTTTACCGACTCTCTGCTTACCTTCCTGTGCTTTCTGTTGAATTCCTTCTTCATTCGACGCTGACTTACATGTGTTTGTCCTCCCTGACTTCTTGCATTCTTACCAATTTAGGATTAAGGAAATACGCCTCTGTCGCTTCTGGGTGATATTCCTTCCCATTATCTGCACATCTCGTTCTCCTCCCCTTGGTTCCCACCGATTGAGCAGGTGTCTATTTTAGAACCCCAAACACTCCTGCTTCATCTTCAATCTTTCATTCTTTACTGATCCGTGTTCTGCTCGATGCTCGTCGTATCTCGCCACGTATGATATACGTGTATATGCGATATTAAAATAACAATTACATGCATAGGGGTACCATGGTTCAGACATCGCCGCAATTGATTGACTGCATTCCGGATACATTCCTTTCTTCTGTCTGTGTGGCTGTCTCTGTTTGTTTTCATTTTCTCCCGAGTCTGTCACAGGTACGGTGCCACGCACCCAAAGAATTGTCCTCCGTTTCGACAACAATACAAGTGCAAGTTCATTTAGGACCTGGACATGAGCGGAAAATTATCAAGTTTTTTACAACTTACTAACCGGACAAAGCATTCTCTATCTAGCACTGATAAAATTCTTCCGCGACATGAACCACTGAGTTCAATTTACCTAACAATACCTCTTCCACAGATCCCTTGACTGGAGGACTTTCGACTACGCAAGGCACATTCTCCTGTCAATACAAAGTTTGAACAATCGGTCATTCTAAGTTTTTCAATCCGCTTTGACCGCTCAAATGGCCGTGGTTTCCCCTAGTTCTAATCAATTTCACTACATAACCCGGGGGATCTGCGATTCTTTCTTCGGAACCTATCCTATCCTCCAAGGCTTCAACATATTTCAACGTATATCCCTCGAGACAACATGTGGTTCTGCAGATGATCAACACATCATATCCAGAAAGAATGCTTAGTTCCTGACCTACCGATCTGGCACAGGAGAGGACCCAGGCACGCAATGGCCACTCGCATAACGCATCAGACAGCAGAAAAATGGGACGCAACCTGACTGCGAATAACGGAGCAAATGAACGTTCAACAAGAAACATAGCCAGTTACAACTTGCCATTCAATGGATTGGCGGTAGTGTTTCAGGACGTGGTGGGTTTTCGCCTAGGAATCGTTCACCCTATAAAAAGCCACGAATGTCCGTTTCTTTCTGGATATGATGTGTTGATCAACTGCAGAACCACATGTTGTCTCGAGGAATATACGTTGAAATATGTTAAAGCCTTGGAGGATAGGATAGGTTCCGAAGAAAGAATCGCAGATCCCCCGGGTTATGTAGTGAAATTGATTAGAACTAGGGGAAACCACGGCCATTTGAGCGGTCAAAGCGGATTGAAAAACTTAGAATGACCGATTGTTCAAACTTTGTATTGACAGGAGAATGTGCCTTGCGTAGTCGAAAGTCCTCCAGTCAAGGGATCTGTGGAAGAGGTATTGTTAGGTAAATTGAACTCAGTGGTTCATGTCGCGGAAGAATTTTATCAGTGCTAGATAGAGAATGATTTGTCCGGTTAGTAAGTTGTAAAATACTTGATAATTTTCCGCTCATGTCCAGGTCCTAAATGAACTTGCACTTGTATTGTTGTCGAAACGGAGGACAATTCTTTGGGTGCGTGGCACCGTACCTGTGACAGACTCGGGAGAAAATGAAAACAAACAGAGACAGCCACACAGACAGAAGAAAGGAATGTATCCGGAATGCAGTCAATCAATTGCGGCGATGTCTGAACCATGGTACCCCTATGCATGTAATTGTTATTTTAATATCGCATATACACGTATATCATACGTGGCGAGATACGACGAGCATCGAGCAGAACACGGATCAGTAAAGAATGAAAGATTGAAGATGAAGCAGGAATGTTTGGGGTTCTAAAATAGACACCTGCTCAATCGGTGGGAACCAAGGGGAGGAGAACGAGATGTGCAGATAATGGGAAGGAATATCACCCAGAAGCGACAGAGGCGTATTTCCTTAATCCTAAATTGGTAAGAATGCAAGAAGTCAGGGAGGACAAACACATGTAAGTCAGCGTCGAATGAAGAAGGAATTCAACTGAAAGCACAGGAAGGTAAGCAGAGAGTCGGTAAAAGAGGTTCTATTGAGGGGAAGTGCAAAAGCTGCCGATGTTCATCTGGTGATGCTTCATCTTTGTTAGCAACAAGAAGGATGAATAATGTGACTCGCTACCGAATAAGTCACAGCTCATAACTTTACACTGGCAGCTCAATTAGAAACATCGTACTGGATAGCTTGCTCTTCAATTATCTTCCAATGGATCACTCAGGATTCTCAATCTATTATTAGTCGAGTTATGACTGCGATGTATGGCAGAGCGATTATGTCCAAACAAATGGCTTTCGATCCCACTACAACCAACTCGTTTTTTCACATTTTCACCATTTCACAGTTCCAAGCATGGACATATGAACAATTTTCTACTGTCACTACAGTTCCCATAAAATGTCGGTACAGCTGTACATGCCTGCTTATGCCTCAATTGGCGTGCCTCGCATAGTCGAGAATAAAATATTTGTTTTATTTATTTGTTCGGCTCTGACTTTTTCTCCCAATATAGCCCACAAACTCACTATGCTTCACCTACTTACCTTTCAAACTGTAGCTCAGTACTTTTTTGCGTAGGATCTCAAATATTCGGCCACACTTCCTGACCATCCCTTGTCTCGTCCTAATTCTTCTCTCTCTTTTGCTTTGGCTCATTTCGTCTAACGAACCATTAGGCTCCGATGCTCTACCGACTTACCTTTCACATTGTAGCGCCCCAATTTAGGGCGTAGTACCTCAAATACCGGGCTAGGTTGCCCAATCTCTTTGCCTAATCTTGCTTTCCTACAACCAACCTAGCTTTCCTATAATCCATCTCGTTTTCCTATAATCGCCTATTAACAAGCCCAATGGGGGCCCATTAACCCTTGTCTCAGACTCATACCACCCTTCGTACCCCATACGTGATAGACCCCACGCATCATCCTTCCAAGAACGCGAAGCAGTATTCGATCCAACTTCTACCCCTACAGAGAGGCAAATACATGGAATAGATTACCTCTCATAATAAGGGCACCTATGAATAAAATCCAGTTCCGCTTCTCTATAAGCAAATAGCCCTCCGTCACACAAGTTTCCAAGCTACTGCATATTGACTGTCCAGAAGAAGAATTTTTGAAAACAGTCCAGACCACTTACAGGTACCTTTTCTTACCTTCCCACACCATCTCCTTCAGAACTCCTAACATTTCTATCTGCGTGCTTCCTCCGACAACCCTTTATATCTTCCGGCACATAGGTATGAGGCCCTGGATACCGAATGCGGTAGCATTCCCTCAAATCGCTCACATCTGGCTAGCTTGAGACATCCGCCTCTGGCTAATCGCAACATCATAACTAGCTACCATTTAGCTGCTGAAGCCGGCATGCGTAGAAACTCAAGTACCAGTTGACGTGATAGGATTGTCATCAAGAAAGTCCAGCGTTCGTTCACTAAGCGCCTTCTAGTATTTGCTACGCTCAGTTATCAAACACGCTGCAAGCAGCTTGGTCTAGAAACACTTTGGCTGAGGAGACTGAAAATTGACCTAGTTTTTCTATATAAGCTAATCAAAACATCGGACCAAATATTGAATGCTATTTTCAATCACTGGGCGGCACACGTTTTTTTCTACGCAAAAAGCCCCACGCATTCTCACTAACAAAACTCGTTGCTCCATACGTTTGAGCTACTTCTTCTATAAATAAATACATAAATAAATAGTTTATTCTCGAATTTGTCGAGACACACCAAGCAAGGCATGATCAATATTTACATGTAATATTGCTTCGCAACAAACAGGTTGCTATGAGTGTAGTCGGCAGTAAACCGAAGATTGTACAGGCTGCGGAAATGGTGTGGGTAGTCATTAGGGATGGAGTCTGCAATGAATGACGAAACGTTGAATTCTAGCTTGCGTAGTGTAAACACTCAGGGCACTACATGTGTAATGAAGACGATACATATAGGCAGTGTAACGTATTATTGAAAGTGTCGGGGCAATATTGAATAATGATTCTGGTCGACTTGCCAGAAGGTTGTTCTGGGCAGTGACTTTGTTCAGTGGCGAGTCACATCCGCCACGTCGCAGTGTTGTTAAACAGACATTTGTGGCTTTTTATAGGGAGAACGCTTGCCAGGCGAAAACCCACCACGTCCTGGAACGCTGTCAGAAATTTGTTTGTGCACTAATATACAACTGGCAGACCAAGTTGTCGACTGATTTCACACTCAGATACCTGCAGTCAAATGACCTTCAATTTTCTCTGTTATTTGATCAGGTATCTTGGGCCGCCATAATGGCAGAGGCGAATTGAGGCTGGGGGCTTCACCGAGATTCGTCTTGGTGGGTATTCAGGTGGGCGAAACGTCAGTTTCTTGCTTCTGGATTTTTCAGGATTATGCTTTCTTTTCAAGAGTGTGAAGTTCTCTAATCCAGCCATCATCAATGGAAAACGGTCATGGAATTGAATGCAGTTATATCCGTTTGTTTTACAGTCATGTGCTTCATAGGTCCTTATTGGTTGTCCTGTCCCGGACCAAAGCGGTTTCTCGGTCCAATCACCGATCCCCAAGAAGTTCCGGACCTCGGAGAAAAGGGAAAGTGAGAGACAACCAAGGCCGCAACGAACAGGAGTGGAAACAAACATTGTTAAACTCCTAGGTTATAACATTTAGAGTGGAGACAAATGATGTACAATTTGCAGCAATGGTTGTGCTGAAGGTGCTTTTTGAAGGTTTTTCGAAGACAATGGCCCTATAAGTTGGTTGCTGCTATTGATATGGAATACAGAGCGTTGCGCCATTAAACGGAAACGCTGTATCAGTTTACTATGATGCGCATGTGTGAAATAAGTTACCTGAAGCCATCAGAGCATCCGGTGATATCTTGCAATTCTCCACCGCTATACATAGACTACTAAATGTCCCCAAGTTAGCAGACATCTTGGGCACCTGCATTGCTGAGGACGAGCTGTGGGAGAACGGCTTCGATCACATATAGAATTCCATACAAAGCATTAAGTTTGCGGAATAATCCCAATGCGCCAAGAGCGTTGTTAGCCTATACACCCAGCACCAATAGGGCTACTTTCAAAACGACACCGTCCTATCCTTACCACGCTCCTCGCTTTTAATTCCTCTTCTGTCGGATTGTTGTTAGTCAGTGCACTGCCTTGACCTAGTCTCATTTGACTGGTCTGCTTCTCTTTGACTTACTCCAGACTACGGTTACGATTCTGTGAACTTGGGCTATGCCCCCTCTTCCCGGGAGCCTGCTGGTCTTGCTCATCCTATATTTTAACCTAACCACCTCCATCTCTAACCTGTCCATTTCTGATGACCCACTCTTAATGTTGTGACGGTACCGGTCATTGATCGGAAGACTGAACAATCTGTTCCGCTCACTAGTTGCCTTTCCCCTCTTTATCAGTAACCCAGCACTGTGTGCTAACCTAATTTCCTCTGACCAGTCTCCTACTTTCTGATTGCCTACAGAGTACGCAGCTGTAAACAGTATGGGCTCGGCACCACCAAAACACTGTTTCCCTCAACCCGAGTGTTTATACTTAACTTAATTTAACCTCCCCCATATCTAACATGTCCATTTTTGCCGTCCCTCTCTATTTGTCTTCCCACCGTAACTGTAATACTAAATCTCAATGTGCCGACTAAAACAGCCTCGGGTATTTCGGGTTTTGCTTTCTGACCTCTCCGTCTACTGTGACGTTACCGGCCAATATTAAGAAGACCAAATGCCCAGTCCACATTACTTTAGAGAGTCTCCTTGGCTTCGCTGTTCCTAATCTGAAAATTTTCCTCCACCCTGGCCCGGTTCTTACCTTACTTCGCTGTCTTCATTCCTCCTTGCATCGGACTGCATTTCTTTAACTAGACAGTCAACTCTGTAGCTTGCATTAAGCTAATCTCATCTGACCAGTCGCTTGCATTCTGACTGCATCCATACTACTGGGATCTAAATGAGCTAGGCACTACGTACCCAAAGCACCAATTCCCTTACCCCGAGAATTTTGCTGGATTAGCTTACACTCCTTTAGTAAAGCTTCTTTCTTGACTTAGCCAGTTCATCTCCGCTAACCCTCTCTTCTTTCTCAAGAATTAGGTAAATTACTCAGTCATGAACCGCCGACTAATCCAGTCTCGCCTGATCCGTCTAAAGCTTTTTTACTTCTCTTAGACTACTGTGACGCTACCGGCCAATGTTGAGATGATCAAACACGCTGCCCACATTACTTTGAGCGCCTCACTGGCTTTACTACTCCTAATCCGTAAAGCTCTGTTTTCTGTGCTTGTCATTTCCATACTGCGCTCTCTGTCTTCATTGTACGCCCGTTAATCACGCATCGCCTGAAGAAGCTTTTACTCTCCGAACTCTGTCAGCTAACTGTTACCTTAACCGCTAATGGTTGGCTTACGCATCGCTGTGTGTGCCACCTTAGTTTCTTTCCCATTCACCTTGACCCAGTACTTTATTATCGCGCTCGCTTTATTCTTTCCTTCCTCAATCGGACGGCCAGCTCTTAGTGCCCCGCTAAGGCTCCATTAACTTATTTCTGACTGCTTCTATGCTACAGAGACACAAACGGTCTACGCTTTCCGGACTTGACGATATTTCGCTCCCCCGACAGCCTGCAAGAACTTTTCACTCACTTTTGGCGTAGCCATTTTGCGCACTTTAATGGTACGAGTTAATGCTGTATCGACCGGTGGGCCTCCAGCTCTCCGAACTCACTCAGACATTTGAGACGCTTCCGTACTTCCTCGGCTGACCGAATGGATCTGTCGACATTAATCGCAGATCCAAGTGAGCTTTTTCACACTTTACCCATAACACATTCTTATTTCCAACCTCATCTTTTTTGCTTATCGCGCTCTGTGTTTTCATCTAGTTTACAATCGAACGGCCGACTTTAATGCCTTGCTGTGATCTTGTGTGGCCTGTCCAGATTGTTGCTCTATGACTACTTTTTACATCTGTAACTCTAGCGTCATAGGCACTGCAGACTCAACGCTAGGATTCCCTTACCCCTAGAGCCTGCTAGACTTGGTCACCACTTATTGTTAGCTCTTTTCTCACCTTTACTATATGCTCTTATCTAAACGCGCCGGCTAATCCGGTCTTACCCAATCGGCCTCCTGCTCTCCGGATTCACCCAGACTTCTGAGGCATCATCTCTCTTGCCTCGGCTGACTCAACTACTCGATTACATTACATGGAGTGCCTTGTGGGCTTATCACGCTCTTTGTAAATAAACCCTTATTATCCTGCCACCATCTCTTATTATCGCGCTCTAATTTCATTTCTTTATCAATTGAAGTGCCCGATCTCACTTCTCTGATGTGATCTAGTCCCACTGACCAGTCCCATTCGCTATGACTGCTCCTATGCTACCAAGGCTCAAGTGATATACGCTATGCAGACTTAACGCTCTTGTTCCCCTACCCAGAGAGGTTGCTAGACTCGTTGATCCTCTACTGTTGCGGTCCATTTTCCTGCCACTATTATACGTGCTATTCCTACGCGCCGACTAATCCAGTCTCGCCAGATCGGCCACTTGTTTTCCGATTTCACTCAGAGTTTTTCGCCGTTACAAACCTTGGTTCGGCTGACTCAACGTTTTGTTTACATCATCTGGGAAGCATGGTGGGCTCCTCCACGCTTTAACAATGAACCCTCTTCACACCGACCTTAACCATTTTTTTTATCTCGCTTTCTGCTTTTATTCCTTTTTTAATCGGACAGCTAGCTTTACTGCCCTGTCGTGATCTTGTCTCACTGGACTAGTTTGTTTCCTCTGACTGCTCCCATGCTACCGAGACTTAGACGGTATAGACTCCGCAGCCTTAACTCTGTTACCACTACTTTTAGGAACAGCTAGACCTGTTCCTTCGTTAATGTTATAGACTTTTTCTTACATTCATTGTACGCCCTTATCCCAAAGCACCGATTAATCCAGTCCCATTTAGTCGGCTTCGTACCCACTGAATTCATTTGGACTCTTGAGACGTCACTATTCTTAGTTCGGCCGACCTAACGGTTCGGTTAACATTACCTTGAAAGCCTCGTAGGCATTTACGCTTTTTACAAATATTCGCTTTTCTTCCAGACCCTAACCTTTTCTTCCACCGCTTTCTTTTTTCCTTCATTCTTTAAATCGGACGGCCGGCTTTACTACCCTGTCGTGAGCTTTCTCGCCTGATCAGTCTGCTTCTCTTTGCCTGCTACTGTGCCAATGGGTCCTACGCTGTATACGCTCCACAGGTCAAACGAGATGTTTCCCTTAAATCTAGAGCCTGTTATACTTGCCCACTTTTTATTGTTAGCTTGATTCTCACATTTACTATATGTCCTTATGCAAAGGCGCCGACCAATCAAAGCTTACCCTATCGGCCTCCTGCTCTCCGGGTTCATTCAGACTTCTGAGACGTCACCTCGCTTGGTTCGGCTGACTCCACTATCCCTTTACACTACCTAGAGAGCCTCGTGGGCTTTTCCCACCTTTCGTCAATAAACTTTCTCATCCTGACCCTAACTTATTTTTTAACGCGCTCTGTTTTCAATTCTTCTTCAACTGAATTGTCATCTCTCACGGTCCTGCCTTGACGTAGTCCCACTGACCAGCCTGCTTCCCTCTGCCTGCTCCCATGCCACCAAGACTTAAGTGGTATACGCTATGCAGACTCAATGCTCTTGTTCCCCTACCCAGAGAGGTTGCTAGACTCGTTGACCCTCTACTGTTGCGGTCCATTTTCCTGCCTTTATTATACGTGCTATTCCTACGCGCCGACTAATCCAGTCTCGCCAGATCGGTCACTTGTTATCCGATTTCACTCAGAGTTATTCGCCGTTGCAAACTTTGGTTCAACTGACTGCACACTTTGTTTACATCACCTGAACAGTCTTATGCGCTCATCCACTCTTTATCGATAAACTTCTCTCATCCTGTTCCTAGCATTTCCTTATCACGTTCTATGTTCTCAATCTTTCTTCCATCGGAGGACCAGTGCCAACTACACTGCTGGGAGTCTAGTCCTGCTTGACCAGTCCATTTCCCTCTGACTGCCTCCGTACAAACTAGAAGTAAGCGATATTTTCTCTACAGGCTCTACACTATATTTCCCATACTTTTAGAACCTACTTGACTTGTTCTCTGTTTACGGTTATAGGTATTTTCACATTACCTCTCTTATTTAGGCTGACCTGGTGATTCTGTCTACACTACTCCTAGAGCTTCGTGGGCTAGTCCACTCTTTACCAATATTCCCTTTTCCAGCCTCTAACCCTTTCTTCACTCGCTTTCGGTTTTCATTATTATTTCCTTTGGAGGGCCAGCTTTACTGCCTTACTGAGATCTAGCCTAACTTGACCTGTCAGTTGCTCTCTATCTACCCATTTGAAACAGTAAACAATGAACAATGAATTTATACGGGTTAAGACGCGTTGCTTTACAAGTCTCTTTGGATGGTTGGTGGGGATATTACCGTAACAATAGCGCTGATAAGGATAGTAAAATAAGTAATACTTTACATATGAAAATAAGGACTTATTGTTTGCTTCGCTGTACTCCTGTGATTCTCTTGGATTCACAGCATTCACAGTTAACAATAAATAATTCCATGGTAAAATCCAGGTGCAGGATGGAGACGTAATCTTAGGTGACAAAGTGTAAGTGAATGAGTGCTTCCTCCAACCGTATTTTAAATACGGTTAATGTCGTTGCAGAGACGACCGATTCTAGGAGAACATTCCGCGGGTGACGGACACGAATGGAAAAGATTTCTGCGGCACTCCAGACGACTGTATTGTTCTGCCAGTTTTAATGATTGGCCCTTTAGATTTGTATTGCTGCTGAGTCGCAGTACAGGGCGGCACACATGATGTGGGTCTCGCAGAATCAAGTATGCCATAATCAGGTCGTTTGGTAGTCTGCGATAGCTTCCACTGAACAATCCCATTCGTTGTAGCCTCTCCTGGTAGGAAAGATTGCGAATTCCAATTACGTTCTTGGATGCCCGGCGTTGTGGCTGCTCCAGTGCATTAAGATCGTTATTTTACCCATGGATACCTGGCTTAAATTGCGTATTCGACATGAGGCGAACATACGCGCTAAGTATTTTTCGGAATATGGGGCTATTTATTTGCCCAGACGCCCGCCTCAACAGCCCGACATGTTGGTTCTCGGTCTTCGAGGCCTTTTCCGTTTGTCTGGAGCAACCCAAGTAATCTTGAACCAGGACAACCAAGTCACATTCGACAGTTGATCGTCGCAGTACATCCGTTCCCAGTCGATATGAGTAGCTGCTCTGATGTCTGATGGAAAGCACCTTGCATTTACTGACGTGGGAACGCAATAAGTTTTGGGCCGACCATTGATACACCGTATCTAAGTCACTTTGAACTACACGCCTGTCGGCGCTCGTTTGGATCCTGCGCCAGATCTTGATATCGTCGGCAAACATTAGGAAATTTGAGCCGATTTCCTGTGCAAGGTCATTACTAAACAACGACAACAACAAACGTGGACCTAGAACTGAGCCTTGCGGCGCTCCACACTTGATTTGTATGGGAGCCGATAAAGATTTGCCGTTGATGTAGAAAGTTGGTGATCCAGCTTAAAAGAGGGTCTCCGATCCCGTAATGCTACAGCTTGGATAGCAGTATCCGATGGTCTAGACGATCGGAGGCCTTGGAGGAATCCAGGTAGATCACATCGACATCTCCAGCGTCAGCTACCGCGGTCCAACTACCGCGTACTATTAGTAAATTCGTCGTACATGACCGCTGTCGACGGAAACCGCGCTGTTCAGGAGTGATTAGGTTGCAGTTTTGCAGATAGCACACCAGTGCGTCGGAGACTATGAATTTTGTGACGTTGGATAGCATAGGCAGAAGGGATACTGGGCGGTAGTTGGAGGGAGCAGTTCTGCTTCCACCTTTGTGAATAGGGGTTATTATTCCAAGCCTCACATGGCGGGAACTTGGTTCTGGTCTGAGCAGCGTTAACAAATCTGAGCTAACGGTCCTGTTAGTTGGCTTGCTGCTGCTCCCAATGCCCCTGGACGAATCGTGCCAACACCCGACGAGCTGTGATTGCGTAGAGATGTCAGCTTTTGCAATACAGCCTCTGCAGTAAAAGTGATGTGGCTTAGTCCTGGCGAGCAGAAGACAAAGTTTGGCAGATCGCCTGCTGGCAGGACTCTACGAAAAGTGGGAGCGCATTGCATCTGCAGCGCGTTTGCTCCTTTCACAGCCGTTCTTGTTGGACCATCAAACGTTTTGAGTGAAGGAAATCCTTGCCACGCCTTTCATAGGCTATTAACGTGCTTGTACAGCAGGTTGTGGTTAGCATTGAAGTTTTTTGTGATGTTCTGTTGATATACGGCTTTATCTTCTCTTAATCGTGGAGTGTGGTGATTACGTTGGGCTACGTAGATGTCCCAAGTTACTGGGGTTGGAGCTTCTCGGTACACTCACAATGATGCGTTGCGTGCTGTCATCCATTTTCGAGTTCTGCCCCTAACGAAACAAGCTGGTGCTCTTATTGCAAGCTTTTATCCCTGAGGCATATTCAAGCAGCTGACTGAACGTTTTGACGAACTCGAGCCAAGCGACTTCCGGGGTTCTTCTTCGAGGAAAGACCAGGTTGTGGAGCCGACGAGCTGGGAGAATCGGTAGTAATTTGTGAAGGTTCGCACAGTCTCATCCTTATCATACAGGTATTCTGCGTGGCAGAGGAGGATGAAGCTGATGACCGCGTGATCACTGCGACCCAACGGGCAGTCTAAAACCAACACATCATTCAGATGCTCCTTGTTGGTAGGCACAAGATCCAGCACAGATGGCCTGTTATCAGTTCTGAACAGAGTGGGAAAAGTGATGTGATTGTAAAGAGGAACAGTAGTAACTAGGTCTTGTAGATCAGTTTTGAACTGTTCTCCGATCGTGGCAAGGGCTTCTAAACAAGGTACGTTGAAATCACCGTGATAAGAATGTGAGTGTACTTTTGTTGTAAGCTGCACCTTAAAGCAGCCGCTAGGTGGTAGTCGGTTTCAAGTGTTGAGTCAGAGGCTCGGTACATCAAGACATTAGGGCAAGTTTCTCTGCATTTTAACTGCAACCGGCACCAAAGAGAGTCGGGGGACTGCTAGTCTGAATCCTCCACGGCTTCGCACTGTAACTCGTTTCGGTAATACAGGATTACCCCACCTCCTTTTGTGGGCCTGTCGTTCCGGATCAGCGACATGCCGGGTAGTGAAATTTCAGAGTCCGTCATTCCTGCGTGCAACCATGTCTCGGTGACATTAATGGCCTCATAGACCTGGTAGCTTAGCGCTTTTAGTTCAGCCAGTTGGTTAGAAAGACCCTAAGCATTCGTATACAAGCAGGCCAGTTTCTCGGTCTCTAGGAGCCCACAGTGGGTTGAAGCGGTCACGCTTGGGCGAATGCCGACCGATGGGAAGTCGGCAGTTACTCGTATTTTTTTGTTGGGCCAATGGTACCTTGGTTGCGACTTGATTCGGTCAAGGTGCGTCTTAACCTTCGTTTAGACCTACGTCAGAGTCAATTAAAGCAGCAGTCAAGTTACACTGCTGTACATTCGTCGGTATACTTGCTGCTTCAATGTGCAAAGTGCAAAGTGTCGGCGACCTTTAACCGAATTTCGAAAGGAAGGTGTTTCCGATTTCTCCGCCATCGATCCAAAACATTATTTGCTTGCTGCTCTGACTGAAACACAATTTTTAAGTTCCTAGGGCCGCATCGTCTATAATTTTTTGAGAGTGTTATCCTGGTGAGCGACAGTGCCATAATCTTATCCAAAAAAGTGTTTCACGAATGAACCGCCACTGTTCTAAATCATGCTTTCCGGTCTCTTGAACCTGGTTAGAAGGATGTTCTGGTGCGCCACGTATAAAGGTTGTGTTTAAGCGGTCTTGCTTGCTGTGCTCCGCTTCGGTGTTTTGGTTTGGCTGTTGCGCGCTCTCAGGAAAATCAGGATAGATACGTATCCCACAGGATCCGTGTTTTAGCGCGCTTGCGGAGAGCAAAATGATTTTACGTCGGTGGAGGATCCTAAAGTTACTCGAATAAGTCTGGGTTCGCCATTGTGTGGCGAATTCGGATGAGGAGTAATTCGTAACATGTTGATGGGCTTGGCTTTGATACTCATCTGCATACACAATGAGTTCCATTGATCTTGGTCGTCAGATAACTTCTTCCGCAATGTAATGGCGGTAGATTCAGGGACATTTGAGCATACAGCATTCCGGGCACTGTTGTTGGATCCCTATCTTCGTCGATCTACAAGGTATGGTACTCATTTTTCCTGACTTGTTGACAAGTGATTGTTAGCTCTTTTCTCTCTATTCGCGTTAACGGTGTTTACAATGGGGGAGGACGCAACGGCGGCCTCTCGATGGACTCTTGCAGCAATTTCTGCATGGGTAACCGATGTTCTGGGTGGCTTAGTCTCGACAAGAGATATTTAAGCTACAGCTACTAAGGGTTGGTGTTTGGCTGCTTCCTCCTTGTTAATGCTAGATGTCAGGTTTAGTGGTTTGCTTAACCAGAGGTTTTGGGGGGAACCTGATTTTCTTTGACGTGAGTACTGTTTGAATCTCATAGGTACGGGCCGTTTTCGCTCAGCATTCTAACAAAGTAGGAGAAAACAACGCGGACGGAGTGGTGGCTGATTGCTGTTCCGGGGAAGCAGATTGTTCAGCATTCCGTTGCTTTGAAGCCGCTGCGCTTTTGTGATGCATAGTCGCTTCATTGAAGGAATCTTATGGTTTATCCTCTGCTCTGCTTCTGCGATTAACCGGTCGCCTTTCTCAGCTAGGCTAAGCAAGCACTTAACGCGGGGATGGTGGAACACGCAGTACAAAACCAAAATGCATCTTGGGAGCTATTTCGCTCCCGTAACTGTTGCTGGGACACCTTTGCACATTTCGCGTGATACCATTCCAAACAGTACGAACAGACCCGATCGATTTTTACTACTCGATGACATTCTACTAACCCGCAGAAGCCCTTCGCTTGCAGTCTCTTCGGTTTCGCCTTTCTGCCATTCAATTTGGTGTCCTTACCTGACCCGGTGGGTCGGTTAGCGTTCTGTACTTTTACAGATTTGAGAGCTGCGCACATTGGTCAGGCAAGCGTGGTGGTTGCAAAGTCAAATGAGCGGTCGGCGTGGTCGCGCCGTCCGTGTGATGGGGTATGCGGCAGCACTGGCTGACTGAGGATTTAGCGTTGCAGGCTTTGCATACTCAGCTATACGCTTTCTACCTCTAGGGCCAGCTAGATTTTTCACTCTATATTAAATAAATAAATAACTATTTTATTCTTGACAAAGCTAGGCAAGCTTTTGAGCATACTCAGCATATTGCAATATTGTACATCGTAGCAGAATTAGCAGCACCAACAGCGGGCGTAGTACAGATGGAGACAGTAGTGTGGGCCCATATGGCCCAAAGGTTGTGTGAAGTCTATGTCCACAGAATGCGAGATGTAGTGATAATAAACAGCTATCTAATGTGGTATGTTGATGAGGAACTACTCCGATGAAATCGCGTACACAGTGCGGGTCAGGTAAGTGAAGGATGAGGAAAAAGCTACAAAAATATTTAAGAATATTAGCTTATCGCGAATCAAATATGTATGCTTGTTCGTGCGAGAGCAGATATATACACAGAATTTGTAAACGTGATATCGGTCAACTTGCCAATGCGTATTAGGAGCAGTGACTATTGAGTGGCGAATCACGTCCGCCACGTCGCAGCGTTGTCAAACAGACATTTGTGGCTCATCGTGGGGAAAACGCTTGCCAGACCAAGGCCCACCACGTCCAGGATCACTGACGGGTGGTGATATGACATTGGCAAGATTGCAACTGACCGATTACCCTCGCGGATATTCGCAGTCATTTTCCGCCAGTATGTTTCCCATGGCTGTGTAGTCTCTTTCGGAGTCGATTGCAAGTGGTTGGAGCTGTTGAAAGCGGACTACTCGGGCGACTCGTATTGATTTGATTAAATACATAAGTAAATAAATAAACCTTTATTCTCGACAACGCGAGGCGCACCTTTACAGGCAGGAGCATGTTTAACTAACCTAGTGTGCTCACAAACGTACAAAAATAAATGTTTGGCATAACAGTGTGTTTAGGTGCATGGGTGTATATAAATAAATAAATAAATAAATAAATAAATAGTATATTCTCTGTAAAGCGAGACACACCTCTAAAAGGCATGATCAAATATGCATACAAGCATAGCTTCTTTGGAATATTAAAACATTTCGTTACAATGAAAGGAATAAACGAAAAGATGTAGTCCATAAGAGCGAGCATATTGTCAGGCAATAGTCAGACCAAGGATCATAATGGCGCCGTGGCGCGCAAAAACTGTTGCGTCAAGATACAAGTGGGGGGTAAATTTGCCATGTAGTGATCCATGAGCACAGGAGACCAAACAAGGTTTAGTGCAATCGATGACCATTACGAAGCCGGGATGATCGGTACTCCACTAAAGCATTCTTCATGGTAAAATCAGTTGCACAGGTTCGATGTTGGAGGCTGAGGACTGCGTCAGTGTGAAATGTATAGCTGTGACTTTATTTTGTGGCGAGTCACATCCGCCACGTTGCAGTGTTGTTAAGCGGACATTTGTGGCTTTTTATAGGGAGAACGCTTGCCAGGCGAAAACCCACCACGTCCTGGAACACTGTCGTAGCTTCCGTTGAACTGTAGTGCTAGTCGGCTATGCATCGTGTAGACCGATTTTGCACTCTATTATTCGCAGTCGGTTGACAGCCCAAATTTTTTCGGCGGTTGGCCAAATGGCTTAGTACTGAACCGGCAATGGTGTATGAACGTAGCTTGTGTCTTTGAATGTGCCACAGTATTTTTGACTATTTGTTAGCGTCAGGAATGTGAGCATAAGCGATTGATGTCCGTGGGTTGGATAGCACTTCCCGGATATTGTTTCGATGGCTGGGATTGTTTTTTCGTCACTCGCATTGATTCCACATTGAGCCGATGACTTTCACCGTTATCCGCAGTCACCCATCGGCCATTCGACCACCATGTGCTCTGGAGTCTGAACTACTTTAGTAGGTCAGGATTACGAAGTGCGGGTGATATTTTGTTCTGTATTGATTCCGTGTCCATGGGAGCGTCACAGGTATGCCTTCAGCGGTGTTCCGTGCAGGTACTGTTATCCTTTAGGAAAAGGGAGAAGAAAACGCACCGAGCAAACCGCCATACAATTGCACAGGACTATGTTATGATATAATATAAAATTTATGGTAAAGTTGTGCTGGTTGAAAGCAATGTTGTTGTAGCCTTTTCCGTACCTACATTGTAAGTCCCAATCCCGACGCGCTGACCACTCCACCGTCTCTTGAGCAGGCCCCTGCTTCTCGAATACACTTAGAATTATGAAACGTTACCTATCTTCGGCTGTCCTAATTGAATGCTTACTTCCTCGAAAGCCCTGTTGACTTTCCCACTCATTCAATAAAATCCTTTCTCAACCCTACTCTGGCTTTTCCTTATCGCGGTCTCTGATTGCCTTTCACCTGGATGGCCATCTCTGTGCTTTGCCTTAGCCTATTTTTCTGACCGTATTTGTGCTTGCTGACTGCATCCATACTACTGAGGCGTAAATGTTCTAAGTGCTGCATACGTGACACATTCATTCCCCCGGGAACTCTGCTGACCTAGCTCATGATTTAGTATCACAGCTTATGTTATTCCTAACCTTGATCCTCACCATTCGTCTTCCCTACTTAATTAAACGACTTAATCACAATCCACTGACTAATCCAGACCCTTTGGATCGGCCTCTCGCTCTCCGATACCGCGCTGTCCTCTGAGTCGTCCCTGTTCACGGTACGGCTAACTCTAAACCTTTATGGAACACATCTACTTGAGATTTTTAGTTTTCAGTGCTACATATAATGTGAGGTTCATTAGTGAAAGCACGTTTGCGACTGATCCTTTTCTCTGAGTTCCGGATGCATCGCTGTTGTCTGTTTGTGTGGCTGCCTTTGTTCGTTGTCTTGTTCTCCGAGGTTTCCACAGTGGCGGTGGCCAGAATCCGAGGATACATCCACTGCCTTGACTTCAACACTTCAACGAAGCACAATATCCCCTTATCTGGAAATGGCGGCATACTTATTACGCAGCCTTATAAATAAATAAATAAATAAATAGTATATTCTCTGTAAAGCGAGACACACCTCTAAAAGGCACCTCTAAGGCACTAAAAGGTACTTACCGGATTGGCAAACACTTATTTGTTTTCTTGTATGGATGCAACTATATTGAGGCCTGAACAACTGGGTTCAGCTCGCCTCTTCTTCACCTAACTCTTATTCGGAGTTCACCTGCTGACCTTTAATAGCAACTCGGACATTTCATCTAACACGAAAGCAGATTTTCCTGCCTATGCTGCGCACCTAATTTGGAAATATCCCAACACAATATTTTCATACACAATAATTTCAATGTGGCAAGGACAAATTGGTTAGCCCTTTGCACTACTGAAATTCTTTTCGCTTACCACATCTGGAGCAGTCCGCACTACTTTTACCATCCATCTGGTCGTGGATGCCAGTGTCCCCAATCAGCAGAAATTACCCTGGAAGGATTTTTGGTTCATTATTTAGGAAAACTTTCAGATTTTTCTGGCCTGAACGATTGCGTATGTAAATTCTCCTTCCTGTAATAAGTGGTTCTACAACATATTACCGGATAACTCTTGCAGACATTACGCGGTTTTACCGACGACAAATACAAAACCTACCAGCATGTACGATTTATAGTTTACCTACCGTACGGGCCATTCCATCAGGAAGTGACAGGACCCATGGATGATCCAGTCCCTCTCCCATCATGCATTAGCCAGCGAAAATTACTGGTGTAACCTGACTAAGACTAGCAGAACCAATCATCGGTCAATTAGCAGCATTGCCAATTGCAGCTTGTCGTTCGAAGGCGTTAATGGCAGTGTTCCAGGACTTGGTGGGTTTTCGCCTGGCAAGCGATCTCCCTATAAATAAATAAATAAATAAATAAATATTTTATTCTCGACAAAGCGAGACACGCCTTTTTGGGCATGATCAGCATATTGCATTATTGTACATGATAGCGGAATAAGCAGCACCAACAATGGGAGTAGTAAAGTTGGAGACAGTAGTGTGGGCCCATAGAGCCCATAGGTTGTATGTAGTCCATGAACACAGATTACGAGAGGTAAAAATAGTGATCAGATCACTTATATGGTATGTTGATGAGGAACTAGTCCGATGAGGTCCCGTAAGCAATGTAGGTCAGTGAGTGAAGTATGAGGAAACGGGTGGAAAATACTTAAGAATAGTCGTATGTCACTATTCAGATATGTAGGCGTGTTCGTGCGAGAGCCAATATATGCACAGAACTTGTAAATGTGGTGTTGATCAACTTGCCAATGTGTTAGGGGCGGTGACTTTATTGAGTGGCGAGTCACATCCGCCACATCGCAGTGTTGTTAAACAGACATTTGTGGCTTTTTGTAGGGAAAACGCTTGCCAGACGAAGACCCACCACGTCCTGGAACACTGCCGGCTGTTGATATACATTGGCGAGATGGTATCTGACCGATTATCCTCGCGGATATTCGCAGTCACGCAACGCCAATTTGTTTCCTATGGCGGTGTAGTCGCCTTCGGAGTCCATTACAAGTGTTTGGGGCTGTCGAAATCGGACGACTTAGGTGACTTGTATTGAATTGATCAGTTTCCTAGGTTCTTTAGTGTGCCATGATTATGAAGTGCGGGTTTTTCTTTGTTCTTTATTGAATCCGTGTCCATGGGAGCGTCGCAGGTACGTCTTCAGCGGTGTTCGGTGCAGGTAATGTTATCCTGTAGAACAAGGGTGAGAAGAAAAACGGACCGAGCAAACTGCCAACAGAATTGAACAGGACTATGTTATTGTATAAATATAAAATTTATGGTAAAGTTGTGCTGGCTGAAATCAATGGAATGACCGATGAGCTGAGGCTAATGGTACCTATACCGCCAATGGATAGTTGCGATATGAGCGAAGAGAGACGCCAAATAAGAGAGGAAGACGTTAATGTGAGCTGAGATGCATGATAGTGGAGCCGAGAGGCAAAAGTCAATCAGAGACCAGAAATTCGGATTTCGGTGAGCGTTGCTAAGCATACAGATAATGATTCAGACAAAGAAGAGTATCATAAGGTTGTAACTTATACCAATGAGAACTTGAGTCGATGGCAGCCGGTGCTCAAAATAAGAGAGGCCTTGGCTTGAGACCTATGGACATTTGGAGCCTCAGAGGACTGACTTGGCCAAAATGTTTTGGAATGAGACGCACAAAAGTAATGGTAACCAAAAGAGAACTGGGATGTTGCGCTGATACTAGTGATAACTATACCGCCATTGGACTGTTGCGATATAGACCAGAAGAGAGGCAAAACACGAGAGGGGACGTAATTGTGCGCTGAGAAGCATGAGAGTGGAGCCGAGAGGCAAACCTCAACAAGGGACCTGAGATTGCAATTTCCGTAGAACGACCAAGCATGCAGATAATGTGTCAAACGGATTCCAGCACATAAGGCAGTTATTTATACCAATGAGAAAATTAATCTGTGGCAGCCGATCCTCAAAAGAAGAGAGGCCTTGGTTTGGTGCCTATGGGCATTTGGGGACTGAGAGGCTGGAGTAGTAGAAGAGGTTTAAAACTGAGTACCACAGTAGCAAAGGGAATCAAAAGAAGCTTAGGATGTTGAGCTGACGCTTGTGATAACTACAGCGCCATTAAACCGATGCGATATGGACCAAAAGAAAGGCCAAACAAGATAGGGGAACGTAATTGTGAGCTGAGATTCATGATGGTAAAGCCGAGAGGCAAAAGTCAATCAGAGACCTGAAATTGCATTTTGCAGGGGACCAAGCATACAGGTAATGAGCCAGACGGTGGCCAATATCATGAGGCTGTTTCTTATGCCAATGAGACTGTTATCGATGCTCAAAGGAAGAGAAGCCATTGATTAAGACCTATAGGCATTTAGAGCCGGAGGCCGGTGCGGTCCAGGAGGTTTAAGAGTGCGTGGCGCAGTAGGAAAGTGGATCAAATGTGGCCTAGTATGTTGTGCTGACGCTACGGGAACCCAAACCACCATTGAACCGATGCGATATGGACCAGAAAAGAGGCCAAACAAGAGAGGGGACATAATTGTGATCTGAGAAGCATGAGAGTGGAGCCGAGAGGCAAAATTCAACCAGGGACCTGAAATTTCAATTTCGGCAGAAGGACAAAGCATGCAGGTAATGTACCAGACTGAGGCGAGTACAAGAGGCAGTTACTTATACAAATGAAAACTTTTGCCGACGGCAGCCAATGCTCGAATGAGAGAGGCCTTGATTTCAGACCGAAGGGTATTAGGAGCCTGAGAGGCCGGACAAGTCCAGTAGGTTTAATAATGAGTGTCACAGTAGCGAAGAGAATCAAGCGAGGGCTAGTAAGTGGCGCTGGCGTTAGAGGTACCTATACCGCCATTGAACGGATGCGATATGGACCAAAAGAGAGGGAGACGATACTTGTGAGCTGAGAAGAATGATAGTGGAACCAAGAGGCAAAAGTCAATCAGAGACCTGAAATTGCAATTTGCAGGGGTCCAAGCGTATTATAATGTATCAGCCGGAGTAGAGTACATGAGGCTGTTTTTTATGCCAATTAGAACTTGAATCAATGTTGAAAGAAAGAGAAGCCTTGGATTGAGACCCATAGGCATTTGGAGCCTGAGAGGCCAACTAGTCAAAAAGTTTAGGAGTGAGAGTCACAGCAACAAGAACATATAGCGACGTCTGGGATTAGGCATACAGAAAATGTATCGGACGGAGACGAAAATCATGCGGCCGTTACCTATACCATTGAGAACCTTAATCGATGGCAGCCGATCCTCAGAGGAAAAGAGGCCTTGGCTTGAGACCTATAGGCATTTGGAGCCCTAGAGGCCGGAGTAGTCCAATGGGTTTAACGATGAGTGCCATAGTTGCAAAGAGAATCACACGGGAGCTAGTAATTTGCGTTGGCGTTAGAGGCACCTATACCACCAGTGAACCGATGCGATATGGACCAAAAGAGAGGCCAATCAAGATAGGGGAACGTAATTGTGAGCTGAGATTCATGATGGTGAAGCCGAGAGGCAAGAATCAATCAGAGACCTGAAATTGCATTTGCAGGGGACCAAGCATACAAGTAATGAGCCAGACGGAGGCCAGTATCATGAGGCTGTTTCTTATGCCAATGAGAACTGTAATCGATGCTCAAAGGAAGAGAAGCCATTGTTTAGGACCTATAGGCATTTGGAGCCGGAGGCCGGTGCGGTCCACGAAGTCCGTTTAACAACACCGCGACGTAACGGAGGTGACTCGTCACTGAATAAAGTCACAGCCAATAAGCTCACACTGACAAGCTGAGCATGACTATATATTACCTTGATGGACACGCCCCGACACTTTCTTATCTGCATATTTCGTCGCCACGTCTTTTTCTGCGCGTTTACCCTTGTTCTTTTCGCTACACTCACATGAACCCAGCGTATCCGATAATCACGATTGAGCGTGTTCTCCACCAGCTCTTCACTAATTGATCAGTTCTAGCTCTTGATTTATTCCTGCCTGAATTGTTACTGCACTTTATACATAAATATAAATAAATATAGGTATATTTCTAGACAAGCGCTAGATGCTGTTCCTGCGTGGGATCAGATCAAATTGTACATAACATCCATGCTTATGCATGGAGAAGAAATATCGTTATCAAGTGCTTTTGATCGTGTTTATCTTTCCGAACAGTAAAGCAGGGATAAATAAAAACGTTTCGTAGGCCTAGACATGTTTGAAGGCAGTAGTTTGGGTCTCGGTAGCTTATGTACGGATTCTGCGTTTTTTACCGGCTACCGCTGCCAAAGCTTGAGGTGCCGGATTCCATTAGTAAACGATCAATCTATTATGCCAAAAGATTGTGTTCTTTTCGATGGAAAATGCACCACTAGAAAAAATTTGATCCATTTTCTTGGGTCACATCACCGCATTTCCAGCATCCATTAGTAGCGGGCTCATGGAAAGTAATAAACAAGCCAAAATTAAATCGTAAAAGTGGAGGGTGGAAACAAAGGAAATAATAGTAGTGGCTAACAATTTAGCCTTTCATAGAAAAGTGCGACTGAATGGCCGGCCTACTTAACTAGAAAATACACTAATATTAGAAAATGGAGCCAAAATATAGCCCAGAAACAGCATACCAGAACCGCAAACCTGGCGCGAATTTCAAAGTGTAAATCTCCAAACAAGCGGAATCAACGCCGTTTTGGAGCCGAAATGTTAACTAAAACGGGACAACAATGGGCGGTCTAGGAAAAACCCTAGGCGCTGGTTACGACAAAGGTAAAATAATTAAGGTAGGTGCAGTGCTTATGGCGATATTTGCATTTTTAGCGGTCCGCGGCGGATGGCGCCATTTTCAAGCCTCCGCTGAATTCACGTTCTGCTTTGGAAGCAGATACAAAAAATGAAAGAAATAATACATAAACGGCTAGGCGTAATAAGTTCCGAATATGGAGTAGTAACTGGGAATGCCTAAGATAACGTGTAATTCACTGCAGTAGCGAAGTATGCCGCAGCGGGCCGAAAGGCATACTTTCTCAGTAAACATAGTAAAAGTTGGGAAAACAGACGGAAATGTTTTATGGAAATAATAGGTAGGCTGTAAGAATTATTATATAGGTAAAACAGCGCAGGAAATGGTGTAGCTAGCCCTTAGCTAGAATGCGACCATGTGCGATTTTTAGAGTACATTGGGCCGCAGAATCCACTATGAATGTGGAATTCAACGTTTTTGATGTTCCCATGTGGATGCAAAAATTATACCAAAGCCGCATGAGCTGAGTCCATATGGATAAGACAAGGAAACATAAAACTCATTTGCCCCGTCTGAACTAGGATAACGCAAGCATTTCCTACAGAAATATTACCAGTTTCGACTCTTTGTGGCTATTTTATACGTCGTTATGGTTATATCACTGACAGGGTGGTCTTCCAGTAATAATAATAAAAACTAATGTGAGAAAATTTACAAAATGTGTCCAGGTGAGAAACACCTTGGTTCCGCCTTGGTTAGACACGAATACCACTTCTTTTGGGGTTGCGCCATCTCAAGCATGACTGATTAGTGGGCCACAGGTGCTAAAGCACGCGAATGTGCATTAAGTTGCTAGTTTAGAGCTCTATTTCGCTTAGCTGGGAGTCGGATGCAAGTGCCTGTGGTGTTGGACCAGGATAACGCAATCGTTCCCTGGAGAAACATCATCAGTTTCAGCACTTTGAGGTCATGTTATATATCTTAATGGATGTGCCACCAATGCTTATGAGCTAGAGATGTCTTCTATTGATAATAGAGAAATAGATATCCAAAAATTAGCGAAATGCATTCAGGTGGGAAATACCACGAATGCCGCTTTGGTTAGGCATGATCACCTCATCTTATAGAGGTTGCACTTTCTCATTTGTGACGGACTGCGCCCATACGAACTTGCCCGAACTCACGATAGTGAGCTTTCTTCATTGTTATTTCTGTCCTATTTGTACAGTTTTAAATAGGAATGTATGAATTATCTCCGATTGTCACTGTTACAATTGCTATTATATGTATGTATAATTACACTTATTTGCCCATGCCCTCGCGAGCACGCCTCGCATAGCCAAGAATAAAACTTTATTTATTTACTTATATCCTTATCGCTAAGCTGATATCGTTCTCACTTATAATTGTTATCCTTTTAACCGCAACACCATTGATACTTCTCTTTTCACCGCGCTTCCAATTACCATATATTCCTAAATAAATAAATAAATAGTTTACTCCCAAATTTATAGAGACACATTAACTCAGGCATAAGCAAGGTTTACAGGCAGTTGTGCATCACAACGATACTTTGGGTTCAATCGTATGTAGTGTAAACAGTCCAGGCACTATAAGTGCAGTGAAACAGTACATGTAGTCGGAGAGTATCATATTCTTGCACGTGTCGGGAAAAAGTTGAAACGCGTCTAGTCGACTTGCCAGCAGGTAGTTGAGTGCAGCGACTTTATTCATTGGCGAGGCACATCGCCACGTCGAACTGTTATTAAGCAGACATTGGTGGCTTTTTATAGGGAGAAGGCTTGCCAGGCGTAAACCCACCACCTCCAGTAACACTGCCGTAAAGCATTTTGAACACTAACTTATAACTAGCAAAGCCGCTTGACGACTGATTTCATATTCGGTTATTCGCAGTCAAATGCCTTCCAATTTCCTCTGTTGGCTGGACAGATAGTTTGAGCAGGACCGCCATAATAGTTGAGGTCGGTTGCGGATGCGAACATCACGAATAGTCGTCTTGTTGTGTGTCCAAATGAGCCAAGTTTCAAACTTTCTGCTGTCTGGATTTTTGGATGTATACTTTGCTGGAGTGTGAAGACGTGTCTAGCTCTCCATAGTGGACAACGGTTGTGGTGCTTGCATTTGGGTCGCTTTGGTATACAACCACGCTCTATGTAGGCGCTTGTCGGTGAGTACGTCCGGCTTGGGGGATAACTGTTCCTCAGCCCAATCCCAGGTCTCCAAGGCTTGCCGGACCTCGGAGGAGAGGGAAAGTGAGGGACAACCGAGAGAAGACCGCAAAGGAGGGAGACTTGTTTGCGGTGTGGTCTTGTACTGGAATGCAAACCACAAGGCTCACCTATTTGAAGATACTTGTAAGGGTAATGGTGCGTCCGAAGCCCTGTGGTGCGGAGTTCGTGATGGATGCAGCTCCCTGATGGTAGGGGTTGTCTACAGAGCTCCATTGGATTCCGGAGCTTGGTTGCTGGATTCAATTAAAATGCATGGTGGGTGAAAGAACTGTGTACTATTGGGAGACTTGAAGACCCCAGGTGTCGACTGGGATTTGCTGCACTGTACTACCTCTTCAAACTTTTTCGCTGCGGACTTTTTGGAAACCGTTCTCGAGCGTAACCTACTTCAACATGTTACAGTGCCTACCCGTATATTTGTCGAAAACCCCCATATTCTCAAGTTTGTGCTTTCCCCGGAGCAAGCAGATGTCGCAGACGTTACCACTTTCCGCCTATTTGTTCTAGTGAGCACTGTATGGCTTCATTCCTCTAGAATCGACGTCTCAATCTTCACAACCAAGATAGTTTCCGTAGAAATTTCTGCCTTGCCGATCCAATCCGCCTACAAGGAGCCGCTAGCGCTGTAGACTGGAATATCTCTATCCTCGTACCCAGATGAGAAGTGGTACCTTTTGTACTCCAAGATGATTTACCTTGTTGAATTTATTATTCATATTTGCAAAGGCCCTCCATGGATAGAACAAGGATTGAGGTGCTTAATGTCCACAAGACGTAAATTGTGGGACCGATTCAAGCTTTCTCACTGCGCGCTAGACTATCCGGAATACAAATTGGTCAGAAACGACTGCATCTTGAAAAACGTGAGAAATGGCATATGTATGAACGCAGTTTGGCTCGCCATTCAGGATGACCTTGAAGGCACTCTACATTTACTTGGAAAGAAGTACCAAAGCTGGCGGTGGCATTCCTACCCTGGTTTCTGCAGAGCTGGTCGATTTACTTGACGACGATGGGACGAAAGCCGGTTTACTCTCCCTGCAATATTTAACTATTTACCCGATCCAGACGCCGTTACCCGAGGACACTGCGCCAATCCACCACTTTTCATTGCAGCACATTGAAATGAGTGAATTTGACCCAAACTCCTCGCAGGGTCCTGATGGACTGCACACGCTCTTCCTCAAGACCGTGGAGGACTACGTTGCTGCTCTCTTCTGTCAGATATTCCGTCACCCCCTGGCATCTGGACAACTCCCAGTTGCATAGAAATTGCGGACCGTTAAACCTAAATACAAGGGAGGGATCGTCAAGATTCTGCAAGCTATCGATCTATCTGCCTAACGTCCGTACTGTGTAAGTTAATGGAAAGGATTCTCAAGCGCGCCCTGCTGCTTCACTTTGAGAACCTTAAGATCACCTCCTGTGCCCAGTATGGCTTTCGGCGGACACGCTCATGTACCTCGAACATGCTGGTTGCGAGGGAAAACTGGGTGAGGTCGTTAGACGCTGGGAAGCGCCTTGAACTTGTTTTCTCGACTTCAGCAAGGCGTTTGACAAGGTCCCCCATGAAAGGCTCCTTCTTACACTCCGAGGTACCGATGTCTCTGGGAATTTCCTTTCTTGGACCACAGATTTTTTTGAATGCCTGGACCATGCGAGTCAAGGTGAATGTAGCCTACTCCACTCTTGTGCTGATGACTAGCGGTGTTCCGCAAACGTCAATACTTGATCCAGAACTGTTCAAGAAATTCATCAAAGACCGCCCATCGGAGCTTCAGAATATACTGCCTGATTTACGTTGATTACCTGAAGCTGTGGATGGAGGTATCCTGGCTTGAGGATGCTGACAGTTGGCAGGCAAAATTGGACAATCTACACGACTAATCAGTTAAATGGCACCTGCCCATAAAATGTGAAAAATGCTCAGTCTTCCCCATAGGCGCCCTGGAACCTTTCGGGATATACAATATTGGTGGGGTGTTACTCAGAACGACCATTCATGAAAGTGATCTCGGTGTGCGTGTCTCGCATGATTTACGGACCGCAGAGGATACACTACGGAGGGTTGCCGCTGCCAACAGGATGTCCCACGCCATACGGAGAGCCTTTTTGCGACTGACTCCGGATATTTGCAGAATTCCGTTTATTTCTCATGTGCGCCCGATCCTTTAATACGGACTACCCGCCACGTGCCTTTTTACCAGTGCGATTGTAACATGATTGAGAAGGTCCACCGGTGTGCTTCGAAATCCATACTAGAGTTAAGGGACTTGCCTTACCCTCTTCAACTACAGCGGACGCACCTGTTCTCCCTAGAATATCGTCGACGTAGAGGTCATCTCTCTTTTACTAGGCGAATTCTGATTGGGGGAAATGAGGATGGAGCTACAAGCGTTCTTTCAAGTCAACCCTAATAGTTCCACTCGGGGGCTCAACTGGAAACTATTTAAACCCAGAAGACTCAGGGTTCGCTCCACTATCGCTCTATCAACCAGCATTGTCAATGACTGGAACGGCTTGCCGAAACATGTAGTCGACACGCAGACTGAGGAATGTATCAAGCGATTTTTGCATCCTCAATTGATGAGTAAGCTGGGACCCTGCTCCTTTCAATGCAGCGGTTACGCCCCCTTGTGGAATACCGTCTCGTAACGACTCACGGCATCCACGCAATGGTGGAGAAGTGAAGGAGCTGACAAAGGAGTTTCCTTCTGCTATCTACAATCCAAGGATCCAATAATCCAATGATCCAATGACGACCGCAAGAACAGGCGTGGAGTTAAACATTTGAAAGTCTAATGTTACAACATTTTTAGTTGAGACAAAATCATGTACACTGTGCAACAGTGATTATGCTGAAAGCGCTTTTGAATGTCCTATAGAATCAATAGCCACATGGGTAGGTTGCTAACGTCTACGTAGAGACAAGAGCGTTATACCAGTAAGTAACCCACGAGCTATCAGTTTAGTCTGAGGCTAAGATTGCGTGGGGAAAGAGGAAAGACAGTTAGAAGACTGGTGGTGATTGCATAGTGCATGAACAGCAAGTAGCCAGCCTAATACGATAGGGAGCGCAGAATAAGAAGTTAAAAATAAATAGTTTGCCGCGAGGGAGAACCAAATTTCAATCAGTGGTTAGGCAGCGGAAACATTGGATGAGACATTCTAGTAGAATGAAGATTATCGAGTTGAGGAGTGGCTCCTAACAAGCTCTGGATCATCGCAGATACATAGGGTCTACGACCAATAGCTGCTGATAAACGGAGGTGCCAAATTTAAGACGATCGACAGATGGTAGCGCTAGAAATGACTACCAGTGGCCAGATGTAGCCATTCCAATAAGACGCATTGTGACTACTGTATTCCTACATGGTCACAGAATGCAGTAACAAGCCAGCGAAGGTAATTGATACGGACATTTCATCAGTATGTGGGATGAAGAGACCAACGTGTATCCTAGCAAGCTCAAGATCTGCGCAGGAGGGGCATTGAGCCTACGACGAATAACTGCAATGTTTATTCTCTTGGATTGTTTGCGTCACAGATCAGCTGGTTTGTTGACCTATTCTGTGCCACCGTAGGATCCACCAGTAACTGAAGGCTTAATACGAACTCTATTGCTGGCCACTCATCTCTCTCCTAGCGCGCCGTTATCCGTCGCTCATCTTACTCGCGTCAGCTCTTCTTGGCAGCAGCTAGTCATTGTTGGCCACATGTAGCTTCGATGGAGTCACTCCTTTACTCTCCAGCCTTGATTAGGAACGGAGAGCTAGGTCATCTTGTCGAACTCTACTGAAGACCACAAAAGAAGGCGAAAGCTTGCTATAGGCCCTAACCCTTCCCGTGGTCAGACCATAGGGAGCGTGCAGTATGGAGACGAATTTCTCGGGGACGCAATTCCTCAATAGGCAGCTACATATCGTCCGATCGACAGAATCGAAGGCTGCGGGAATATCCAAGACACAGTAATCGTTGGCCTCTGGTACACATGGCGGTGCTCGAGGATCTCTCGGAGTGTAGGGATCGGTGCAGCCGCGACCGGGGAGAAACCCAGCTTGTTCTTCTCGCTGCAACGATACGCGCGTTGGGGATAGCCTGCGAAGTTTGATGGAAAGCAGCAGCTTGCAAACAACGGCAACTAAGCTTATGCCTCTGTATTTGTGCGCAGGCCATTTTTGAAGATGGGGATGACTATCGATTTACCCCAAGGTGACGGAAGTTACTCTTACAAACCAACTTTCGTGAAAAGGCCGTGAATTCTCCGGGCAGCAAAGCGCCACCATCTTTAAATAGAGTTAGAAAAAGACCATCAGGGCTGGGGCCTAAAAAGGCTTCATGTGGCGAAGCTCCTGCTCGATTTCATGTTAAGAGGGAGGATCTGTGAGGCTAGGCCACTCGGCCCAAGTGCGTGCACCAGAAGTAGCAAATGGACCTGGAGGCCAACAAAACTGCGAGCCAAAACGTTCGACCGACTGTCCCAACCGGCGTTGAAGATTAGTGATTAAGGTACCATCCCCTTCGCATATTGTTTCGCTTATACCAGATCTAACACCTTCGGTGACTTGGATGCGATGGAAACGTTTTCTGGTATTACCAGAGAGACTAGTAAGCTCCATCTCCCTAGTCCGTTCATATCACCAAGCTTTGCGGTCCACTTGAAGACGCCTGCGCAACTCTGGACCCAGGGACGCGTTCTTCACTGTGTCTGGAATCCGACGGGATCAAGCAACGTTTTTCCATCAGCGACAAGGAGACGGCGGAAATGCAATACATCATTGGGTTACGGGCAACGCCACAAGTGTCGATGCTAGCAGAAACTAGGGCATCTTTTATCTGCGCCCACTGCGAATTGAGGTCACCGTCAATAGTTGCGCCAAGCAATGTTGACAGTGAGGTTTGGTACCAGGGTAACATCGCAGGGTTTTGTAGAGTTGCGACTTCCGGTCCCTAGTGAGTGCGCTTCGGTGATCCTCCGAAAAGCATGCAGCTGTAAGCACGAACCAATGCGTGCTCGGAATCTGGATAACTTGACTAGTACGATCAGCTTTCCGTTACGCTTCCGCGCCACCTGTGGTTGGTTACTATTGAAACAAGCTGGGAGCACCCTTGCGTTTGTGTGGGCGGGCACTAGGTAGCAGTGTGCCACCTCGAGTGTCGAAAGGTAGTGCTCGAAAGAAACAAGCGATGATCGGAGCAAAGAGCAAGCAATCTGTCTCCATTTTCTGGTCGACTGCCACCGAGGGCAAAACTACCCCCATAGGTGGTGCTCGCTTGATGGAAGACCGCACACCCGTGCATTAAAGTCCCTTGCAAGAATGACTGGATTAGTCCTTTTGGAGGAACGCAGAAGTTCATGTAGCTGCTGGTAAAAGCTACCCTTGACTGGACACGGGCTGCAGACTGTAGGGGCGTAGGCCGAGACGACAACATGGCACGCTTAACCTCTCTACGCCTGCCTACATTACATGAACCTAGTAGTCTGACTGCACGTAGCCAACTGTTGACTGGAGTGCAGTCAAGCAGATCTGCTTCAGCCCTGGCACTCAGTGCAACCCAAACGCCAGTTGGGAAAGAGGCGGCAGCTTCCGTGTCTCCGAAAATTTGCAAGTGGTATTTGGCGTCCGGTTTTACCGGAGGGGCCATTCTGGGGATGGCGTTAGAGCATTGTAATATGGTCTCTGAAAGGTAACAGATGTCTACCGAGCGCGTTACAAGTGTACGGGCCAGACATGCTTATCGTCCGATCTGCATCAAATTTCAAACATTAAACGCTGCGAAGATGAATGGAGAACCAGGTCGAAGAAGAGCCGGAGCTTAGGTGGAGTGAGAGACGGTTGCGCTCGCAGGACATTGAAAAGCAGGAGTTTGGCTGCTATTTCCAGCAGTTGCGAGCTGCGGATCGTTCGTGATGGTGACCGGAGAGGCCAAAAGCGTGCATTTAGGTGAAGGACGGGAGGTGGGGTGATCGGTGAGTAAGGGTTGGGCAGTGGAATTAGCAGAGATTATTGGCATAGCCACAGCAGTAGTAAGCAAGGCGTTCCATGATTCGTCAGTGGGCGTGATACTACCCGGTTGCCCAAGCAGAATTAAATGATTGTCTTAGGGGTTCCTACCCTGACCCTTTGATCAAATATCTAACCGACAAGGCAGCAAAGCGATGTGAGGGCTCGCAACCCGTTTGAAACTAGTGACCAAATAGTTGGTACATGCGCCTTTTGGTCCACGAAGACCCCGGGGCCCAAATGACCCTTGGAGTACAATGCCTCTCAAGGACGGGCAAAGGGCAGTGACTTTATTTAGTGATGAGTCACATCGGCCACCACGCAGTGTTGTTAACCAGACGTTTGTGGCTTTTATAGGGAAGAAGCTTGCCACGCGAATACCCACCTTGCATGTCTTGTGGAGCAAAGCGCGAGCGGCCTTTGGTTGGTTATGGCGCAGCGTATGGCCACCCACAATTTGCTAAACAGCACCTTCGAGGATAACAAATTTACGATTGAATTAGAGGAGGATAACCAGCTACTATTTTTGGATGTATTGGTCACTCGGAATACAGACGGATCTATGGAAACGTGCGTATATCGGAAGAAATCCCAAACGGACCAGATATTAAGCTACCACAGCAATCACCCGTGAATCACAAGAAGAGCTGCATTCAAACATTGTTCAAAGGAGCGGAAACGTATTGCAGCACAACCGGATCGCGGAAACAGGAAGAACACCTATATCGAGTGTTTAGAAACAACAGTTATCCGCGAAGTTTCATCAGAGGCAGCCTGAAGAACCAAGTGCCTGAGCAGCAGCAGCAGTCATCTGATCAAGCAAACAAACGGATAATGCTGCCCTTCATCAAGAACCTCTCCGAACTAACAGCAAGATTGCCGCAATCACATGGAAGCTCTGTGGCTCACACGCCAAGTGTCAGCCTAAGGAAATTGATCTCAAGACCCAAAGGAATAGTTATTCAAGCCAACCAATGCAACGTCATCTACCAGCTAAAATGTAGTGACTGCGATAAAACCTACGTCGGACAAACTGGAGGAAAACCTTGTACACGAATCACTGAACATAAGGCGGCCATCAGAAGGCATGCTCCACACTCATTGGTTTTTGCGCAAGAATATCAAGAAGGCCACCATTGCGATCTGGAGAATGTAAAGATCCTAGCACATGGAGGTACGAAACACTAGAGGCAGTTTCTGGAAGCCTGGTACACTACAATGCATGCAATCAATTGACACATCGAAGTGGACGCAGTATACGCCACACTATTGATGAACGACCGCCAACGCGATCGAATGAATCCGGTGGCACGTGTGGCTTGGAAACCGGGACTGACGCAGACTCGCTCGCAAGAGCAAGCAAACAAAGGAGGCATGGTCAAAGGTCATCTGCTAATTAAGCGAGCTGAACGCGGGTCGAAGTCCTAGCCAATAGGACCGCTCTGTCCCACGGCCAACCACGACGGTATAAAATGGCACGCCCTCCACGCTCAGCGCACACTCACTGAGGCTCTTCTACACTACTCTGCGCTAGTGCACGACACTCAACTACGCACTGATGATGGCACCACGGTTGTTAACGAAACGTTTGCAACAAATTTGCCAAGCTCAGCGAACAGTTCAACATTCATCTGAACAACTTGATCTACCAATCATCAATTCTTTATTATTTTCTCTGCTTAAATGTCTAATGAACTCAGTCTGCTGGTCTTCTAGTTTAGGTGTTGGAGATGCTGTATCATCAATTCCTTCATAGCTAAAGCATTACCATGTTTCCTGCTTTGTGGTCAGGTTTGTGAGCTAAATCCCTTAATTGAGAGTTCCGGTCGTGTTGGTCCCTAGTTTTGGTCGCCTTGGCAATATCCCATACCATGTACAACCATAAATGAACGAAAGAATGTAAATCTGATTGGGCTTTCAGCTGATGCCGTGCTCGACGAAAGGGAAATTTGCGTACCAACGTTACGTCAGCTTTCGGGCGTTGTCCTGTGTGCTTGGAAGAGAGCAATGGAACAATGGAACAATGGTATATGACGGGTAAAAAAGCATACACTTAACGAGTCCCGCAGGTTGGCAATAGAAATACTGACAAATTGGCAAACCACATAAGTGGTTGAAGTAAGGAGTGTCAGTGAGATAAAAGGTAGAAGTATAACAGTTTTAGGGGGATAAAGTGGTACGACGCAAAACTGGCTAAGAAATTGTTATCGTTGGTGATGGTAGCAAATAAAAATGGAGTACTCACCGGTTCGCACAGATTTACGACCGTGAATTTGGGGTATAAATCCAAAGAGGCTGGTCAGCCTAAATATATACAAGCGTTTTCGTTCATAAAACAAAGCGCAGGGCGCTCAGTGCGACGTCCAATCGTTTTTTAAACGTATCTAATGTGGGGGCACAAACAACTGAGTTTGGAAGGGCGTTCCAGGGCCCGCAGACCCGGAGGGAGAAATAGGTTCTCCGACAGTCTAGACGACTGTACTGTTGGCTCAGCTTTAAACTGTTACCGCGAAGGTTAGTGTTCGGGCTGAGCTTCAAGAGGTGGCGGCATACGTGACTGGGATCGCTCAATATCTGGTACACTAGTATGAGGTCTCCACGAAGTCGCCGGTACCGTCCGCTGAACACTCCGAGTATCTCCAGTCGTTCCTGGTAAGGAGTGTGGCGCAAGCCCTTGACGATTTTCGTTGCTCGACGCTGTGGGGTCTCAAGCGCTGCAAGGTCACGTTTTAGCCAGGGTTGCCAGGCCTGGATTGCATATTCGACGTGAGGACGCACGTAGGCATTCAGCATCAAAGAGAAGATGGATGGATCCAAAATTCCGAATGCTCTTCGCAGGAGTCCAACGTGCTGGTTGCCCCTTTTAGAAGCGGAATCTGACTGTTTGGAACACCCGAGGTCTTCCTGTACCAGCACACCCAAGTCGCGTTCCTGAGTGGTGGTCTTCAGATCGTGTGCCCCAAGCTTGTAGACGTGGACTTGTCGATGGCGGATATGAACAACGCGACATTTGTCCACATTAAACGGCAGCGCGTTTCTCACCGACCAATTCCAGGCCTCATTCAAGTCACGCTGTAGGACTTCCTGGTCGTCCGATCGTTTTATCGCCCGCCAAACCTTGAGGTCGTCCGCGAAGAGTAAGAATTTCGACGTAATAACTCTTACTAGATCGTTAATGAAAAGCAGGAACAAACGAGGCCCAAGTACCGAACCCTGCGGTACGCCGCATCCCACTCGAATCGGATCGGAAAAGGATGATCGAACTCTAACTACTAACTGCCGTTCAGAGAGAAAGTTACCGATCCATCCTAACAACGGGTCTCCGATACCGTACTGTTGGAGTTTAATGAGCAGGATTCGATGATCCAGGCGATCGAAGGCTTTCGAAAAGTCCAAGAATGCAACATCGACTCCTGTTCCCTCATCGACAGTCTCGGTCCAGTTGTCACGAGCTATCAGCAGATTCGTCGTACATGAACGATGTTGACGAAACCCATGCTGTTCTGGCGCAATTTTGCCGTAGGTTTCCAAGTATCCCATTAACGCATCTGCTATCACCGCTTCCATGACTTTGGCGATCACAGGCAGAAGCGTTACGGGGCAGTAATTGGCGGGATCCGACCGACTTCCTGCTTTGTATATGGGCGTTATTACACCTTGTTTCCACCTCGAAGGTACGATGTTCTCATC